>JADLZK010008364.1:0-600000 GCA_015847255.1 Hyparrhenia diplandra
TGTTTCATAACAAAAATTTCTGCCTCCACCTCTTTTTTTCTGCCTGCCCGCCGGTTCCCTTCTCAAGTCCGGATCGGTTCGTCCTTCGTATCGGTATCTGCCTCTATATATTACGTGAAGACATATTATTTGTTCCGGTTCTATACTTATTTCCTTTTAATGAAATTCTCCTTGCGCTTTCCGCCCAGCTCCTTCCTCACCCACCTGGCCCAAATGGCCAAGGCCCACGCCGGCAATTCCATGCAAGTATGCAACCATGCTATACACAGCCGAACTAGGCCTTAGCCCAAAATCCAACTGAGCGCTTCCGACCATGGCACCGTGGGCATGTGGTCTCGCCATCGGCCACCTGACGAATCCTGGGCAGTGCCATGTGCGTAGAAGAAGAAATTATGAAATTTGACCCGTGATTCGCATGCCTCCACAAAATATGACCGAATTCATGACGCTTTATGAAATATGATCTATGTCTGCGAACTGTTATGAAAATCTAACCTTTTGACGGTGAACGCGAACGGTGTGTGGTTGGGCGGCAGTACGATCTCTCTCCGTCAGCGACATGTAGGACCCACATGTCAGCTCTTCCTTCAACCTCCAACCGTGGCGGCAGATCCAGGTCAGGCTCGTCGTGGCGGATCTTCGCCCATTGGGGCGGCGGCGCGCGGGCGGTCGGACAGGCGGAGGCGTGCCCGCCGGCGACCTCGCCCGGCCTGGTTCCCTGCTCTCGCGCGCTCCTTCTCTCGTCGGCCCCCAGAGGATGGCGCTCGGCTCTTGCCCGTCGCGTGGCAGAGGAGGCTCGGCGGCTGCCCCTGCTGCCTAGGGGCGGAGAGCCGCGGAAGTATGGTCTGCTGCCGTGCGCCGGTGGCCGAAGTGGCAAGCTTCCATGGTAGCAAGCTAGCTAGCACTAGTCCAGTACTAGTCCATTCGACACTGCCTGCTGCTAGCTTGCCAAGCTAACAAGGTGCCGATTCATTTCAATACTAGTCCATCTCTCAACTGGATTCACGAGAAGAAAAATTTGTGCGCCATGCCCGTCGCCCCCGAGGTTCAGTCCTTCGCAAGGAGGTGCTCAGCTGCTGCTGCTCCGGCCGGCCAACAGGAGGGACGACGGCGACTACACGGCGTTGCAGTTTACCGTCAAAAGGTTAGATTTCATAACAGTTCGCAGCACATGGGTCATATTTCATAAAGGCGATGCGAATTTAGGGTCATATTTCTGGAGGCGTGCGAATACCGGGTCAAATTTCATAATTTCTCTGTGTAGAAACCCCAGCGCCTCCTCCTTGCACCACGCTTGGGCACACGAGCACCGCGCAATGGCACGCTCGGCAAGCAGCCGACCATTCGTGTCTTGCCCCATTGCATTTGCGTTCTAGCCTATTTTCCAGTCTGCAGCATAGTGCACCGACATTTGTGTTCTAGCGTATTTGTGTTCTCTGAGTCCAGCATAAATGCCCTGAAAGGTTAGCGCTAATAGCGCACAGGTCCCGGTTAGCAATAGCCTTCTCGATAAATCAGTTTTCTACTTCTTCGCTTAAGCAATACATTTCTAACTTTATAAATATTTTTCTAAACCTCAAATAATATTTTTATAACGATTTTTTTTTTCCCGTTGCAACGCATGGGCATTTTGCTAGTATCTATACCTACTAATAAAGAGAGAAAATTTTCGCCAATCTGCCCTCTTTTTCCGTCCGGCGCTTTTTCTACGCTCCCCGTGCGCCCGTGCGTGCAAGGCTCCGCTAAAACGCGTGTCCCACGATGATACGGAAAGACGCTTGAGAAGTAAGGAAACCTCCGTGGCGTCGGTCAAAACCAACATATATCTCCGTAAAGTAAGGAAACCTCCGCGGCGTCGGTCAAAATCAACATATATCTCCGATGATCGAGACTGCGGGGCGTGAGCTTGGGGCGGGGGACGGGCGGTGGGTGAGGCCCCCCAGCCGCGCCACCACGGTGCGGCGACCGTGCGAGCCGAGAGGAGGCATCGGGGCGGCCCGCCCACGGGCGTGAATCGGGAGGGGGTGGGGAGCGGGACCGACGAAGGGTGGAGAAGGAGGCCGATGGGAGCCGTGCCCTATGCTGCGCACGCGCGTCGTGCTCGCTTGACGACGTGTCCGTCGCCGCCCGGCCCGCTGCCAAAGCCAAGCTGCGAACACTAGAGCCGAGGGAGCGCGGAGCCACCGCCATTGCCTTTGCTCACTGGCGGTCGTGGAGGCACGTCATGCCGCCGGTGGAGGCCGCGGGCGCACTACGCCGGGCGCGGGCGGAAGGAAGCCCGGTGGAGTGCCGCGGGGAATTTTTTTGCGAGAGAACCGTCGGGCGATAAGCTTCTTTGGAGTCTCGGTGATGGTCCTACGGTTCTAGAACATGCTACGTGGACGGTAGTTGAAAGAGAGCGGCTTTGTCTGGTTGACCCAAAGCGAGGGCGTGCGGAGGGGTGTGCGGCGGTGCGCTCGTCTGGGGCCACCAAAATTTTGGGGCCTCAAAAAATAAGCCCATTAATAGAAGGCCTTAACTATTACTACTAGACTAGAGCTAAGCACATGCGCAGAAGTTTGAGAGTCGCTCTCACGACCGCTCATCTCGGTCGTATCGTGGCCAAGAAAATCGCCATTTGCCGCCCTGCGTCCTATCGCGGGCCAAGCGGATCGCCGCCGCCTGCCAAGGCCCTACCGTGGCCAAGCAGATTAGCAAAGCAAGCAAGCCTGAAGCCAACGTGGAGGCCCTAGCCCCCCTACGGGATTGCAGACACAGGTAATGTTTTCTTTCAATTCAAAACTTTTCCTATTATAAGCACTCGTAGATTGAAATTTTAATTTTATTCTTTTTAGTTTTTTGAAGCCATGTCTTCATCAAATCGAATTAGAAAATTTGAATCCCGGTTCCCAAAAGCGTAAGAAGAAACAAAGAATTGAGAAGTTAACTCAATCTCGAGAAAGGAGCGATGGATAGATTTATTGTAATAGAATCAAACGTGCTTTCCGGTAACGAGGTAGTTGATCAAGATCAAACGTGATGAGAACCCAGATGACCCAAATGTTGCCACATTGTCTCCAGAGGATTTGTCTAGGACCACCTATTTTACACCTATTGTTGATCAAGCTATTGCCTCGCTTACAAGAAGATTTGAACAATATCAAGAATACCAAAAGAATTTTGGTTTCTTATTTACTTCCCGATTCATTGCAGTCAATGGATAGTAAGAGCTTGAAATCTTCTTGCGACAATCTTGAAGCGATCCTCAAAAAAGATGGGAAATCTGATGTTGATGCCAATGAACTTTATACAGAATTGAGAATTTCTTTGAATTTCATTCCAAGAGAAAACATGGGTCCTCTTGAAATCCTTAAGTTTCTAAAGCGGCATGGTTCTTTTCCCAATGCAGCTATTGCTTATAGAATTTTATTAACCATTCCGTGACCGTTGCATCAGCGGAGGCGTGTTTGAGCTTTTCTAAGTTGAAGCTATTGAAGTCATACTTGCGCTCTACAATGACACAAGAAAGACTTAATAGTTTGGCTATGATAGCACTTGAGAGTGGATTGCTCGAGAAGATCAACTATGAGCATATTATTGAAGATTTTATTTTAAAGAACACTAAGAGAATGATGTTATTCAAGTAAATATTAGTTTAAAAAAGGTACTATTCTTCATATATATCACATTTTCTCTACTGTATATACATTATTTTTGTTATATATGGAACTTTTGATTTAGGCCTCACCTAGAGCTTGAACCGGGCCTACAATTCGACCGGCACGCCCTGCCCAAAAAGAACAATTGGTTTTCCATTATAGTATTAGTATATACGATTTACAAGAAATATAATTTTGCTATCTACTATTTAGGACCGTAAGCTGTGGATCTGAGGCTATTTTCAGTATAATGAATGAAGACTTGGCGAGAGAGAGAAAGTTTCAGATATGTATGACTGCTCCAAGAGCACCTCATGCATATCACTCATGAAAAAAATAGCGCGCTATAGCGGCGAAATAGCGCGCTAATAGCGGCCGAAGCTTTTTGTCGCGATGAAAGAAATAGCACGCTATATAGCGCACTATAGCGCCAAATAGCGCGCTAATAGCGCCGCTATTGCGTTTTGGCCAACCTCCCGCTAAATTTTATAGCCCGCGATTTTTTTCATGGGTATCAACAATGCCATCTTGGTCAAAAGAATAGATCAGCAATATACAGTAAATGTAATAAGAAATTCTAAGGAGATCGAATTCTAATCCACGGGACTGGCAGTGAATGTTAGGATTTCAGATATTCAGTACCTGAGCCTGCCACGATTGGACTCCATCAGGAGATGGTTTTAAGGATTATATTTCATATAAAGAAATAATAGATGGGGCAAATTATATATGAAAGGTAAATGTGACATTTATGACAAAGAAGATACCGACCATTCAAACAAGCAAAGAATCATAATTTCTAAGACTCCATCAGGAGATGGTTTTAAGGATTATATTTCATATAAAGAAATAATAGATGGGGCAAATTATATATGAAAGGTAAATGTGACATTTATGACAAAAGTGATACCGACCATTCAAAGAAGCAAAGAATCATAATTTCTAATTAAACTTAGTAGTCCTCAATCCCGTTGCAACGCACGGGCAAATGTGCTATCATAGAAAATCAAAATAATCAACAAATACTAAAACAGTTTTGATACTACAAATTCCTTTTGACTAGGGCAACCCCTTTTTGTCGGTGTGTCAAATATTTAGAAATACATGCAACAACGATATAAGATATTTATCGCGTCAAATTTCATGACATAAAAGATTATTGGCTCTTGAAGTTTAAATTTAAATCAATGGTACCGATATATTTGCCCATCACCCATTGCAACGCCACGGGCATTCAAGAAATTGACGGAAAAAGAAATTAATTATATAAATATAAAAATAATTCAAAAATACATCAAACTTGAACATGAAGTACCACATGTTGTATGTGGAGAGCAAAAAAAAAAAAAAAAAGGAAAAGAAAAAGAAAAATATTTTGCGAAAGTGCTAGAGCTTGGCACTCGGCTAAGTCATGTCTTTGCGAGTGCTAAAAACTAGACACTTTCGGTAAGGGCCATCACGGGCGGCTGTTAGGCTTTATTTGCTTCATATCGGAACCGGGCATGCTGCTTCAGCGATGAACGTCTCGATCTTTTGCGGAACGCCTGCGTCGAGGTCATCGATCCCGGCTCCACCGGCCGGCCGGCGCCGCCCACCGTTGTTCTCCGGCGACTTGGCTTGCCGCACCTCCGCCGCGTCGTCCTCGTCTGGCAAGTGCGTCGCCATGGAGTGAGTGTTGAGGAGCTCGGCCAAAGCATGTCCCGGCTGGCGGCGGCTTTGGGATCGGGGACTCCGTGATCGGAACCGGGCATACCGGTTCGCAATGAACGCCTCCGCCTTGGCTGGAATGCCTCCGCGTTGAGGTCGCCCATCCCCGGCTCCTCCGCCCGCGCCCGCCGACCGCCCTCGGCCGTTGTTCTCCGGCGACTTGGCGATCTGCCGACCACCCCTGGCGGCGGCGCCCAGCGAGGATGATGCATGTTCGCCGCAGGGCGGCGCGCCGGCGAAGGATATTGCTCGACATCGGCGCGGCCGAGCGATTAGGGACTCCTGTATCGGGACCCGCATCATTTGCTTAGCGGCCTCGACCTTGTGCCCGATACGCCTCTGGGTCCTCGGACGGCGACAAAAGGGCGGTCGCTGCGTCGTAGAGGAGGAAGAGGATGAAGATGATGGCGTTCTGACGAGGAACCGAGGAAGAGGCGGCTGCGGTTTGGCGAGGACGGGGACGCGGCGAAGTGGTGGAGTGCGATGGAGGGCGTGGGTGGAAGGCGAAGAAGAGCCACGGTGAATAAGCAAACGGTACGCCGCAACAAAGACGGCCCTGGTGGCGTTGGCGTCGGCAGCCATAGTCGCCCGGCTGGTTGGTTGGCGGAGGTTGGGAACTTGGGATGGCAAAACCGACACGGCTGCCGCCGGCCTTTTAAGCTAAGTGTTGACACAAATTAGGATTCGAGCCAACACACCACACAAGAGCTAGATCGCTCACGTAGGGCAAGCGAAATCGGAGATCGGCAAGCACCTAGGGACGCCCACACGGACCTTGTGCCTCCAACGATGGCGTGATACGCAAGACACGCCGTCGGAGGAGCCTCGTCGGGGCCGCGATACGCAAGACACACCGGGCGAAGTCTCTTGAAACCGAAACCCCACACGCCCGGGAGGGACCCCGTCGGGGCGTGCGGCAGCTATGGGCTGCCCTAGCCGGCCTGGCCGCTCTAGGGCGTTGTAGTCGTCGATCTTCCGTTCATGGCATCGGCGGCGAAGAAGAAAGAGAGGAAGAAGAGAGAGGAATTTGGGTTTGGTAGTAGTGTTTTGACGATTGGATGTAGATGGGATCAAATCGCCCATGAACCCCTTCATTATATAGGGGAGGGTGGTCTTATCCTTTTAGGAAAGCGCCCCAAGACGTTTCCAATCAACAAAAACCGACCTAAACTCATTTGGAAACAAACCGAAAGTTAGATACGATTCGGACAGCCCCGAAACCCTGGCTGGCCAGGGTTTGGTCTTGGCTTGACCTTTTGCCATATTTTGCCTTAGGCCACTTTTTGGGTGTCAACACTAAGCTTGGGGCGCATGCGGACGTCGCCGGCTGGGCCGTTGCCTCGGCCGAGCGGGAAGGAGATGAATTCGAAAATTTTAAATTGAATTTCATAGTCACGCGGGCTTTACTGGCTAGAAAATTGTGTGCGTCTATTTGGACGGACAACGCTGCATGCGGCTGCGCTTGAGTCTCGCGGCTGAACGCGATGCGGGTTCACGTACCCCAACCCAACGAACGGCCGAGATCAAATAACGCGATCGGGGTAATTCTCAAAAAAAAAAAAAAAATAACGCGATCGGGGTGGGGTGGCTGTTAAAAAGGAAATAACGAAGCCAAACATGCAAGGTGTGGACGGGGTAAGAAAAGTTGATGCATTTCTATACCTACTAATAAAGCGAGGAAATTTCAGTCCACAAAAATTTGGTTTGGTCCACCAAAATATGGTTTGGTCTACCAAAATTTCTTTCACCCTTTTTCCTATTTGTATTAGAAAGAGTCCGGTACAAATACACCTTTTTTCTCTGGTCATGCAAAATGTACTGAGTCGAGTCCGGTACTTCCTTGACCGAGCCAATCTGATCTCCTGTCCATCGAGAGATTTTTGTCCGCCGGCCATAGATGTGTGCAAATACATGTACGATTCCTATTCCAAATCGATCTGGCATACATGTATCTGATTATCTCAGTCCGAATAAAACTTGAACCTTCCGTGTTAGCCCAACCGAAGACATTTTCTTTCTTTTCTTTCGTTTCTTTCTTTTCTTTCGTTTCTTTTTTTTTCTTTTAAACCATTTAAGACTTCTATATAATAGAAAATCAAAATAATAAAAAATAGAGTTGCTATATTTCTTTCACCAAAAAAATAACCAAAATTTCTTACAACATGGTAGACCCTTGGATCTTCATCTAAGGGTGAGATGTTATCATCAACACTTAGATAGCACAATTTTACCACAAATGTATAAGAGATAATTAACAATTTATTTCTATGGAAAAACAAGGATTAAAAAAGGGTGATGTCCTAGCACAAAGGACAAGAGATAGATTTGAACAATTTTACCACAAACAAACAATTTTCTATGGAAAAAACAAGGACAAAACATGGTGGGGCCTGGTGCAACGGGCGAAAGCAAAGCAGAGTCCCGGCCGCCGCCATGACACGCACGTGTAAGGTCGCGGTGGTTTAAAAAGCTCGCATGTGTGTCAAGCTCGTGTGCGTCATACTTTCGCGGTGGTCGCGAAATGCGATTAGAAAATTTCATTCAACATAGGTACAGGAAAGGTGAAAAAATACGAAAACAATTTTGCTATTACAAACTCCTTTTGACGAGGGCTACACTTTTGTCGTGTGTCAAAATAATACGCAACAATCATGAAAAAAAAATATTATTGGCCCTTGAAGTTTAAATCGATAGTCTCGATATATTTTCCCATCACCCGGTGCGTTGCGCGCGCGGGTACTTTTTATCTATATACCGCTAATAAAAGAGAAAATTTCTTGACTTTTTTGGAGTGCGCCTTCCGTCTCGCGCCTCGTCCGTCCGCTGTCCGTCCGGTTTTGACCGATTCAGATTCCACGCGAGTTGGAGATCGATACGGCTAGAGTTCGGCGTGCCCAACTTGATATTTATGGGCCTCCCTTCATATCGTGCACCTTGGCCCATATTTAGATGGAAAAAAAGTCTATATTTGGTCCCTCAACTTTCACGAAAGTCGATTTTCATCCCTCAACCGCAAAAACCGGATAAAATAGGTCCCTCAACTTTCAAAACCGTGCAAATTTCATCCCTCAGCTTTTTTTTAGGGTGGTTTTGCTCTGATAACCGGGTTTTGTGTTTTTCCTTTTTTCTAATTTGTTTTCGGCTGAATATTTAAAAAATCATAACTCTTCGATACGACATCGGATGAAGATGATTTTTATATGAAAATTGTAGCCCTCGACGAGATCTATAACTTTCTAGTTTTGAGTTTTTCATTTGATGACATTAAAGTGATCAAAAAAATTATACAAAATTACAGCACCATAATAATCGCGTACTTCTTTACTGCATTAGAAAATTCATTTTTAGCACTTTAAAAAGATATAGATTCTTCTAGTTTTGAGTTTTTACATTTAAAGTGCTAAAATTTTAGTATGTAAAGTGTCTTCATTTGACGACAAACAAAAAATATATTAATTTTCTAATGCAGCAAGCGAAGTACGATTATTATTATAAATGCTGTAATTTTGTATAATTTTTTGGATCACTTTAATTTCATCAAATGAAAAACTCAAAACTAGAAAGTTGTAGATCTCGTCGAGGGCTTCAATTTTCATATAAAAATCATCTTCATCCGATGTCGTATCGAAGAGTTATGATTTTTTTAAATATTCAGCCAAAACAAATTAAAAAAAGGAAAAACACAAAACCGTTACTGTAGCAAAACCACCCTAAAAAAAAACAGCCGAGGGATGAAATTTGCACGGTTTTGAAAGTTGAGGACCTATTTTATCCGGTTTTGGTTGAGGGATGAAAATCGACTTTCGCGGAAAGTTGAGGGACCAAATGTAGACTTTTTCCTATTTAGATATAGGAGGTGACACGCCCATGCACTGCGCCAACGTGACATTGATCTCCGCCTCGACCCGGCCGCCGGTTTTGACCGATTCGCATTCCACGCGAAGTTGGAGATCGATACGGCTAGAGTTCGACGTGCCCAACTTGATATTTATGGGCCTCCCCTTCATATCGTGCACCTTGGCCCATATTTAGTCCAATGGTAGGGCGGTCCAAATGGACGCTACCCACCGGGTTCCAATCCCGGTGCTCGCGACCTTTCCCCGGGATTTTCCCAAGGATTTACGGCGTTATGCATTAAGTGGTAGCGGCGTTCCCGTCGGCGACGAGGCGCCTATGGTGACTTCGAGAATCTCCAGCACGCCCCGGCCGCCCAGTCCTTGGGAGGTGCTCATAGGGGTAGGTTTTGCGTGACGTGTGTTCATAGGGGTGAGTAATGCGTGCGTGTTGTGAGTGTCTGCGTTGTCTTGTGTCATTTCAAAAAAAAAAAAAGATATAGGAGGTGACACGTCCATGCACCAGGCCAACGTACATTGATCTCCGTCTGGACCAGGCCAACGTACATTGATCTCCGTCTCCCGTATATACCATAATAAAACATCGGTTTTAGCTGCAGCATTGGATCATGATGGCTCGTACACGAGGCACGCTGGACTCAGACCTTGATTTCTATACCATGCTATAACTGAAACAGAGATTGCCTTGCATCCGATTGCATTAAAATATCATTTTCCTATGAACAGGTGGACTTGACACAACAGTCTCCAACGAGGAGCCTATAATGGTATTTGATCACAATAATCATATGGGTATTGGTCTATAATGGTATTTGATCACAATAAATTTTTGCATCCTATTACTATGCATGGTCTTATTTACGGAGTACTATTTAATTCATATGTAATATATTATTATCAGAGAAAAAACTAAAGACAAAAAAGTAATAGTTGGTAAACTATTTTTTTGCGAGAAAATTGGTAAACTATATATTCCATGCCTAACTTGAACTTATCATCATCCTCAACTGAGCTATAATAGCACACGTCCAAACAAAGTATAAAAAGTTCGGTTTCAAAACATGTTTGCAGTTTGCACATCCAATACAAATGTATTAATTTACGTTTATCTTTCCATTCCGTTTTTTTTCACACACAACATATATTTAAGAAAAATCAATAGATAGTAAAATTCATCTTTTCCGTTAAGAGAAGAAAAAAAATATTTTTCACCATAAAACATAAGTAGATATGTACCACTCACGTTATTATTTTGCATGATTATTTATTAAAATAGTTTTTCTCTTCCCGTTGCAACGCACGGGCATATTGACTAGTATACTAATAATAAAGAGAAAATTTCAGTACCACCCCTCTTTTCCACCTCTTTTTTCTGCCTTTTTTCTGCCTCCGATGTCTTCTTGTAGCCGGACTCTTCTTTCTTCCGCGCCTCCTCCTGTCGTGCATATAATCCAATGTCCGTCCAACACGTTTGTGCTGCGGCTGGGTGTTTGCTGCCTGGCCCGAAGTGGGCCGAGGCCTGCTGGAGAGAGGGAGCAGCCCACGTATGATATGAGCACGGGAGGGACTCGTGCATATGCACGAGGGAGTCCAGAGTCGTAGGTTGGGTGGGGTGTTGCGTATGTGTGTGTATAATCTGTTTCCTTTTTTTTTTTTTTTCTTCCTTTTCAAAATGTATATATCCCACTTTCCTTTCCTACGTGACCTCTTCACATCACAAACTTATCAAATTTGCATTTACAAACAAATAATCACACCCATGATAAAAAAACCACTCAATTTTTAATTATTTATTATTTTGTTCCACAACACATGTATACATATGCATTTATTAATTTAGTGCATTCGTCTATAATTTTAAAATGAATAACCGTTCATTACGTGTTTTGGTATTTTTAGTGATAACCTATAATGCTAATTTTATAATGTGGTATAGTACACTTGACACCAGGACTGCATTTTTTCAGTGTTATTAGGCGTATAGAAAATAAAGCCATATTTAACAACGTTAACCATGGAATATATATAACTTGGGATGAAATGTGTTGGGGAAACCATGAAAAATAAAAGTTATATGAACCAACTTGACCACACGGCTCAAACAAATCAATAAATTACAAACATGGTTTTCTAATAATACTTATATGGACCAACTTGACCAACTTGGTGGAAGAACGAAGAACAAAGTGGCTAGGGTTTCCTTTAGAGGATAGCTTCTATAAGCCTCCCTATAAACGACAAACTAATTTGTTTTTTAAAAGAATACAACTTGGTTTTCTAACACTTATGTAGAGACCGTAATAAGACTAATATAGACGAGTAGTTGCAATACTTTAAATGGCAATTATGTTACCGTGACACCCACATTGACTCTAAGATCAGTTAGGAAAACCAATATCCTAGGAATATAAAAATAATAACTTAATAAAACATGTATGACGAGTATTGACATAAATAATAAAAAAAAAAAAATTCTATTAAAGGTACAAAATATAACATGGATTTTTCTTGACCCGTAGCAACGCACGGGTATGTTTCAAGGTAAAAAATATATATCGTAGATAATTTTTCTTGACCCGTAGCAACGCACGGGCAAATTTGCTAGTAAGAGATAATAACTTTATTTCTGTTGTCAATTGTCATCAAGATCACTACAAATTTATTTGTAGTCGTCTCTCTCTCTCTCTCTCTCTCTTGTGTCTAAAATTTATTTGTACTCGTCTTGTTGGAGAACAAAGAAAACATAGACGCAACTGACGTGGACACAAGATTCTTCCAAAGTTCACACTCGGTACCAGTGCTGAAATGGTACCGATAGCAAATCAGAGAACTCATCCACCATTTACCAATACCAATCTCACTAAGATTTATTACGACTGGCCTTCTCCTGGATCCCAGACTGCGAAAATCTCCACCTCAGGACCTCAAGGACTTCTTCCATCTTTACATCCTTGACTCTGAGCAGCACCATAGCATGGTACAGAAGATCAGCCATCTCGAAGCTGCACGGATCGGTCCTCGTTCTCAAGCAGCGCCTGAATTAGTTCGTCAGCTTCTTCGCTGAATTATATGCAAAAATACCAGAACTGGCATTAAGAGAGAAATATATTGCTATTCTCATTATCAAGAGAAAGCAGGGAGGCAAACAAAATATGGCAGTAATAATAAAAGAAAAGGCGTGAAATGTGCTTCAGTCAGGTAAATGGGCTCTCACGCACATTTATCGACGCCAGGTCATAAACTCAAACCATAACCATCAATAACCAAATACTGACACTGAGACTAATGAATTTATCTGTTTTGGTCTCCTGTGCCAATCAAATCGTGTTGCACCCAAATTAACCCATCACTTCTTCAGTCAAATGCAGTGCTATGAAAGCTTAAATAAACACAACAGAGGCATTAAGCTAATTCGACATAAATCTATTTTAAAATGGAGAACTTGGTGAACTAGACTAAGAACAAGAGAGAAAAGACTCAATGCTTTAGTATCACTTCTCTTTCCCCGTTAAAATTAACAGTTTTCATAATAATATAGTACCATGATGGCTCGAAAAAACATAACATCGCATACCGTATTTTCGAGCAAAGTAGCTGATTATCAAGCAGAAGTTTTTGGTCCATGATGGTTTGCCACCTCCTTCAGTAACTATCTCCTCCTGTCGTCTCCTAATTGTATCCTCAAGTGAGTATAAGGTTGTAATAACCTGCCTGCCTTCATTGGGCTGTGAAGGGAAATCATATATTAATTTGTTATTCATCATGAGTCAAAGCCTGTTGCAGGAAAGGGTAACATGAGAATGAGAACCTTCGAACTTTGTAGAGCATCATAAACTGAAGTATAGTAACAGGTTTCTGCTCCTGTATGGCAGGTTGGTCCATCTGGCTTTCCAATGTATATTATCTAAGTTGTATGAACAACAAAACATCTACACAGTTAGTATGCTCTGAAGTTGAAGTGAAAGTATTTACTCACAACACAAAACATGCTTACAGAATCACGGTCACAGTCAAGGAAAATGTCATGAACATTAATGAAGTTCATGGATGTCTCCCCTTTTGTCCACAAGGAAGACCGTGAGCGACTAAAGAATGTAGCTTTCCTGGTCGATATAGTTTTTGCAAGGGCATCTTTGTTAGCAAAACCCTGCATAAGAATGGCCCCAGTATCCACATTTTGTGCAATAGCAACAGCCAACCCTTTGCTATCCCACTTCACACTGTCTAGTAACGCGTCGACCTGATTTTGTTTTTATCAAGCACAATGATGAACATATGTTAGGCTGTATTGCCTTAATGATAGTTTAAACTCAATATTAGGGGAACAATTAAAAACAGACATTCTCCTTCCATTCAAAACTGATGAAAAATTGTAGCAGAGCTACTGCAAAGTCTCAAATGGCTGTAGTTCATAGTACTATCAGAGTCTACACTGGAAAGATATTAATATTGGTATTCAAGAGATTAAAAGAATATATCTGCATGTACAAGGAAATACATAAATGAATTCTAAATCCTCTGAATAAACACATACTCCAGTATATTAGTATATTTTGATATATCAGTCCTGATATATATAGTACAATTAGGGGAAGAATAGGACCGACCAGGCGACCAACACCCTGGTCAACAACTAAGCGCAACTAGTCTCCTGGTCGGTTCGTCGAGAGTCGAGACTATGATTGACTAGACAATTTCACAACATTGAAGGTACACGTGCATCAAGAAAGTCAGCTGCAAGCAATGCACTAGCACCATAATTTCTTCAAACACCATTATAGCATGCCATCCTATTACCATAACAAAGCAATCTATCCAAATGGAGAGGCAACAAGAAATGTCTTTGCTGCAACTCTTCTAGAGTAGAACAAATAAACTCTACACAACACTGATCCTTATCCAGGGCTTGTAGCCATCATGTGAAAGTGTGCCGCTCCTCATCCTCAACAGGGCACTCAAAGGATAGGAACGGATTGCATCCCCAGTGGCTCACAGTAGGCTCCAATCCAATCCCCCAACTATTTTGGTCCAGAGGTAACAAGAGAGAAGCAGATTTTGCGAGAAGAACAGAGAGAAAAAAAACTCCAAACCTTGGGGTCGACGGCTACAGCTCCTGGCGCAGACTGCGCGGAACCCGCCGCCACGGAGACCGCCGGGTACGGCTCCCCCTGTGCTTCCACCCAGGGGCCGAAGCAGCGGCGGAATGAAGTTTGGGGCGGGATGTCCCGCTAGAGAAGATTCCCGCGCGGCACGCTAAGGAGGAGGACGCGGGTGAATGAGCTGGTTCCGTCGCCGGAGCCGCCGCCATCGGAACCCCGAGTGTGTGGTGTGTGTGCGTGAGTTCTTCAGAACAGTTGAACAATGGAAACAATTGAAGAATGGAATTCAGAACAAAACACGAGTACAACAAACTGCTTGCTTGCTAGTAGTTGCTACGTACACAGCCGCAAACGATTGGCAATGAAATTATAGGAAACTGGAAATGCAAGATCCAAGCAAGAAGAACCTACTGATTGCCCACTGCTGCGCTGAGTGAGCCTGTTGTAATGACGTGTGCCGTTGTGCGCCCTGCGCCTGTGCAGCTAGCTGCACTTGTGCTTGCCGTTGTTCGCCATGCGCGCACCGTGTGCTGTGGCTGCAGCAGCACAGACAGGAGGTCAGGAGCGGGTGCGGCTGGCGGCGCCGTCCGCACGACCGCACGCCCCGCCGGCAACCCCTCTCCTCGATCTGGCGTCGCCCTTCCCCTCTCTCTCTCTTTCTCTCCGATGCAGCTGCACCCGCACCGCCGCCCGATTTGGCCGCAAGCCGGCGCTAGGGTCCGATTTGGGGACCGGCGCTATGCCGGATTCGGCGGGCGGTAGCGGCAGGTTCGATTTGCCGACGCTGTGTGCGATCCCGAGTGCGAGAGGAGAACGGCGACACACGCGGTCACCAGCAGAGGTTTGCTCTGGGCTGGGCCGCCGAGAATTGGCAGCCTGGACCACATACATGGATTGGGCCTTCAAGTTTGGATGGCTTAGGCCCATATCCGCCACATGGGTTGGGCCTTCAAATTTGGATAGCCCTAAGCTCATAGCCGCCATAGCACGTCGGACACTTTTGTGGGACTTCATCATCATATAGACTGCATAGAGCTCTTCAGCAGATTAGCTAGTGGAGGCAAAAATGAGGTCCAACAGACTAACTACTTGACCCAACAGATTTGTGGGCTACCTAGATCTCCCTTCACCTACCTATTCCCATTGTATCTGCTAAAAAAAAAAAAAAAAAAAAATATCCTGTTGGGTATAGACTACCCAAATCTTTTCTCTCCTCACTTCATTCTCACCCACGCGCACAGGAGCCTGACGTGCATTGTTCGATGCTTGCTTCCACTATGACGCCTCGACGAGGTCTCCCCTCTCCTCCCTAACGGTGAGGTCAGACGGGCCCCCCCCGGTGGCGACATTGCATCTCCCTTCCTCGTGGTGGCGAGGTCGCTCCTCCCCCTCCCGAACACCACCCCTCCCTCCCAAGCACAACCACGCAAAGCGAGGCCCCTCCCATATCCTCCCGGCCGTCCCCCGACACATCCGCGATGGCTTAAACCGCCCCTCCACTCCCCGACGAGGTCTCTTCCATCCACGATGAGTCCTCCCCTCCTCGGTGAGTCTCATTGGCGGCGGTACCGCCTTTGCTCGTGCTCGCCCACGGAAGAAGAATATGGTAGTGGATGACATATGGGTCTAACATGTCATTCTAAGCTATGATGGATTTATTTAGGTTCTCTGTTTTAGGTAGCGTTGCTGGAGCAAATAACAAAATTTGAGTAGTCTGCAAATTGATAGCTACATAAATTGATATTTAGGTAGTCACAATTGGGTAGTACTGCTGAGATGCTTTTAGACTTATGGAGTGTTTTGTACTAGTCCCATGGACTCTGTTGCACAAACTCCACCATAGAGCAGTTCCACAAGAACCTAGAGTACATGGAGAACCCGTGGGTTTTCTCACAACTCTACCATTTGTTTCTCGAATCGATTGCATGAAGCTAAAATTGTTTTAGCTAAAAAAAAAAAAATGTGGAGCGGAGATGACAAATGTGGAGTGGGGGCAGCCCAAACGCCCCTTACCCTATTGCCTATTTCATCTCTTATTATCGGTCACAATGGCGTTGCTAGAAACTCGATGCTTTAATTGTGAAGGGCCCAATTGTACTATTCTTTCTTCAAAACTAAGTAGAACAATCAAAAATTTTAATGCAGCTTTAGTACCACGACACATCTACCTCTGTGCGAATTCAAAACACACACACACACACACACACACACACAGAGACTACCTCTGCATGATTGCCATTATATCTTCTCTCCACATCCCGTATTAAAAAAAATATATCATCAACGAAAAAAAAAAGGGTTAAAACAAATTAGCTCCTCAACTGGAGTTAGCCCCCTCCCAAATCTACAATGAAAAAGTTATTTTACCACTTTTTTTTTCAACACAGGTTCAGCTTTCCCAGTAAACTAACTCATTGTGCTTTAGGTAAAAAATACTGTACTAATAAAGCAGACATTATCTGTGTTGGGATTAGTGATTTCTTTGTTCAGATATAATTGGATGGGCCTTCTGCTGAAAATTGGTGAAGGTGGCAGTTTAGAGAGGCAAACTGTGCCAGCCGTAACGTACTCAGAACGCTGGCTTGCAATTAAAAACAAATCTGCATTACTAAAACATCTCCCAATCACCATGGGTTTTAATAGGTATTCCAATAACTGAAGAAGTTTTCAGTCACTGCTTATTTTAGCACTGTCATCAAAGTCTTCTGATCTTGATAAAAACATACGTAACAAACACATACACACTGCTCCTTTTTAAACTGCTGATTCTTGACTTGATGTGTCCTGCCTGTTGAACAAATGTTCAGTAAAGTTGCAAAATTAACAACTTCAGTAGCTCAGCTCGGCTGTGAAGTGAAAGAGTAGAAGCAAATGTTATCAGAGCCGAACACGACCTACGCAATGATCTGAACCCAACTCATCCTACAACCATTTCATAAACTTGACAAGGCCGACGGCACCGTTGTGCCAACGCCATCACCGCACGCTCACGGTCGTCGTCGCCGGTTCCAGAGACGACGACGTTGTGGAGCCAGCAGGGACGATCGGCCGGCGGCCCGTAGGTAGCAACTGGCATCTTCGCGGGGAGGGTCGGCGGCGGCGCCTCGAACCGCAGCACGTTGACGGCCTGCCTGACGGTGGGACGCAGGCCGCGGTCAGGGTGCGCGCACCAGAGCCCGACGAGCATCGCGCACGCCATCTCCCGGCCGTCGAACTGCCCCCGAGCCGCGCGTCGGCCGCGTCGAGGATGGTGCCGCCGCCGTACGCGTCCCAGACCCACTGTACCAGGTGGACGAAGTACTCGTCGTCCTCGTCCCCCGCGCGCCGCACCGCCGGGGTACTTGTGATCACGCGTCCCACCCACTGTACCAGGTGGACGAAGTACTTGTGATCTGAACGCCATCTCCTACCAGCACGGCACCGGAGTGCCAAGATCATGACGGCAACCAAGGCATCCAAACATGAAGCACCGAAAGATGCAAGACTTTTCCGCGGCAAACCTGTTCACGACGACCTCGAACAGGGGGTGAGCGGGCCCCGACGATTCTGCTACGACGAGCTCGCCGCAGCCACTGGAAACTTCTCCGACGACCGGAGACTGGGAAGAGGAGGATTCGGCGCCCGGCGGTGCGGCGCGCGGGGGGACGAGGACGAGGAGTACTTCGTCCACCTGGTGCAGTGGGTCTGGGACGCGTACGGTGGAGGGACCATCCTCGACGCGGCCGACGCGCGGCTCCGGGGTGAGTTCGACGGCCTGGAAATGGCAGGCGCGATGCTTGTCTGGCTCTGGTGCGCGCACCCTGACCGCGGCCTGCGCCCCAGCATCAGGCAGGCTGTCAACGTGCTGCGGTTCGAGGCGCCTCCGCCGACCCTCCCTGCGAAGATGCCAGTTGCTACCTACGGGCCGCCGGCCGATCGTCCTGCTGGCTCCATAACGTCGTCGTCTCTGGAACCGGCGACGATCGTGAGCGGCGGCGCTGGCTCCGCCATTGGCATTGGGCATTCCATCGCCACTGAGCCGCCAGCCTTCTCCAGCTGATGAAATGGCTGTTCGATGATTTAGGTTTCAGATCATTGCGTCTAGGACTTTGTTCAGCGATGAGTCGATGACGCATCAAGTGAAGAACCAGCCGTTCGAAAAGCGAGGACTGTCTTTTTCTTATTATTACTTCCAAATTGAATCTCACAAGTAGTAGCATTTCAGAAGTTACTGCGTTTTTTTTTTTTTTTTTTTTTTTGATAAAAGAAGTTACTGTATTACTTATGTAGTACATGTAAGAACAAGACCAGTATAACTGGTTTAGCATTGCAACAACCCGTCGGAAATTGTTTTTTATTTCCTTCTTCGAATTACGTACACAGTACAGAAGAAATGTAACGAGATGCACCAGGAGCAGATTGATAAATCACGAATGAGACTAAAGGGCTACAATAACTCATCAACAGGCAACTCAGCTGAAAATGAGTTAAATGGAACTGACCTTCGTGTCCTTGCATTTGCACGAGGCCCTTTCTACAGCTTGAACTTAGGTCAGTCACAACATGGAAAGGACCAAGGCATGTTCAACAGAAAAAAAAAAACATTGTTGAGTTAAAAACAATGACAAACATTGTTGAGTTAAAAACAATGACGTTGTTGATTGCTGTTCTGTAGATGTAAACGAGTGATGACGACCATTCACCAAGGGATTTCTTGGCCATCCCATGCGAAGAACTTGCCGCTGTCGCTTTTCTTGACGTTATCAATGATGGACAGAAGCTTCTGTACAGAGAACTCTCTCGTGAAGAGCTTACCCTCGGGGACATTTCTTTGAAATGGCCGTGAGAGGTCAGTGTCCACGGTTCCAGGATGTAGTAGGATGCAGGCAATGTTGTCCTTCCTCCCAAACTCCACTGACACTGTCTTGGTCACTGCATGGCATGAGCATTGAGCAAAAAACTTCAGTAAGCAAAACGTGACAGACAAATGTTTAATAGCGCACAAGCAGCACCAGGTTATTCATGACAGAACAATGTGCAGCACATCGGTTATAAACTGAGAACAGGAGACAATGGTACATCTCGGTGTCCACTTACACTGATTCAGCGCTGTTTTAGAAGCTCTGTATGCATGCCAGCCTCCCAGAGCATTGTCTCCGATCGAACTGACTCTGGCGCTCATATTCGCAACTAATGCGAATCCTCTCCCAGTCTCGGAGAGGCCTCCAATCTTCAGTAATGGCCACATGTGCTGACCAAAAAGGATCAATTGAGACTCTAATATCAGTGAAGTCACAGTGTCTGACCGACAAGAAGCAGGCTGTTGATACCATCGAAACAAGAAACAGAAAATCGAAGCAACAACCCAGTGAATTTCACCTTGATCACTAAGACAGGGCCGACTGCGTTCACCTCATATGCCAGCATCAGGGATGACTTCTGAACCTTGCTTAGTGTAGTCTCTGTGACACAGGGAACTTGGTTTCAGATAAGTTGCTAGGGAACTGAAGCTTGCTGAATTCTAGGGAACTGAAGCTTGCTGAATTTCTTTTTTGAATGATGCGCTCAAACAAGATTTAAGCAGAGAATTCACCTGGTTGTATCACGTTTGGGATCGAGAGGATGCCTGTGGAATTGATCAGCAGGTCCAGAGAACCATGGGTCTCTGCAATTGATGCCGCGGCTGCCTGCAATGGAAGAATCAGATTTCCATACTAAGCTAGTGCAAATAAGTGGCATACTCGAATCAGTTAGCAATGTGGGCAAAACGCGTCAGGTCCTCAGTCCACAATGACAATTTGTTTGACAAATAGTAGAAAATGTTTCATGAGCATTTCATCTGACTAATTCCGAATCAAACAAATTTCCCTGGTTGCAGCTGCAGCCAGGCATCACTGACCGAGGCGGCTCAAAGGCTGTGCTGTGATTGTACCTCTATGGTGCTCTCGTCGGTGACGTCGAGCGGCAGCACGGTGAGTCGTCCGGGCGCGTGCTCCTCCTTGAGCTTCTGGAGCTCGGCCGCGGAACCCGGCGCGCGGCACGTGGCGACGACGCGGCCTTCGCCGCTTCTCCGCAGCAGCTGCCGAACCTGCACCGGATGGATTCCCAGCGCACGGAGAGGGAATCACGAATCAGAATACAACAATCAATCCATGGTGGCAGTAAACGGCGATGCGGGAGAAAGAGGATGAAATGAGGGGTGGGGGTAGGAGCAGGCGGTGGGGCGGACTCACGAACTCGAGGCCGATGCCACGGGACGCGCCCTGCACCATGGACACGCCGCCGGCGCCGGAGCCCGCGCCGAAAGCCGAGGCGGAGAACGCCCTCGTGGCCACCGCTAGCCTCGCCATCATCGCTACCCTTCTCATCGGCGGATCGGATTCGATCGGCCTCAACCCCTCATTCTCCTCCTCGTCGCTTTCACGGATTCACATCGATCTTCGACGCAAATTATACAATGCAACTTGCAACGAGATTGGATTGAAAAGGTGGTTGCAGTTGGTTGGATTGGTTGGATCGGGAAGTTAATGGTGGCGCCCGTGCTCGTGCTCTGCTCGTGCTCGCCTTGGCGATTCTCATGGCTGGATGGAGCTACACGTATTCCTTCCCCAATCTCTAGCGACTCGCACTGGAAAGGAAAGGAGAGAGAGCCTCGTGAGGCAGGCCCAGAAGAATCGAGCGTAGAGTAGGACTGTGTGCGCATACTCGGCCCACCATCTACTTTGAGGCCTTGTGAGGCCCCTTCGTGCCATTACTCTGGAAAAGTAGTGTGGATACAGAAGGAATGCCAGGCCCAAAATTAACGCAAAAGGTCAAACACTATTTCTCCTTTTTTTTATCAACTTATTAAAATTGCAAACTTTTTGTAACTCAAAACAGTGTTTTAAAATTCATTTTGAAAGCAGAGAGAGAAACCAAAAATTGACTATCTAGGTCCTTGGTCTTTAATCTATCGTGGAAGCCTGCACCGCAAATGTCATTATCATTCCTTCTTGCAAGAGCATCCTCCACAACCACATGCTCCATCCAAAAAAAAAAAAAAAAAAAAAAAAAAAAAAAAAAAAACCCACATGCTCCATCTTTTTCTATTTTTTTCACTCTTTTTGAGAAAATGTTTTTCTCCTAGTTGCGGTGCAGCTGCCTCGCTAGGATATATATCCACAAAGTACGTGGCCCACATCCACAGGTGCGATCAAATCAAACCAACAAAATATCATCGTGTACGTGAACCTTGAACTGAATAGATATGGATCGACATGCAACATGTGTGTGGACCCATTTCTATCTCAAAAAAACAATCATGAGTTACTCGAGAGGCGGAGCTAGCCTAAACTTTTAGGTGGGGCAGAGGGGCACCAGTGGGCGCGGACGGACGCCCGCCGCCCGCTCCTTTGGCTCTGCCGGAGGGGAGGAAGACAGAGGGCACCAGTGGATCCACTCCCGGCGGTGGCTGGGGCAGCCGCCCCACCCCCTGCCGTATGGGTAGCTCCGCCTCTGAACTTACTCCCTCTCTCCCCAAAAAAAAAAAAAAAAAAGACCTTTTCGTTTCTCGAGAAATAACTGCCGGCATTTATATATTAAAACATATAAATAATCATGCTAAGTAATTAATATCATTGGAAAGATCTTTAAGTCTAGTTTTTTAACAAATTTATTTGGAGACATAAATATTGTAAGTATTTTTTGTACAAATCAAATCAAACTTGTGGCACGAAAACTCAAAACATCATTTTTTTTTGGGACTGAAGGTGTAACTCGCTTTATGTGCGCGGATATCAAAAAAAAAAAAAAACACAGGCAGGTTCAAACCTGCCCCCACGCCACTCACCTGCTGACACCTCTACCTTTCTTGCCTGCCTCCTCCGATCAATCTAGGTCCAAATCTAGTGGCGGAGGCAGGAACAATTTTGAGGTGTGGTGGGGTTTATATAAAATTGAAACGTGTATAGTAAAACTATATAAGGGCCTAAAAATAGTGTGCAAATATTACTTTATGACCGGTATATCTAACTAGAATTTTAAATTTGAAGTGCTGCCAGCTAGAGTTCTATAGTTCAGGAGTTATGATAAGATCGCCTAAGCCACCGGACCCAACAGACAACCAGCATGCATGGAATGGACGAGAATAGAATTAAAGGTTTGAGGTGGAAATTGGGGCTTGCGAACATGGTGGTTAAAGATTGTTCGGCGACTCACGGAGGAGGCCTTGCGATCTTTTTGGCGGAGAGGGGATCAACCTACATGTACTGAGCATCTCGCGCCCGTACATTGATGCGGAGGTAACGGAGGAGGGACGGCTTTGTTTGGAGGCCGACCGCTTTTATGGAGAGCCGGAGGAGAAACTTTTATCGTGGAAAGCATTGAGAGTGTTGAACGCTTCACGCCATCGGCCGTGGCTGTGCTTCGGAGATTTCAATGAAATTCTCTTGAGCTGCGAAAAGGAGGGTGGGCCGCCGGCGTAGCCAAGGCTGCATGGATCATTTTCGGGAAGCATTGGAGGATTGTGACTTGGCGGATCGGGGGGTACGAGGGGGACCCGTTCACTTGGCGGAATAATAATCACAAAGTGGAGCTCATTATGTCCGTGAGCGTTTGGACCGAGCTGTTGGTAATAAAGATTGACTGCACGGTTTCCTTTGTATCATATAATAAACGGGAACCGAGGCACTCGATCACCGCCCCTATCATTGTGAATACTAATCCCATTCGTGTTGCGGAGGAGACTAGAGGACCGAGGGCTTTTCCGATTTGAAAATAGTTGGGTGGATGAGGAGGAATGTGGAGTAATTGTGGAGAATGCCCGGAAGACGCGATTGAGGCTAGGGGAGGATGTTGGTGGCGCCCTACAAAATGTGGCGCGTGATCTAGGTGATTGGGGAAGGAATGTTCTCGGAGGTCTTGAGAAAAGTATTAAAAGAGCTAGGAGAGCTTTAGAGGAGTGTCGTAGGAGGGAGGTTAGTGATGAATCTGTTAGAAGGGAGGAGTTGTTAAAATTCAAGCTGAAAAATTAGAGGAGAAGAAAATTTGTATTGAGGCAAAGAGCGAAGGTCCTTTGGTTGGACAAGGGTGACCGTAATACAAAATTCTTCCACAATTATGCTTCGGAGAGGAAGCGTAGAAGTCGATTAATAGAATAGTGCAGGAAGATGGGACTGTAGTGGAGAATGAGGGAGAGATTAGGGATGTGATTTCTAACTTTTTATAAAAGTTTATTTGATGCCACTACAGGAGAGTTTAATGGAGGAATTGCTTGATAAAATTCCATCTAAGGTGACAACAAGCGATGAATGCAGAACTGCTGCGCCCTTCACAGCGATGATGAGGTGAAAATTGGGCTGGACAGCATTGGTGACCTTAAGGCTCCTGGTGCTGATGGCATGACGTCGCTATTTTACAAGAAATATTGGTCCACTGTTGGAGAAGATGTCACTAGAGAGGTACTGAATTTTCTGAATGGTGGCTCGCTTCCTCCCGATTGAATAAAACAATTGTTGTGCTCATCCCCAAAGTGTCTAAGCCGTAAAGATTGAAAGATCTCAGGCCTATCAGCCTATGCAACGCCGTTTACAAAGTTGCTTCCAAGGTGTTGGCTGCTAGACTCAAGCCGATTCTTCCGTAAATCATCTCTCGAGAACCAAAGCGCCTTTATTCCGTAGACCGATAACCCGACAATGTTCTTGTGGCATATGAGTTGACACATTTCTCCGAGAATAAAAGAAGTGGAAAGGATAGCTATGCCGCTCTCAAGCTCGATATGAGTAAAGCTTATGACAGGTGGAATGGGCTTTCTTACGGCGTATGATGGAACGGATGGGTTTTCGAATGCATGGGTTGAGCTGATCATGCAATGTGTATGCACCGTGTCTTATAAAATAAAAAGTGAATGGGATTTTTGTCGAAGAAATTATACCCACGAGGGGGCTTCGGCAGGGGAGATCCACTTTCTCCATATCTCTTCCCGACCGCGGCCGAGGTTTCTCTGGTCTATTAAATGATGCCGAGCACAACGGTCAGTTGGAGGGTGTCACTATATGTGCGTAATGCACCGAGCATCACTCACTTATTGTTTGCAGATGATTCTTTGCTACTCCTAAAAGTTAATGATGGGAATGCAAATTATCTCGCAACATATTCTCGCAGCCTGTACGAGGAGTGCTCGGGCAAATGATCAACATGGAGAAGTCCTCAATTCTATTTAGTAAGAATTGTGGAGCTGAAAGTAAAGCAAGTTTCATGTCAGCCATGAACCTTTCGCAAGAGGCAAGTAATAACAAATACTTGGGGCTGCCGTGTACATGGGGGAGGTCACGAAAAGAAAATGTTTGAATATTTGAAAGAAAGAGTATGGAAGAGGATCCAGGGATGGAAGGAGAAACTGCTGTCAAAAGGCTGGCAAAGAGACGCTGATCAAAGCTATTGCACAGGCAATACCAAGTTATGCTATGTCTTGCTTCGATCCGACAAAAGCTCGCGGTGATGAAATCAGTTCAATGATATGTAGATTTTGGTGGGCACAGCAAGATAATGAGAAGAAAATTCATTGGATTTCCTGGCAAACAATGTCATGCCGAAAAAGAGAAGGGAGGTTTGGGGTACAGAGATTTGCATTTGTTCAATTTAGCAATGCTAGCTCGACAAAGTTGGAGATTCATTCAGTACCCAAATTCTCTCTGCGCTCAATCGCTACGCGCGAGATATCGGCCGAATGGTAATCTCTCGGGATGCCAAGGAGTCGCCGGGTATTTCATATACTTGAAGTTTGCTGCGCGGATTGAGAGCGCTGGAGAAGGGCATAACTGGAGGGTTGGCGATGGAACTCAAATACGATATGGGAAGACCCGTGGGTGCCGGCTGGTGTCACAAGGCGACCTGTTACTCCACGGAGGCATACAGTGGCATTTAAAGTCTCGGATCTTATTGATCCAGGGACAGGTACTTGGGATATTGATTTGGTGAAAGAAATTTTTGGGCGGAAGATGTAACTAACATTCTCGCCATCCCAGTACACATGGACCGCGATGATTTTATAGCCTGGCACTATGAAAAGAAGGGAATGTTTTCTGTCAAATCGGCATACCATGTTTTGGAGGATGAAGATGAAGGCAACCGAGTTAAGCAGAAGGGAGACTCATCGAGAGGTCACAACAATGAAAAAAACCAAGTGTGGAAGAAAATTTGGCGGTTGCCTGGACCACCGAAACTGAAACACTTTGTCTGGAGGATAGCACACAACAGCCTGCCAATGAGAAGCAAGATTAAAAGAAAAGGAATTCTTCTAGATTCGGCTTGCCCGGTGTGCTGCAGAATGGATGAGGATGGAGCTCATTGTTTCCTCAAATGCAAAGAAGTACGTCGCATCTGGCGTGGGATAGGCCTTGAGCAGCACAGATTGCACCTGGTTGAACAAATGACAGGAGCAGACTTCGTGACCGAGATACTGAAACTGAAGAAGGACATGTGTGTGTGTATCTGTGTGCTTTTATGGAGGTGGTGGGAGGTGAGAAATAAGGTGAACGCAGGAGAGCTTATGCCTTCGGAAATTTCCACGATTCAGCATGTACTGAACACTACCAGAGATATCCTCCATCAAACCCACGAGACACCAGTCCTACCACAAGAAGAGAAGATGCAGTTCTGGACTCCTCCTCCAAATGAAACACTAAAGATAAACATTGATGGTGGTTTCAGATCGGAATCAAAGTTTGGGACATGGGGCTTCATCATTAGAGACCATGAAGGCAAATCCATTTTGGCAGGTGCAGGTAATCTGGGTCCAATCCATGATGCATTTCTTTCGGAGATCATGGCCTGCAAGCAGGCGCTTGAAGCTGCTGTGCATTTCGGTATTTCCAGAGCTGTGCTTGAAACTGACTCGGTACTGCTGCAAGAGGCGCTGAGTACGACAGCAGCAGACTATAGCATCGGTGGCAATCTTATCCTGGATATTAGGGAGTTGATAAATGAGTATTTCCATTCCTTGTCTGTGTTTCATATTCCACGAACTTGTAATAGTTGTGCGCATGAACTTGCTCTTGCTGGTTGGAGTTGGGACCGGGTCAATATCAGTTCTGGTCCGACCCTCCCGTGAGTTTGTATCGTGTCTATGTGCTCGCGATTTAGCTGAGCTTCATTCATTCAATACAAGGCCATAGAGCCGAGTGTTAGGATAAAAAAAAAAAAGTATCTATACTATGTATATTGAGTATTTATATATACTAGCAAAAATGCCCGTGCGTTGCGCCGGGAGAAAAAAAAAACAATAGTATCTCGGCCAATAGACTTTATTTAACTCGAACCTGAATTTTGAGAACCATGAACTAAGAACCGTTTGGTAGGGCGATGGCAAAACGACTTCAGCTATATAAAAGCATCTCTAACAGTTTGAAAATTTTGGTTTCTCAAATCTTCTTGTTTGTAAACTTGCAAAATAATATAGGAAGAGAAAAATGAGTTTATCTCCAAGAGTTTGACATAATTGGCTTGCAAAATCATAAGTTGGACCCACCCGTCTTATTTTGCCATGACGAGAACAGTACCATGAACTGAACATACACATTCAGGCAACAGTACTGCACCTCCCGTCATCATGTTTGTCCAGTATTCACTTTGTTCCTTTGGAGCAAATACTACAAATAAAGATGAATAGATCATTGACCAATTCGATTAGCAATCTATAACTGGAGGGGCTGGTTTGCTCTACAGGGTTTTATTTAAATAAAAGAGTCAAAAGAGTTGCAAAAGTGACAAAAGCTACAGAACACATTAGGGAACAAAAAAAAGAGAGAGAGATGCTACCTTTGCGTGCTCTGAATTTTTTGCCCGACGTGTATGCTAGCTGCTGCTGCTCGTATGCTAGCTGTTGCTTCTCGTATGCTAGCTGTTGCTGCTGTTCGTATGCTATCATCAATGATCAGCGGGGCAAAGAATTCAGAGCAGTCAAAGAATTCACGTTGGGCACCCTAGCAGCCTCGCCGGCGTTGATGATCGGGCAATCACGTCGGGCACCCTAGGAGCCGCCAGCGTTGATGATCAGCAGGCCGGGCAATCACGTCGGGCACCCTAGCAGCCGCCGGCGTCGATGATCCACGGGGCAATCACGTTGGGCGCCTTACCACCCTATCGAAACCTGCTGCCAGAACCGAAGTGGATGAGTCCATACCTGAAACCTAGCAGCCGCCAGCGTCGCATGGACGGCGCGCAACTCGGCTTCTCGTCGAGGAGATATGGATCAGCGTGGGGAAACCCTTCGCGCGCTCGGGAATATGCGCGCTTGAAATACGTGTTGTATCTGGTCTTTGTCTCCGCTGGCGATAGAAATTTTTCCTTTGTTATTTCGGTATTTTCACGTGGGAGTCCGGTATATTACGAGCAGAGGCAGACCCAAAACTTAGTCAAGAAATTTTCTCTCTTTATTAGTAGGTATAGATAGATTTTTAGGTGTGGCCGGCGCCTAACCTGCCTAACCTTGCCAGATTGGTGTCTCCGCACGTTGACCAGAGCACATCGGATGTCTCGGCAATCTCACCCTAATGGCCTAACCCAGAGAGCGAGAGATCATACACCTGAAAACTTTTAAAATTACGGGTGCCTATAGTTTAGGATGAGGTGTGATTAACCAAACATGTCAAATAGGAAAATGGCAAAACAAACAACGAAAACAAAATTATTCTATAGATTGCAAAAAAAAAAGGATCGGGTAGGATCCTTGCGAAATTGTTGAAATAGGGAACTTGTGTGATATGTAGCACCATACTTCAAATTACATTAGGTTACTGGTACAATTACACAAATCAAAACAATCTAAGTAGTTCAGTTTAAAATTTTATTTGAAACATATTTCCGTTTTTATTAATGGAAATGGGGTTGCCCTCGGTTCAAGAAAAAAGTTCAGTTTTTAAATGAGAATTAGGAATTGTGGCATATATAGCAGCCATGAGAATCTGAACCTATACCGAGTGCAGAATCCAACCCCCGTTCTCTCCGTGGAAAATGTATATGAGCACCATCATCACCAAATGGAAGTAGGGAGCATATCCTATGCAATCATCGTTCGTATGCAACCTTTGCAACTTACAACCACAATCGCAAAATTTGTATCCGATGGTCAGATTGAGAGGTGGGAAACTTTAACATTTAAACCCTCCCACCCTTACATTTGCTAACAAATAAAACCCGTGGTGACGTCTGTTTTCTCACGATCGCCGTTGCCTCACGTACGCATCGTACGCGCCGCCGCCGTTCCTCACGTACGCATCGTACGCCACCGGCAGCCGGTTGTGCTTCTGCAGGACCTGGAGCTGCTAGCCGCGCCCCAGCGCCCTCGGCCAGGCTGGACGGCCGCACCTCACTCTATAATAACTGGTACTCCTACTAGGGTTGCTGTACGTAGGTACCTCTGCCGTGTGAATTGCCAGAGCCGGCGCCCGGTCCGAGGACGAGGAGAACACACGCGGCGGAGGCCGAGACAGGCAGTGGCACCTGCTGCAGAACTGCTACTGTCACAGCAGGCAGCGTCGCGGGTTTTCATACACGCGAATTGACGACGGACACGTACGGTTGCCAGTGCCAGCCTTGCCACTGACCGCGGCGGGCAGCCTAGCGCCACCGCGATCCCGATTTCCGAGTGAGACTAATCTAACATCCCATCGCCTTTTTTTTTGTTTTGTTTTCCTTTGTTGCCCGCGAGCTGCTCCCTCCCACTCTGTCTATATATTGGCCTTGTCTCACACTGATGGCGCGCAGGATGAAGGACACGGAGTCGGAGGAGGAGCTCAGGGAGGCGTTCCGCGTGTTCGACAAGGACCAGAAAAGGGTCATCTCCGCGTCCGAGCTCCGACAAGTTTCCTGCACAAGCTCGGGGAGAAGCTGAGCGATGACCAGGAGCAGCAAGATGATCCGCGAGGCCGACGTGGCCGCCGGCGTATGAGGGAAACGGCGTGCGATGGCAATGGTGATCGTGAGAAAACGGATGTCACCAGGGGAGGGATTAGGGGTTTTATTTGTTAGCAAATGTAAGGGTGGGAGGGTTTAAGTGTTAAAGTTTCCCGCCTCTCAATCTGGCCATCGGATACAAATCTTGTGTTTGTGGTTAGAAGTTGCAAAGGTTGCATACGAATGATGGTTGCACAGATACGCTCCCATGGAAGTAATATGCTCACTCGATCAGTAACAAGAAGTGTGCATTCAAAGCTTCCGAGGAACCGGGTCGGAACAATTATATTCTCGTTTCACCTTCACCCACTCACACCAGCAGTCTATCGTCTATACCGATTAGTGTGACGGCTTGATGAATCCGGAAAGATGCTCGTGTCACCACTAACACCACACACCGCAGTCTATCGTCTACCGAGATGTACTCAGGTCACTCACAGTGCAGACTCTATGGTAGAGTCCATAACCATTAATTACACTGGCATTAGGCAATTTGCTGATGTGACAGAACATTTATTGAGGAAAGAGGAGGAAAAAAACGGAGGAAACGACGCTTCACGCGAACCATCGAGGTTCTTCCCGTGACCTGACCGATCCCGTGCGCCCGCCATCTCCCTCGGTCGCACCCTTCGTGAACGCGTCCTCCCGTCGTGGGGAACGAGATTGTCTAAAGTCGCATGCAGACGACTTTAGAGTGAAGTCGCTCATCTCGCCATTCAATTTCCATCCGACGGTGAGACCAAAAATAGCCTAACCACAGCCGGCCCATACAAGCCCGGCGTTCCCTCCCGTGAATCTCCGCCGGCCGTCGTTCCCTTCCGTGACAGCCGACGGGACTTCCGCGCTGACGGACTTCACCGCAACGCGCTGGGCGGCGGGCGGTACCCACTCGCGCCGGCGTCGGCGCTCCGGCGAGGCAGCGCCCCGGCGGTCTGCTCCCGGCCACCTGCGCGTCGCCCGGCCACCCAGCGTCTCCTCCCCGGCGAGCCACGCCCACGGCCACCAGCGTGTCGCCCCGGCCACCCGCGCGTCACGCTCCCCCGGCGGCCGTGCTCGCTGCTCACCGGCGCTCGACTCCGCCACCGCGGTGCCTTGGGTTTGTGGCCGCCGCCCCTGCCGCCCTATGGTGACGCCAGGTCCATCGGTGGACTGAAGAAGACTGTAATGCATATATTGTTCAAGTGCTAGCAAAGACTGATTCAGATTGTGACTATAGAAGATGTAAATATCGACATTGTTTTGTAAATTGATCGACATGATATTGTGAATGGAATACACAAAAGATGTTGCTGGTTATAGCAATTTTTCATACAAAGATGTGGTTACTGCAATTTGGTTACTGCAGTTTCAGAAAGCACAATTTGGCTGATTACACATCAACCACAAAAATAAAGCCTATTTCAGACCATTGTCATTGTAGGACACTTGCAGAGGATACATACTACTAGAATTCACCAATACCACTGTCTGGCATTGTTCCCTGAAGAATAGAAGAAAAATAATTGATGGCTGTGTATGGTTCAGAGAAACCTTCCTGAGGCAAAGATGTATGGTTCAGGCCTGCATTTTCTTTTTTATTGTCACACACCTTTGAACTTTTTCCTTTTTTGTTACCTCCCTTTTTGGAGAACTTTTCAATCCAACTTTTTTTGCGCTTTGATGTTTTTGTTTCCACCTCCTTTTTCTTTAGCCTTGCTGTACTCAACAATTCATTAGGAGGATTGACATTGGTGGGAGCCATGATGGGATTGACTTGGTTTGTAACACCTTTGATTTCTTCTTCAATTTGCCGGCTGAGCATGTCAAGTGTGTTGTTTACTAATTCTCTGCACTTTGGATAGCTGGCTGCTCGATGTGACAAATTGAGGAATTTACGATTCATATCTCTGTAGCAAAGCATTTCATCTAATTTTGGATTCTCAATTATGTCTCGACCTTTGTTGTCCTGTATTGTTGCACTGCGTGCTTCCCGTGTCCATCTCTTCAGTATATATTGTGTTGGAAGTATTATGATATTCATCAAATCAAGGACTTTAAGAGCATGGCCACATAGTATTCCGATTCTATTAAATTGCCCACAATTGCATGTACTGCTCTGATTTAAGGGATCACCAATAACTTTGTACTTTTTGTCAAAGGTAAAATTTTCATCTAGACTCCCAAGTGCTACAAGATATTCATTTGTGCCTTCCAATGCTGTGGTGCATGCTACCATTGACCTCTCATATTCACCTTGAAAAGCTTCAAAAATGATTGGTGTGTACAGCTTGCTGGCTTGGATTAACATAGGTGTCCTCATTTTGATTCTAGGCAATTTTTTTCTTGATTCAAATTCAGATTGCAGTTCGTTCTTTCTTTTATATTCCACAACCCTTTCAAACTGCTTAAGAAATCTAATTATATCTAAATCAGATTTGAAATGTCGCTTCAGGTCGCTATTCAAACTCTCACTGAGTTGTGTACTTCTCATCTCTAAAGTGAACACATCCTTCATATAGCATCTGGCCCATTTTTCTTTTACCTTGTATATACTATCCAACCAAGTTTGCTTGCTTGCCTTTGACCTCAAGATGTTAAATGCTTCTTCAAATGTTGCTTCATCTTCATACTCATACATACACTTACTAAAATCTGAGAGAATACTTGGTTCTTTAGTGTTTTCTTCCACTTCTACTTCATCTCCACTTGATTCTTCATCTTCTCGTTCAGCTAGATGCTTGACAGCATTTTGCATAATGTGAAAAACACACAGACCATGCCAAGCTTCTGAAAACACCTCTTTAATTGCTTTTCCCATTGCATAATCTTGATCAGTATATATTGTTTTAGGTTGCTTGCCATTATGCGCTCTCAGAAAGGTCTCAAATATCCATTTAAAGGATTCAAATGTCTCATCATACATCAGAACAGCACCAAAAACCACAGTTTGCCTAAAATGGTTGAACCTAACAAACACGCCAAAAGGCCAACTCTCCTTGTTTGTACCAAAAGTAGTATCAAAACTAACAAAATCACCGAAATATGCATAGTCGGTGAGCATTTTAGCATCAGCCCAAAATATGTTTGCAATTTGTTCTTCTCGGTCCATCTGCAATGCATACTTTGGAATGATGGGTTCTCAGCAATTTTTTCTTGAAAATACCTGAGCATGCTGCCTAGCTTGACCATATGCCATCTCTCGCTGCCGTTTGCCCCGTAAATAATTCTTGTGGTCTTCAAGAGTGTAACTGAGATTTTCTGAACCACCAACTTGGATACAAGCCAACTCATGTGCAGCTTTAGGCCCAATTCCTGCATCGTCGGCCGTCTCTATTTCAAAACATTGCAACTCTGAAATTTTCCTTTGGGATGCCATCAAGTGTGAGGTTTGTGGCAGTTGGAGGGTATGATTGTGTTCCAAAATCAGATCAGTCACTTTATAATTTCTCTTACTCTTGTCCATCACAAGCCCCATGCGAACTTGACAATCAGTTCTAGTTTCAGCTCTTGGACACTTTGTTAGGTGATCCCTTTTATCAGGTCTCCTATGGCCCTCATTTGCACAACCATATCTGCAGGATCGAACTTTCCCATCTGTTCTTTTGTTTGTGTACAATTTTCTAACCTCAAAGCCTATTTGACTCCCATACCTAATCCAAAACATCCAAGCCTCATCTACATCAGTGAACTCCATACCAACTTGAGGCAAAAGACTAGAAAACAAGCCCTTCCTACAAGAAAACAAATGAAGATGACATGCTATTAGGTGGTGAATTGAACAACTAAAATCTATACCCTAATTAGATGAATAAAAAATCAACCATGACAATACATACCTATTTTCTTCCATCTTATATATCCTAACTTTAGTTTGATGCAAGCACGTTGGTGCTTCCTTCAAGCTTCCATGTCAGGTTTTCTTCAATGGATCGGTTCAAGCACAAAACAGTAAGGGAGGATAAACAAAATCAAATCAGAACAACACTAGTAGTCTAGTACAGTTTGGCAATAGATGGAAAAAGAGCAGAGAAATCGATGGAGATTTATGGTACCTGCTTATCAACAAGAGCACCACCACCAGCAGATGAGTTCACCGCCTCCACCCCTGGAACTTCCCAGCCCTCGCCGCCAAAAATAAAGCCACGGCGGCAAAATTCGCGCCAAAAAAAGAAGAAGTGTCTGTGCAGCCGGCGGCGTGCCCGTGCTGCTATTGGGCCGAGCCCAACAAGCAAGAGTGGAAGCTGCGTACCTGTTGCTGGAGTTTTTGTGAACCTTGGATTCAAATGAATGGTCAGATCTGCACTGACTTCACTCTGAAGTCGTCCGTACGACTTTAGACAATCTTGTTCCGCCGTGGGCCGCCGGCGGCGGGAGCTCGCGCGTGGAGAGCGCAGCCGCAAGTCGCGCGTCGCCGCGGTCTCGCGCGTTTGCCTGGCTCGCCCGGATTCCATAGGTATGGCTGCGCCCCTGGATCTCGCATGGTCGCTGGCGGGGAGCTCGCGCACCTGTCGCGCATGCCGCCGTCGTGGACTCGCGCGACCTTCGTGGGCTCGTGCGGTTCCCCTGTCCCATGCCTGCGGAGCTCGCGGCCGCCCCGTCCCAGCTTGACGGGGTATGGTGCTTGCGCGTGGACGTTCCTCTCCAATGAGACGTCTCCGAGCTGCCAAGCGCCGCCGCACATAGGGAGCTCGTTCCGCGTCCACCGATGAGCCAACAAGCTCACGCATCTTGGTTTCGCCGTCCGCATCATCCCAGACATTGGCGAGCTCGCGTGCTGCATATGGGTCTCTTTGTTTGTCAGAAGAACTCGTGGTGAGCACGGGAGTCGTCGCCAGCCAGTTCTCTTTGTTTATCAGATTATAGATTTCTTTTTTCCTTTTCATCATTCAGCAAATACAAAATTTTGGCAATTGCTTCTTGCTTATCCTGGCATTCTTCATATGGACACGAATCACGAATGCATGCTGTTCGATGGATGGCTTCTGAATTTGGTTCTGTTGATTTGCAGCGGATCTTTGCTTCCACTTGCAGGATTGTCGTAGGATGTACCGTGTTACCTTGGGTGGATCACAAGGTGATATGCCACAGCTGATCACCTTTTTCTTTGTCGAGTAATAAATGTCTTTACGTATAGAAACCATTAGCAAAACTCTGCATTGTGGGCGATATTTTTTTGTGATGGAGTCTTCGACGTTAAGACTCTAGAGGTAGAGTGCGCATTGTGAGTGCCCCTTTTTTGTGACGGCCTGACGGGGATGTGGAGCCGTTGGCTCATCCGGCAACTGAAGAGAAGTCGTGCTCCTGTTTTCTCATAGTTCCGGTGCAGCTGCCTCGCCACAGCAAGTGGACGACATCCACAGGTGCGATCAAATCAAACCAACAACATATCATTATATGGTGTATGTATGGTGGACACACAATCGTGTGACTCGAAGCTCTTACGTGGGCGATCTGTTGGTCGATGGGTTGTTCTGTTTAAAGAAGCGGACAGTTAGGACCTGCTTGGTTCATGGGACTAGGGACTAAAGATTAATCCCTAGTATTTCCCAAGAGTCTATTGAAATAGGGACTAATTGAGACTAAAAATTAGTCTCTAGTCCTTATGTTTGATAATTTAGAGACTAAATGAGACTAAAAATTAGTCCCTAGTCCCATGAGAACCAAACAGCCCCTTATTCTAGGACCGTATAAGAGCGACTCCGATGACTAAATTTAATAGCTAAATTTTATTGTTTAACCATTTTATAAAATAGAAACTTTTTAAAAAAAGAAGAGGACCACAACAGTTTTACTATTTTACAAAGTTAGGTAGCAAATGCTATTGCTGGCTATATATGGCCATCCATGATAACATGTTTGCTGTTCTATAAAACCTTGAAGTTCAATTTTTCTCTGAAAATCGAACTCCATAGCGTACGCAACAGGGACAGCATATCTGTTGGAACTGCTATAAGACAGGACATGTTAGCATGGCGAAAAAAATAACCAACGAAAAATTAGACAACTAGTTGTGTGAACCATGATCAGAATAGATATGAATGGATCATCATGGACCAGGTGTGCTGTATGGACATGAACATTAACCCAATTTCTCTCCGGAACATAATACACACTTAATATAATTATTATGGCTACGTGCCTTTATTTGTCCATTGTTGCCGCCCAGTATGTCTGAAAATGCTCTGCACATCCCCCTTTGTATTAGATATCGCTATTAACACTATGAGTCCTTTTACAGTATTAGCCATCTGTTTCTTTGGTTCACATTGTTACGAGCTTCCTGTCATTCTTCTATCTCTCTTGATGCCTCTAATCTAAACATAAATTGTGTTGATGCTCAAACTTAACATAGAAATCATCAATGACTAGATTGCTTCATTTTCTTAGAAATTCTACAACTAGCTTTCAAGCAAATTAGTAAAGAGATCATTTGTTTGACCACAACGACAAAGCATTATTGTCAGTTTTACGAAATACCTCCCTTTCTGTCGAATTCCTCTCTAGGGGCCTTTCCTGTGAAATACCTTAGGGAAACAGTTTCCCTAAGGTTTTGAGATTTCCCTAAGAATATTAACGTCGGGTAAACTTGTAGATTGTAGTAGTGGAAGAAGATCAACAAAGCATTTTCGTGGAATACTTTCCAGTTCCTTGTGGGGCCAGGATTCAAAGCTGATCAGTGATAATTACGTACTCCTTATCCTTAAGCAGCACTTTAGTCTTTTCTTTGTAGATTGTAGTAGTGGAAGAAGATCAACAAAGCATTTTCGTGGAATACTTTCCAGTTCCTTGTGGGGCCAGGATTCAAAGCTGATCAGTGATAATTACGTACTCCTTATCCTTAAGCAGCACTTTAGTCTTTTTCTTATACTCCCTCCATTCCACAATTTTTGCAATTTTTTGACTCATATAAAGCGTGTTTGATTTGCCGCGTCTTATTCAATTTTTTTTTATGTAAATTATAAAACAAACAAAACGTCATTACAATATCTTTAGTGATGTAATAAGTCATAACAAAAGTGGGTAATATTTATTAAAAAAAGTTGAATAAGGCGAGAGGTCAAAACACAGTTTATATGAGTCAAAGAATTACAAATATTGTGAAACGGAGGGGGTATGTGTAATAATTGGCGGTGGCAGGTACGGTGGACCCATGACTGCAGTCTGCAGCTGCCTCGCCATCGACAAGATCATCGTGCCACATACAGGAGAACAAGCGGATGCGAACAAATAAACCAGCAAAATATCATCGTACTGTATATATATGGTGGACAAGCAAATAAATCGTGTGACGGAAGTGATTACATCACTCGAGTCGGCGGCCCGCTGGTCTTTGGCAGCACTTAAATCTGTTAAAGAAGCGTGCAATTCTAGGATTCTATAAGTGAATCAATCCTCTATGTTTGTTGTTGATGTTGTAATTGTACCAGTTAGTCTCGGCTCTAGCTTGCTTGTCGACATTTCTATCCAGTTCTACACGCTAGCATCTTGTCCGGGTGTGGAACAACCAGAACTTTGTTATAAACGGTGACGACGGGAAATGACGAAAAACAAGATCAAACCACAGAGACACAAGATTTAACGAGGAAAACCCTCCCAATGCGGGAGAGTAAAAAACCACGGGCGCCAGCCAACAAACACTCCTCACTATTATCAAGAGTTGGTTCTTGTTGTGAAACTTATCATCAGCGGTTAGGACCTTCCCCTCTCCGTCTCTCGCAATCAACGTAGTAGATGAAAGTAGAACAAGTGGACACAAGATGTAGGGAGACTATTCTTTATTCATCTGAATATTGGTGATTACAACATAGAGCTCCCACATATATATAATCCAGCCAAGGCCGGAGAGTTTCGGTAAGAGCCCACATACAAACGGACTAGGATTAGGATTCATCCTTCTCCTTTCCTTCTAGGAAAGAGTCCGTGTGTTTTACAACACTCCCCTTGGGCGATTACCACGATATGCATATGCCTCGTCAAAAACTCCATCCGAAAACCCAGTGGGAAAAAACGGTTCTTGGAGAAAAGAGTACATCGCATTCGTTAATTGCATTGCACATGTTGTCTCATTAAAAACCTTGTGTGAGAAACCTTCGAGTAAAAACTCACATAGGGAAAAAGAGTACAACATTTAACCTTCTTGGTCATATATTCTTCAAGATATTTCATTCTTCATGAATAGATGTTTATCTTCATAATCTATGCATAAACTTGGTGTTTTAGCAATATGATCTACTTGATCTTTGTAATTCTAGTGGTTTACCTTAAAGGCAGATTCAATAAAATATGCTCCCCCTCATAAAGCCAAACTTTAAACTTCATGGTTCAAACCACACTTTTCATAAACGTGTGCAAACTAATGGTATGTGGTACCATAATACTATAACTTTCAAAAGTTGGCTCATAATTCTTCTATGAATTATATGGGTATAAACAAGAGCAATATGCTTCATGCATAATGACCACCTATTAATTGTGCAAAACAAAATATTATCCCGGGGTAATAAATCCTTTCAGAGGATTATGAGGAAATAAATTAATATTCAATATCTTCTAGATAGTGTATAATTAATCCTTAATAGATTTTCAAAAATTGTATATCCATGAATCTTTAAGATTTTGATTGTACCACTAAATAATAAATCCAACCTTGCGTTTGGCATTTAGGGGATAATTCAATTGCCAAAACCACCATTATTCTTATACCTCATTACTACATTGCTAGCTTTTCATACACTTTCTAAGTGTTTCGATGACACCTTCATGGTGTTTAAGATTCCTCATTTTCTCTCTCGGGTCTATATTCACTTCAGAGATGCATGGTGTTCATTCAAGAATTGATTGGTAAATCCTTCATGGATTAATTCCTTCAAGAATATACTTTCATTCTTAGTGAATTATTAATTCTCTTCTATGAGATATATTCTCTACTTTGCATGAGAGATGAGTGATATACACAATAACATTGAGTTATTCACTATAAAATCATTCAATGATTGTAATCCTTCTAGGACATGCTCTTCTTGAGACTTGAATATTCATTCAGGAATATATGTACCTTAGACTTCAATACTTAGTATGAGATTTCTACAAGTTGCGATTTATATTCTTCGGGAACTATATGGATTTTCATAATCCACTTATTAACTACATATTCAATATTTATTTGTTTCATTTGCCGGAGATATAGCAGTAACATTCATTTCTTCTTAATAGGAGATTCAACCTCAATTGCTTTCTTCATTGACCCGATATAATCGCTACAAGCGATTTTGCTATGGACTTTATTTTCCGGATCGGGTTCTCACAAGAGAAACATTCGCAATTAAAGAGGTAGTGTTGTCGACAACTATTTTCTCTTCTCCCAATACTCTCACAATGTGAGAATATTTTATCTCTGTCATTTCCCAAACAAGAGATGGTATATTGTTCTACATATCCAACACTAATGATGCGCGCTTAGTATATTGGATTTCATCTTCATGATGATCCTCTTCATGAGGTGCTCAAACTTCTTCATGAGGTGTTCTCTTCATGAGAATGGAGGAGTTTTATTTTATTTCTATTCAACAAGTATACACAAAACTATAACCCACAAAGGCGTCCCCGTAGATTTTAGCTTGATAGTATGCAATATTTAGTTTACTATTCGTAAACAAAACTTCGGGTTATAACTTCAAGTTACTCCTCTCATTTATAAAAATATCGGCATGTGCTGCTTCGGGCTTCACAAGAGCATTAGTCAAACTATTGTATGACTTGGTGCGTGGTACTATTCCCGCTTCAAGCTTCAAGGAATATTTTCTCTTAAGATCATTTTCCTTCTATGGAAATAATATTTGGCATTTATAATATAGGCTTTCTCCCCTAATGCCAATATTAGATCTTTAATAGCATACTTCAAAAGATATCCCCTATCATGGACTTAAAACAATTCAAATTCATATATCTCCAACTACAAGTGGAGGCCCATTTGTGTATGCTATGAAATTTTATGGGAAATATTCACGCACATATTTCAACATGGGGGTTATTATTCATTATGCAAGTGAGCTAGAATAAAGTGCATTTAAGAATGTTCGATATTCCTATAAATTTAGGGATGATCTTCCCCTCGATATGCACAAAACATAGTTTAGAAAAACTATTTTATTCTCTAGCTTCTTTATTATTTAGCCTAAGAAAATGATCCAAGTACTCATACAAAAAATAGACCATATAATTCAAATGTATAAAATATGCAACATTTAAATTCACATGGAATTTTCTTCTAGAATTTTTCTAATTGCCATTAATGCAAAAATCCCTAGATGCCTTTTTCTTCATAAATCCTAAATCATCATAATTGTGTTATCCACCAACTTAGTTCCACAACTATTCATCCCATCAAATGGGTTAGTCTTCATTGAGCAAAATTTGATAAACTCACTCCCCCCGATCTTAGGTCGCTTGGCCCTAGACCAATATATTTCTTATGCATACAATGCATCAAAAACAAATCATTCCTTTAGTTCAACGGGAATCATATAGACATAGCATGCTAAGCTAGCCAATTTGATTATGAGGGGAGCGCAAAAATAGCTACTAGCTACAACTATAGCAGTTATGCTAATATTCATGCAAGAGTGGAGATAGTTGCGGCTCAATGAGATACACATGCAGGTGTAATATGGAATGTTAGTATTCATTCTAACACAATAGATAACAACAAAATGTAAAGCTACAAGCTTACATGCAATTAGTGCAGATAGAGAAAGTTAACTTCGGCCGGAATGGGCGAGGCGTAAGTAACTTCAAGTCCCGATACAAGCACTTAAAGATTGATTTAGGGCGGCTATGCCTATTAAATATATATTATCCACATTTTCTTACGCCTTTATTCAAAATTCCTCCCCCTTTTCATGCCATAATTACTTCAAGTAGTAATTGCTTCAAGCATTATCTATGAATATCAATTCTAATACATCCATAGAATCCAAATCATACTTCTAGTATTCATTGATTATGACATGAAATTCACATAACCAATGTACTATTCGATTGTACACCATAGGTCTCGGGGTAGAATATAATTTCTAGTTCTCGGGATAAAAATTAAATACTTAGGATTATACAATTTCTTAGCTAAATTGATCTTTCCAAGATCGGTTAATATACCCAATATATTCCAATTATTCATGTGCTTTTAGAAAATTCAGTTTCCCATCTACCTACATGGTAGTGGCACAAAGAACTATAACCTTCATGGTTAATTAAGACTTCTTTGTGGATAAATAAATGCAAAATTTATTTTAATAGGCAATAGGCAATTATTTATATGTGAAACATATCAATCTAATTTATTCCATGAGAAGTTCACACATATTACTTCAAGTAATAGGAATTGCAACTAAGAATATTAAATATTTCATATTAGTCTTCAAGCTAACAAATTAACCATTATCCACTTAATTCAACGAGAATTAAAAATTTAATGCACCACCACCACTACTATCAATACTTCAGGATATGAAATTCAAAGATAACAAATATATAAGCACATGATTTAAGTTCTTCTTCAAGAGAAACTTTATATGTTCCAAATAATATACATTCTTGCATGTCGTAATTGACAAGGGGTAGCTACATGCTTTTATATTCAATAGTTATGATATGTAGTCACACGCCTTCAAGAAGTGTAACATATGCAAGCCGTATATTCAAAATTGTTACAATTGATAATATCATGGTCCATAAAGCTGTATAAAAATTCCAACTCAATTTTCATGAGTAGCTTCTTATGGTAAATTCAAATACTTCAAGTATTACATTGCTCTTTGATATTCTATACACAAGAGATACTTCTTCAAGAATGTAGATTGATATAATCTTATTTACCATCTTATCTTCTAGATATTTACAAAGCTTCAAGCTATTGTTCATAGAGCAAGCATTAAGCATACAAGCTTCAAAATTTGACTTTCAATGCAATATGATATTCTATAAGCATAATTTGAGATTTTACTCATGTAATGAGTCCCACAATGCATTTGTTACTTCTATTGGCCATATACTCATTCTAGAGAGTAATTCGGAAATATATATAATGAGTTTACTACACTTCAATGGTAGCAAAATATCCTACATGGATTTAATAATGACCGTAACAAATACTTTTACTTTTGAGTAATTTCGGGATATTTCTTCTTCTTTTAAGGCATGCAAAATACCATAACTTGGACCATGTGCATATAAGTTTACTACATGTAAGCGACTAGCAAGGTGCAAAAAGACAGTGGATGGTTACTCGAAATATTCTTAGAAGCGTCCTAGCATTTTTCGGGATTATGGTATATGCAAATTTTCAGAATTTATACCAAGCATTCATTCATCCCAAAAAAAAACATATGCTAGGAAAAATAAATATGAGTCTCTCAAAAGTGAAGTCTAACGTCTGCAGGATTTAGAGAGCTCATACACCTTATACCATGTTTCTAGTGTAATCATTCAAGATTTTATTCTTATAGTTGCATGGTATAAAACTCAAAACACATTTGCACTAAAAAATTTCAGAATTGAATTCTAAATGTAGCGAGAACTTTCAAAAATCAATCTACTATTTAACTTTCGGAAAGATAAAGCTAGGCAAAACATCCATTAAACTTTAGATTTAATATGTGTATACGTGCTCTTATACATGCAGTATAAGAAACATAGTAAATATGTATAAGAAGATAGACTAGGGCTAATTATTTAGTAAACTTCTTGTTTACGAAGGGTTGTTTGCAAAACACTATAAATATGTATTTTCTAGAAAATATAGGATTTATCTGCAAGAGTGCAAAACCTATATATAGAATCTACAGGATCCAGAGACCTTTTCTTGTTTTCTGGATTTTGCCGATTTTTCGTACGACCTAATTTTCGTATTAGGCTAATTCAACATGTTTTCTCGTACATGTTCCGAAGTCCTTCGAGGATAAGGAAAATTTTCTGTCCGTAGCTTTTCTCTTCCAGAGTCCTGAGTGTTGACGGTCGCCCGTAGCCTTCGCTAGGTAGCGGCACATCAGAAACTAGACGTGCAGGTCCATCCTAGGGAGATCCGGGCTCCGTCGGCGTACGGCATACTAACCATGATGCGGCATACTAACCATGATGCTGCCGATAGCTTGCGGGCTATGTCCTCACCAATGGGATTCAGTCCGAGGTGATGGGTGTGCGGTTGTCGATATGCGCAGCAATCGGCCGAATCAGCGGGCGGTGTGGCGGTAGCTGCGATCGGTGTGGTGGCATACTGAGGCCAATACGTGGTACATAGGCATACAGGCCGGATAGCTACGGTGGCGGATCATTGAGGAGCTGCTGCTTTTTCTTTCCTGGCATTTGCATGGCGTTCATGCCATTGCTCGTCGATTCATGGTTCCAAGCCAGGGAATAGATAATGTTACCGGTGGTAAAGCATTAATAGGCATGGTGCGCACGAGCAAAGACGGCTTCTTGCCATGGCACGCTAGTGCGGCCGGCGTGTTACCGAACATGTGGCATGCAAGCCGGGGAAAATCCATAAGCCCTCCTTTTTTTTTAATTAATAACCCTATATGCATACATAGAAAAAACTATACGTTATGCGTATTTACTACGTGTACTTCATGTACAAAACTATGCGTCTTGCATATGCGGAAAACCCAAAATTGACCAAGCTTCGTAACACAGGCGGAAGCAATATGCTAGATGCGATTCTTCGTACCTTTGTTCTTGAATTCGAGGAAAAACGAAGGCTGTCACATAGGACAGTTCGGCTAGGCCGGGGGACTGCCGGCGTGACGATGAGTCGATGCAAAGTGCAGATTTGTAGCGGCGTAGGTAGCAGATCCGTTCCGCTAACAACGTCGGGGATGTCGGCGTCGTCGGCGAAGTCGCGGCGAGACATTGGCACGAGGCGTCGGTGTCGAAGATCGGTGGCGGCTTCAACGGCGATGTCGACGAAGAGCTTGTCGTGGCCGATAACGTGTTGTGAAACTTATCATCGGCGGTTAGGACCTTCCCTCTCCGTCTCTCTTAATCAACATAGTAGATGAAAGTAGAACAAGTGGACACAAGATGTAGGGAGACTATTCTTTATTCATCGAATATTGGTGATTACAACATAGAGCTCCCACATATATATAGTCCAGCCAAGGCCGGAGAGTTTCGGTAAGAGCCCACATAAAAACGGACTAGGATTAGGATTCATCCTTCTCCTTTCCTTCTAGGAAAGAGTCCGTGTGTTTTACAACAGTTACAACGCCGATGCGGCGGCTTACAAGAGAATAAGACGATACGTCTGGTGGAAACCCTACCATGGTATATGTACTGTAGCGGGGGGGGGGGGGCGAGGCAAGCGTCCTCGGGGATGCGCCCGATGGCAACTTCAGCCTTCGTTTCGCTACGGCTGAAGTCCGGCCTCCATTATGGACTGAATTTGGAACATACTCAACAAACTTGTTCTCTTGTTGATGTAGTGTAAGTTTGACAAACTTATTCTGGCCTTTCTCATATGGTCTCTTTCTCTTAATGAAAAACGGATAAAAAAAGTCTTGAAAAAAGTGTTGTTCAAAGGGTTGCTGCCCTTCTCCCCTTCTCTAGCAGCTAGCTCACACTCCCATAACACTCGGTGGGATCTCCAAGCCCACTCCAGCAGCTATACTCCAGCAGCTCCCGGCTCCCGCGTCAACACTGATGGGATCCTCCGACTCCGACTCCGGGTGAGACAAAGGAGAGAGTGTAGAGCTGCCTCTGGGTCCGAGAAACGATGGCGCGCGCCGCACACCTGATAGCGTCGAAGGGGCCATGCCTGCGTGGCTCCTCGGCCAATATATATCTGGTCGAGTGGTCCACAACGAAGAAACCATGTCTGTCACCTCTACTATTAGCCGGCAGTTTTTTCTTTGGTTCGCACATCATTCTGAGCTCCCGGTCATTCGATGCGTCCGATCTCAATTATCTTCATGCTCAAAATTTGCTTTGTTTGTCTTTTCTAGAAACACCAAGATTAGTTTTGAGCAAACTAGTTAATTTGTTCGATTACAACGAAGGATTGTATGTTTTACGAATAAGAACAACATAGGATAATGCTCAAAACTCGCCAGAGCTTGGACTGATTGAAGGACAAGCTAGCAAAAACATTACTACACTAACTAGATGCGCAAAAGAGTTAGAAAAAAAACAATAATAATATTTTTTACTCTATTTATTCTAAATATAATAATAAGATGTTTGGACTTTTTTAGATAGATTGTTTTACTATATACATATTTAAACAAAAGAGTATATATTAACTGCATAGCAAAAACTATGTATTTTAAAAAAATAAAAGTAACTTATAACTTGGAATGGAGTGAGATGATATTGTTCAGTAACCAGCCATATACTTCCTTAACCAGGTGGCCCGCGACCTAGTCTTTTGGCAGATAGTTTAAAATATTAGCAGAGGCGGATACAAAATATATTGTCTCTTAACATACTTGACAATTCTCAGAACGACCATTTTATTATGGAGATAGCTAATACTACTAGTCTCAAAAATTTAATTTACAGAAACAGGCCTCTTAAAAAGACTGGCCGCTGTTAAGCCACCTATTAAATCCTAGCCACCCAGATAAGGCGTGTCCTCCATCCTCTCTCTCATTTCCACCCTCATCCTTAAGAGATCCATCACGACATTTCCCTTGGTTTCATCCCCAAGCCAGAGGCTGGCCCCTCGTTGTACCCACCCACCCATAGATAACCTAGTCGTGATCAGGAGCCTCTCAACACCACCACAATGTCGCCACCGTTGCTGGGTCCACGCCCGATCCCAAGTCTTTGCGTCGAGGGCGCCACCACCTTTTGGATCCACATGAGTGCTTGGTGACTTTTTCATCCTTGCGAGCATCGCCCCATCCACTGCCTTCTAGATTCCATAGAGGCAACGACACATGGCTCCGCACTCGTCTAGATCCAAATCCAAGTGGTAGCGCCTTGCCCCGTGTCCTCCTCTGTGTGAGTTACTGCCCCCACCCTCTAGCAAATCCGGTGACCTTGCTATGGGCTTTGCAAATAGACCCGCAAATCTTTGCCGCCAACGGCTCGATCATTAAGGACTCAGATGTGGATGCCTGCCTTGGCGATTAAAGGCTCGACACTGGTGGGGTGTGTGAGAGAGAGAAGAGAGAGAGAAAAGAGATATGAGAGAACTATGTGCTGTGTGTGATATTTATAATATATTGTGCCTTTTGAGAAATGTGTGGTGTATATCAAAAATGAGAATTGACTAGTGTGGTACTGGATGTACAGTGGCACTTGACAATTCACTGCAGGATGTGCACTAATTCGACAGTTGTGTCATGAGTGTTAGGTTGTGGCCTAAACCAGCAATTGGTACTCACCATATCGTTCAGTCGAAGACCCAAACTTACAGTAATAACCCTAACCATAAATATCAAAGACGGTTTCTTCTTTGAAATGGCACTAATGTATATATCATTGCCGAGTCGGGCGACCTGGTAGTGATAGAACACCCCCGCTAACGTTGCCGTGCCGACTAGCCTCTACTAGAACGAATCTCGGCGGTGCATGACTGCTTTGACTCGGCAGTAATTATCAATTCTGGCGCAATGACGTACAACTAATATAAATCATTTATTTTAACAAGGTAGCATAGAGGGTTTATACAATTACTGCTGAGTGGCATCGAACTCTGCTTCTTCTTTTTATATTACATATCTATACTACTAATAAAGAGAGAAAAATTTCAGTACCACCTCTTTTTTTCTGCCAACCGAGTCCATATAGAATTGAAAATCTCAATCCGTACACGTGCCCAGCCCAGGATACTGCCTAACCGTTGTCCGTGAGTTACGAACGAATCTGTGTTGTGAGGAGAGGAGAGGGAGGCCGACGGCATAGACTACGATGAAGGCGTGGTCTTATGGCCCATAGGCCGAGCGGATAAGGCAGGGATCAAGCATCATTAGTGTCTTTTCAATTCTCCACTTTTTTTTTAATATAGAGTAATAGTAAAAAATAAATTTTTGATATAAATTTTTTCCCTTTTTTGAAATCTAATTTCTTTTCCTTTTCCCTGTTCTTCAGTTACGAATACTTCATTAGCATATTTGTTCTATAATGAGTATAATATCAAAGAAGAAATAAAAAGCTAAAACTCTGTATGCATCACATATGAATTTGAGTCACATTTTCATAGCGTGGGCGCTGTGGCTGTCGTCCTCAAATGTCGTGCACTACTACTTTCTTTATGCACATAATTATTTTATCCTAATAACACAATGCAGTTGGCACCATTTTACCTATACCTACTGATAAAAGTGAGAAAATTTCCGGTGCCCATCTTTGGTTCATCCATCTAGAAGTGTCTAGCCTTGGTTTGCGTACTCGAGTCGATTGATAGTACAATCGATCAGCCTTGGATGCGTACCACGAGCCATCATACTAGGAGAGTCCTGATTGGACATTACGCATTACAACTTATAGTTAATCTGACCAACCACATGGCGGTGGCGCTCGACTTCGGCTCTACCGGGCAGCGCGGCGAACCCCGGCTGCTGGCGGCGGCACTTGGGCGTCAGCGCACCCCTATGGCGGTGGCGCTCGACCGCACCCCTGCCCTAGCGGCAACTTTGTGGCTGACCGCAGTTGGACGGGACGACGAGGAGGCATGTGGTCAGGCAAGTGCAGCGACGCATGTGTGAGCGAGCACCTCAGCATGAAGGCACATGGTGAGGCTAGGAGTACATCCGTGCCTGATGTTTTTCGTTGTAGAGAAGAGACAGATGAGAAAATAGGTACGATAGATAAGGTGAAAAGAGATAATTGGAAAGTAAAATTTTGAATTTGGGTGTTATCAACTTGGGTGACTGGATCAAAGCCGTTCCTAAAAACAAACTAAAACAACAACAATGTCTAAAGATAGAATTAACTGTTGGTGCTTGACGTCGTCAAATTCGTGGCCGTACACATGTACACAAATTCACACAAATTTAACTTGATCTGTACAGGTAAGGTCCTGTTGTAACGCACGGACATATTTCCTAATAGGTTCCTAATTTGACAATTGGCATAACAGCGTCGTCGATTATTCGCAGAGCACGGAATTTAAAATATGTAAGAGCATCTCCAACAGTACCCTATATAGCCTCCCAATCTTTGCTTTTTAGGAAAAAGAGAAAAAACACTACTCCAACAGTACCCTATATGACCTCCCAATCTTTTTAGGCACGCGGAAAAAATCCCCCCACCGCGCGTATATTTCCGCACGCGAAGCCGAGCGCGTATCCTTCCGAGAGCGCGCGAAGTGGAGGTCCTGGCGGCAGTGAAATTTCCGCGCGCCTCCGTGTATAGCCTCGGTGTTCGGTGACCTCGGCGTGCGGCCTTGGCTGAGCGGGCGGAGGACTCGTGCGGTAGCCTCGGCGGGCGTCGCGCGCGCGGGCCTTGACTGGGGACGAGTGAGGCCCTCGAGCGACGCCGACGGGCGCGTGTGGTTCGCGAAGGCGACCTCGGCGGACGCGCGGGAGGCGTGCGAGTTGCGCGGGCGCTGCGGCCATGGACGGACCTCGGCAGGCGTCGGGCTTGGCGGGTCGCGACCTTGGAGGCGGCGGCCTCGGCAGCAGCGGCCCCGGGCGAGCAGGAGGTGTGTCGCGTAGCCTCGGCGCGGTCTCGCGTGACATCGAGAACGGGCGCTTGGCGGGGCCTCGGCGGCGCGGCGTGCGGACGCGAGCAGCCTCGACCAGCAAGGGTGGTCCTGGCGTGCGGGAACTTGCTAATGACCGCAGCCGGCCGGTCGACACGGACGTGTCTTGTTCCTGCTGCTAATGGCAAGTAAGTAGCTTTGTTGGCACAACTCCGGCCTAGCTTGTGCCGAGGGATGCGAGCCTGACAGCCTGTAGCTATATACACATAGTATGTATGACAGTCACGCGCATGGCGACGGGCCTCAGACGAGCTGAACACGGCAACCACGCAGCGGATCTCCGAGCGGGCAGGCTTCGCCGCGCGGCGGCCTTGGAAGCGGTGTGCGGGCAACGGCGCGCGGGCGAATTCTGGCAGACGGGCGTCGCGCCTGCGAGCGGCCTCAATGGGCTGGCGAGGACCGATGATGATCGCGCGATGAGTAGTGCTGGGCGGCGGCGAGACTCACGCCAAGAGCCTGCGACGGGATGGGAGAGGACCACGACGATCGCGCGCTGCTCCGCGCCCCAACTACCAGCCCAACTAAACTCAGCCGGTGGGCACAAATTTGATTATTGGGAGACAATTATAGGGTACTGTTGGAGATTAGTAATTTTTACAATCCAATTCTTTTTGGGAGAGCCTAAACACATAGATATTGGGAGAAAAATATAGGGTACTCTTGGAGATGCTCTAATATCGCCGTATAGGACAAAAGGTGTCATGAAGTCAGGAAAACCCCAATAATGCATTGTTGGCGACGTTTCACGGAGCCATGCAAGCCAATTCCACTATAAATTAACACCTACTCAGCCCTAGCTACTTGAAACATAAGTAGTACACCTGGCCACTCTCTACTCTCGCTGCTAGAGAGGATCGTCTAGCTAGCGCTAGTACTAGAGTGTAGTAGGTTCGTAGCCGAGCGGGCGGCGCGATGATGCCCTATGGCACCGCGGCGGAGGCCGAGGCGGCGCTGGGGCGCTCTATGACCTGGGCAGAAGCGCTGTGGTTCCGCTACTCGGCGGCGATGCCAGACCTGTGGCTCATGTGGCACATCGCCCTTGTCTACCTCGTCGTGGACGCACTGGCGCCGCTGCCCGCCATGATTCTCCAGCAGCTCGCGCCAGAGTACACGCTGCGGCACAAGTTGCAGCCCGGAGTGGCGCAGCCCTCTCTGGTTTCCACCTACCTCCGCTATATAAGGGAGAGCAGCCGTGTCACCCTGGGCATTTTGGGCCCTTTCCCACTCGTCTACTCCCTCACATTCAAGGTCTCTCTCCATGTCTATCTAGTATCTAGATAGTATATACATACATGTCTGTGATTAGCTATATTTCTAATTAGCTCAACTTATTGACATAGAAATTGTCAACACGACCTGAGAACCAAATTAATAAGTTGTTAGCTGCTCAAAAAACTCTGGCCAATCTGAATAGCCCAAGTCATATAGTCTAACTTGAGAAATAATAAGTTGTTAGTCGCTTAAAATAAGTTGCATCAACTAAAACTTTGTCGCCGGTGTTTTAATTCCTATCGGTAAACCGAGAGAAAAAAATATTTTCTAATTTCCCTATCGGTATTATGTATTTCGTTTTGTGGGTTTTGCACCGACAAAGGAAATTTTAGTTTTCAGTAGTGTTATTTTCAGCTATTCAACTATGCAACTTACAAAAAACTATTGTGTTATCTAATAAAAACTAAAGTTGATCCAAACAGAGTAGAATTAATAAGTTGTTAGCTGCTAAAAAAACTAGCCAATATATCTAAACAGCCCAAGTTATCTAGTATATATCATACATGTGTGTGGCTAGCTATATTTCTAATTTGTTAAACTTATTAACATGGAAATTGTCAACACGCGACCTGAGAACAAATTAATAAGTTGTTAGCTGCTAAAAAATCCTAGCCAGTATATCTAACCAGCCCAAGTTATATAGTGTAACTTGAAAAATAACAAGTTGGAATAAGTTGCATCAACTAAAACCTTTGTCGCCGGTGTTTTCCTATCGGTAAACCGAGAGAAAAAAAATATTTTCTAATTTCCCTATCGGTATTATGTATTTTCAGCTATTCAACCATGCAACTAATCGTTGTAAAAAAAAAACCATGCAACTTACAAGAAACTATTATGTTTAGCTTTGCTCTCTCAAGCTATTGTATCTAATAAAAACTAAAGTTGATCCAAACAGAGTAGAAAAACATGCATAGGTGTGCTAACATAAACACTAACAATAGCAATTAGAATTGTACAATGAATTATCACATGCTTAGGTGTGCTAACATAAACTACATTGTACGTACAGTTATTTGGGGTCCGGACGGGGCTTCCTTTGCCGTCGGTATGGGAGACGGCGATGCACCTGGTGGTGTACACGTTGGTGGAGGACTACCTGACGTACTGGCTCCACCGCTTCCTGCACACCAAGTGGGGCTACGAGAAGATCCACCACGTCCACCACGAGAAGACGGCGCCGTCCGGGTTCGCCGCGGTCTATTCTCACGGCGCCGAGCTTAGCCTGTTAGCCGTCACAATCTTTGCTGGGCCAGCAATCGTGCCGTGCCACATCACGACGCACTGGCTTTGGTTCGCCATCCGCTTAATCGAAGCCTCCGACGGACACTGCGGGTAAAAATGATTTATTAGTTAAATTACTTGTATATGTGTTAAGTGTCTCTGATGGATTAACATTACGTACTCGACCCCCTTCTTGCTGTAAATGTAGTTACGAATTCCCGTTCAGCCTCGCGAGGTTCATCCTGTTTTATGTTGGCGCGGAGTTCCACGACTATCATCACTACGCTGGAGGGAAAACTCGGACCAATTTCGGTTCTGTGTTTACATATTGTGATTATATATATGGGACAAACAAGGTAAATTTGTTATTTCTTGTGAAAATAGTGAGCCAGTCACACACAGAATTAATTCATAACTATATATGTCTAGCTCTTCTGCTTATTTGCCATTTAATTTCTCTCCTTTTCTTTTCAGAGCTTCCTACACCACAAGAGAAGCCTAGCAATGGTATACTTTCAAACATTTTAGCCACCTTATTATTTCATTTCCAACTAATTTCAATGTTAACTCCATTTGGTTCTTCGATAAATTTATCCCAACGAATTTGAAATTATCGCAAAATTAATATTAGTTATTACTGTTACTTATATCAGTTTTTTTTTTAAAAATGAAAATATACCGTATACGCCTCACGTGTCACAAGCTACTAAATGCCTTCCGTACTTGTGCGCAGCTGAAGACGAAGCAGGCCGAACACAATATGAAGGACAGCAGTGCGAAAGAGTACTAGTGAATGGATAAATTGGACAGTGAATATATCCACATACCATATACAGTTACTGGTGGTTCCATTATATTGCCTAGGGATCGGATATCAAACCAGTAATCCATATTTATTATTACCATGATTTTATCGATGTATATTATAAGTTTTCTGTATTTATCTACATATGTAATTTTATACAGTTTTCAGTGTGTATTATTAATTATTATACACTTCTATTATAAGTTTTCTGTGTGTATATATTATACAATTACTGGTGGTTCCATTTTTATGTGTATGTATCTACACATGTAATTTGCTTGTCCACTAAGAATATCAATGTACAAATATTACAAGTTATTTTCTAGTAAAAATAATTTTCCATCCCTACTCCTAGGCACTCGTGTCGCCCTGGAGGCAGCTTGGTGGCAATTCACGGTCGCTGGCACTCTTCCACCCCCCCTTTCTCCCTCTCCTCGCTGATATAGTGATATTCAACACTACCAAACAGTGGAGTTCCCTAATACCTAGCTAGATATAGTATATACTAAGTGGTAACAAGAATACTATCACGAGTCGTAGCACATGAGAATTCTACCTAAACATTTGATGGGAAAAGCTTGTGCTCGCCTCGGCAATTCTCATGGATGGATGGCACTACATGTATTCCTTCTCAGACTTTTTTTTAGAATTTCCCCAACTCCCTAGACTCATACACACACGGGAAAAGTGAACCTCGTGAGCTAGGCCCAGAGCAATCAAACATAGGGTGGGCCTATGGGCGCATGCTCGGCCCACCAGCTACTTTGAGGTCTTGTGAGGCTTAAAAGATTAGGGTTGTTCTGGAAAAGTAGTGTTTAGGCCAAATTCAGCTCTAAAATCTATACAGAATTTCTTCATGGAAGTAATAATAACAATTTGCTGGGCGATTTGGAGCCAGCGCAATGATGTAATTTTCAGGGGCATTCCTCATTCAGTCCAAGGTTGTCGTCGAGGTCTTCAAGCGAGGAATTTGCCTTAGTTATCCTAAGAGCAAAAGCAAGACTCCATCCAAGAATAGATCAATGGCTAGACAATATTGTGTAATCCTGCTGATTTTCTATGTTTCTTTCTTTGTTTCCTGAATGTACTTTGTAAAGTTGGTAACTTTTTGTTTCATTAATAAATTCGGTAGGGGCTCACACCCCTCTGTTTCAAAAAAAAAAATCTATACAGAATTTTATCAAACACTACTTTTATTTTTTCAAATTATTTTATATAAAATTATTTAAATTTTAAACTTTTGTAACTCAAAATTTGCTTCAGAAATTAAATTTAAAAGCAAAGAAAAACCTATTCAGTGTTAAAGCAATTTTATAGCTTTTTTTTCAAAAAATAAAACAATGCAACCAACATCTAAGATAAAACAATTAAATTAAGTTATAAAAAATAAAACATGAATGTTTCACTATTTAAACGGTTATCAAAACCTAATTAAATATTTAAACATTAGAAAATAATATGAAATCATTTATTTTATATATTGTAAACTATTGACGACTCATTGAAACTTTAAAAAATGTAAAATAATTTGCTTACACTAGCCACACGTAATGTGGCGAGCCCTGTCCTTAGTCTCACCAACACCGTGAAAGGCTAAGACATGGACATCTACTTGATCTATACTAACTTTTGATCAACTACTATAACTAAACCACATCTATATATGTAAACTATCAAATAAAGAGCTCAAATGGTGTATAAACAAAAAAAAAAAACTTCACCATCATAGTCAATTTAAAAAACCGCAAATTTCTCTGTTTCTAACCATGAAATGAGCTATATTAGGCACTAGCAATGAAAGATAAGAGGATAAAGTTGCTAACCTTTAGAACTCTAGAATGGATGGAGGAATGAATTCTTCACAAATCGGCCACAAACTCCTTCACCCGAGCAAGAACAAAGAGCTTCAAATGGTATTAGATGACTCGGAAGATTGGGGGGAGAAAGAAAGGTGGATATATAGTGAGGGCATTTAGTCTCGGTTGGTGGCTCAGTCCGGTACTAAAGGTATCCAACCCTATATTTTCATGATAAGGCCATATATTATTAATGTCATCTAATTATAGTTACAAAGCACAAATCAAATCAAACAACATTGTCTTAATTTAAGATGTTTGATAATGGTTGATTAACAATGTTACGGCTAAGATAACAATAAACTTATAGGTCTCGAACTAAGATGGTCACCTTAAATGAAGAAAATAAATAAATAAAACTCCATATTCATTGCTTCTCATGAAAATTCCACAAGACGAGAGTCCGAGAAGTCCTTACGAGTACCGGGCGCCCAACTAGTCAGCATCGATTATATTTTTTTTTTTTTTTGAGAATTACACAAGACAACGCAGACACTCACAACACGCACGCACACTCACCCATATGAACACACGCACGCAAAACCCTACCCCTATGAGCACCTCCGTCGACGGAACGCCGCTACCACTTAATGCATAACGCCGGTAAATCCTTGGGAAAATCCCGTGAAAAGGTGCGAGCACCGGATTTGAACTCGATGGGTAGCGCCCCGGGCTGGACCGTCCCTACCATTGGACTACAAGCCAATTCGGCGTCAGCATCGATTATATGGCTAGCCTATTAGTCTCATGCCTAACGAACTCCTCGAAGCCCAACAATCCCATGTAAGGCACTTACGAGTTTCGACTGAAAAAATCACATAGCCTTCCGAGAAGAACACAGATGAAGAAACCCGCTCGAGGTGATCGATGTGAGATTATTTTTGACGACGGATTGCGCCGGCACCGGATTGTGGCGTTGGATGCGCACGAACGAGCAGTGTTTTTCTTTTCTTGTAACAAAAACAACAGCGCACAGCCGAAGTTAGCCCAACACCACGCACCACTAGACCCTGAACCGCAGACCACTGCACCGGCAGTCGATCTAATGGTAGATTAAAGTATCTCTAGACCCTAGACCCTCCGTCTTAAAATAACATGTCTTTTTTTTACTTTCAGATTTTTATGTTTGACCGTTCGCCTTATTCAAAAAATTCTATACAAATGATAAAGTAGCTAAATTATCATTAAAGTATCTCTAATGGTAGATTAAGTCATAACAAAATAAATAATATTTATATAAAAATTTTGAATAAGGCGAGCGGTCAAACATAAAATCTGAAAGTTAAAAAGACAAAGTTATTTTAAGGCGGGAGTATCCATCAACCAAACTGTCAACACTCAGCAGTCCGGAAGCAGTGGCATCGGCTCCAGACTCGCAAGTGGGCTCGCCTGGGAAAACTTCGTCTTCAAGGCCTGCAAGGCTTCGTCGGCCCAGTACCCGTTACTAAGGCCCAAGCTGGCAAGTGTAGAGAGTATAAGTAACTGATGTTAAGAAATGAGCTCTTTGCACACATGTAACATAAACGCAAGAACAAAGAGTGGAGAGGAAGAGGAAGTCTTTCTTTATTTCTTTCGTTCTCTACTTTCTTCTCTCCTCTAATTAATTTGGCCACACTCAAAGTCTCACTTTCATACACTATGTGAAGACTTTGATTTATAACACTCCCCCTTGACCAAATTTATGCTATGCACATGCCTCGTTAAAAACTCCGCCCAAAAAAAACCCAGTGGGGAAAAAAGGTACGAAAAAAGAGTACATTGCATGCATTGCTTATTGTTGCACCTGTTGTCTCGTTAAAAACTTGCATGAGAAAACTCAGTGGGAAAAACTCATCAAGGGGAAAATAGTACAACAGTTGATATCCGGTTCGAGTCTTTAGGACTAATCGATGCAACTTAGGTCTTCAGGACCTATTGGTCTTCAGGTCTAGTTGCGACGTTTCGTCATCTCAATCCTTTTATGGGCCTTGATTCACAATATGCTCTCCCTTGGGTAATTCGCACTTGTGTGCATGCCTCATCAAAAACTCCCCCAAAAAAAACCCGGTGGGGAAAAAGGGTAGGAGAAAAGAGTACATTACACACGCCCAAGCTGTGTTGCACCTGTTGCCTCGTTAAAAACCATGCATGAGAAAACCCAGTGAGAAAAACTCATTAAGGAAAAAAGAGTACAACAGTCCAATCTTCAGGATTGGGTCTTTAGGTCTTCAGGACCAAATTGTGATCTTCAGGACCACAATTATGGACTATGATTTAGGGAGGCTTCTCCCCCGAACCCTGCAACCCTCTCAGTCATCTCATGTCCTTTCCACATACATTGCAGAAGCTAGAGGCTGGGAGAGATTTTGTGAACAAATCTACTGGATTTTCACATGACTGAGTTTGCAGGATATTTATTTCCCCACTCTTCTGGAGCTCATGGGGGTAAAAGAATTTTGGAGCAATATTACCCTAAATATAGTCCTTATGCATGTGTGCAACACAGGTAGTGTTATCTTTACAGACAACGGTGGGAAAGCTATCAAAGCTCAAGCCACATGACTTCTGGATGTGGCTACTCCTCCATTTGAGCCAAACACATTCTCGTGTGGCTTCATATAGGGCAACTACCTCTTAGTGGTTGGATGATGTGCAACCAAGGTCCGCTTCACAGACTGCCATAAAAATGGTTGCACTACCACACAGAGATACGAAACTGGTCTGGGAACTTACATTATGCGGGTCAAACATATAGCCAAGTAAACACATATCCCCCAAGATTGGGACTTGGTTTTTTAGGAACCATTGAGCAATGTTTTGGGTACTCTGTAGGTACCTCAGGATAGTATTAACGCCAACCCAATATCTTCTGTTTGGGGTAGCACTGTACCTTGCCAATTCATGTACTGCGAACGCAATATTAGACCTCATGCAGTTCTCTAGGTACACTGGTGCTCCAATGGCGCTCAAGTATGGAACTTCAGGTCCCAATATTTCCTCATCGTAACCCTTGGTCTAAATGGTACTGATCCACTTCCGAGGATCGAACCACCATGGAGGATTTTAGAGGGACGCATATGCCCAAATTTCTTAAGCCCTCTTTATAGACCGGTATATAAACAATCCTTCAGGGAGGTGCTCGAGCTGCCGGCTCAAGAAGGATTTGGTTTTAACCAAGTCCTTCATCATTGTTTGTGTAATCCTTCTTTAGGAGGACATTACACAAATGGTTGAATCACATCTTTCGAATCATTCAACCCATACTACGACCGCCAGCGGATGCTATTCTCTAATTTGGTCCAGTGGATCTTAAGTCCTTCGAGGGGACTCTCGGAGATCTCGAATTGATGACCCATATAAATATGCGATCACAATATTTGCCAACTGCCTTTTATTTTTAAGTTATTAGCTGCCATGAATATGAGTATCGAAACGTCTTTGCCACTTATAACATGAGAGCAAATTTCATCATAAATGATGATGATGGGTCTCTGCGGGAACCCTTATGACACTAGCCTCGCTTTGTGCCATATTTATTCCTCTTCAGGAGGAGGACCCATTTGCATCCTTCAAGGATGACTTCCAGAGGTGTTGGGACTGCAGGCCCAAAACCCCCTTTCGTGAAAGTTAGCGCTACCGCCTCAATTGTTGCTTTTCCATTTTGTCCCATTCTAAGTGCTTTCGGCACTTTGCCATGGACTTTGGTTTTGGATCCGGATCCATTTCGCCAGCAATTCTGAGGCAATATGTTTATCGACAATAGTGGCCTTTCAATCACACTATTCTCCCAATTCCACAAAATTAGTGGCAATCTCCTCACGATCGTCCCCTCCCACTCATCGTGATTTCCCAAAATGATTGAGCTAGGGCGTTCCGATCCACCAATGCGCGATATTAAGCACGCGCCGTATGGTGGTTTTCATCTTCGGGATGGGGTCCTTCGGGGACCAACTCGACTTATTGATATTCTTGTGGTGATGGTAACATATTCGGTATGGAGTAGAACCTTGATTGTGTTTAGAAAATTATTGTTATGTCTTCGTTTACTATTTTTCATACACACATGTATGTAACGTTTCAGTTATAGTAGTAAAGCAAGTAGCCCCCCCCCTTGTTAAAAAAAAAAAACTATTTTATACAAAGATTAAATTCTAATTAAGAAATTTTTTAATTTCATATCCAAATATTGATTTCAAGTTTGACTATATGCATCTCTGTTCAGCTAAAAATCAAATATGTTAATATGTACTAACGATTAATATCTTTTACAAGTTTTTCATAAATATTTTTAAAGTTTCATGTACCGATTTAGTCTCTCGGTAATCTAATGGTTGTTGGCGGTAGTTATCGACCATTTTATACCGCCAACTTATGTATTTTTCAGGGAATCTTGCACAACAACGGCACATATACCTTTACTTCTAACCTAGATCCACTTGTATTCCGAGATATGTTTTGCGGGACAAATACATGGAATCAAGTGAGAAGGTGTCAAACTTCATTGAAAACGCACTTCGGAAAACACGTCAACCAAACAAGTGCAACACAAGAGGCCCAAGTCGGGGAAGATATGGACCAAAGCACCCATGCATTACGGGTCCAGACCGGCCTAGGAGCCCACCTGCGAAAAGGCGATCCACGAGAGGGGCCACCGCCAGTCCTACGGACCGAAGTGGGTGAAAGGTCCTAAATGGCTAGAGCGGGGGTGAATAGCCTAATAAAATTTTCTACAAAGCACTAGACAAACTTGTTAGAATAACAAATGGCGATAAAAGCGTTTGCTCTAGCTCTACTTGTCGGCAAGCCTCCTATTGACAATTCTAGTTGCTATAGTCTCTAATTCACACACAATGGCTAAGTCACTACTTTACCAACTAGGTGAACAAGCTAGATTACTCTAATCAAGACTAAGCAACTAAGCAATTCTACTCAAACTACACAAGCACAATATATATCAAAGTAAATGCGAGGTAGAGAGGAGGTTTTATACCAATGTGTTGAGGTAAGTCAACCAATCACCGTAGGATGAATATCAATATGAACAATGAAGACAATCACCAACGGATGACAAGAGACACAATGATTTAACCCGAAGTTCACTTGAGCACCCTCAAGCTAATCTCCTCCACAGCCGACCTTCTCACGTGTGGGTCAAGGTGGAGCTCACTCCAAACCAAATGCCTTTAGGCTTCTTGAACCCAAAGCAAATGAGAGGTACCCAAGACACGAGCAATGAATTACTCATACTTTGTCTTCCCGACGAGGAGTGTGTGATCCTCTCACAAATCACCGGAGGTGGCCAAGAACATACACCTTCTCTTGCCAACGCCTCCACCAATCACCAAGCCGGCTAGGAGTGGTGCTCTCCAAGAGCAACAAGAAAAACCACCGGCTCACAACGATCCCCAAGTGTCACTAGATGCAAAGATCAAAGCAAAGTGCACTTGAATCACCTCAACTCACTAGAATGGATGCTCTCAAGCAAAGGAGTGAGGAGGAGGATGAGTGCTTAGCTCTAGAGGTGTTAGGATTGATTCAAAATGACCAAGGGGCCTCCAAGAGCCGGCCAAAGGGGTATAAATACCCCCACCACGAAATGTGGCCGTTGGGGTGCAAACCATGCTCAAATCGGCCGAGTGAGTGAGTCGGGCCGGTGGGTCCGGTCACAACCGACAACCCCAACCTGAACCGGCCGACCGGCCGACGAGTGCGTCCGGTCGGCGTGTCGATCCAGCTTCGGCCGCGACCGGATGCTTCCCGGTCGATCGCGTCCGGTCACCCGTCGACCACCGACCAGAAAACATGCTCTCTCGCCGACGCGGTGACCGGTGCGTCCGGTCGATTTCCCGTGCTTCCGGCCGAGAGTCCGGTCGCCCACCGAGCCGCGAATTTGCGTCGTTTTGTCGTCGTTCCTTCGCCTTTGCTCCAAACCAACTTCCATCACTTGATTCTTGTTGCCGACACGTCGAAGAACACCCGACACCATGTGTTAGCATTTTAAAAACATTTTCCATCAAGAACGGAGTTAGCTCTCTAGGTTAGAATGCATGCAAATGATTTTGAACCTAGAGGCACATGAGGACCGATATGTACGATAGTTTTCCCCTCTTTATAGTACGGCTTATCGATCCTATAATCACTCACACCCTCTATGGTGTCTTGAGTGTAAAATCAAAATGGCCCTATGATATACCTATGCCTTGAGCCCATTTTGATCCTCGAAAACACGCCAAACCGCAAGACTTGATCATCAATTGGATCACCTCGACCCATCCACCATGACCACCATGCACCGTCCCTTGGCTTGACCAATCTCCAACTAAATCAAACACTTAGCATAGAGAGATTAGTCCTAAGGATGTCACTAATTAGCCAAAACCAATCTAAAGATCTTCAATCTCCCCTTTTTTTTGGTAATTGGCGACAACCCGCATAAAGATTTTATGATTAAGGGTTTTTGAACCTATCATGGTTGTCCAAGCATTTTGCTTACAATCATAGGATTGGACAAACATAATAAATTCGGTTTTGGTAGCATGAGCTCCCCCTACATGTATGCCTAGAGTTTGGTATAGGCTTTGCATACATGTATGAATATTGAAATTAGGGGAGTGAGCCATGTTACCAAAGATGCTTAAGGTGAAAGAATGGACCTTTGAAGCGTGATACCAATCGAGTAGCACCTTTCTCACCATACAAGCATCATGAGTAACTAGATATTTCATCAAAAACTCAAAGTACCCCGTGAGATCATATTATAGGCATAGGTACTTGAATTTAGAGCGGAAATCAAAAATATCTAGGTACCACCTAAGCATGCTAGTTGATCAATCATCAATCAAGTCACCACTAGCATACATCACACAAGCATGTATATATGGAATTTAAATACATGTGCAAGAGCAAGTCATATGTTAGTGCACAATCAAATGCAACAAATGGCTTATGAGCTTGCTCCCCTACTTGTGTGCTTCCAAAAATTTTGATCCCCTTCTAATCTTTATGCACTAATCTCTCCCCCTTTGTCAACAATTGACATAAAAGGATTGATCGGGTTCTTTTTGATATTGGAAAGATTAGTTTTCAAATTTGGTCAAATTTGGATAGCTTGCCATACATGTAATTCGGTTTGAACCAAAGACAAGCTTCTTCACACCTCAATAGAGGGTTATCATGTCTATGTTGAACCACATATTTGACACTATATCCAAATTCAACACTTGAGATTGCAAGCTCACAAGCATGTCATATGTCATCATTAGATCAATCAAACATATAGAACAATAGTGTTGGCACATATACATTGAAATTCATTGCTTTTCCATGAATGCAACCTAAAGGACAAGTTGTATGTCTAGATGATCTAACAAGTCCTTAGATATTATGATGACATGTCAAACAATTTCACCTTTGCTTTGGCTCGGTGGAGAGGCATGTCACATATGTGGGGTGCATTCAACTCATATTGGAGAAGTCAAGAATGTTCAATTCATTTCTAAGCTTGCAAAATCTCTTCTCATCAAGTGGCTTGGTAAATATATCGGCAAGTTGATCTTGGTACCAATTGGATGAATTGCAATGTCTCCTTGTTGTTGATGCTCACGGATGAAATGGTGCCTTATATCAATATGCTTGGTTCTTGTATGTTGCACCGGATTTTGAGTCATCTTGCAAGCACTCTCATTGTCACAATACAAGGGTACTTTGTTGAAGTCAAATCCATAATCCTTCAATGTGGACCTCATCCAAAGTAGTTGACAACAACAACTCCCCGCACTAACATATTCGGCTTCGGCGGTAGAGAGTGTCACACTTGTTTGCTTCTTTGAGGACCATGAGACAAGAGATCTTCCAAGGAATTGGCAAGTTCCACTAGTGCTTCTTCTATTGATCTTGCAACCACCATAGTCGGAGTCCGAATACCCAATAAGCTCAAAGCTAGACCCCTTCGGATACCATAAGCCAACATCTTGTGTATGCTTCAAGTACCTCAATATTCTCTTTGCGGCCTTGTAATGACTCTCTCTTGGTGAGGATTAGAATCTTGCACACAAACATACACTAAACATGACATCCGGTCTTGATGTGGTCACATAGAGTAGACTACCAATCAATGACCGAAATAGCTTTTGATCAACCATGTTGCCTTTGAGATCTTGATCCAAGGTGCCACTTGTATCCATTGGTGTGGTAATGCCCTTTGCATCTTGCATGCCAAACTTCTTGAGCATGTCTCTTATGTATTTGCCTTGGCTAATGAATGTACCATTCTTGAGTTGCTTGATTTGAAGTCCAAGGAAATAAGTGAGCTCTCCAAGCATAGACATTTCAAACTCTGTGGCCATCATTTTAGCAAACTCTTCACAATATGCTTGATTTGTTGACCCAAATATGATATCATCCACATATATTTGCAAGATGAACAAATCCTTGCCAATCTTCTTGGTGAAGAGAGTAGTGTCGGTCTTTCCCATCTTGAAGCCTTTCTTGAGTAAGAAGTCTCTCAACCTCTCATACCATGCTCTAGGTGCTTGCTTCAAGCCATACAAAGCCTTCTTCAACTTGTACACATGATTAGGCTTGTGATAATCCTCAAAACCGGGAGGTTGCTCAACATATACAAGCTCATTGATTAAGCCATTGAGAAATGCACTCTTCACATCCGTTTGGTATAGCTTGATGTCATGGGCATATGCATAGGCTAATAGAATTCTAATTGCCTCTAATCTTGCCACCGGAGCATATGTTTCACCAAAGTCAAGACCTTCAACTTGAGTGTAGCCTTGTGCAACTAGTCTTGCTTTGTTCCTAACCACAATGCCATCTTTATCTTGCTTATTCTTGAACACCCACTTGGTTCCAATGACATTATAGTTGGTTGGCCTTTTCACCAACTCCCAAACTTCATTTCTTTCAAAGTTATTTAGCTCCTCTTGCATTGCCAAAACCCATTCTTCATCTTTCATGGCATCATCAATCTTCTCCGGCTCTTCTTGTGACACAAATACAAAGTGTTCACAAAATGCCATAAAGCCTTCCTCTTGTTTGTACTCCACTTGCAATGTCACCAACAATTTGATTAATTGGGTGATCTCTAGCAACACTTGTGTTTTGGAGTATTGGTAGTTGATTGCTTGAACTTGGTTGATCACTTGATGTGCCTTGCACTTGAGAGGATGTACTAGCTTGTTGATCTTGCACTTGAGAACCACTAGCTTGACCTATTGGAGATGAGAGCACTTGATCTTTGTCATCATCAACATCAATCACTTGAGTTGGCTTGATGTGCCCAATGTCCATGTTCTTCATTGCATCTACCAATTGAGTTCCACCAACATCATTGTGATTCTCTTCTTCATCTTGAGACCCATTGGTTTCATCAAACTCAACATCACACACTTCTTCAAGTTGACCACTAGTGCTATTCCACACTCTATATGCTTTGCTTGTAGTGGAATAACCAAGCAAGAAACCCTCATCACACTTCTTGTCAAACTTGCCCAATCTAGTGCCTTTCTTCAATATGTAGCATTTGCAACCAAAGACTCTAAAATAAGCAATGCTTGGCTTTCTTCCATTCAAGAGCTCATAGGGTGTCATGCCCATCATTGGATGACAATACAATCGGTTGATGTAGTAGCATGCCGTGTTGATTGCTTCGACCCAAAATGATTGACTCACATCATATTCACTAAGTGTTGGTATTTCTAATGTCACTAACTAGTAATGGCATCTAGAAAGAATATCGATGTTGCTTCGAGATAAAACTTAAAAGAAATATTCATTGCAGAGTTCATAGCATATCCGAAAAGGTTGTCATCCCTATAGTTAAACTACTAATATGCAAGGAATATAATATTCGTACTATGCCTTGATAACTTCTTAATAAGTAAACAATTATAATGGGTATCCATAAGCGCACAGATATGAATATATACCATTGTAGCATTTTAACCAGGAGTAATAACCAGGTCTTGAATTTATATTCTACCACAGGGAAAGAAGTCTGTTATCTTGAATTAACTAAGCATAGATCTTAATCTAACCATCTCTCATGTGCAAGACATCAGCATTAATCTCATCAATTACTTAAGCAAGGATCAAAGTTCATAGTAAAGATAATGATAAAGTTCTAGATAAACAGATTTGACCAAAAATCACGTTGGTTGGCGAGAAAGTGTCTAACAATGGACGATAGCAATTCATAGGCTAGCTAGCATTAGAAACTCCAATATGTAACTCTAAACTAAATGTTAGGATCTACCTAATTATGCAATACAAATAACAATCATCGAAGAAAGACTAATTAAATCCGGACATGAGGACGTAATCCGTGAAGACTAAGGCCGAAACTTAGAACAACCCGAAATCTAACATCCGCTAGGCCTACATACGGGGGGTGGATTGCAAAGGACTCAATGATGCTGTCACCACCACGATCTACCACACGACCCGGCACATAGGGTGCAAACGCAGGTAAATAAGATCTAATCACCATGATTACATCGTCTCTACCACTCACCTTCCGATCTAGATGATGAGCGCTATACGAATCCATGCATGAACATAACAGTAATTCAACTATGCTAAATGTGTAATTAAAGTAAATACTAGAACAAATAATCTCGAATATAAACATGATCAAGATATTCATATTAAGCATGTGTCTGGAACTTGAAAACTACTTACAATGAAGAACTTACAAGAACGAGAGGCCCGATCTTGAGCTGGCCTCCGATGATCCGAGCGGATTTCTCCCTTCCTACTAGTTCTAATCTTGATTGCTACTCTTCCGAAAGCGATGTTTCTCTAGCGTTGAATATGACTTGGTATTTTAATTAGAAATATCTTTGTTATAGAACTTGATGATCTAAGAAGGGGGTCTAGGGGTCCTAATATATCGGTCTTCGCCTCGTCTCTCCATCTTCATCAGGCGATGTGGTATTAACCTTGAATCAATCCCGCACTTCTACCGTCACCCTCGGATCAAACCGACTCAAATCAACCGGTTTAGATCGAGTCTTAGAGGCGGTGGAGGAAGCTTCCCGGCGAAGCGAGTCGGTCGGGGGGGGGCCGATCGGCCTAACTATTGGGCCGATCGGCCCGGGGGTGCTCCCCTCGGGTCCCGTCGTGCGTCGCGTGTTCGAGTCTTCTAGATGATGTATTTCTTGGTTCCGAAGTTAGTTCACGTCGGGATTAATCCGAAGCCTTCTAGACTTGTTTCGAGTTGGATTGCGTTGCGTTACGTCGGCCGTATGCCACGTCATCTCGCTGATTTTCTGTTAAGTCCCCGCAAATCACAACTTTACCAAAGCGATGGAATTATGTTAGTGACACCCTATTCTAGGTTGTTATTATTATTTATACCCCTTTCTCATGTTTAATTAATTAAAATTTTATATGATAACAAGTGTCAACAAACTCCCCCAAGCTTACCCTTTGCTAGTCCCTAGCAAAGCTACATGCTATAGTAGGATCGGGAGTTGCTACTACGCTTTCATACCTCAAAAGTATTGTGTTTATATAAAAATAAATTCTCCTCTTAACCAGATTACTCTTACTGTTTACCATGGGGCGTAGCCTTTTTCACGAATCATAAGCAAGATAAAACAATCAAGTTAAGTACTATGTCTCAAATTCTTTGATCAACTATCATCCACGGGATTTTGCAATATTTTCAAAAGAAAACTTCGGAGATCCTATGTATGACCCCTTAAGTAGATGGTACGTAGTGGAGTTACACAAGTGGTAGGACATACATAGTGGGATGATAGTGGTGAAGTGGATGAGGATGAAAGGTAGTAAATAGCCTTTAGCCTTTTTCTAGTATTTTTCTTCTCAAGCATCTCTAGTCTACATCTCTCTTTCTAAAAATTGCTAGGACTGGGCTGTCCATTCTTGGAGAGGTGGGCTTTTTCCCCTGAACTTGTGTCCATTTTTCTCTCTCCTTAGAGATGTGGGCCCCTGCTCACCCTCGGACACGTGTCCATTATTCATCTCTAAATTTATTATTTTTATTATTAGGGAGGTAGGCCCTTCTCGCCTAGTATGACTTTTGTCCGTTACTCTCCCTCTCTCGTCTCACTTTTTCTTTTCTCCTTCTCTCTTTTTTTTTTTTCGAATGTAGCCCAGCCTATATAAAACATTGAGAGAGACATATCTAAAGATTGCAAGAGCTTTATTAATTATTTTTATGGCTAACTGGCTAAGTGAAATATGGGGATGCGTACTTCCGGGTTAAAAGCAGCATATTGGTGGAGTGGGATGATCTTGATAGGATACTCTTAAGGGTCATAGCTAAGGAACTCATCATGAAATTTTATAATTTTTAAAGATAAAAACCAGGAGTCAAGTATCTCTAAGAATATGATAAAACAGTAGCTCAACTTTTCATGCACTATTATCTTTTAATGTTAAGACTCAGATTAAGCATGTGCTTCCCACAGGTGTTTGGGTTTAGAGCAATTTAAACATTTAAAACTTCAGGAGAATCTAAGTCCAAAGTGTAAGTACTTTTAAGAGGAATTAAGGCGGAGCAACTATTCATCATTTCCTTAGCACATATCAAGATTATAATTAATAGGAAGAAAGTAGTCTAACAAGTTCCAGCACTTTATTTATTTGACTCTTTAACACTAAGACTCTTTAACTAAGACACATTAAATAAGACTCATTAACTCTAAGCAAATATAACTAGCTAAAATTTAAAGACATAGGGTAGTAATACTTATCGTGATAAATGGGGGTGCTCTCCCCAAGCTAGATCTTGAAGTAGTCCTTTTCGTTCATCCTTGGAATCTGCTCCTCTTTCGGGGTCTCCTTTTTAATGTTCTCCTGTTAATATTAATTTCGCACATACCCGAAGGAACAAATTCTAGGATGTTAATGTGAGCCTTCATGTGCTCACGTCTTTTTGGATTTTTATATAAAAGGTGTGGACCTTCATGTGCCCACATATTTTTGGAATTTTCTATGCAATAGGGATGATAATGCAAAAACATATGAATGCAATATTTTTATATTTTTATATATTTTTATGCCACCACAGCAAGGTGTGCTTGCATGGGGCTTAAGAGACTGATGCACATGCAACAAACATGTTTTAGGGATTTTTCTAATGCAGGTTTAGGAAAAATAAATATGCTAAAGTAAACATGCTAATTGAAATATCTTTGTGCGAGAAAATTTAAATATGCGAGATAAATACCGAAGTTACCTCTCGCGAGAGTTTAGAGAGCACTTACTCCCATGGCGTGGTGTCGCGTCTATGGGCCCCCGTATAAATGTTGTACCCTGGTATGGTTCCTTCAATGATCTCGTAGGTGGGCGTAGACGCAAGTAGCCGCCAGAAGTCGATTGTTCACTCGTTGATGCCGGCCGGTTGGGTCTCCGAAGGTGTACTCTTGTTGCTCTTCTTAGCAGCTTCTTTCTTTTCCAAGATTGCTTCTTTTGGTGGAGACCCTCCGGTGTGGTTGGTGCATCATTCAAGATAGGTAGGAGCCGAGTGTATTTTTCTTGGATGTCTTTTTCTATCCTCTCAATATGCTCCATCCTTGAGTCCACTTCTTTTGTAGTCTTTGAAGACGCAGCTCGGCTCTTGGTCCTTCTTCGGGGCTGTTCATAGTTAGTATAAGTATTGAAGAAACGGTAGCACCTTTTTACCTTGAATATGGAATTGAATTTCGCCCGATCCCGATGTAGATGATTGCTCTTGTAGTATTCAGGAACGGCCTTCCAAGTATTATGGGAGGATCTTGTTCTTCGTCTCCCGTGTCCATGACTAAGAAGTCAGTGAGGACATAGCTGTCTTTGATCTTGACCGGTACGTTTTCGCACAATACCTTAGGGAATCGGTGTGTTTGATCCGCCAACCTGCAGTAGTACATAGGTGGAACACAAAGGTGATTACCATAGATTAATTCATCGTTACCTTTGACATTAGGTTGATGCGATCCCGTGTCGTTGACGGTTGTATAGAAGTTCCATTGATTAATGGAGCGGTGGATTGCCGGAACTCGAGGTCGTCTAGCTTCTCTACTGGTGGTTGATTGCGCCGGAGTCTTGCGTCTTTGAGTTGACTTGATTGATCATCAAGACTCGTTCTCGTGTGGTCGAGGTTGACGATTGTTCTTGTTCCCGCTTCTTCTTTTTATCCTCTTCTCGGCAACCTGGTATGTGTACTTCGAGGTGGTGCGGTAGTGGTACGGTTGGGCGGGGGGAGCTAAGGTCTTGTGTTTGCGGTTGAATCTCTCCCTCTCGTCCATTAAGCGTGAAGGCGATCTTGGCGGTGTCGGCGTAGATGATTGCCTTGGTGGTAGCCGGGGAAAGGGCGACCCGAGAATGATCGGGGCGTTCTTACCTTTACCCATATCGGGACCACAAAGTCGGTGGCCACGTATAGCTTACCGATGTAAAGGCACACGTCCTCTAGAATACCCTCGGGGTAGCATAACGATTGATCGCAAGTTGTAGGCACATGGTTGTGTATACTAATTCGAATCGGCTCAAGGTTTACCTTAGGCATGATGTTGACACTTGAGCCGAAGTCGATGAGTGCGTTGTAGGTGCGGGCGCCTATGTTGATGGTGACGCCTGGTCTTCTGGATCTTCTTTCTTAGCGGGCATTCCCGGTCGACACAATTGAATTTCTTGTGCGAGTAGGTGGTCCGCATACCGCATAGTAAATATCGACAAGATTTGCAGATTCTAATTCTTCCGGTTGACCCGGAATCTTACTGGGTTAGGCATAGGAGCGAGATAAAGCCACTGGGATAATTGTGATTCTATCATTTTATTAAAGCTATGTTGGTTCTTTATTGCGTAAGAAAAAAGCTTTCCATTTTAGTACTAATAGTTTCTAGCATTTTATCATTGGAAGCTAACTTCTTAGGCAGTTATCCATAAGTCTACCTTGGTTTTGTACTAACTCTCTTAAAGGTGGGAAATTATTGAAAGAGTTATTACCTTGATAGTTACTGAATAATTACCTTGGTAGTTGGGTCTCTGTTGACTCCATTGTTGATTCGGAGGGCGATCTTGGTTGTTGTTATTGTTGATGTAGTTCACGTCCTCTTCTAGCTTCGGGGACGGTGGTTGCCCGAGTGTCGATGTTGCCACATTCTTCACATGTCATGCGGGGAATCGAAGAGTTGCATGACTTCCTTCTTTCGGGAGCTTTGTCTTCAAGCTTCTTCATAATTAAGTCCATTTTGGCGGACAAACATATCTACCTCTTTCGGTTGGTGCATTCCTCTCTCTTTCTTGCGGGGTTGGCGGTCCTCATTCCAAGCTTGGTTTGACGCCATCTTCTCCACAAGGTCGGTAGCTTGGTTCGGTGTAAGTGATAGGAAAGCACCTCCTCCAAAGGCGGCGTCCATGGTCTCACGGGTGTTGTTGTTAAGCCCGTGGTAGAAGGTCTCGCATGAGTAACCAGTTCTCCATTCCATGGTGTGGGCATTGATGATGTAGTCTTGAAAGCGTTCCCACGCCCCTCGGAGCAATTCGTCGTGTTCTTCTTTGAAAGCTTGAGATTTTCCCTCGTAAGGCATTAGTTTTACCTATAGGGAAGAATTTTGCCGGGGAAGGCGGTAGAGCAAAGTGCCCAAGTAGTGAGTTTGTCTTTGTTGGCGTAGAACCTTTGCTTCGCTTGTCCTAAGAGTGAGAATGGGAAGAGACGAAGTAGGATTGCATCACTTGAGACATCTTTGATAGTGAAGGTGCCACAAATCTCTAAGAAGTGTTGTAGGTGAGCATTGGCATCTTCATGAGCTTTTCCACAGAATTGGCTAGCTTGTACCATGTTGATGAGTGCGGGCTTGAGCTCAAAAGCTTTGTCTCCCACATCGACCGGTCGGTCCGGGCGGATGTTGGCCGTAGTCGGTCTGAGTATTCGCGAAGGGTCTTGTTTGCCATGTCTTCAAAAAGCGGTGCTAAGCTTCGCGCGGTGGAGGAGTCTTCGAGGTAGTGTTCTTGGGTTGAGATTTCAACTTGGATCTTGCCTCCTTCAAAAGTTTTTTGGATTGAATTTGGAAGTTTTTCGGGAAGATTCCTTTTCATACATTACCCCGCAAAAGATAGGAAGAATAATAACAAGGGTATACTTGTTTAAGCAATTGATAAAATTAATCGATGCGTATGAGAGATGCATGCATGTTAATCCTATGTGTTTTTATTTTATTGGGCTATAGACTTTCTTTCCCGGCGACGGCCAAAAATGCTTGTTGGTATTTCTAATGTCACTAACTAGTAATGGCATCTAGAAAGAATATCGATGTTGCTTGAGATAAAACTTAAAAGAAATATTCATTGCAGTTCATAGCATATCGAAAAAGGTTGTCATCCCTATAGTTAAACTACTAATATGCAAGGAATATAATATTCGTACTATGCCTTGATAACTTCTTAATAAGTAAACAATTATAAGCTGGGTATCATAAGTAGTTTACAGATATGAATATATACCATTGTAGCATTTTTAACCGGGAGTAATAACTGTGTCTTGAATTTATATTCTACCACAGGGAAAGAAGTACATTATCTTGAATTAACTAAGCATAGATCTTAATCTAACCATCTCTCATGTGCAAGACATCAGCATTAATCTCATCAATTACTTAAGCAAGGATCAAAGTTCATAGTAAAGATAATGATAAAGTTCTAGATAAACAGATTTGACCAAAAATCACGTTGGTTGGCGAGAAAGTGTCTAACAATGGACGATAGCAATTCATAGGCTAGCTAGCATTAGAAACTCCAATATGTAACTCTAAACTAAATGTTAGGATCTACCTAATTATGCAATACAAATAACAATCATCGAAGAAAGACTAATTAAATCCGGACATGAGGACAGAATCCGTGAAGACTAAGGCGAAACTTAGAACAACCCGAAATCTAACATCCGCTAGGCCTACATACGGGGGTGGATTGCAAAGGACTCAATGATCTTTGTCACCACCACGATCTACCACACGACCCGGCACATAGGGTGCAAACGCAGGTAAATAAGATCTAATCACCATGATTACATCGTCTCTACCACTCACCTTCGATCTAGATGATGAGCGCTATACGAATCCATGCATGAACATAACGATAATTTAACTATGCTAAATGTGTAATTAAAGTAAATACTAGAACAAATAATCTCGAATATAAACATGATCAAGATATTCATATTAAGCATGTGTCGGAACTTGAAAACTACTTACAATGAAGAACTTACAAGAACGAGGTCCGATCTTGAGTCTGGCCTCCGACGATCCGGAGCGGATTTCTCCCTTCCTACTAGTTCTAATCTTGATTGCTACTCTTCGAAAGCGATGTTTCTCTAGCGTTGAATATGACTTGGTATTTTAATTAGAAATATCTTTGTTATAGAACTTGATGATCTAAGAAGGGGGTCTAGGGGTCCTAATATATCGGTCTTCGATGCGTCTCTCCATCTTCATCGAGGCGATGTGGTATTAACCTTGAATCAATCCCGCACTTCTACCGTCACCCTCGGATCAAACCGACTCAAATCAACCGGTTTAGATCGAGTCTTAGAGGCGGTGGAGGAAGCTTCCCGAAGCGCAGCGAGTCGGCGCCAAGGGGGGCGATCGGCCTAACTATTAGGCGATCGGCCCGGGGGGTGCTCCCCTCTCGGGTCCCGTCGTGCGTCGCGTGTTCTGGAGTCTTCTAGATGATGTATTTCTTGGTTCCGAAGTTAGTTCACGTCGGGATTAATCCGAAGCCTTCTAGACTTGTTTGGAGTTGGATTGCGTTGCGTTCGTCGGCCGTATGCCACGTCATCTCGCGATTTTTACTGTTAAGTCCCCGCAAATCACAACTTTTACCAAAAACTGATGGAATTATGTTAGTGACACCCTATTCTAGGTTGTTATTATTATTTATACCCCTTTCTCATGTTTAATTAATTAAAAATTTTATATGATAACAAGTGTCAACACTAAGCATTGACCTTGCCATATCCATGAGAGTCCTATTCTTTCTCTCAACTAGGCCATTGGATTGTGGTGTGTAGGTAGGTGAGAATTCATGCTTAATGCCATAGTCATTTCATAGCTCTTCAATTCTTGTATTCTTGAATTCACTACCATTGTCACTTCTCACTTTCTTGATGGTAACATCATATTCATTGCACACTTGCTTGAGAAATGTCTTGAAGATGGAATATGTGTCACTCTTGTCATTGAGGAAGAATACCCATGTATATCTAGTGAAGTCATCCACAATCACAAATCCATACTTATTGCCTCCAATGCTAGTATATGTGGTTGGACCGAATAAATCCATGTGCATCAACTCAAATGGCTTGCAAGTGCTCATGAAATTCTTCTTAGGATGAGTGTTGCTCACTTGCTTGCCGGCTTGACATCCACCACATAGCTTGTCCTTTTCAAACTCAACTCCATCCAAGCCTCTCACTAGGTTGTGCTTCACAAGCTTGTTCAATTGCTTCATGCCAACATGCCCTAGCCTTCTATGCCATAGCCAACCCATGCTTGATTTGGAGAGCAAGAATGTACTCAATTTTGCTTCACTTGTGCCAAAATCAACTAGATAGAGGTTGTCATGCCTAAAGCCTTTGAATATCAACTTTGAGTCTTTTATGCTAACAACCTCGATGTCATCAACCTCAAATATGCACTTGAAACCAAGGTCACATAGTTGTGCTACCGAGAGCAAATTGAAGTTCACCTTGTCAACATGTGCCACATTGGATATGCTCAAATCACTTGTAATCTCAATCTTGCCATGACCTTTGATTTTGCCTCTACCATTATCACCAAATGTGATACTACCACCACTTGAACTTGTATCAAAAGAGTTGAACATTCTAGCATCACCGGTCATGTGTTGAGTGCACCCACTATCAAGAATCTAATGCCTCCCACCGGACTTGTAATTCACCTACAAATCAAATCAATGAGATTTAGGTACCCATCCTTACTTGGGTCCTTGAAGGTTAGTCACCAAAGCCTTTGGCACCCAAATGGACTTCTTCTTTGGTCCCACAATTGGTGTACCAATGAACTTTGCCTTCACACCATTCTCCCTCTTGGTAAGCAAATAGCAAGAATCAAAACAAATCGAATGCACTTTGTTTGCTTTCTTGTTGGTGTTCATTTTAGTGCATTTTTGCTCTTGATGCCCAACTTGCTTGCATCTTTGGCAATAAGAACCATTGCTCTTCACAAAGCTAGGCTTTGGAGTCACAAAAGCCTTTTTGCCCTTCTTGGGGATATACCCTAGACCTTCCTTGTTAAGGGAAAATCTTTGGCTACCCAAGCACTTTAGCAACTTGGCATCCCCACCATATGCCTTACCCAAGGCGTGGGTGAGCTTATCCACCTCTCTCTTGAGAGTCTCATTCTCAACTAATAATGATGAATCTAAAAACTTTTCATCACTACTAGTGGAGATAGAGTGGGTTGGTGTGGATGTGGAGGGTATGTTTGGTTCTTCAACATCAACCACGAATGGTTCATCTATAATGTCACATGTTGAACCAATATTCCTCTTGGATACCAAGACAACCTTGTCACTCTTAGCTATTAGCAAGGAATGAGCTTTTTCAAGCTTTGTATGAGCAAGTTGAAGCTCCTCATGGTCTTCCTTTAGACACTCATAAGAGGCTTCTTGCTCCCTAAGGCTCTTTTTAAGAGAGGCAACTCTCTTTTTCAAGACCATACATTCCTTTGCCTTAGCTATGAGAACAATGTTAGCTTGCTCCATTGTCTCAAACATCTCATCTTTAGTGAGTTCATTTGATTCATCATATTCTTCCTCACTATTATATTTTACTTCATTAGAGGATGGTTCATCATATACCTTAGTGGCCTTAGCCATGAAGCATGAACCGGAGGATGAGTCAAATAGAGAAGACTTGTCTTGATCAACTAGAGCCATCATAGCCTTGCCTTTTTCTTCTTCTTCGGATTCATCACTATCCCATGTCACAACAAATGCACCATCCTTGCCTTGCTTGAAGATGGCCTTGTTCTTGCCCCTTCTACGGTCTTTGTTGTTCTTCTTGTCCTTCCTATGAGGACATTCCTCAAAGAGATGATCGGGACTATCACACTTCCAACATAGCCTATTGTCATCATTGCCCTTGGAAGTGTCCTTCTTCTTGTAGTACCTAAATCTTCTCTTGTACTTGAGCATGGTGCCAAATTTCTTGACAACCAAGGCAAGAGCTTCATTAACCTCTTCTAGGCCGGATACATCATATTCTTCTTCTTGTGCCTTTGCCTTTCCCTTGTTTGAGGTAGAGGATGCCTTGAATGCAACGGCCTTCTTCTCCTCAACCTTCTTGTCTTCCTTCTTCTCCTTGGCATCAACATCATGATCATACTTGTCAAATGTCAACACCTCTCCAAGTAGATCATTTGGCTTCTTTGAATCAAGCCCATCTCTTTGTAGCATGAGGATCAACATCTTGAATCTTGAGGGTAGGCTAATCAAGAATTTATGACAAAAGTCTTGATCTTGTGTCTTGTAGCCCAATGTCTTGAGGTCATTCACAATGACTTGAAGACGATGAAACATCTCAAGAATTGTTTCACCATCCTTCATCTTGAAGGTCTCGAATTCACTCTTGAGGCCATATAGCTTGGCACTCTTGACAACCTTGGTGCCCTTATATGTTTCACTCAATCTTGTCCATACTTCACATGCACGGTCCAAGTCCTTGATGCCCTCAAATATCTTTGCATCGATGGCATTGTATATTGTGTTGAGTGCCATTCGATTGCAAGTCCGGTTTTCTCTATCCTCATCGGTGAGCTTGGTAGGATCAAGAATGACATAATCATTCTCCGTCACCTCCAATACTCTCTCATGTATCGATCCAAGGTACATGGTCATCTTTCTCTTCCAATGATCAAAAGAACTCTCACCATCAAAGTGAGGTGGCTTTCCCCCAACATGGTTGAACACTATAGTAGCCATATCTTGCACCGAAGGGTGTTACTCCTTGAAAGGTCCTAAATGGCTAGGGGGGGTGAATAGCCTAATAAAATTTTCTACAAAGCACTAGACAAACTTGTTAGAATAACAAATGGCGATAAAAGCGTTTGCTCTAGCTCTACTTGTCGGCAAGCCTCCTATTGACAATTCTAGTTGCTATAGTCTCTAATTCACACACAATGGCTAAGTCACTACTTTACCAACTAGGTGAATGTAACATCCCAGACATTGAAAAGTAATTAAAATATTAAATATGATCATTATCGTGGGTGATTATCAAGTATCAAGGCAATAGCATTTTGTGTTTATATATTGCGGTTATATGTTACAAATAGTGTGTTTTGTTTGTTACATGATATATTGACATTAAACATTAGTTATAATGTTTTGTGATTTTCTGATGGTTGATTAATGATTGTTCACTAATTAATTTGGCTAATTAATTATTTTATTAATCCTAAATTCAAAATCCTACTTTCAAAACTATTGAGAATTTGGCGATGAGCCCAAAAGCATAAGTGTAGATCTTGTTAACTTGAGAAAATTTTGTTCTTGGATATTTTCAACTTCTATTCAAATTTTGGGAGATTTTGGAAGAAGAGGAGAGAAAGATGCACTAGTACACTAAATCAAGAAACAGACGTAGCTGCACCAAACAGCTTGCCTGCCTGCTCCACCGTCGCCGCCGACGCTCTTCTGGCCACATCTCCTTCTTCTTGATCATTCTCTTGCCACCTCCTCACTTATGTGTCATGACGTGATCCACTGAAGTGAAGAATTTGGTTTTCTCTTCTTTATTCCTCTCTCGCTCTCTGTCTCATTTCCTCTCTCTGTTTCGTGGAGGCAGAGCAGGGCAAAGCAGCAATAATAGCAGCTAAGCTATGCTTCCCTTTCCTTCCTTGCTGCCGACGCCAAAATTTCCTCCCTCTCCATTTTCTCCATGCAGCAGTAGCAGCTATCGGCCACCTTTCTTTTCCTTCCTGTGCATGCTAAGCAGCAGAGGCCATGGCTCTGCAGCGCCGCCGTGAACCATTCCTCTGTTGTCACCCAAGCCCGCCAAGCACTGGGCGTGCGGAATGCCGTCGCCGTTGCCAGTTCGCGCTGCCACGCCGCTGTCATCGCCCGTCGAACTAGCTCCGCTCCGTCCTTGACTCAACAACCTTGCCATTCAAGTCATGGTGAGCTCCCGGATACCGCCCGTTCCATCCGTTTGCCGTTTCCAGCGCCCGTAGTAGCGGAACGCCCGGTCGCCCGGCGAGTTCGGGTTGCCGCACCGCCATGTCCGCCATGGCGCCCGGTGAGGTCACTGCCATGTTCGGAGGAGGAGGGAAAAGAGTGCCATCGTGTGCGGGATGGACCGAAGAATCCCTCGGGCTCGATCCCGGGGCCGTGTGCTCATTGCCGGCGAGGTTGGCTGGTTTGTCGTGGCGGCAGTCGTGGCGTGCGTATTGGAGGAAGGAGAAGAGCAGTAGTGGGCGGTCCTGTGCAATCCAGAGAAAGAGAAAGGGAAAAGGTTTTCTTTTTCTTTTTCTATTTTCAGCTGAAACTTGTGATTTTCATATCTAATTATTGGTGCATGCTAAATTCATGAAACTTTTTGTGTAGCGTCCTTATGATGATATTGGTGTAGGAAAAATATGAAACCTTGAGAATTGATAGTTTGGGTATGATAAAAAATACCTCTTTTAATTAAGAAATGCAACTTCCATGGTTTTTGTAGGTCAAATAAATATCCGATGATCATGAAACTTCTTGTGTATCTGTTTTATGCTCGTATCAACCTTCACAGAAAGTTTGGGAATAATTTGATGATGTTTAAGTATATCCTTAATTATATGCCCTAATTATTAGTTAATGATTATCAAATTGATTAGCATAAATCATTATATGATTTCGTTGGATTTCTTGGAGTTGATTGTAGACTGGGAACATGATCACCTCGGTTGTCCTTGGCACTCGGCTTAGTTGTTCGTGATGCTCATAATCAACTTGTGCTAAAGAACTAAAGTGTTTTATGCTCATTACTTGTTATTGCCTCACGAAGGAAAGTTGTACTCAACTTTCATAAGTTGTTTAAAGTTCTTTTATGCACTTGTACGCTTTTCATCATGCATTGTGGCATGCATTCCATTATGTTAAGCAATGCATCATGTATTATGTGTAGTAAACGAGAAAGAGAAGGGTTAGAAGTGGCAAGTACCAAGCGTGTGATGCTTTGGTCTCGTCGAAATTAAGGCAAGTGCATGACGAATCTTTGCTTTGGCTTTACGCCTATTATTCGAGTTTTTCTTTGCTTTCCAATGTTCAAGTATTATATTTACGGTTCAAGTTCAAGTTTCTTGTTCATGAGATTCAAGTTTCAAGTTTTCATTTAAATTCAATTCGGTGCCGGTTTATCCGGAGGTGCAATTTGGTTCTTATATTAGGTGCTGTGAGTAAGTCTTTGGCCCCACTTACTCGGCTTTACCGGTAAATGCTAAGGAGTATTCAAGTGCTGTCCGTTTTGGCCGGAAACTACTATTTAGTTAGAGTTTCAGTAATTCATTCATGAATTTTGATGAGTTGATTGTTCTTTTGGTTCTAATTGTACTTGCTGAGTGTTTTCACTCACCCTTGTGTTCATTTGGTTTTTAGGTGCTAAATCATCACGACTTGCATGAGAACCGGGAGTAGCACCATCATCACAAGTAATCACTTTTTGTTTACAAACGCGCAATCTTTTGCATAGCGCTTGCATTTGTAATAGTTAAGTGGAGGTTGTTAATTGATTTAATCCTAGTATTTATGTGTCGAGGGTAGCCCCGATGGTGTTTCCAGCCGGGCGTTACATTTGGTATCGAGCGGTTATAGATTCTCGGAAAATAAGTTTTAAAATGACACACTTTTGCACTATAGGATGGGCTGCATGGGTTGCATTGCTTTTTGTGTTTCCGCGATTGTTTTTTCATGTATATCTACATTGTTTATGGTACCTTTATTATACTCCTAACGTTGTGAAGCCATATAGGACGAGCATATCTCATATCATCCATAAAATGATGAAATAATCTGGTTCTTAAAAATTTCCTCCTTATATTTCGGGAGCAATTATGGTTCATTAAAGTTGTTCTGTTATAGTAGATCTCATCTTGAACAAGGTTTAGCTAATGATATTCCTTTGATGATCCTCGCTCCATAAGCTCCTAGTCCTTGGGGAACTTCTGGATGCACTCATTTACTATGCCAATTCAATACGTAAATCGACTAATCTTTGACTTTTTAGATCTTTGTGTGTGTTAGCCCTATCCCTTTCTACAACGACACATGCTATTTCTTTGAGATTGATAACCAATATGTGTTGGCTGAAAGCTATTGTAATTGTACTCTATGGTGGTACCATGAACCATGACCATGATAAAGCGTCAAAATCGGGGGTCTCCTATGGATCGCGACCATAGGAAGTCTATTTGGGCCTTCATTTGTTATCGGGGTTCGTGGTCATAATCCATTATAGCTGCAATTAATGTGCTTTCGCTCTCCTTGGAACCTCTTTTGAAAATTCATAACCGCGCTTCTCCTAAATTTCCAAGAACCCTAATTGTTGTTGCAGTCGCCTTTTGGTCACGGTTGTAATCTTGTGATCAACTCTTGATGCTTTGTGAACTGTTGCAAGCCAATGTGTTTGACACGTTTTCTTTTTCAATACTTATATCTCACATGTTTTGTTACATCAAAATCTCGGGACGAGATTTCTTTTAGCGAGGGAAGACTGTAACATCCCGGACATTGAAAAGTAATTAAAATATTAAATATGATCATTATCGTGGGTGATTATCAAGTATCAAGGCAATAGCATTTCGTGTTTATATATTGCGTTATATGTTACAAATAGTGTGTTTTGTTTGCTACATGATATATTGACATTAAACATTAGTTATAATGTTTTGTGATTTTTCGATGGTTGATTAATGATTGTTCACTAATTAATTTGGCTAATTAATTACTCCCTCCGTCCGAGAAATGATAAGCGTATTTTGACCGGGGAAAAGTCTTGTAAAGAAAAGTTTGACCATTGATTTTTCTTACAATATAATATCAATTGCTAAAGATCTAATATAATCTCAAAACCACTTTGAATACAAAAATATTGATGCAAATTTTATGTACTAATTGTACATATATTTTAAGTAATTGTTGGTCAAAGGTTATAAAGTTTGACTTTCCCTGGTCAAAATACGCTTATCATTTTTCGGGACGGAGGGAGTATTTTATTAATCCTAAATTCAAAATCCTACTTTCAAAACTATTGAGAATTTGGCGATGAGCCTAAAAGCATAAGTGTAGATCTTGTTAACTTGAGAAAATTTTGTTCTTGGATATTTTCAACTTCTATTCAAATTTTGGGAGATTTTGGAAGAAGAGGAGAGAAAGATGCACTAGTACACTACATCAAGAAACAGACGTAGCTGCACCAAACAGCTTGCCTGCCTGCTCCACCGTCGCCGCCGACGCTCTTCTGGCCACATCTCCTTCTTCTTGATCATTTTCTTGCCACCTCCTCACTTATGTGTCTTGACGTGATCCACTGAAGTGAAGAATTTGGTTTTCTCTTCTTTATTCCTCTCTCGCTCTCTGTCTCATTTCCTCTCTCTGTTTCGTGGAGGCGGAGCAGGGGCAAAGCAGCAATAATAGCAGCTAAGCTATGCTTCCCTTTCCTTCCTTGCTGCCGACGCCAAAATTTCCTCCCTCTCCATTTTCTCCATGCAGCAGTAGCAGCTATCGGCCACCTTTCTTTTCCTTCCTGTGCATGCTAAGCAGCAGTGGCCATGGCTGTGCAGCGCCGCCGTGAGCCATTCCTCTGTTGTCACCCAAGCCCGCCAAGCACTGGACGCGCCGGAATGCCGCCGCCGTTGCCAGTTCGCGCTGCCACCGCCCCGCTGTCATCGCCGTCGAACTAGCTCCGCTCCGTCCTTGACTCAACAACCTTGCCATTCAAGTCATGGTGAGCTCCCAGATACCGCCCGTTCCATCCGTTTGCCGTTTCCGTGCTGTAGTAGCCGGAACGCCGGTCGCCGGCGAGTTCGGGTTGCCGCACCGCCATGGCCGCCATGGCCGCCGGTGAGGTCACTGCCATGTTCGGAGGAGGAGGGAAAAGAGTGCCATCGTGTGCGGGATGGACCGAAGAATCCCTCGGGCTCGATCCCGGGGCGTGTGCTCGCTGCCGGCGAGGTTGGCCGGTTTGTCGTGCGGCAGTCGTGCGTGCGTATTGGAGGAAGGAGAAGAGCAGTAGTGGGCCGGTCCTGTGCAGTCCAGAGAAAGAGAAAGGGAAAAGGTTTTCTTTTCTTTTTCTATTTTTAGCTGAAACTCGTGATTTTCATATCTAATTATTGGTGCATGCTAAATTCATGAAACTTTTGTGTAGCGTCCTTATGATGATATTGGTGTAGGAAAAATATGAAACCTTGAGAATTGATAGTTTGGGTATGATAAAAAAAAATACCTCTTTTAATTAAGAAATGCAACTTCCATGGTTTTTGTAGGTCAAATAAATATCCGATGATCATGAAACTTCTTGTGTATCTGTTTTATGCTCGTATCAACCTTCACAGAAAGTTTGGGAATAATTTGATGATGTTTAAGTATATCCTTAATTATATGCCCTAATTATTAGTTAATGATTATCAAATTGATTAGCATAAATCATTATATGATTTCGTTGGATTTCTTGGAGTTGATTGTAGACCTGGGAACATGATCACCTCGGTTGTCCTTGGCATCGGCTTAGTTGTTCGTGATGCTCATAATCAACTTGTGCTAAAGAACTAAAGTGTTTTATGCTCATTACTTGTTATTGCCTCGCGAAGGAAAGTTGTACTCAACTTTCATAAGTTGTTTAAAGTTCTTTTATGCACTTGTGCGCTTTTCATCATGCATTGTGGCATGCATTCCGTTATGTTAAGCAATGCATCATGTATTATGTGTAGTAAACGAGAAAGAGAAGGGTTAGAAGTGGCAAGTACCAAGCGTGTGATGCTTTGGTCTCGTCGAAATTAAGGCAAGTGCATGACGAATCTTTGCTTTGGCTTTACGCCTACTATTCAAGTTTTTTTCTTTGCTTTCCAATGTTCAAGTATTATATTTCTGGTTCAAGTTCAAGTTTCTTGTTCATGAGATTCAAGTTTCAAGTTTTCATTTAAATTCAATTCTGGTGCCGGTTTATCCGGAGGTGCAATTTGGTTCTTATATTCAGGTGCCTCGTGAGTAAGTGCTGGCCCCACTTGCTCGGCTTTTACCGGTAAATGCTAAGGAGTATTCAAGTGCTGTCCGTTTCGCACGGAAACTACTATTTAGTTGGAGTTTCATGAATTCATTCATGAATTTTGATGAGTTGATTGTTCTTTTGGTTCTAATTGTACTTGCTGAGTGTTTTCACTCTCCCTTGTGTTCATTTGGTTTTAGGTGCTAAACCATCACGACTTGCATGAGAAGCGGGAGTAGCACCATCATCACAAGTACTCACTTTTTGTTTTACAAACGGCGCAATCTTTTGCATAGCGATTCGCATTTTGTAATAGTTAAGTGGAGGTTGTTAATTGATTTAATCCTAGTATTTATGTGTCGAGGGTAGCCCCGATGGTGTTTCCAGTAGGGCGTTACGGTGAACAAGCTAGATTACTCTAATCAAGACTAAGCAACTAAGCAATTCTACTCAAACTACACAAGCACAATATATATCAAAGTAAATGCGAGGTAGAGAGGAGGTTTTTATACCAATGTGTCGAGGTAAGTCAACCAATCACCGTAGGATGAATATCAATATGAACAATGAAGCCAATCACCAACGGATGACAAGAGACACAATGATTTAACCCGAAGTTCACTTGAGCACCCTCAAGCTAATCTCCGTTGTGCCGACCTTCTCACGTGTGGGTTAAGGTGGAGCTCACTCCAAGCCAAATGCCTTTAGGCTTCTTGAACCCAAAGCAAATGAGAGGTACCCAAGACACGAGCAATGAATTACTCACACTTTGTCTTCCGACGAGGAGTGTGTGATCCTCTCACAAATCACCCGGAGGTGGCCAAGAACATACACCTTCTCTTGCCAACGCCTCCACCAATCACCAAGCCGGCTAGGAGTGGTGCTCTCCAAGAGCAACAAGAAAACCACCGGCTCACAACGATCCCCAAGTGCCACTAGATGCAAAGATCAAAGCAAAGTGCACTTGAATCACCTCAACTCACTAGAATGGATGCTCTCAAGCAAAGGAGTGAGGAGGAGGATGAGTGCTCAGCTCTAGAGGTGTTAGGATTGATTCAAAATGACCAAGGGGCCTCCAAGAGCCGGCCAAAGGGGTATAAATACCTCCCACCATGAAATGTGGCCGTTGGGGTGCAAACCACGCTCAAATCAGCCCTAACGGACTTAGCGGCCGGTTGTCGGTCGGTGGGTCCGGTCACAACCGACAACCCCAACCTAAACCCGCCGACCGGGCTGGCGAGTGCGTCCGGTCGCCGCGTCCGATCCAGCTTTCGGTCGCGACCGGATGCTTCCGACCGGTGCGTCCGGTCACCCGTCGACCACCGGCCAGAAAACATGCTCTCTGCCGGACGCGGTGACCGGTCGCGTCGGTCGATTTCCGTGCTTCGGTTAGAGAGTCCGGTCGCCCACTGAGCTGCGAATTTGCGTCATTTTGTCATCGTTCCTTCGCCTTTGCTCCAAACCAACTTCCGTCACTTGATTCTTGTTACCGACACGTCGAAGAACACCGGACACCATGTGTTAGCATTTTGAAAACATTTTCCATCAAGAACGGAGTTAGCTCTCTAGGTTAGAATGCATGCAAATGATTTTGAACCTAGAGGCACATGAGGGACCGATATGTGCGATAGTTTTCCCTCTTTATAGTACGGCTTATCGATCCTATAATCACTCACACCCTCTATAGTATCTTGAGTGTAAAATCAAAATGGCCCTATGATATACCTATGCCTTGAGCCCATTTTGATCCTCGAAACACGCCAAACCGCGCACTTGATCATCAATTGGATCACCTCGACCCATCCACCATGACCACCATGCACCGTCCTTGGCTTGACCAATCTCCAACTAAATCAAACACTTAGCATAGAGAGATTAGTCCTAAGGATGTCACTAATTAGCCAAAACCAATCTAGAGATCTTCAGTGGGTCCGGTCAGACCCGTGGCACCGCCTCTCGAACCGCCCTTTGCCAGGCGGTTGCATGGCCCCATCCTTGGTCGGTTCCCATGGGTGCTTCCATTTTTACCCGCACCAAACCGACCATAATTAGTATAAATAGATGGGTAGAGCTCTCCATTCAACACACACCACACAAGACCTCTCTCCCTACCACTTGTATCTTTTACTTTTTGGTTAGTATTAGGAGCTTGGCAAGATGTAATAGAAGATCAAGATCAACTATGGAGATACTTGGTATGATCAATTTATTGTTCTTCATATCATGTTCTTCGTCTTGTTCTTGTTCTTGTTCTTGTTCTTATTATCAATATAGCTATGCTTATGAACTAGAGTATAGTTCCTATGATATGATCTTAGCATATGAACTAGTATACAGTTTTCATGTTATGATCTTGTCATATAGAACTTTATGCTTAATGTATTATACATACATGTTTAGACCAAAACCAAGTTGAGATGTAGAGTTCTACTTTGAGTTGGTCTTGGTCATTGTTGGTTTACGGGATCGTCGTTCGTCCTCGTGGCTGATGCTCTAGTAGAAGGACCCTAGGGACGGGTAAGCCTTGTTACACGCTAGAGTAATAGTCAATAGCTTGGACGTGGTGTCTAGGCTACGGGCTGCCTTCGTTTGCCTCAGCCACGTACGGTTGAGGTGGTAGGCGGCTGGTGGTGACAGCCCTGTCCGTCCTTAGTAATCCCCCACGTCCGTGGTCGGTGTAGAGCCGTAAGCTGGAGGTACCTGGCAGACCAGGTATAAGCCAGTGCCCGAAGTAAGTCAACAGTGACCATGGCTATCTTAACTTAGAATCTCTAATGGTACAAGCATGTTAGTATACTGTTCTCTAACATAGATATTCGAGGATATGCCTTGCTCTAGTTTAGGGTTTTCTTTATCCTTGAGATTGCTCGAATGTATGTGTCAAGTTATCCCTTATCTACCGTGCTTAACCCCATTTATGAGCTTGGGTCTATTGCATAGTCATGTTATTGTGTCCATGTTCGTATTAGAGACTTCTACACCATGCCTTCCTTATGGAAATACGATACCACGAATACTTAGGGTGAAAGCTACAATGGCATTTCCGTGCGCTTGCGGAGAACCCTTTTCGCTTTTGCGTTAAGAACGCCAACAATGGTGTAAATCTAAAATTTAATTCAACTTTAACTAATGAATAAATAAGTAAAATACATAGTTGATTCACGATTAGCAACTTAATTTTGGAGTATATGTGCACCATTTTACCAAGGTAGTACGCTGAATTGAGCATTTTACACTAATTTTTTGAACCAATACGCACCCATCTATAAAATTGTTGTGCTAAATTGATTATTTTATATGATTTTGGACAAATTTGCACCCTTTTGAAAAGTTATTATAATAAATTGAGTACTTTACAACTTGTTGGACCAATTCTTATCCACGACAAGTTCCTATAGTAGATTGAGCATATTATAAGTTGTTGGACCAATATGCACCTACTTGTCAAGTTGGTTGTATGGTGGGTGTAATTTGTGTTCACATGTGTTTCAGAGGAATACGATTAGAAGTCAACCATGCAATCTTTTCAGTCATCAACATGGGGAAGCGTCGATTGTGTCAAGCAAGCTGCAAGCATTTTTGTCATGCAATTTTTTTCGGAGGAAGACGATTAGAAGTCAACCAAAATGTATGTCTCATCATACATTTGTAAAATGGTTACCCAACGGGCCAAAAGCCGATTGGCGCACATGTCCACGAGATCTAGCCGCATAAATACACGGTCAGGTCCATATCATCAATGTGTCGAGGGGTTTTGTACTAGTGGTGGAGTAGGACTAGAGTGATGTGCGCGCCGCGTTGAGGTCCCAACCCAACCCGGTTCTTGTTATTTCAAGTAGTGACTTGAGTTGTGTAGGATGAGTAGGGCTCTCCTTAGTTAAGTGGAGTGGTGGCTCGTGTTGATGACCCAATCTGACCGAGTTTAGTGGTGTCAAGTGGTTGCTCGCGTCGATGTCCCGATCCGACCAAGGAAGGAGTTGAGTGGGCGCCGGTTGTGGCGTGAGTTGAGTTGACTTGGTACCTAGGTGTGCAGGTGGAGTAGGGTACCCTCCACAATTGTATGGTTTTTTACGGCCCGGTTTCGGTCAAAAACTGGACTTGCACTTGCCTTTTCCTTACTCGTCTAATAAAAATCACGATAAAGCTTTTTGCTGTCCTTTCGAAAAAAAGTTTGCCATGTCTACCTCAACCTAAATACACCTCTCTCTAGATACAGTAATTACATGTCACAAGATCAAGCCATCCATGCCCATACATTTTTAGATAAAGGACAAAAATCTGCTTTCATCTACGCTGTTGCTCTAGTCAATAAAGGTAGATCATGTATGTTAATTAGTCCTGGATCGAATACCAAACAAGAAATGAATAGCTTTTCATAAAAAATGACATATGCACAATAATCAAAAAACAGGTGTTGAATAGATTCCTTTATATGCTAAAATGAACAATTTTTTTTTTTCCTTTCCAATTTCGTCTAACTAGATCATCTTTAGCTAGAATCGAGTAAAATAAGCCGATAGTTGCTAAAATGGCTCTAGCTGATCCAAATTGTTTAGCTTATAGCAGTCTACTCCCTCCTTCTTGACATGAGTGTCTTTTCGGACATCTTGTTTGATCATCTGTTTTATGCAGAGAATTATAAATGTCATCTATTTTGTTATGACTTATTTTATCATTAGAGATATTTAATAATTAATTATTTATTTATTTTTTATGAATTACATAAAAAAAGTGAATGAATAAAACAAATGGTCAAAGATGATGTCTAAAAGTTAAAAAAAAACTTTTTTTTTGTGACGTAGGGAGTAGTGTATAAGTAGTTTAGAACTTTCCAACCACCTGACTTATAAATAGCTTAGTTGGCTATGTCCGGATGTTGCAGCTTATAAAATTTTAATTGATAAAAAAATATAGTCTTGTTTAAATAAATCTGAACAAAAAGATAAAGCTTTTACAATGAGTGATGTGTTCTCTTCTTATCATCGACATATATACTTAAGAACAAGGAGAGGAGCGGCGATGACAAGGAGTAATTAAAAACGGTCGTACTGGTGCTCAGACGTCCGACGGAATAGAAATCTATCCGACGACCCCGCATGATGGAAGCCTCCGCACATTTACGCAAAAGAGGCCCACGCGGCCCACACGGCACTCGGACGTCCCGAATAATGGAAGCCCCCATGCCGCTAGCACGACGCGTGCCCCCGCAGCCCGTCCCCATGCCCACCGCATCCGCCTTCACTGCCCAAGTGCGCGACCACCATGGCCCCTCGCCCCTACCGCAACATCCCCATCCACTCGCCATAGAAATCTAGAAATAAAAACACGTGCAACAACACAGAAACAATTACTGCAACATTAGGTTGAAGTCAATGAAACATCATGAACATATTATTGCAACAATTAAAAAGGACCAATAGCTGCAACATTAGGATGAACCAGATGAAAAACATGGATCAACTGTTGCAACATGAGATTGAAGCTTGTAAGATCTCAAGTAGTACTATTACAACATGAGATTAGAAGAATTGAAACATCTTCGCAACATCTCAAGCAGTACTACTACAACATCTCAAGTAGTATTACTGCAACATCACAAAACATCTGTGATAACAACTTGAAAAATCATATTGCAACATCCGAAATCATTCATTGCAACATCCGAAATCATACGTTGCAACATCAAAATTAAAAGATCTGACCACCCGAGAGCTCGTCGGAAACCTCGGCAGTGCCACGTCTCTCATATCTAGAAATCGGAGGAGGAGGAGGAGGAGGAAAAGGAGAAGAGCTCAGATTGAGAGGAAGGAGGTGGAGGAGGAGGGAGAGTAGGGTTCAGATCTGGACATACATCGCCGGAGTTGCCAGGGTCTTCAATGGGGATCCATGGGGTCATTGAAGGGGAGGGAGAGAGGGAGCGGCGGCGGCGCGGCGGTAATATGCACGGGAGGCGGTGTTCGTCCCTAGGCGGCCCGGAGAACAGCGCCGAGGGATGAGGGACGGAGAAAGCAACTTGTGCGGCGGCGGCTTGAAGAGCAGCGCAGAGGGGGCGAGGGACGGAGGATGCCGGTGCAAAGAGCATTCCAAAGAGCGAGTGCAGGAGAGAGCGGAAGGTGGGGAACCAGGCGGAGTGCGGAGCACTATGGGCAGCAGGTGAAACGGTGCGGAGCATTCCAGAGAGCGAGTGCAGGAGAGAGCGGAAGGTGGGGAACCAGGCGGAGTGCGGAGCACTATGGGCAGCAGGTTAAGCGGTGCGGAGCAAATGCGGAACAGAGGTGGAGAGAGATGAGTACGTGGAGGAGAAGTGTCTGGCATTTCCGTTTTTCTAATTTAAGAAACGAAGGAGCTTGTTGGCTCGCGTCATGGCCCAGGAACGGAGCGTCCGAGCGATCGCACGCCCGGTTCAGAGCATTACCGATTTTTTTTTAAAAAAAAAGGGGGCGGCGATCACGACACACGTACTGAGATTGTGTTGCTCTAGCATCACATGTACTGTTTTCACGTTGTGGCGGCACAGACGAGAGGTCCTTAATGAGTTATGTATTGATTCTACTGATGCTCTCTCAATTGTCGGCGTATCAAAAGGTATCGGTGATTTGCACGGCAGCCTTATATGGCGTATGAAAACGTATCGTTGATTCGCACGGCAGCCGTTTTAGTAAGAGCAAGTCGGAATGAGGTATTAATTGATGGCTGCTCATGCATTGTATATTACATAGTTGCCGGATATGCTGTAAAACAATTAAAGGCACACACAAGCCATCCACTACAAATACACGGCTATAGCTACTTGTTGAACACAGGTACTTCAGCCACACGCTCTCTTCTTGCAGCTAGCTTAGCTAGAGTAGAGAGCGAGGTCGACGATGATGCCCTATGGCACGGCTGCGGCGGCGGCGGCGGCGCTGGGGGCGCTCCATGACCTGGGCGGAGGCCCTGTGGTTTCGGTACTCGGCGGCGATGCCGGACCTGTGGCTCACATGGCACGTCGGCCTCGTTTACCTTATCATGTACGCGCTAGCGCCGCTGCCCATCATGATTCTGCAGCAGCTCGCGCCGGGATACGCGCTGCAGCACAAGCTGCAGCCCAAGGTGCCGCAGCCCTCGCCGGTTTCCGCCTACCTGACCTACATATGGGACAGCAAGGGTGTCACCCTGTCCGCCTTGGGTCCTTTCCCGCTCATCTACTCCGCCGCGTTCAAGGTCTCTCTACACCACATGAATTTGTGTGTTTCTGTCCATCCATGTATATGTACGTTGTTAATTAATCATTTTTAATTTGTTACCTTTATTCAGTGGCGCCAGAGATTTTCTAGAACATGGACGAACATAACAACTAATATTAAGTTTACGCAAACACATCAACTACTAATAGATGCAAAAATAATTAATGTCGGTACTTTTTGGAAATTATTGTTCTAAGAGATTTTAATGAGCATATATATATATTAAGAATTATTGTTCTAGTAGAACTGAAAAATGTGTTGTCATGCATGTTAAGAGCTTGTTTGGCAGTACTTCTAGAGTGGGTTTGGCTCTTGATGATGCCCCGCTAAACAGTCATCAAGAAACATCTTTGGCGATGGGCATAGCCATGAAATCGTGGCTTTTTACCGGCTTCTCCCTCATGAATATGACACAAATCATAACAAAACCCCTATTAGGAATGGCAGCTAGCGGGTCGAGTAAGATGCGGGTAGTAAAGCATTTACCTGTTCGCAAGCATACTCACGACTCCAAGGCCACGTTTAGATGGCTAGGACTAGGAGCGCTAGCACGGCTAAACTAATCATGCAATTATTATATATGTATGTATTTCCAGAAAAGAGGTGATATGATCTACGCAAAGAGTATAATATACCATTGACACGATCGTACATACATACATATATATATATTGTGTAGTTGTTTGGGGTCCGGACGGGGCTTCCTTTGCCGTCTTTATGGGAGACGGCGATGCACCTCGTGGTCTACTCCTTCCTTGGTGGAGGACTACCTGTCCTACTGGCTCCACCGCTTCCTGCACACCAAGTGGGGCTACGACAAGATCCACCACGTCCACCATGAGAAGACGGCGCCGTCTGGGTTCGCCGCGGCCTACGCTGCCGGCACCGAACTCAGCTTGTATCTCACAACGCTCTTTGCTAGGCCCGCGATCGTGCCAAGCCACGTCACCACGCACTGGCTCTGGTTCTCCATCCGCATAATGGAAGCCTTCGATGCACACTGCGGGTAACTAGTTATTCTCCCTTCTTCTAAGTAGTTTGTTTCTATTATATGTTTAGTTCGAAGCAGGGGCCAAGAGCTTGGTAGGTATATCTACTGTATGCTCTTTTAAAATCTAAAATGTTACTATATATATATATATGTACTATAGCCTCTTTGATCGAAGTCCATATATACACCCACAAGGATGCACGCTTGTGTTTCAGAGCTTAGTGTGTCTCCAATAAATTATTACCGACCACTCTATCTGTAAATGTAGTTACGACTTCCCATTTAGCCTCGCGAGGTTCATCCCATTTTTCGGTGGCGCCGAGTTCCACGACTATCATCACTATGCCGGAGAGAAAACCAAGAGCAATTTCAGCTCCGTGTTCACATATTGTGACTACATATATGGTACAAACAAAGTAAGTCTCTTGTTTCTCGTTTAATATGTACCTCTCTCCCTCTCCTCCGACCTCGCGTGGAATATGTACAGCTCTGTGCTCATTTCCTCTTCTTTTCTTTTGCAGGGCTACATGTACCATAAGAGAAGCCTGGCCAAGGTAGTAGCTTCAAAACTTTAGCCACCTTCTTATATATTTCATCTGAATAAATCTAACTCTAGCTGTTTTTGGTTCTTCAATAAATTTAAGTCCCACCCAAACCCTTTCCAACTAATTTGAATTTTTGGACAAAAAGTACACTTTGCATGCATCTGAAGATTAAACGAGACCGAACATAACATATTTATTAAAAATTGAAAAAAAAAATACTCCCTCTGCTCTAAATTATAAGTCGTTTCTATTTTTTTGTCCATCCATTTATATGCATAGCTAACTGGATGTAGAGCTGGGACTTGGGCGTGCCGCCCTCTCGCGTGCTTCGTGCCGCTTCAGATCGTGCCCCTTAGGCACGGGAAGCACATCGGGCCGTGCCGATATGGCACGTCAAATTTTTCTTCAGCCCAAGCACGGCCCGTGGCACGCCAAAGACGCCGGTCGCGTGCCGGCCCAAGCACGGCCCCTCAAAATATCTCCACTACTTATCTTTTTTTGTCGTGGTGATATAAAAAAATTATGTATGTTGTGTATACTATTTCAATGAAGTTTTAATGATTTTCATAATCTATTTAAGTATTAGATGAGAGGTAGTACAATAAATGCTATAAAATTATATTGTAGAGTAATAGAAGTGTGTATGCGTGCCACATTTTGTGTCGTGCCAGCCCAAGCACGGCCCAAAGTGCGGCCGTGCCATGTAGCCCGTCGTGTCGAGATCCTAGGCACGGCACGCCCTCGTGTTAGATGTGTCGTGCCAGCACGGCCCAAAATATTTCGTGCCGTGCCGTGCTTCGGGTCGTGCCAAAAGTCCGTGCCATGGCCCGCCCTCAAATGGCACGGCCCAAGTCCCAGCTCTAACTGGATGTACCAAAAAAAAAAAATCAAAAGTGACTTATAATTTGAAAGTTGAAATGGAGGAAGTACATATTTATTAAAAATTGAAAATGTCACCATGCGAGTACGCTGCCTCACATGTGTCACCAACTATATGCCTCTTATAGTTATGCACTTTGCATGCAGCTGAAGATGATGGAGACAGAACACAACATGAAAGGCAGCAGCGAGAAAGAGGACTGAGATTATACCTAACACTTTATGCGTGTGAATAAGTTTAACAGTGAAAATATATCCATCGTATACAATTTGCTGGTTCCATTGCCTAGAGATCAGATATCCAACAAATGCGCCATATTTATTACCACAAGGGATTTTTTTGGTTGTGCACTCCACCTCAATCCACATTGATTGGTAGGGATCGGAGTGGACTGAATTAATTTCATCCAAACAAGTCCTTACGTGAATGTACACGTGTAATATGTACGTCCACTAGCTAGAGCAACAAGGGTATATATGATAATTAAATAAGTTTTCTGGTGAAAATATTCTTTTTTTTTTTTGCTACTCATAGTACACTTGAGCTACCTATCGTGCTTGGTGGCGGCTTTTTTGGCGGCAAAACACCAACGCCACCACTCCACCTCCTTCTCTGATCGCTCTCACTATTATAAAAATGATTTGTAAGAGCCAACCTCATTCTACTTTAAATGGGGTTGGATATTGAGTCTCCTTAGAGTGGGCTGGCTATTTGTAAGGGAAGGCGGTCGGATCACCAACCCCTACAAATAGGCGCCAAATAGTAAAATAAAACAGAAATCATGGGGTTAATTTCTGCCTTTATTTCATCCAGTTTTTCTACTAGTTTTTTCTAGTTGATTTGTTGGCCAAAATCAACCGGTTGATTCTTTGGCTAAAATTAGCCGGTTGAGCAGTAGACAGATCCTAGTTTTAACTAAATAAACTTTAAACCTCATAATCCAAACAGGAGTTTGATTATTGTACCCACGAAAATTTAATCTTTGACTCACTCCTAGTCAAAGAAGTTGACATTTGCTGTTTCAGAGCGATGACATTTTGGGTGGAGGGCGCATCAGCTTGCCCACCTCCTCCGTGAACCTATCCATGGCTTGGCCAGGTAACCATATCGGGACGAATATGCCGTCCGCGCCCTTGGCGTTCTTGCCTGTGATGAGCAAGCTGTACTTCCTAGGGATAGAGGGGCCGCCCTTGTTTTCTCGTTGCACCGGCAGGCCCCACCCAAAGTCAACGCCGGTAAACCCGACCTTGGTATGGTCGGACACGAGAAACGACACACCGAAACTGCGGCGGTCACGACGAAGCACCATTAGGTCAGCGACCGACTGGATATACTCCGCGTCCACCTCGGCTTTGGCCTTGCACACAAGCTCCACAGTAGTAGCCCACCGGGAAAACAATCGTGTTGCCGTAGTAGCCCCTAGGTAGGAAGAGCCCTCTCTTGACGTATGACGTGGCAGGCGCTAACGGCAAACCTGAGCTGCACCTCCTCGTCGGCGTCCGGGAGCTGCAACACCATTTTACGACACTTCCACCCGGGAACGCCATGAGGACGTCTAACGTCGTCGAGCAGTCGCTTAGGCTGGCGCGAGAAGGGCCACGAAAGCAGCGACATCCCAGGGAAGAAGAAGAAACGCTGCACCAGCGGGTCGTCCGGCAGCAGCGCCATGGGGGTCATGCAGCTAGAGTTGCAAATGGTGCGGGTTGCGCCGTCAGCCCGTTGGGCTAGACAGCACCGCGGGCGCACATCTACCCGCGGCGGCTCCCGCGATAGCCAAAGCGGGTATAGGCAACGGACATACGAAGCTCAACGGCGCTGCTCCAACCCGCAACCCGGTGGGGCGTCCCACGATGATGTAGCAAGGGGCGGCGCCGCCACCGTTGTCGCCGCGAGCGATGCCTCCGCTCCCATCGAAATCTACACAGGCAGTTCATCCTCGGCCACTGCCGCTGCCACGGGAGACTCCGCCACTGCTGCCACAACTTCCACGGGCGGCTTCCTACAACCCCGATCCCATTACCTGAACCCCATCGTTGATGTCGCAGTTCCTGGCTCCTCCTGGCAGCGCCGGAGACGACGATGCCCTCGAAGCATCAGCAAAGACCTCTACCACTCCTAGTTCAAAGGTTAGGTTTCCTACAATCTGTCTCAGTTGATTAGATCGATGAACACATTCGGCGCCACAAGTTGTGGTTATGAATAGATGATGCTTGCTTATCTTGTTTAGTGGGGATAAGTTCCTTGCTTCTAGAAATTATTGTCTTGATTGGAATGAGGGGCTACTTAGGGAAGGTGGACGACTAATAAGTGGATCTTGCTTGCTCCGTCATGCTTTTGAATAGATTCAAGTTTGTTTTAGGGGTGAATCATATTCAGGACATTTTTTAATCGTTCCATTTGTGTTCAGAAGTATACCAAGCATTCAGAACACATATATCCTTTTTTTTGTTATATGCTAAAAATTGGGTTAACACAATCCTTCGATTCAACAATATTCAGGAGCCGAGAGCTAGGAAGGGCTCCAGCCAGCTTCCTTCCGCTCGAAGCTCCTGGTCCCCTAGATCCAGATCTCTGCCCCCTCCCTCCCATCTCCGGCGGCCTCGCCGTAGAGGGAGGGAGAATCCCCGTCGTCGTCGTCCTCAGTAGTTTTAGGTAGCTAGCTAGTTTCTTTGCCTTTGTGCTTGGCCGATATGGCGTCCTCCGTCTCTTCGTCGCCTCCGTCATCGTCGACGACAAGTTACGTGGTACTAAAATAAAATTTCCCTTCCCTTCCACCAAAGCGAATCCCTCTCCCCCACCCATCCTCCGCCGTCGCCGGGATTTGATTTCCCCCACCGCTCAATCAGTCACCCCGGCTGCGAATCGGGTTGCGGAGTTTCGATTCCGCTCCCCGGTGTCGAGATCTATCTCGCTCATCGATTCGCCGGCTCGACTCGATTTTCATTCCCATCTCAGCCTCCGCTTCCGTTCACCACCAAGCAGCAGCAGCTTTGAATCTTGCAAGTCGTCCACCGTGTTCTCGAGTTCTGCCACGCCATCGCCCCCAGAGTTCGTCGCTGGCCACCATGGGGATTCCTCGAGCCAACTCCTCACTCTCTGGCGCTTCAGTTCATCAAGACCCACCTCGTCGGAGATGCGCATTGCTTGCGGTCTCGGTGACCCCTCCTCAACCTCATCTCTCAGAAGCAGGAGGCCCTTCCCGCCTCGACGTTTTCAACGTCAGTCAATGACGACGTCCTCACCGGCGTTTGCGTCGGCATCCTCAAGATTCAACGCGGCGACACGCTTCGGTCTTCCCCCACCTCTATGCAACACGTGTTCGGGTTCGTGGAAGATATATGCGTACGTGTCCTTTGGGACCGCACTTGTATAATCACCTATGGGTGATCTTGTAATGCTGCTCTTTATATATAAAAAGAGTTTTCTAGTAAAAAACAATATTCAGGAGCCTATTGCAGCCAGCGAGACTCAGACTTTGGTCAAAGACATAAAAATGTTTCATTATAGGCCATGGTAATTTCCACCATTGTGCCGAAACTCATCATCAACAAGGCAAAAGAAACCTGAAGTGAAACGGAAGTCACCAGCAAAACCACTAGCAAAACGGAAGTCGCCAGCAAGGCCACTGTCGCCGGTGTCGCCACTAGTTCCTCTTTTAATATTTATTGCGTTTTGTTACTGCTGCATCTAATGTAGTTACTGACTTCCATACGAACCATTAGGATCTCCTCATCATCTCGGATTAAAAGGCGCAAGCTCAGATCTGAGATATGGGAAGGAAAAGCAAAAAAATATTATTGAAGGGGATATCTTATAGAGTTCCATTTCTTTAACTATAGACTTGTGGACCTCCAAGCTGGCATTAGGCTATCTATCTGCACATATATATTAACACGTATCCGTGGTGAGCCAAAATAGGCAACCACGCTTGTTGCAATTCTTTTAGGTCGGACTAGTGTTGTAAACTCTTTTACGCTTAATGAAATACGCGCCACGGCGTGGGCTAAAAAAAATGGTAAAAAAGAATGGTAAACAAATCATTCACATGTTGATAACTATAAATAGTATTTTGTGTAATTTACGTATATTTTTAGTTGAAATATTGATCACTGGAAAAATTCGCAAAAAAATAAGAATGTGAGCACACGCACGTACACAACCTCACTAAGCAAGGCAGCAAGCAAATGGGACTGCAGCCGCCGCTAGAACGCCGCCGCATTCGTACGCGGCTGGAAACGGGCCGCCGCAGAAGCCCGTGAACGACTTTGCGGCGCTTGTGGACGCGTGACGGGCTGCCCGCCGCCGTGCCGTTTGCTGCATCGTCGCGGGACCCCAGTCACGGGAACGCGGTACATAGCCGTGATCCGCGTGCCGGGAACTTTCGTTCGGATCGGGAATGGGAACGGCGTGGTACATGAGGCGAACGATGCTTCGGGACGTGTTCTGCAGGTCAAGGGCGGCGATTGGGTGCGTGGGTGGCGGCGGCGTGGTGGTGGTGTTTCAGGCTTGCCTTACGTTGTCGTAGTTCTGCCTAGGCCAGTTAATATGGGACATGTGTATTATGGATGGTAAATGGAAGATCAAGGTATTATGGGACAAATGGGTCTTAAGTTAAGTGGGTCATATTTGAGATTTTAGGAGTTTGACCACATCAATTGATTCTTGAGTTAATTTTATATTCGGACAACATATGTACACAACGAATTACATGATTATTATAACTGTATAGTTCACTTAAGAACGAGGATTGTACCAAACTATCGTACCAAAAATAGTTGGTTCACGTTCCAGGTTTTCAAACCATCATTCCGAAGAAGTATACCCCCTAGAACCGGGAACTTTAAATTAACGTTCCATGTCCCATGTACCACGTTCTCGTACCTACGTGCCGGGAACTTTTTTGTGACTGGGCGCGGGGCGCCCCGCTGGTTGCGGGTTGGAGCGGCGCCATTCGCTTTGGCTATGCGGGCTGTTGTGCGGGTAGATGTGCGCCCGTGGTGCTGTCTGGCCCAACGGGCTGTGGCGCAGCCCACGCCGTTTGCAACTCAATTCCACCAAGGCCGTTAAAAAAAAAAAGGGTTATTTTGATTCTTGCCCTTACAATTTTTGGTCTTTGGAAATTTACCCTTACAATTCGTGTTATTGGAGATTTGCCCTTACTATTTTGCATCTCCCTCACATTTGCCCTTTTATACGTATGATGCCTCCTGGGCCCATGTGTAGTTTACGTATTTGTGTATCGGACTTAAATACCCTTGCTGCTTCTCTTCCTACACTCCCTGAAGCTTCTCCTTCAACCTTCAGCTAGTGCTCCACACGTCTTGAAAGCAGCTAGATCAAGTGAAGCTCATGCGCATGGAGCACGATGCGCAGGCGAAGCACCGGCTGCCGAGCTCGCGGGGCAGCGGCGGAGCGCGCACGTTACAGCATGGCGGCGGAGCTCGCGGGGCAGCGGCGGCGCGCGTGCGCGACAGCACGGAGGCGGAGCTCGCGGGGCGGTGCGGAGGCGGAGCACGCGCGCGACAGCATGGCGGCGGAGCTCGCGCGTGATAGCGCGGCGCGGAGGCGAAGCACGTGCGCGGCTGCGGAGTGTCGGAGGCGGAGCGCGCGCCCCACAGCGGAGCTCGCGGCACGGAAGCATATTTGCATGGGCAGCTGCGCGGCTTCGCGCGTCTGTGGGCGCCATGGCCTAGCAGCGCGTCCCTCTCGTCCACATGAGCGACTGCAGCACGAGCTATGTCTGGGAAAGGCTTGGATGGGAACACGCGTACGGAACGGTGGCGGCAAGTTGCAAGCTGCCACGAGCTATGGCTGGGAGCTTCCAGGGCGTGGGCAGAGCTCCCGAGCTGCCATGGGTCAGCTGTGCAGTGACTTAGCATGGAGCAGCAGGATCTATCACATCAGGATGAATGGGAGAGAGGAAACATGTGTGGCTGGAGGTTGATGGAGAAGCTGACGTATGGGACCCACATGTCAGTGAGTGAAAGAAGAGAAGCAGCAGGGATATTGTGGTCCGACACGTAGATACATGACCTGCACATGGGCGCAGGAGGCATCATACGTATAAAAGGGCAAATGTGAGGGAGATGCAAAATAGTAAGGGCAAATTTTCAATAACACGAATTGTAAAGGTAAATTTCCAAAACCAAAAATTATAAGGGCAAGAATCAAAATGTAAAAAAACAAGTCGTGTAATAATGATAATAAAAACCCAGGCAAAGCAGCAGTAGACGGAGCAGAGGTTGACTGGGCGGCGACGGCTGAGCGAACGGGCGCGACGCCTGAGAGTCTCCGCCGGCCGCCGGCCCCTTCACCGGCGACGAGCATCCACCAGGTACTACCCTTCCTTTCGCTTCCCCCTGTGCGAAAACCGAGCCACCCCAAATCCGCACTAAGCTATTCCTATCCACAGCTGAACCAATTCCATGCACATACATGCATATATACCCACTAATTTCGGTTTTTTCCCTCAAATAGTGGATCCGCCCCATGGCCCAGGTCGGGTCGGCCACCCCCTCGAGAGGGGCCTCCGCCGCCGCAGGACGCATGGGTCGCCGAGCTCCGCAGATCTCCTCCCGCAGTGGGAGTCGCCGCGGGATTCCTCAAAGGTACAGATGCCCCTATTTTCCCTTAGGGCTTGTTGTGTTGTATGGCTCTTTGGGTTGAAGCATAATTTCTAGTTATAATGAGATGTGAAGTGATGGAGACTTCAAATCCCTCACGAGCATATGGGGATTTAGTTTCTTCGAGGGTGAAGTGAGCTATTTTCATGATGCTAGTACTTTTGCTGCTCTGGGTTATGGTTTTGCTTATGTAGTATAGGTATGGGATTCTTGAGCACTTGGAAGGAAGCATATTTAGTTGTGATGTTTGATAATTCTGGTGTTGCTGTTTGTTCCTAGTTCTCCATTTCACTAGCACAAAAATGGTTTGTTGTTATTAAATATAAGAGAAGTTTTGTGATCCGTCTGTCAGAACAGGCATGATACTGGAGACATGTTGCATCAATGTGAAATGTAATGCCATTTTTTTCTTATGCAGGTCATTATCCCGATTTCAATATCTAGGGTGAACCAATTTGATGCTGCAAGGCTAGATGTCGAGATGTCGGCCATGTTGAAAGAGCAGCTAGTCAAAGTGTTCTCCTTGATGAAGGTGCTTTATTTATTAACTATATGCTAATTTTTGTGTTGCTGGAGGCTTGCGCAGAAATTAAGCGCACAGCTAATTGGTGCTTTCAGTTTTGATGCCTTTTCTTCATATCAGCCAGGACTCTTATTCCAATATGAGCCTGAACTTGATGCTTTCCTCGAGTTCCTCATCTGGAGGTTCTCAATTTGGGTTGACAAGCCAACCCCAGGAAATGCACTGATGAACCTGAGGTATAGAGATGAGCGAGCAGCACCCATCACCGGGAAAGAAGGTATTTCTATATGCCGATATTTTTTGACCTAAGTTTTTTTCTCCTACCTATCATGCTGGACTGATTATTGCTAAAAGGTAACCAACTGAAATGGTTGGACTTACTGAAGATATTGAGACATGGAGGACATCATTTTTGTGTGTTTCCTCTACATTAGAAATTTAGAATACCCTTTGCTTAAATATTTAGATGAGGATCCTATTGTGTTCAAGTTGGCTGATCCTAGCTCTTGTGGGTCTAACTTTGTATGCAGAAGCTGGGTCTACAATTATGCTAATTCACTCTCCTTCTACTTTTAGTGATAAAAAGATATTGCCTGCAAATACATGGTGACCTTTTTACAATTTATTCTCATTTGAGGTTTAAGTTTTGAAAGCATGCTCCCAAAAAAAATCTGTAGCTCAGATAGTGTAGTTTACTGATCGCTAGTGGTACCAGGGTCCTTCTAGTTCTAGTGATGTTGTTAGGGAAATAACAGAGGACTCTACACTGTTATTGCATCCAGGGGTCCTCAGCTCTTAAGTTTGTCCTTTGGTCGTCTATTTTTTAGTGTTTGGTGTGTCCTCACATTCTGAACCAGTTCTGTACCATATTTTTTCTTCTTAAGTGATATGCAGCTCTCCAGCATATTTGATAATTAATTTAGTAAACTATAATCTGATATATGAATCAGTGTGCTGGATCTTACAAGGACTGCTTTCCACAGCCGTTTTAGCAAACATGCATTGCAGCACAGCACAACAATCAAAAATTGGTTAGGCAAAATGCCCACCACTGCCAGGAGGTGTAGGATGTGCATTGTTTTTCTTACTGTTGCTCAATTAAAATTACTTCTTTATTTAATCTGTTAGTATGTTATTACTCGTGATTGGTTGCATATCTTTATTATTATAAAAAGAAGTTGCATATGTTTAGTATTCTTTGTTTCTGGAATCTGGATATGTTCCTTAGTATATATTCAAACCTTCCACCATCTGCAAAAAGGATAGGACTGTCACAATAATATCCTTTATGTTCAAACAATGAAAATGACCAACCATCTTCATTCGCTTGTCTAAATTTCATATATGACCATCCTCTTCTGTCCTAGTGTCTCGTCCCCTCAAGATGCACCCTTATGCTACCGTTCTTTATGAGTTAACCATTCAGCAGCTCTATTTGTCATATTTAGTGAACACATCAAATATATAGCTTGGTTGTAGCTTGTTTTTTCGCATTGCATGCTATAGGCATTCTCTGTCTTTATAAAAGCAAAAGTTGAAGTTAACTCTGCAATTGAACTGAACCACACCATGGTTATGTTACCCACATTAGCTCATTTGTAGCATTCCTAGGAGTTTATTTGATACAGGTTTGTGTTGTTTGCGCTGATATGTAGATGAGTGTTATCTGAGCAACATCTTTTCTTTTCTTTTCTTTTTTCTTTTTTTTTTTGCGAGCAACATCTAATGGATTTCATGTGCTTTTCAGTTAGAACAGGTTTGGAAGGACCTGGGCTCTCTGTTTCTCAAAAGATATTTTATTGCATTAGCTTTGTTGGTGGCCAATATATATGGTCACGATTACAATCTTTTTTACGCTTTCCGTCGATGGGGCGATTACGAACAGGTAACCCTGACTCCTTCCGGAAACTTACAGTTCGAATTCACTGGTATTAGTGTAACTTAATATTAATATTTCTATTTCTATTTCATTATGTAGAGACCACTAGCACGCCGTGCTTGGGCATTAATGCAGAATGCTGAAGTATTGTATAGGACTGCTTCATTCTTTAACCTACTATTGTTTCTTTATGGAGGAAGGTACCTTCTTATTCCTGTTTGATTATGGTCCTTTCTTCTTGTATCATGAGGATGGTAACAATTATTCATGATTATCATGGTTGTAGCAGGTGGTGCCTAGTTTTGCAAAGTTAACTATCAATCTAGAGATTGAATATTACCAACATGTGCAGCATGTACTGTCCACTGATAGGAAATTGACCAATGATAGTGTATTTGAATGAGCTAGATCAGCATAATTTGTGGGAAATTTGAAAGCTACTCATTTTAATAGATTATCATCCTGTTCACTTTTTAATTGTTATGAAGTTTATATGACAGACATGCTTTTCATCCTTATGTGTTTATAAAGGTACAAAACTATTGTAGAAAGGATTCTGAAGGCAAGACTTGTTTATGGGAGCCCCAACATGAATAGAGCAGTTAGCTTTGAGTACATGAATCGGCAACTGGTCTGGAATGAGTTCTCGGTAACTCTCTTTCTTACAGTACTGTTGTTATCTCATAAACAGCTGGTAATCTAAAAAGTTCTATCTTATGCAGTTATTAATTTTACAGTTTGATCTATGCTTTTGATTGTAGTATATACTGATATGGATAAACCTTTCTAGCCAATGTGGATCACATATATTCTTGATAGATCATACACCTATCTGGTCTCTGAATAATTTTTTTTTTAGAAAAGGCAGAGCCTTGACTTTTAAGAAAGCCAATGTTCGGTACATACTGGGGATACCAGTTTAAACTGACAAACAAAACAGAACAAGCACATTCCTATTAAGCAGCTAAATGACGACACTATATCTCGCACACATCCGTTCTTTGTAGTCCGGTTTGGAGAGAACGCCTTCACCCAGCCCAGAATGTCCTCCTCCAAACTCTGAATGCGCTCCTGATCACCCTCCTTGGTCTCTGAATAATTAGTTTTCTGATACAACAACAACATAGCCTTTAGTCCCAAGCTAGTTGGGGTAGGCTAGAGATGAAACCCATATGAAACAGTTTGTGATATCCCAATAATTAGTTTTCTGATATCCTCCAAAATCTAGTTTGTGTTCACTCCAGCCAAATACAAGGATGCAAACTTGGGATGTAGTAGATACCTTAATTGCCCAGATGTAAAAGATCTCTATGATAAATCCTTGGAATGATATTTTTACCAAGTCAAAAATGTTGCATTCTTATCATGATTCAAATGCAGTTCGCATGACTCTGGTGGCATAATATATCCTATATCATAAATTCCTTGTAGTCTGATTCTGTCGATTTGATCTATATTCAGTGAAGTGCACTCAGGGCTACCTAGTTTGGCTTTTGATAATAATGGATTGGTAATGTGATTCTTAGTAGAGTGGACTTGGGGTTGCTTTGCAGTTTTTTTAGTAGTTTTGTCTTTCTGTGATTGTCTGAAAATACATTGGTGTGAATTTGGTATTAAGGATAAATAAAATGTTCCTCTCCAATGCACCAGAAAACTTGGACATCGGTGAGTTATCTAATGTACAAGGTCATAATAGTTGCCAAATAGAATGCAAGAAAACATGAGCTGGTGTTATTCTGATCATCTGATGAATGACAAGTAAAAATCAATGGATTTATCTCTACTCTTTAAGCTAAAGTGTTATTCAGTATGAAATTTGAACACGTTCTCAAGAAACTTACTGTGAAGCAATCTTGATATTAGTCTTATGGTGATTGCTGATGTTGTACTCTGGGGAACTTAGTTGACACTTAGGACGGTATTTTCCCTGTGTTTAAATTGGTGTCTGTGCTAGTGTCAACAAGACTTTATTTTATTTTGACCTACTGCCTGTTGATTTGGTGCTTAATTGTGCAGGAAATGCTGCTTTTGCTTCTTCCCCTCCTAAACTCATCCTCAGTAAAGAAGTTCCTTCTTCCCTTCTCCAAAGATAAGTCAGCAGGTTCTTCTGGTGATGAAGCAGATTGTCCTATATGCCGCTCCAGCCCTAGCATTCCATTTATTGCTCTTCCATGTCAACACAGGTATGTTGTTTCTTACTGCACTCGACCTATCATATATCTCCCTTGTGTCCTTCAGTAGATTCCATCCTACATTTTGTGTAACAAAGAAGCACGCTAGAAAAGCTATGTTCCGGTAGCTGTTATTAGATTAATATTGCATGCATGGTGTTTGTTATTCTAGTTCACTGTAGTAGTCTAGTATATACTATATAGCCTTGGAAACATCTATCTATATGACTATATGATCATTCAATGAGAAAGGCATATATTATAAGGAAATGCAGTGGCGTAGTCATCTCCAAATTGTAGGATGGTAGGATCATTATCTGGATTTCTAGACGACTGCTACAATCATAATTCACTGGAATATCTATTTTTTGTGAAACAAAAAACAGAGCACTAAAAGTCAAGTTAAATACCTTTTGTATTAGTCCTACACATGCTAGGTGAATATGTATGATCGATATGTATGTTCCCACAAATCTGGTTTGGGAGAATGATATACTGGCTGTGTAGTATCTAAGCCTTCTGTGCTGTAAATTGCCTCAGACAAATTCTTCTTTGTTTTTTTCAGGTATTGCTACTATTGTCTACGCACACGATGTTCGGCTACAAATTCTTATAGATGCACACGTTGTAACGAGGTGGTAGTTGCAATTCAAAGACTAGGATCATCTTAGTTTACTGGTAGTTGAGTTAATGAATTCTCGCCCGTTTCTACTTTGGTCTTTCATATACAGCTAGAAGTTTCGATGCTCCATTGAGGATGCGCATCATGAAATGTACATAATAATTGCCCCAAGTGTGGCAGTTTTGATACCATGATCCATGAATTATTTGTTGTATATTGAAGGAGTGTCTGTTGCAATACTAACACAGATTCATTACAAACTCAGGAGGATTTCTCTACACTGCCACAGTTTCAAATTACAACTCATTCTAGCTTTTAGATACATAGTTTTAACGCATAGAAACGTGTAACAAAAACTATATATATCAAGAAATGTTAAAATAATTTACAGTTTGGAACAGAGTACTAATCAGTGATTAGTTCATTATAGGTTAGTGATTATTTCGTTCATTAGAGCAGCCGACTGTCGGGGCACTAGCAGCTGGAAACTGCATCTTATGATTCTTATCTGCATCTTATGAATAATCTTCCTCGTTTAGGCGACGTGCAGGGGAGCTGAGGAGGGTCTGCTCTAGCGCTGTTGCCACCTCAGACCTGCCAGAGAGCATGACACCTCCGCAGCAATAATCCTTCTGCACATGCTAGAATCAGAGACATAAGTACGGAGAGTTCATGGACAAATTTCAGTGATACAATTAATCAAAATTTGCTTACGTTTATACTTTCTTCCTCTCCTTTTTTTGCGATTCTTTTTGTCTTTTTTAATATATATATTTAGTTAAAACTTTACCTTAAGTTATGTTGGTTCTGGTTGCAGGTCCACGTGAAGTGACGTCATAAATCTATTTTTTTGAACTAATTATTTGTGATCTATATTCCAGATGTTAAAATGTAGGGCGTGTTACACATTTTATTCAGATTGCTCCTTTATATATTTACACATTTTATTCAGATTGCTCCTTTATATATTTATATATTTAAAATGTAGGGCGTGGTCTATATTCCAGATCTATATTCGCTGGCTTATCAGCCAGCAAAGTGAGCAGACTTTCTCTCACAAAGATCAGCCACGAGCCAGCCAGCCATAAAGCACTTTCTCTCCAAAGATCAGCACCGGTGATGAGCCAGCCAGTAAACGAACGAGTCATAAATACAAAAATAGCTATTTTAGTCTGCCATGTGGGGTTTTGTGATGTGAAGAATTGGACCCGACGTGGATGGGAGAGATTGTCAGGTTTAGCCCTAGATTTGTAATTAATATTAGTAGAGTCCAACATAGGATAAGGGCATTTTTTTAAACAACTTTATAATTAACAATCACATGTTGATAAGATGGTTACACCGGCCAGTTGGGCCTACAGAAAGCAGTAGAGCCTGATACATTGTTTCTAGATGCCACTATGAGCAAGAAAAGTTAAGTGTGTAGAAGTCATGTGTCTTGCTTGTCTAGTCAGAGAATTGGCAGTCATGTTGCCTCCTGGAGTTTTAGGCCCTCTTACTTATTTGGTTGGAGAATTGGCCGTGATATATTATGGATCTCCACTGCGCGCTTTAACAAAGACAACATTTTATAGACACATGCTCACTCGATGACATGTTTCTAGTTATTTATGTTTTTTTATAATGCTAGTTTTTTATTTTAGAAAATAAAATACGCTCAATGGCGGCTCTGATTAATTATTCAATGATAATGGATCAAATGTCCCTAATTTTTTGTGAGAATTTTGAAATTCATCTTGCATTGTCTTTCTGGCGCCTAACCTTCTTCTTCTTTGGTTAATAACAGTATAAGTTTTTACTTATGATTTGATAGCTACAGCATGATCAGATGACAGGGAACGAACCCACATACTAGTCCCTAAATAAGTATCGTCGTTGGTGTACGTGCCACAAGTTTGATTCTATTTTTAAAAAATGCATGTAACATTCTTATCTCTAAATAAACTTGATTAAAAATCTAGATTTAAAATCTTTACAATGATACTCCTAATTATGTATTATAAATATTAATACATTTTAATATATATTTTTAGTTAAAGTTGTTCGGAAGCGCAAGCTACAGTTATTAGGGACGGACGGAGTAAAATCCAATTAGGGCTGCCTGAATTAAACCACGTCTGTCTGTTAATGTGACAGGTACTCGGCACCTCACTGCGTTGGGATGTGCTTGCTTAGCTGCGTTAGGCCGGGTGGCTGGGTGGGTGGCATGTCTCCTTGCAGACCTGCCTGTCCAACGCATTAGCTGCTACCTATATCTATCTAACTAGCTGTACTACCAGCACCAATTAGCTTTTCTTTTTCCTTTAAATCTTATTCACTCGCATGCTTTCTGATGATAGCTGAACTAATCAAGAGGATTGCGATGCTATTTTTATACTTTTTTTTTTTGTTTCAGGATACGGTAGTATTTTTTGAGAAATGATCAATCAGAAGTCAGATAGCTATCTTGATCACAAATTCAGATTACTTTTCAGAGTAAGCAAGAATACAAAAATGTGCATTTTCAGTAAAGTGAAAGCAAACTACATTACTAGACCTTCAATCACAAGAACAAATAAATTCTTTTACATCATCTACATCATCATGCAAACAAGCTTAATTTAACATGATGATGCCTGTCTCTAACGCAAACATTGTCAGAATCTTGTGACTCTGATGATACAAAGAAACACATTTTATTCAGATTGCTCCTTTTTATTTTATTCTAGGACCCAAAGCTGCACTATTAGTTACTAAGAGTCATAAATACAAAAATAGCTATTTTAGTCTGCCATGTGGGGTTTTGTGATGTGAAGAATTGGACCCGATGTGGACGGGAGAGATTGTCAGGTTTACCCCTAGCTTGGTAATTAATATTAGTAGAGTCCAACAGAGGATAAGGGCATTTTTTTACAACAAACAACTTTATAATTAACAATAACGTGTTGCTAAGATGGTTACACCGGCCAGTTAGGCCTACACAAAGCAGTAGAATACATTGTACATTGGCTGGGTGGGTGGCATGTCTCCTTGCAGACCTGCCTGTCCAACGCATTAGCTGCTACCTATATCTATCTAACTAGCTGTACTACGGCCAGCACCAATTAGCTTTTCTTTTCCTTTAAATCTTATTCACTCGCATGCTTGATGATAGCTGAACTAATCAAGAGGATTGCGATGCAACTTTAAAACTTTTTTTTTTTTGGTTTCAGTATACGGTGGTATTTTTGAGAAATGATCAATCAGAAGTCAGCTAGTTATCTACCAGAAGTCACCTTGATCACAGCTTCAGCTTACTTTTCAGAATAAGCAAGAATACAAAAATGTGCATTTTCAATAAAGTGAAAGCAAACTAGATTACTAGACCTTCAATCACAAGAACGAATAAATTCTTTTTACATCATCTACATCATCATGCAAACAAGCTTAATTTAACATGATGATGCCTGTCTCTAACGCAAACATCGTCAGAATCTTGTGACTCTGATAATACAAAGAAACCTTAGGTAATATATCAACCTTCAAAAAAAAAAAAAAAAAAAACTGCATTATATATGAATCTGTCATCATACATGCGTGGCGCCCAAGCAATCTTTAGATACCCGGCGCAAAATCAGCGAACAAAAAGAAACTGATCCAAATCAATCGAGGACGAATTGAAGCTGAATTGACGGAACCAACCGTACCTGACAAAAGTGCCGTTAATCGTGTGTATATGTATGATCAGCAGATCAGCACGCATAGAGCTGGGCCAGCTCCCTCACGGCGTCGTCGTCGTCCTCATCATGGAGTTCGACGGCGTTGTCCAGCATCCACAGCAGGTGGTCGAACAGCACCACCTCGCAGTTGACAGCGATAGGCTGATCATCCTTGTGCTTCTGCCGCCGCCCGTCCCCGTCGTCGATGAGCGCGGCGATCAGCGGGTGGCTGAGATGCTCCGCGCTGATCACGTACCGCCGCCGCGAGCTGCCCACCAACACTACTGCCACCGCGCCGCCGCCGCCGCGCACAGACGCGGCCTCCGCCGCCGCGTCTTCGTCGGCGTCGACCGCCGCCGCGGCGGCGGCGTCTCGGGTGGACATGGACCGGAGGCTGCTGTACGAGTACGACGACGCGCTCGCCGGCCGCCCTACCCGTGACAGGCTCTTGCACTTGCGCAACACCACATTCCTGAACCTGTTCATCGATCTGAAAATAACATGCACAGGTGCACACAGCTTCACCGGCGCGCGGCCAAAACGCCTAGAAACGCAAAGAACTCAGAAACGGCAGGAATTACACATGAATCTCTTCAATTTTGGGCGCAGGACAGCGAGGAAAGTGCTTTTGTTGGGTTTGAAACAGAGCTAGTTAGCATTTGGTACGAATGACATGGCACTTCAAGTGCAATTGTGCAAATTGCATGAATAGAGAGCGCTTTATAAATCTGGGCTTGGCGTGTGCTTATGAGAGTGTGGTGGCACGTCGTGGTTGGTTGAGAGCAAGGCGAGCACATTGGTTAGCTATACCGACCTATCACTCTCGCTGTACTGATGGATTTCAGTACAAATTGGATATGGATTATGGACAATTGGGGGCATTATGCAGCTCCACGAGCACACTCCACAGCTGCAGGTTGCCGAACCGGCCGGGAACTGCATGCATGCTGTTAGCGTGCAATGTAGATATATGGCTGCCTCATCACAGATTTGCATGGGCCCTTTGCATGCCATACAGATTTGCATCAGCTATAATGCTGATGGAGGGATGCATGCATGATGCAGTTCATACGTGCACTAGCTCCAGCTGGGGGTGTTGTAGTCTTGTAGATATGCTCAGATTTGATTTTTTGCAGTTGGTTGTGTGTCCTGCACTCGTGCTTGCATGATTAGCTAGGGCCGGAGTTTGGCATCATTAATGAGCAGATGGCCAAGTTTTTCTTGATTCGCAGCTACCAATTCCGGGATCGGATGAAAGTGGAATAAAGTGCGTGAGAGCGACTTTGCAAGAGCTTAGCATGTTTGGATCCATTAGTACTAAAAATTAGCTTAACTAATAGCTATTCCCTCCATTCCAAATTATATGACTTTCTGGCTTTTCTAGATGCATTTCCTTTACTATGCACCTAGTTATACACTATAATTTGAAATAGAGGTAATACTATATTTAAGCATTTTTAGTACCCCTAGGGCCTGTTTGGATACAGGTGGATGGATATAGTAGTTAGAGTTTGTTTGGATTTATTAGCACTAAAATTAGTAGCTATATAAGTACTAGTATATCCAAACAAATATGGTAATTATTAGCTAGGAAGTACTAAGTATTAGTTCTATTAGCTAGTTTGAGGTTTGTCGGTGCTAATAGTTCACATACACCTTCTACTAATTAAAGAAGGCTCTATATTTTTTGCTAATAGGTGCTATTATTAGTTTCAATGGGCTCTATTTTTTTTTTCACATTTCCTATGTGCCAAATGCCTGAACTTTCAGGTGATATGCTGTCCGTGCTTCCAGTTGAGTGATCAATAGAAAACAAGTGCAGATTGTTGAATGCTACACGTCACCTGAAAACTAGCCATATTTCAGGCACCAGAAATATAGCAGGTCCTTTTTTTTGTTTTCAATTTATTTATAGAGGTTGTCTATATTTTCAACAGCCAATATAGATGATTTATTTCGCTGCTGAAAAGCATTTGTGCAAATTTCTAGTTTAGTCGTATTGAGTCCGAACAATCCACAAGTTCTTCCTTCAATATCTATACCTAATAAAAAACACGAAAATTTACGCCAATCTGCCTAATTTCTGTCCACCCTGCCTGCCTCTTCTTCCGCCTCCTACAGCTACGATCCGTGCGGGATACGGGTTACGCCACTATACGGGAAAGGAAGGAAACCTCGCTCAGGAATCAATCAGTCTATCAATCGCATGCCTACGATCTATGTTACACGGATACTCCAAGGGGGTGACGTATCCGTATCCGATACTCGTCGGATACGCGGATACGGATACTTTCGAATACACCATTTTAGTGGATTTTCTTTTGAGAAAGTGTGTATCCGCGTATCCAATACGTATTGTATCGGATATATAACCGTACCCGTACTCGTAACATAGCCTGCGATCCGTGCCCCATGCCCTCGCGAAGTCATGAGTCATGACTACCGCTAGCCTCGCGAAGTCACGATCTGCACCGCGCCCTTCGCAGGAACCACCGACGCCTGCCGCCGCCGGAGAAACGAGGAGCGAAGATCTGATCCTCGCACCGCGGCCCTCTTCAGGCACGACGCCGACGCCCTTCTGCCCTCCCCCACCGGGACTCCCTCCATGCCTCCCTCCAGCCGCCGGCCGCCGCCCTCTGGCCGCACGGGGCGGCGCCCTCCGGTTTTGCATGGTTCCGTATGCTTTAAACACTGGTGGCTTCGTGATGTAGTCATATAAGAACTTAAATCTATGGCTATTGAGTAATGTAAGACCTATTGTAAGTACATCCATGCATGAATCCAGGTTTGAGTTGGAGGTGGTACGTGAGTTGGAGATTGGGAGATGCAGCATGGTTTCATATGCTCGGGGTATATATTTGAAAGTACAAGTGTAGGAATTGAATATGCTTCAGATTCATGATTAATTCAGTCGGGTTATGAGTTTAACAGAGTATCTGCAACACAGTTCGACTGTGGTGCCGTTTAATCAGAGAACAAGTGGGTGATGCATGTAGTAGTTGGTGGCTGCCGCCAGTAACCCCTTGGTTCTATTCATCGCTGCTCTGCCCATCCCACCGGCGCTAGATCCTCATGCTGAGGACTGAGGACCCTAGCTCCATATCTGGAACATTATCCGTCAGGAGGAGGTCATGCAGTGTGCTTGAATTAAGGTGTGGTGGACAAGCTCGGATTAAGTTGTGGAGGAGCAGTATTTGCTTTACTTACTTTTGACGGAGACTCTTTTATGATTTGGTGGAGGAGCTCGGATTAAGTTGTGCGTGGGTAACGTACTGCATGTGCTGAGTTCCTGCTTTCTTTTGATGCAGATGAGATGGGACTCAGAAATTTTAAAAGAAAATTGATCATACGGATTTATGATATATTCTGATTTTTAATGCTTAGTTGATTGGTGCACTTACTGTGGAGTGGACATTAGAGTTCAAGCCTTGCAAGAATTATTCGTGGGTTATTAGTTGCACTTTACATCTTGAACATTTTCTCTTCTGGCATTTGGAGCTGGGCTGCCTGTTGGTTTGGGGCCATGCCTGCAACAAGTGGGTTGTGCAGCTCCGATCCACATATATTAATCAGAATTTGTCAAAATTGTTTGGGGTACTAATTTTGTTATGTCTTACTTCATCGACACGGTTTGCTTAACGAGCTAACTGATATGAGTAGCGAATTAGTGATTGTAAAAGTTTGTGTGAGTATTGTGATTTATGTTGGTCTTTTCATTCTTATTACATTACATTATTATTATTATTATTATTAATTACTGATACGATTCATGGTAAATGTTATTTTGTACAGAGTATATCGTTCAAAAATTTAGGCAAAAACATGAGACATGTTTTATTTTCTCATTTGAGCACTAGGATTTGTGGTAGTGGGGTACCCGTAGCAACACACGGGCACTTTTGCTAGTAAATATAATGTGCAAATGTATAATCCATTTGTTTTCTCTTAGTATACGTCTTTATCAAATTTGGAAATTTCATACACATATATTATCTAAATTTGAACATTTTAACTAGTCAAACATGCAATTGAATCATGATCCATAATTTCCCTGAGATCCATCACCGTTTGTCTTCTTTCTTTCTTTGCCGTTTGAATCCCACAGCCCTGATTATTACAGCATGTATGTGCTTATTTGTTGGAGATCAAAAAGTCATTCAACTCAAGTCTAGAACCTAAAATACCAGGGGGGCACAAAGCTTAGCTTGTAGAGGTTCATGTCCAAGCAATGTAAATTACATATAGCTAGATTAATTAAGTTGGGCCAAATACACTCAAATGCATTCCTCGGACCGTCGACGTGCTCGCATCCCGGCCCAAATACTCGGGAGTTACTCTTCCTGGGCCTCGCCGTTCGTTCCTTCGCCGAACCACCGGCCCATTGACCTTCCCGCAGATAAATCGCCAGGCAGGCCCATTTCAAGCTTGTAAAGCGCTGCGCACTCTGGCTAAAGCGTTATGACTCAAGCCCTGCCTCCAGGAAAAAAAAAACATAATCTGAACCAAGAAAAGGAGCAAAAAAAAAAAGGAAGTAAATGTAACTGAGATGTAACTAAAAAATTTGGAACGTGAGAAGTGATCCTTTTAACAAAATTTGGCATTCTAGAAAGAGCCAGAGGGATCATTTGTCGACAGTACCTAGTGATAAGTGCCAGCAGTCAAGTGAAATGGTATTACACAAATTTAGTTTTGCGAATAAAATGAATTCATTATGTTTTTCTTAATTGTTAATGTTAGTGCAGAGATTGCACAAACAGTTTGCCGGTAACTAAGGCCCCTATCGAACGCCGGAAGCATGTTTTTCAGTGGACACCAAACTTCAAAAATCTTACACCAAGGAACCTCTTAATCAGAATTCATGACAGAAAATTAAAGGCAAATGACAGGGATCTCACAAGCACCAAATGCAATCGATAGAAGAGGTTAATAGCAATACAATTAGATTTTTCTTAAACATATATTACATCTGTTTGTCAAAGTTCAATATGTACAAAAAAAAAAAAAAGGGTCCAATATGTACAAATTTAAGAGCTTACATTAGTTCACATGGGCACCTAAGTGCCTCCATTATTGTAGATGAGTTCCAGATTATGGAATAACGGGAGGCCCCCAAAAAAAAAAAAATAGAACACAGGTGAGGAGACAGGAGTAGAGATGTCTTGCACGATGATCTTACACCATCAGACTGATGTTGTCACCTTGATCCTGAACAATGTGTCAATAGAGCAAGCAAAACACAGATTACATTACTACATGAATGCCATCAAAATAAATAATATTTGAAGTCTACCAATGGTATAGCATAGAAATAGAGTCACCATATGGTCATGCTGATATAAAAACATCGATTTTGTGCATGGGTTTGGTAACAAGTTAATTCATTCATTTCAACAAATGCTAGCTACAGCTTACATGGTACACTGAAAATGGCCACAAGAAAATTAGTTGTAATTTGTAAACGACAGATGCGCTAATTAAACAAGATCGTTTCAGAAAATATGAAAAATCCACATCCATATCTCACAAATGTCATTCAGCATTAAGCTTGTGTGGAAACTGTACCGAAAAAACATATATTGCATAGTACAGATCAATATGAATTGGTTTCCTAAGGATAGCAAATATGCATCCATAGGCAATTAATCTCTCCATGTGTTCACTTATAGATATGTGAAAGTATGGCTATGATCAAGTACTACTCCCTCCGTTCCAAATTGTAGTTCACTTTGGCTTTTCTAGATACATTGATTTTGTTATGCACTTAGTTATACACTATGCCTAGATACGTAAAGAAAAGAAATGAATCTAGAAAAGCCAAAGTGAACTACAATTTGAAACGGAGGGAGTATTATATTCTAGTTGACTATGGTGTCTACCATTATATTATAATTGACTATGGTGTCATTCAAAAGAAAATACAAGGTGATGACAGTTAATTAAAGATTAAAAAGTCTGAACTTAATAAAACCTGAAATTACAAATGAAAAATATTGTTGGTTCTCACTTCTCACCATTTCATACACTTGGCGGTGACAGCGGTGGTGGGAAGCTTGCATACAGGTGAGCATGAGAAATATGATGATCTGACACGCACAGCCTCTCAATCAACATTGTCCTGAGCTCCAACGTGAAGTACAGAGCATCTGATTGCTGCTGCGACGAATCTCGTGGAAAAGCCTTCATGAGTAAGTAGCCATCAGCGGCGCCTTTGATGTACCAGTAGTATTCAGGCTCAGGCAAAGGGATGATCTTGTGCTGCCATTTCTCCGGTCCAAAACCATTGCCCCGCCATGTCCTGCAGTGAAGCGCTAGCGTGTGCCTCCAGTAATCGATTGCTATCACACAGAGCCTGTCTTCGCCTGCATCAACAATGGCCAGACCTTGATGCCGGGTGACTTGGATACGCGGGAGCTCAACCAGCGACAGTTTCATGCCACCATCATCACGCGGGTCAAGCACGAGCATGTAGCCGTCCCAACCATTCACCCAGTAGAAGCAGCCGCAGGCGTAGTAGCGCACCAACACTTTGGGGTCCTTAATCGCACGGCGAGGTGGGAAGCTGATGGAGGTGACACGGGACCAGATCCCGGTGACGGAAGAGAAGACGAAGATCACGGCGCTGTACCATGACCGCACGCTGCAGATCACCTGGAACGACGGCTCGTCCTTCTCCTCCCCCGAATCCGGCGCGAGGAAAGGCTCCAGTTCGATGCCGTCATGGTACGGCGCGAAGGAAGAGGACAGCAGATGGCCCGGGATAGTGGGGATCTGGACGTACCGGCGGTGCAAGGGGTCGCACGCCGCGAAGTCCACGGCGGCGGAGGCGGAGACGCTCCGCGAGAGGAGGACGCGGCCATCGCGGGCGTCGCAGACGCGCCAGCTGCCGGGGCTGGGGAGGAAGGAGAAGCTGAAGTCAGCGGTCTGCGCGACGGCGCGCGCGGCGGGAGCGGATCGGTACGGCAGATCGGCCTGGTGGAACCCTCCCTCCCCTTGTGCTCGAGGAACCCGAGGAGGGGCGGAGGGTGGTGCGGCCGGAGGAAGCGGTGGAGGAAGCGGCGGCCGGAGGCGACGCGGCGGAAGGAGATGCAGACGGCGGCGGCGCGCGCGAGGTCGGCTTTGCGTCGTGAGGCGGAGGAAGATTTCCTCCAGTATCTCGTCGGGGAGGGATGGCTCCCTCCGCGCCGCCGGGCGCCATCGCCGGCGGGCGGCGCGGATCACTGGACAGTGGACAAGTGTAGGCTGTAGAGTAGACTTGCGGGAGAAGAAGTCAAAACCGTGGGTGGGTGACAGTCACAGTTGGTGCTTTTTGTCTCCAAGGAAAATGAGCCGAGGGCAAATCCGTAAATTATAACAGGGTTCTGCAACACTAATTCCTCGATTTAAAACAACCCCTACATTGTACTATTAATATTTTGTATTTAGGGCCACTAAAATTATCTTTTGAATCAAACAGAAATAATTCATACTGATATGATATCACTATGATTGTGGTAAGCCTTTTTTTTTTTTTTTTTTTGTGAATAAGCTAATTGGGGTTTGATCCCTCTATTTTAAAAAAAAAAAACTAGGCATAGCTTTATTGATTCAATAAGATAGTTACATCGTTTACAAGCAATTCAAAGAATTCACTCTTAGAATTTGATCCCTCTATCTAAGGGTTAACTTAGCCTCTACACCTCATTTTACTAAATTATACTACATGAATTCAATTACTTAGAATTTGATTGAAATATAAATTATTTTATTAAATTTACATTAGAATGAAATTTAGAAGAACATTTTATTGATACTTGACATATACAATCAATTTGGACTTTTGAATCATTCTAACATGGTTTTACCCTTAAAAATTTTTGACAAGAAATTAGACCTTCATAGGACGCAAACTTGGATAAATGTCTCACAGTAATATTTTTTATGAATTATGAAAGGCATGCCCATTATCTATACTTTGTCCAACAATTTGAAATTTTAGGTACATCCTTCATAAAAGGGATGAATGAAATTGCTCATTAACAGGACAGAATAAATGCTTACTTGAGGTGATGCTCCATAGTAGTTTTACTTAGTTTTAGTGTCTAACCGTACATGGCCATATATTGAAGTATTTTATATTCACTGGTTCTTTCTAATAGTGCAAATTGCACAAATGGCGCCAGGTTAAGTAGTCCGAATTCAGAGAACACGCCGCCGGTCTGGCACATTGAAAGAGAGCGTTAAATGGGCCCGGGCCACATCTCTGAGGAGCAGTAAACGTTAATGGGCCAAGCAACACTGCAAGAGCGCTAAAGGGCCTCAATGTTTTTTTCAAAAATAAAAAACATCGTGTGTTTTGCCTCAATGCAACACTGAGGTTTGCATCGTGTGTTTTGTTGTGTTCCAAACAAAAAGGAATCTCGTGTTTTTATAGGAAAAATAGCTTATTTTTATGAGCAAATTATTTTCCTGACCCTAAAAGAAACGCCTCTTAGTTTCTTGGCCTTATTTTTGCCCAACTTGCTTATTTGGCCATAAAACAAATTTCGTTTGGTTGCTTGGCCTTCCGTACAGTACGTCTGCATCTTACCGTGAAACAGACCTTTGAAGCGGCGCCAGAAGACTGAAATGACCATGTCTTATCTTTCGCCTTCTATCCTGCTCGCGTCGATGCGGAGCCAGTCAGGCGCAGATCGCGTCGATCCACTACAGGTCCGTTACATTTACATGGGAGCTCAACCTCAAGCACAACCAGCGACAATTTCATATCACACGAGTCAAGCACAACCATATAGTGCCCTGGCAAACAGTTATATTAGCCGGAGAAACTTAGTACTAGTTTCATTTACGATGTGAAAAGTATCTCTGATGCCTACATAGTACAATCAAATTGTTTCGAAAACATATATTGAAGTACTTTATATTCACTACTAGTTCTTTATAACAGGTGCTAGTGGATATTACTGCCTGCCAGAGTGCCAGAGTAAGTAGCCCGAATTCATAGGTTTCAGACTACCACAAGTATCTCAGGCACTTGGAAGTGTGTACTCCTATCACACGAATCAAGTCAAAGCTAGCCTCTAGCCTCTCTCTAAGGGCACGTACAACGCACCGTCGTGAGCCGTCTGTAGGATGCTTTTCTTGCAAAAAGACCCCCTCTGGGCAGGGGACGGGACGAGGCCGTCGTCTCGCGAGACGACGGCGCCGGCTCGTGCTCCAAGGCCGGCCCAATGAATGCTCTCCCATCGCTGGATCCATTTGCTTTCCGTGTGTCAAGTCATAGCCAAGGGTGGAAGACATCCCCGAAGCCCCACCGTGCTCTCATACGTAATCCGGCGCCGCATGATCATGCCAGGTTCCGCCCGAGCCGTCGCTGCTTTCCTGCCATCGTGGAGTGAGATCCGGTGCTACCATGGAGCTTTGTTGAATTTAGATGGGCTTGGCCCAATAACAAATTCGGAAATTCCTAAAGAGATCTCAAAGGCTCATTCTATATTTGGTAATCTTGGCCTTCAAGTTGTAGAGTCTGAGGCCGACTCGAGTAGTAGAGAGTGCTAAACCGATCGTGATCGCGACACGATGTTCGGGATATATAAGCGACCCTACCGCCACGCCAAATAATAGAGATCAGATATCTCATATTGGTTTAGAGAAGTGTCCCTTGAATAGACAACCTCTCAACTCTAGAGAATTGAGATAGAGTTTTCGCCTCTTCTTTGTTGTTGCGCCGCCGTAGCTACTCCGGCCCGATTGCTTGCGTGCACTAGCAACCGGGCGAGCAGGTCTCCGAAACCCTCATCTTTGCGATCCCTGCGGCGGGAGAAGGCGAATAAGGTTTTGAGAAGCGCTCTTCGCGCGGCGCTCTCGATCTTCGTCACGGCTCGTCTTCCGGGAAGGACACGCGGAGGACCGTCCCGGCGCCATCTTCATCAACGGCTTCTTCGACTTCTTCAAGAGCGGTACTGCCGATCGACGACGACTCTGGCGACACTGGAGGACCTCGGCGTCGCTTTGAACCTCTTCATTACGTTGTCCTCAACGTCGGCCCGGTATTCTCGAGATCCAATCTATCCGGTGTGCTAGTTGGGTTTACACATTGCTATGATCATGCTACGTGATATCATGATCCGTCCCGCTAGTATATGCGATATCGATCTGTCATGCTAGTATGCTTGACATGCTTTATCTAGTAGGTCTATTTGTCATGATTTATATTTTGGAATTAATCTGGAAATTGCCTAATATCCCAACAATCCAAAAACCTTATTATATGCTTTTTCTTGATTTAACTATGGCTGTTTTCAGCGACGTCTTTGAGACTAGAAAAGTTTTCTAGTGCACATATAAAGAGGTGGCGAGTTAAGGCCATGCTCGGCTAGAGGCTAAGATGTTCGGGTTCTTGTTGGATCGCCTCGGGGAAATATCTCTAGAGAAAAGAGAAGATTCCGGGGAGACAACATTATCTTTAGAAGAACAATCCTAAACAAGTCTTGCTAGTCATCTAGAAGATGCAAACTTGCACTTCCAAGATGAGAGGGAATTGTGGGATCAGCGAATGCAACCATTGGTACATCCGAGTTGTACATTATGGAGAGCTTTCATGACTACAAGATGGTTGCTAACCGATCTATAGTCAAGCAAGCGCATGAGGTTCAACACATGGCAAGAGAACTTGAACTCCTTAAGTATGTCATACCCGATGAATTTGTAGCCGGATGCATTATTGCTAGGTTGCCTTCTTCATAGAAGAGTTTCGGCACAATTCTAAAACACAAAAGACAGAAAATATCAGTTGTAAACCTGATAGCATCTCTTGATATTGAGGAAAAGATTCGGGTGAAGAATACTATTGAGAAGGGGAACAAGAGCCATTCTAGCACTAATATTGTGCAAGAAAACCCACATGGCAAGAACAAAGGGAATAAATCTTCCAATGCCAAGTTAGCAACTACCTTCGAGAAGAAGAAAAATAATGATGAGGTGCCTTGCTTCACTTATGGACAGCTTGGTCACTTTTTCAGTGAGAATAATAAGAATGTCAACCTCGTGACTATTAGCAAATCCGATGAAGAGTACAAGAATGTTCCTACTTTGTACTATCGGTATTTCAATCACCAAGTTGGGGTTGATACAAGTGCTAATATTCATGTGTGTGCTGACATCTCTTTGTTTTCTTCTTATAAAGAGCTACAAGGTTCTTACGTCCTAATGGGGAATGGGTCACATGCTTCTGTTCGTGGTGTTGGCACGGTAGATCTGAAGTTTACTTCGGGTAAAATCGTGCAACTGAAGAACGTGCAACATGTCCCTACTATTCGCAAGAACCTTGTTAGTGTTTCCCTTCTTTTAAGAGATGGGTTTAAGGTAGTGATGGAGTCCAATAAAGTAGTTATGTCTAAGCATGGATAATTTATTGGTAAGGGTTATGACTATGGTGGTTTGTTCCGCCTAAGTTTGGCAGATTTATGCAATAAGTCAGTGAATCATATTTGTGGCACAATAAATGATAGTTCAAGTGTTTGGCATTCTCGTTTATGTCATGAGAACTTTGGTTTGATGTCACATTTATCTAGCTTGAAGTTAATTCAGATTTCACTATTGCCAAAGGTTCTAAGTGCCATAGTTGTGTGCAATCTAAGCGACCTCGAAAGCCTCACAAGGCGGCGGAGGAGAGACACTTGGCACCTCTAGAACTCATACATTTCGATCTATGCGAGATGAATGGTGTGTTGACTAAAGGTGGAAAGAGATATTTCATGACGTTAATTGATGATGCTTCTAGATATTGCTATATTTACTTGCTGAAAACTAAAGATGAGGCATTAGACTACTTTAAAATCTTTAAGGCTGAAGTTGAAAATCAACTAGAGAGAAAGATTAAACGTCTAAGGTCGGATCGTGGTGGTGAATATTTTTCTATAATATTTGATGAGTTTTGTGCGGAACATGGTATTATTCACGAGAGGACGCCTCCCTATTCGCCCGAATCCAAATGTAATTGCCGAGAGGAAAACCGCACGTTGATCGACTTGGTTAACGTCATGTTAGACACTCTTTGGTTTATCTAAGGCATGGTGGGGGAAGCTATATTGATTGCGAGTCATGTCCCTGAATAGAGTTCCAAATGTAAATAAAGAGACAACGCCATATGAGATGTGGGTTGGTAGGAAACCATCACTTTCATACTTGCGCACGTGGGGATGCTTGGCGAAAGTCAATATTCCAATTAATAAGAAGCGTAAGCTTGGACCAAAGACGGTAGATTGTATCTTTCTTGGATATGCTTACAACAAAGCATTGCCTATCGATTTTTAGTAGTAAGATCCGAAGTTTTCGATATGCTTGTAGATACTATCTTTGAATCTCGTGATGCTACATTTTTTGAGAATATATTTCCTTTGAAATATATGCGTAGCAATGTTAGATTCTCTACCGAATTAGCTCGATGATACTATACCTATCGAATACCCTGTTGAGTCATTTGAACAACCACTTGAGAAGGATGACAATGAAGTTCTGTGAGGAACAAGAGACAAAGGATTGCAAAATCTTTTGGTGATGATTTCATTGTGTACCTTGTGGATGATACTCCCACCTCTATATCGGGAGGCATATGCATCTCCGGATGTAGATGATTGGAAAGAAGCCGTTCGTAGTGAGATGGACTCGATTCTTTCTAATGGAACTTGGGAGCTATCGATCTACCATTCGGTTGTAAATCAATTGGATGTAAGTGGGTGTTCAAGAAGAAGCTTAGACCCGATGGTACTATTGACAAGTACAAGGTTCGGCTTGTGGCAAAGGGTTATACTCAAAAGGAGGGCGAGGATTTCTTTGATACTTACTCACCCGTTGCTAGAATGACCACTATTCAAACACTACTATCCTTGGCTACCTCATATGGTCCGATCATTCATCAAATGGATGTAAAGAGCGGCTTTTCGTATGGAGAGTTGGATGAGGAGATTTACATGGATCACCGATGGATTTGTAGTAAAAGGTGAAGAGCAAAAGGTGTGCAAGCTATTGAAATTTTTGTATGGCTTGAAACAAGCACCTAAACAATGGCATGAGAAGTTTGACACTACGTTAACTAGTCTTTGGTTATGTTGTCAATGAAGCCGATAGGTGTGTGTATTATCGACATGGTGGGGGCGAATCTGTTATATTATGTTTATATGTTGATGATATTCTAATCTTTGGTTCCAACATTGATGTGATCAATAAAGTCAAGTCTTTCTTGTCTAAGAGTTTTGACATGAAAGATCTAGGAGAAGCCGATGTAATTCTAAACATCAAGCTAATTAAGGAAGAGAGTGAGATTACATTGTCACAATCTCACTATGTTGAGAAGGTCCTGAACCGTTTTTGTTTTATGGATAGAAAGCCTTCTCTAACACCTTATAATCCTAGTGTGACATTGAGGAAAAATAAGAAGAATACTAGAGATCAATTGAGATACTCTCAGATAATTGGTTCACTCATGTATTTAGCTAAGCGCAACTAGACCGGATATCTCTTTTCTTTGTGAGCAAGTTGAGTAGGTATATGTCCAACCCGGGTGATGATCATTGGCATGTACTAGAGAGGGTCTTGTGCTATCTTAGAGGTACAATGAGTTATGGCATACACTATTAGGGCACCCAAGTGCGCTAGAGGGATATAGTGATGCTTAACTGGATTTCGATATTGATCAAATCTACGCTACTAGTGGGTATGTATTTACTCTTGGAGGTGGCGTGCCTTGTCATGTCATGGAGGTCTTGTAAACAGACTATTTTGACTAAGTCAACCATGGAAGCGAACTTCTTTGCTTTAGAAACAAGCATCTGCAGAGGCAGAGTGGCTGCGTGAGCTCTTGTCTGACTTGCCGGTGGTTGAAAAACCGGTACCGGCTATCCTTATGAACTGTGATAATCAAACAGTGATCACTAAAGTGAATAGTGCTAAGGATAATGCGAAGTCAACAAGACACGTTAAAAGACGTTTGAAGTCCGTCAAGCGAGAAACTCCGGAGTAATAAGCGTGGCTTATGTCCAAACAGATAGAAACTTTGGCGAGATCCCTTTACTAAAGGGCTATCACGTAATGTGATAGAAATTGCATCGAGAGAGATGGGTATGAGACCCATATGAGTTTCTGATAGTAGTAACCCAACTTTTTTGATCGGAGATCCCGTGACTAAGGATCCGGGAAGAACAAGCTATTGGTAAAGCGAGGAGAGTATATTTATAACCCTAAGTGAAGATGCAATAACTCTCAAATGCGTTGAGGCCTTGTATGGCAGGTTGGCTAATGCCTTAATATGTTCTATTGGCTTTGACAAGCGAAGATGCGATCCTACAGAGCATTCTTGAAAGAACATACCTATATGAGTTTGACTGTTAAACGTCGCAGTCTATGAGACTTGGGTGGTCTCTAGTAAGCTCATGAAGAGACCAGGGAGTATGACGTATATGCTCCACCCACGGGGTAAGGCTACTGGCAGCCAGGTACTAATGTGGCTTTAAGTAAAGCATGTTCACACAAAACTTGCAATTCAAGGCGTAGTCCATTGTTCAAGTTGTGAATAAGTGTAGCTTAAGGACCAGTTACTAGTGTGGCTTTAAGTAAAGCATGTTCGCACAAAACTTGCAATTCAAGGCGTAGTCCATTGTTCAAGTTGTGAATAAATGTAGCTTAAGGATCTGTGAAGTTCAACTTCACGGTCTCTGCCCGAAATACTAGGTATATTAAACGGAAGGCGAGAATTGGCAAAACTCTAAATGGGTATTTGAGATCCGGTTTGGGGATTGTTGGAATTTAGATGGGCTTGGCCCAATAATAAATTCGGAAATTCCTAGAGAGATCTCAAAGGCCCATTCTATATTTGGTAATCTTGGCCTTCAAGTTGTAGAGTCCCGAACCGACTCGAGTAGAGAGTCCTAAACCGATCGTGATCGCGACACGATGTTCGGGATATATAAGCAGCCTACCGGCCACGCCAGATAATAGAGATCAGATATCTCATATTGGTTTAGAGAAGTGTCCCTTGAATAGACAACCTCTCAACTCTAGAGAATTGAGATAGAGTTTTCGCCTCTTCTTGTTGTTGCGCCGCCGTAGCTACTCCAGCCCGATTGCTTGCGTGCACTAGCAACCGGGCGGCGGGTCTCCGAAACCCTCGTCTTTGCGATCTGCGGCGGGAGAAGGCGAATAAGGTTTTTGGGAAGCGCTCTTCGCGTGATCGCTCTCGATCTTCGTCACGGCTCGTCTTCCGGGAAGGACACGCGGAGGACCGTCAGCGCCATCTTCATCAACGGCTTCTTCGACTTCTTCGGCCCGGCGGTTGCCGATCGGCGACGGCTACATCGGCGACGGCGACTGGCGACACTGGAGGGACCTCGGCGTCGCTTTCGGGAACCTCTTCATTACGTTGTCCTCAACGTCAGCCAGGTATTCTCGAGATCCAATCTATCTGGTGTGCTAGTTGGGTTTACACATGTTGCTATGATCATGCTACGTGATATCATGATCTGTCCTGCTAGTATATGCGATATCTTGTCTGTCATGCTAGTATGCTTGACATGCTTTATCTAGTAGGTCTATTTATCATGATTTATATTTTGAAATTAATCTGAAAATTGCCTAATATCCCAACAGCTTCCAGGCCCGTGGACATGGATAGATGACCGGCGAGGGCAAGCTCTTGTTTTTCAACACCAACGCTTCTCGTGTAATGGATTAGTTCTTTCTTATGTTTAATTTTCTAGATCTAAGACTGCTTAACGAGACGCAACGATTGTGCTTGCTTGCTAGGTGACTCTATATCTGAGATTGCTTAACGAGTGGCAACAATTTTGGTTGCATGCCAGGTGCTCGAGAAAATTTCCATGAAGTCTTTTATAAGATTTATTATATATAATATATATTATTTGCATTTATAGTTTCACAATTTTGTAACCATTATCATCTTATTTACGTATAGTTTTTTAACAAGCAACATAACAATATACATGAATCACATTCACGCTTGATCATAGATACAAAGAGGCATTCAAGAATTAACAGACAGCTTGCTGTCTCTGGGTTGTACTATTTGTCTTTCTAGCTGTGCGTATGTGATGTGACATCATCATATAGGCGGCAAGTACATGCGTGGGTTGTACATGCCCTAAGCATTATTATCCATGGACACCAATGAACTTCAAAGACTTGCACAACACTCAGCATTCAAGATACCAGCTTACTGCCAATTGGGCAAATGATAGGGATCTCACAAGCACAAAATGAAGTCAATAGAACTTGTTATAGTCATGGCATACAAGTCATATGTGCGCCGGTTAAAGATAGGGATCTCAAAATGATAGGGATCTCACAAGCACAAAATGATAGGGATCTCACAGATTACAGAGAGGTGCATATGTGCGCCGGTTAAAGATCAAATAGCTCCAGATAACTGCATAACGGGAGACAAAAAGAGTTCCAGATTACTGCATTAAGGTAGGCAAAGAAACAGATAGGTCCCATCGCTGCCAGAAGCACGGTTGATGTCTTGCGCGATGATCTGAAGATGCTGTCAGGTAACCAAAGATACTGCCATCTGATGTTGCCCTGTTACCTTGATCTAGACCAATGTGTCAACTAAGCAAACAAAAGAAATCACATTTTTAGAATCCTCAACAAAATCTATCAAAGTAAACATTTTGCTAAATGTCTAGAGATGGTCTAACATAGAGTTAGTTTCTATTCTGCATGCAGATGCAAATTCAAATTAAAGGGCAACATATGTGCTTATTAAATAACAAAGTCATAACAATGAAACATATATTGTCACAACAAACATAGTTGTAATCAACAGAGATGTGCTTATTAAACAAAAGGTGAAGTGCAGGAAAAAAATTTTGCATGTCCATGTATCACAAACGCCATTCCCTTTAAGTTTGTACAGGAGCTATGACAAAGAAAAGCACAGATATAGATAGGTGGACACAAAAGCAAGCATGAAGCCATAAAAGTTCAAGTCTCCATGTGTTCTCTTAATAATACATTTGAGGGGCATAGTTTATACGTAAATGTATTCTTATTCAGACTAACACAGAAACCATGCTAACGATCAAGAAGGGCTGACCTTGCACTGAAACCGGACATGACAAGTGATGCCCAATGTCGAACAGAATATGCTACACTTTTCCACTAATATTGAGAATAATCAATATTTCACTCTGTAATTAGGCTAGCTTTCTAAAATACAAACAACTGTAAATTATAATACAGAATGCAACCACAAACAACTTTAATGACTTGTCCAGTAGAGTACCAGAAAAGTAGAGTACCAGAAAAGCAATTCAGATGCACCAAATCAAAATACAAATGTGCGTATGCAAACAATTGTGATGGCACAGACCAACAACATAAACACATTCCAGCAGAGTGAAGCAAACAAGGAAGGCTCTCACCATTTCATATAGTTGGGAGCGACAGCGGTGGTGGGAAGCTTGCAAAAAATCTTAGAGGACCATTAAGGCCTATTATTTTGCCAGACACAGGCACACACAGCCTCTCAAACAACAATGTTTTAACCTCCAGTATGTAAAACACTTGTTCTGATAACTGAGTCCCTTTTCGAATGAATTTCAATACTATGTAGCTATCAGCTGCGCCCACGATGTACCATCGATAGCCAAGCTCAGGCAAGGGTATAATCTTGTGCTGCCAATCCTCCAGCGCCATCATCATTGTTCCACCAAGCCTTGCAGTATAGGTCTAAGGTGTTGTTCGTGTCATCAACAGTAAGAGCCTGTTTGGAACAAAGGAATAAAAAACACACAGGAATAGAAGCGAGAGGAAGAGGAAAGGAATTGAGGTGCAAAAGGGGAGGAGGATCGAAAAACACGGGAATTTTATAGGAATATGACTAGGCGGAGCTAGATGGAGGCCAAACTGGGCCGTGGCCCCCCTTGCCTTGCATTTGTGTCCAAACAGCCCATGTAATCTGATTCAGCTATTCAGCCCAATAGCACTGCCATTAGCCCAAATCTACCTACGGTGAGGAGATTGGAGGAGCAGCTGCCTTCGTTATTCGTCACTTCGTCCGTCGTCCTCCCGTCCGCAACCCGCGAGGCACGCGAGAGGCCAATCAGCGACGACCGGCGAGCCGGCGGCGCCGCGGCGGCAGTTCGAGGCGGTCGGCGGGGCGCCTCCTGGCCTCCAGCCCCTGCCCCCAGCACCAGCAGTCCAGGCACTCCAGCCCGCCCCCAGCAGGCAGCAGCCTCCTGGCGTCTCCCTCCTCTACAGGTTGCAGGTAGGTTTATTTCTTACCGATTCTCCTTCTTTTTTTTTGTTGTAGTCTACAAATCGATAGCTGATTGAGTGATATTTTGTGGTCAATTGAGATTTCTGTTATTTTTAGAGAATTTTAGATGGCCTGACTATTTGATTTGCCCTAAACCTATAATAATCCCCAAATTTTGTAGGCACAAATGGTCAAACAGAAACCCATTCATTCATTTTCAAAAAGATAAGTGATGAACCTATTGTGGAGGAACCTCTGGCACCAGCCCCTTTAGTTGAATTAGAACAAAGGCAAGATGAAGAACAAGTGCAATCACATGGAACTGAACCTGTTGTATTTTGAGGAATTTCGAGGAATTGAATTCCTACATGGAACTGAACCTGTTGAAGAACAAGTGCAAGCACATGTATATATCATATATATTACTATGACCATGTGATGGTCTTCATGGACAAAATAGACCACACAGTCAAGTGTATTTTGTTTACGGTGGCTTCATTATATAAGTAGTAATTTCGCCACTACCTAGGTACTTATGGATTTATTTGTCGATTTGGCCCCCCCTACATTCTATTCCTGGCTCCGCCACTGATGACTGGTAGGTGTTTGGAACGCAGGAATGTGACTGGTATAGGAAATTCATAGTTAGTTGCAAACTCAATTGCTTAGATTAAAACTTAACAGTAATTTTTTTTTCTTATACGAGTCTACGGATTACTTTTTTTTACCATATATCTACAAGCTACAGATCAGTTGAGGTATTGAGAACGCCTTCTCTCTCTGAACGTACAGCCATACAGCAACGCCATTGTCCACAGGCAAAGCACACCTCCCCAATCTCCTCGCCAGCGCACAAGCCAAAGCACACCTCGTTCACTGATGAGCTTGATTAGTGCGTGCCAGCAGCGTAGGAATGATTCCCTTAGCTCGGAGTGGATTGTTTCGTTCCTCCAAAAGTACAGCCTTGTTTGCCGTTCCGGAGGAAAGGCTCGATGTCATTCCTGCGTTCCAAACAACGCGATTCACAGTGAACAATAATATAGGAATTCGATTCCTACACTTTTCCTGCGTTTTTCCCGTGATCCAAACAGGGCCTAACAGTTCCAAGCTTATCTTCCCCTGCATCAACAATGACCGGCAATTTACCCTTGTGGAGCACAACATGTGGGAGCTCAACCAGCGTCAATTTCATCTCGCGTGGGTCAAGCAAAAGCAAATGTTTCACGGACGAACACGGACAAGTCCAGTAGAAGCAGCCACGCACATAGTAGCGCACCAATGATCTAGGGTTATGAATGAATCTGTCGGGTAGGAAGCTGATAGAAGTGGCACTACGCCAATTTGCAGTGACTGAAGAGAAGACCAGGGTGACAACCTTGTAACTGGACCGCACATTGCAGATCACTCGGAATGACAATTCATCCTTCTCCTGATCCTCCTCCGAAGCTGGAGTTTGAAAGGGCTCGAATTGCACGTCATCATTGTACCGATTGGAGGGCACTAGATCTGCAGGGATACGGGGGATCTGCACGTACCGGCGGTGCAAAGGATCGCAAACCACGAGGTCCTCCAAGGCGGTGTTTGTGTAGCAGCCATCTACAAAGGGCACTAGATCCTCGAAGGTCACATTCCAGAGAAGGACACGGCCATCGAGGGCGTCCCAGACTCTCAATCCCTTCGGACTCTCGAATCCCTTGGGACGGGGTTCCTGGGCTTGGGGACGAAGGAGAAGCTGAAGTCAGCAGCCTGCGCGAGGGCGCGTGCGGCCGGGGGCGGACCGGTGTGGCGGCTCGGCGTGCAGGAGCACTCCACGATTGTCAAAATCGAGTGCTCCGAGGACTGGCGGAGGGTGGAGAGAGCGGAAGCGACGGAGGAAGCCGCGGTAGCAGGCGGCGCGGCGGAATGAGGAGCAGACGGCGGAGGCACGGGCGATGTCGGCCGCTTCGTGGAGGCGGAGGAAGATGTCCTCCAGGATCTCGTCCGGGAGGGTTGGAGCCCACAGGGCCGGCGCCGGCTCCGGCGCCGACGCCATGGAGCGGCCGGCGGTGTGGACACCAGGCTGGCGCTCTGTGGCTGCCACCTGCTGCCGAGTGCAGCCGGCGACGTCCGCCTGACCCTGCTCCTTCGCCGGCGAGCAGATCGGGTGGGTGTGGTGGGGCGCCGGCCGCTGCGGCCCCTGCTCCTCTGCGCTCACAGCTCAGCCGGTGCTGGCCGAGCGAATCGGGTGGGGTGGAGAGGGACGGAGGGGTTTGAGAGCGTGCGGGGCGGGGAAGCAGACGAGCGCGGCGCCGTCGCCCGTCAGGCTTCGGTGCGGGTGAAGACCGGGGTTTGAGAGCGTGGGGGTGGGGAAGCAGACGAGCGCGGCGCCGTCGCCCGTCAGGCTTCGGTGCGGGTGAAGACCGGGTGAGGGATTTCTGGGTCACACAGGTAGGTTTGTTATTTGGGCTACTGGTGGGCTCGATTGTGAAGCAGTTTTTCTTTCCAAGCTCGAAAAACAACTTTACTGATGGAGCTAAAATTGTTTGATAAATCATTGTACAGAAACAATCTCTTTTGAAAATAGTGAGGTGTCGATAATACCTCTATCTTTTTTTGCCCTTTTATTTTTTTTTCATTCTTTTATCTATTTATTACCTTTACTTTCCTTACATTGTCTGCTCACTCGGCCCACGCCCACTGCACCACTCCACTCAGCCCTGCCCCGGCCACCTATGCCTCAAGAGAATGGCTATTCTTATGAGATCTTTCCCTCTGTCCCCTAAATGTTTGTCTGCAGAAACCATGTTTCCCTCATGAGGACACGCTTAGGGCGACACATATAAAGGACGGAGGGAGTAATTGCTATTGGCCCTGAAAAAACTTGTCCTTGCTTATTTGGCCCTATTTTTTTGAACTTGCCTATTTGGCCTCAAAACCAAACTTTCTTTCCTATCGGCCTTCTGTCCGTTTTCTTGTGTTAACGGCGTGAAGTGGTAACTGAAAAGTCCATTTTACCCCTTGAGGAAAAAAACTGAAAAATGAGAGTTTGATTTTTGTTTATGCATGCACGCCGCTGCCTCCTTTTTCTTCGTGCGGCACCAAAAAAAAAAAAAAAAAAAACCTCTGGACGCAGCAGATCGATCCGCATGCATGCATGCACGCCGCTGCTGTGCTGCAGTGCGAATATCCGGCTGGCTTCTCCGAAGCGCTTCGCGGTGGGCCTTGTGGTCCTCGTCGGCCAAAAGCGAAGCTACGCCGCACGGGACAGCGGTGGGCCGGACGGCCGAGGCGGCTCCCTTGTCTTGTTGAGGGCTGAGGTGGCCGGGACCGGGCGGCAACTCAGCTGCTGCGTCTCGGCGGTCTCCTTCACAGCGCTCCGGCGCCGCGACACGCAACAGGAGCTCGGCGTTGCGCGCCCCCGTGAGTGCGGTGCGGATCTCCGGTGGAGAGGCGGCGTAGCCTCCTCCCGCCCGGCCAGGCCGCCGCCGGCGCTCCTCCGTCGACCCCGGGGCGGCGGCGGCATCCTTTTTCTATCGGGAGGCGGAGTCGGGGAATCGGGGCCGGCGCGTCTGGTGCGGGGGTTTGTGCGGGAGTGAGGGAAGGGAAGGGAAGGGCATTTTTGACATTTCATGTGTGAGGGAGTGGATGATCTAACAGACTCAGTCGCTGAAACTAACGGAAGGCCAGATAGGAAAAGAAATTTTGGTTTTAAGGTCAAATAGGCAAGTTCGAATAAAATAAGGCTAAATAAGCGAGGATAAGTTTTTAAGGCCAAATAAGCAATTGTCCCTATTCTTATCTCCATCCCTAGGGACTGGCAGAGGGTGGAGGCCAGAGGGAGCGGAACTGAAAAGAGGAAGCTGCGGTCAAGCGGCGACAGGGGCGGAATGAGGAGCAGAGGGCGGAGGCACAGGCGAGGTCGGACGCCTCATGGTGGCGGAGGAAGATGTCCTTCATGGTCTCGTCCGGGAGGGTCCGAGCCACCCGCAACAGCGCCGAGGCCATTGAGCGGCTGGCGGTGTGGTTGGTGTTGGATGCAACTGGCAGCGTGAGATGGTTGTGGCTGTGGTACTGGTACCGTGGGCAGTGGTGGACTGGAGTGACATACGAGCAACACTGCAAGAGCGTTAAACAAGCCGGGCCGCATCTTCGAGGATTCATTCTTGCCTCAAAGTTTTTTAAACAACAATTCTTGCCTCGAAATTAAAGGCTGTGAGCCTGTGACAACAAAAGGGTTAAAAAATCTAATTGGTCTCTATCAAGTACTAAATCCGTTTTAAATTGTAGTTCGTTTGAATTTTTCAACCCCAAATTTGACCACTTTCGTCTTATTCAAAATTTTGTGTAAAATATCACTTCTTTTTGTTGTGGATTGCTTTATTAACAAATGCTCTTTAAGAATGGCGTAAATTTGACTAGTTTTGTGCAATTTTTTTTTTTTTTAAATAAGGCAGTGGTCAAACTTTAGGATAAAAAAAGACAAACGAACTATAATTTGAAGCGGAGGGAGTATTAGTTCTCCGATTTTTTCCTTAAGTATATAACCCTTATTAAAACCGTTTGTTTTCCCATAAAAAATAAAACCGTTCATTTTTGCATCTTGGATCTCTAGTTTTAATGGTGGATTTACTTAGGATAAATCCGACTAAGAGCATGTTTAGTATAACTCACGTGAAGCAGTTTTCCTTGCCTTGAGCTCCAAAGCAGCTTTACTAATGGAGCTAAACTTGTTTGGTAAATCATTTGGCAAAAACAATTCCTTCTAAAAACAGTGAATTGTCCATAATACCTACTATCATTTTTCGCCCTTTTATTTTTTTTTTTCAATTTCTACTCTTTTTTCCTAGCCTCTTTATCTCTACTTTCCTTCCATTGTCTGCTCACTTGGCCCGCACCCACAGCTCCTCCCCGCCCTGACCACCTATGCCTCGGTGAGCATCTCTGCCCCCATCCCAAGGACCGGCCCCTGCATCAGCCTTGGCTCCGACGAGTCCACTCCCGCCTCACCTGACTCCGGTGTCGGCCTAGGGGCAAATCCGGCCCATGGTGGCTTCACTGGTGTGTGTCGGCAGGTAGAGAAAAATCTACCTAGCGCCCAGGGCGAAAGTTGCCAACATGAAGGCTCCCCACTCGGCAGAGTTTGGATATTGTTGCGGTTGTGCATGCCACCAATGACGAGCCACACAGCTTCTGATGAGTTCTGAAAACGGTCAAGCACATACTACGTTCTTTGAATAATAAAGGACATAGGAGTACGTGCTCCTATGTTTCAAATTCCAAAACAAGAGATCTTCAGATGTTCAGTTGACCAAACAGGATAAAAAAGAAATGGACCAAATTGCAACAAATCAGCTGGAGACCTGCTGTTGCTGCGGTCGTTTCACGATAGCATTTGTACCAATGCAATCGGTGCAATGCGTGTCACTCAAACTACATTGAAGGGAATTGTTGAATCAGACCTATTAGTCATCCACACCAATACAAACATAAAGCGATCAGAGTGTTCCGAATTGGAAGAAGTAAAAAATAGACAATCTTGGCCTAGCTAGACTAACACCAGAGCGAAGGCACCGAAGCACAGACGACATCGACATGGTGAGAACCTGAAATAGCTGGTTCATGCTTCGAGACAATAATATCTGGAAACATGGTACAATGCAGATGATTTTTTCAGAAGAAACACATGATAGAATTATTATTTACCATTAAAAAGACTCGATTGACTACTTTGGATCGTGATCCAGTCAAGGTAGAAATGCTGATATTAGTTTATTTTTATTCTTGTTTCAGCAGCAGAAAACACTAAAACGTAACTTCAGCATCATTTGAGTAATTAGAGTAACACTATCGGTCATTAGCTACAGCAAATTTGCCAGATGTGGACAGTTCACATAGTTTGATTTTGTTTTGACAGAAGTGAACAAAGAAACAGACGTTGATATCAACTAAACAGCCCCTAATACCTAATATACTAGTAGAACACAGCTGATAACAGAAGCCGTTGTATGACTACACACCAGTTACCATGATATTAGGTCATAGTGTTCCATAAATTGTAAAAAATGGAAAACAGATAGTCTTGGCCTGGATTTCAAAATTTCACACTACAGCAAAGGCACTATGCACAGAACATGGCATGCTGAGAACTTGAAATAGCTGATTGCATGCTGCACATGCAGAAACGCGATATCTGAAAACATGCACAATATAGATTTTTTATTTTCAACCAGGGGATATGATAATGAACTTGACATTTAGAGTTAAAAAGAGTGGATGCGGATTGACCAATTTCTGTTCAGATCCAGTCAAATTAGAATTGTTGATACCAGTTTTTGGTTTCAGTATAAAAGAAATCTAGGAAACATGATGCCATCACCTATGTATCTTGAGTAATATATTATCGATCCGTGGAATACCTTTTCCACATATAGATCAGTCAACTGAATTTAATGGTAAAGTTTTACTTTGACATAAGTATGAACAATAAAATATGACTTTGACATCATCCAAGCAACCTGGCTGATACAAGAAGAACAGGTCTGACGATTATATTGATATTGAGACATGCACGATTAGATCAAGCAATTGGCAACAGTTCTTCAGTCAAAGCAGAAAGGCTAATTTCATTCATGATCCAAGAAATAGCTCAACTAAATATCCAACAACATATATTACAATTTAGTTTAATTAACTAAGTATTATTTAGCATTGACTTCCAGAATACCGCATAAAGGTAGGCAAAGAAACAGATAGGTCCTATCAATGCCAGGACACGTTGGATATCTGGCACGATGATCTGAAGATGTCGTCAGGTTACCAAAGATGTTGCTAGCTGACATTGCCCTGTCACCTTCATCCAGACCAATGTGTTAACTGAGAAAACAAAACAATCACTTTTTAGAATCCTCAATAGGAAATCTAACAAAGAAAATATTATTAAAGATGGTATAACATACGTTAGTCTCATTCCACTTGGAGATGCCAATTTAAAATTTATGGACAGCATATGTAAGCTAAACAACAAATTCATTCCAATGAATGCTGGCTACTATAATAAAAAGTGTCACAACAAATTTAGTTCTAAATAACAGTGATGTGCCTATTAAACAAAAGGGGTACTTCTGAAAAATTAATTTGCATGCCCATGTATCACAAACACCATTCCCCTTTAAGTGTAAGGGGAGCTATAACAAAGAAAAGCACAGATATAGGTGAACATAAAAGCAAACATGAAGCCATACATTTAAAGGTATAGGTGACATGTAAATGTATTCTTATTCAGACTAACACGAAGGCATGCTAACGATCAAAAGGCTGACCTTGCTTTGAAACAAAACATGACAAGTGAACCGCAATGTCGATAAGAATATGCTAGACTTTTTCACCAATATTGAGAATAATCAATATTTCACTCTGTAATTTGGCTAGCATTATAAAATACAAACAACGAAGAAATTACAATACAGAATGCAACCACACACAACTTTAATGACTTGTCCAATAGAGTACTAGAAAAGCTATTCAGATGCACCAAATTGAAATACAAATGCGCTTATACGAACAATTGTGATGGCACAGACCAACAACATAAACAAATTCCAGCAGAGTGAAGTAAACAAGGAAGGCTCACCATTTCATATAGTCGGGGGTGACAACGGTGGTGGGAAGCTTGCAAAAAATCTAGGAGGTTTACCATAGCCTATGTTTATGTCGACGCTTGAGACACACGCATGACCTGTCAAACATCAATGTTTTAACCTCCAGTATGTAAAACACTTGTTCTAATATCTGAGTCCCTTTTCGAATGGTTTTCAATAGTAAGTAGTCGTCGGCTGCAGCCTTGATGTACCATTCATAGCCAAGCTCAGGCAAGGGTATAATCTTGTGCTGCCAATCCTCCACGTCATCATCATTGTTCCACCAAGTCTTGCAGCAGAGGTCTAAGATGTTGTTCCTGTCATCAACAGTAACAATACCAAGCTTATCTTCCCCTGCATCAACAATGACTGGACCTTCAAGAATGTGGAGCCCAAGAGGTGGGAGCTTAACCAGCGTCAATTTCATCTCGCGTGGGTCAAGCAAAAGCAAATGTTTCACGGACGAACACGGACAAGTCCAGTAGAAGCAGCCACGCACATAGTAGCGCACCAATGATCTAGGTTTATGAATGAATCTGTCGGGTAGGAAGCTGATAGAAGTGGCACTACGCCAATTTGCAGTGAGTGAAGAGAAGACCAGGGTGACAACCTTGTAACTGGACCGCACATTGCAGATCACTCGAAATGACAATTCATCCTTCTTCTGATCCTCCTCTGAAGCTGGAGCCAGAAAGGGCTCGAATTGCACGTCATCATTGTACCGCTTGGAGGGCACCAGATCTGCGGGGATAGGGGGAATCTGTACGTACCGGCGGTGCAAAGGGTCGCAAACCACGACGTCCTCGAAGGCGGTGTTGGCGTAGCAGCCATCTGCAAAGGGCGCTAGATCATCGAAACTCGCATTCCAGAGAAGGACACGGCCATCGAGGGCGTCACAGACTCTCCAATTCCTTGGAATGGGGACGGGGTGCCTGGGCTTGGGGACGAAGGAGAAGCTGAAGTCAGCTGCCTGCGCGAGGGCGCGTGCGGCCGGGGCGGACCGGTGCGGCGCCTCGGCGTGCAGGAGCACTCCAGAATTGTCAAAACAGAGTACTCCGAGAACTGGCGGAGGGTGGAGGGAGCGGAAGCGACGGAGGAAACCGCGGCCGCAAGCGGCGCGGCGGAATGAGGAGCAGACGGCAGAGGCACGAGCGAGGTCGGCCGCTTCGTGGAGGCGGAGGAAGATGTCCTCCAGGATCTCGTCCGGGAGGATCGGAGCCGCCCGCGCCGGCGGCGGCGCCGGAGCCGACGCCATGGAACGGCCGGCGGCGTGTTCGGTGGGGAAGAAGGGAGGTTCGACTTTTTTTTTTTTTTTTTTTTTTTTGAGAAGGTAGGAAAATTATATTACTTAAGATTGGCAACGTTTACATCCAAGAATACAGGAGGAACACCAAGCCAAACATGACGGGTGCCGACTGCCGTCAGCGAGAGACTGGACTGGACTGCGTTAAACGGGCTGGGCCGCATCTTATGAGGCTCAACGAATGCTAAATGCCAGCTACAGCAAAATAGCAAAAACTAGTTTTGTTTTTTCTCAAAAAAAAAGCAAAAAAAGCTTTCGCTATAAAAAACTACAGCAAACAGAAAACAGTTATTAACTGAAGAAACTAAGAAATAGTTCTCGTTTTCCCATGTATAAAGTTCTCCCATACTATACATTATATGATTTTTTTTTTTTTTGTACATGTGCGCACGTTGCAATGCGAGAAGGAAAAACTATCAATTGTTAATAGAAAACTAGGTACAAGAATGTTACTTGTTAGATATCGCAAGGTTCATGGTTTTTTTTTTTTTTTCTGAAGATCAATAAAAATGTTTAATTTAATGTCGAATTAAAATTAGTAAGGAGTTAGTTCCCATTGTATAAAGCATTGGTCTATTTGATGATTATGATAAAGACTTCTCTTAATTTCTTACTATTAAGAGATTAAAGGGACAAAACGGATCAAGAGAGAGTGTGATGGGTCAAAATTTGGAGAAATTTTTTATTTATTTCTTTAATATTAGATATAAAAATAGCTCTTAATATAAGAAGCGTTATAGCCTTAAAATTGGCACAAACTGATTGTTAAGTTAACCAAATATTGTTCTCGGTCAAAATATTGGGTCTTGCTATCATGGAGCAAGCTCTTTTGTTAAACAAGCCATGCTTGTGTTGGCGGCACTATATAGACCAAGATGGTGGATCAAGCACGGGACTAGTCATCAAGTCGTTGTGGGGATATACCCCGGGTATCCACAGGACAGTACATGGACCATGCCACCAGGGGTTTCTCCATCCCACAACATATAAATTGTAATCCAAATAGAATACTTACCATATAACCCTACCCGGCCCTACAAAGTATATAAGGAAGGGCATGGGTTCCCTAGTCCACAACCTCATAATCAATGCAATCCATCAGAACATAAGTAGGATGTAGGGTAGTATGTCATATTGACAACCTGAACATAACCAAATCTTTGTGTCTCGGTGCCTGTGTTACCATCTGGTTCCTGATTACGCGCATAGTGAATCAAAGTGTTAGGATTTAGACACAAAGATTATGTTAGTTCATGCATTATCTTTGACATCAAAATATTTTTTGATATTTTTTGATAGAACATGTATTTAATAATGGGATTATTTTAATTTTTTTATGATAGAACACAGTTTTAAAACTTGAAACCAGCTTAAAGAAGTTTGATTTAGAACACAAATACGCCAAATAAAAAGGCTCTCAAGGCTAGTTGCACATGTATTGTGAATTCAGCCTAGTTAAACATGGACACCCAACAACACCCAGGCCCATCACACAAGCCCACACGCAGGCAAGTGTACGGTGGAATCTGGTTTTCCTAAAATCCTCTCAAAAAAAAAAATCTAGTTTTGCTAAAAAAGTCAATATCTTGCACTAACTCCGTTTCAAATTATAGTTCGTTTGACATTTTTTTACCTCAAGTTTGACCCCTTGTATTATTTTAAAAAATATGTAAAATATCACTTCTTTTTGTTGTGGTTCGCTTTATTAACAAAAGTTCTTTAAAACCTGACTTAAATTTAACTATGTCTGCACAAATGTTTTGCATAAAACTAGTAGTCAAACTTGGGATAAAAATTCAAATGAACTATAATTTAAACGCAATCAACTATAATTTGAAAGCGAAGGGAGTACAACACAATTACTTAGGTTCTCATTTAAGTTGGTTTCAAGTTTCTATATTAAAGAAAATATTATTTCCTCTGTTTTGAAATTAAGTCGCTTTGACTGTACATCAAATTTGATATTTATCTAGACTAACGTTATGTCTAGATACACAACAATGTTGATGCAAAAAAAAAAAAAAAAAAAAAAAAAAAAAATCCAATCGACTTATAATTTAGAAATGGAGGCAATATCACACACAATTTTAGAGAAACTTGGTATTAAGACATGTATATTGTGAGTATTTATCAAACTTAATAACTTGATGTTAAAGATAATGCCCAACGAACATGGATAATCGACGCCCGCCCTCGTGCTCGCCGCCTCGAATCCCCATGCCATTCGTGCACATGACATCCCGACTGCCCAAAGCGACTCCCAGCCACCATAAGAGCAAGTACAATGAAAACGTTTCAGCCGACGACATCCAATAGGAAAGAGAGAAAGGAGGAGAGAGGGGAGGGAGGGGATTTGCAAGTCGGGCGGGGGGTGCGGCGAAAGGACTTTGTGGTCATTTGCTATCCGGCCCCATTTGAACAAAACGCTAGCAGCAGCGATTCGGGCGGGCGGAAGAGCGGGCGTCGACGCCGGCCGGCCGGCGTATCCACTGTACTTGCTCTAATCCGAAGTACTAGTACACTATTTGCTGACGAGCAGGACACGGTACGGTTGGGTGTGTCCATTACCGGTACTGCAGGCTCTGCTTGGGTCTTTTGGAATCAGCAGAGACGCGCGGGCAATGCAAAAGGAATGTGAAGTGTGCACATGGGAGATTTTGGAAGTTTACCGTCTCTTGCACAGAAATTGCTTCCTTTCAAGTTTCAAGGTTATATTACAACTGAAATCCTAAACAGGGGATCAACGTACAGTTCTCTTCGCTCCACTGCAGTGCAGCTTCTCGGCAGGAGCAGGATTAGCTTCCCCAGTGGAAAGATCGAGAGGAAGCAGTGCAGATCTCCAGTGGGAATTGCGTCGCACTCGACGCGGCGTTCCTTCCCAGACACTCCACCAAGGCCCCGTGTGTTCCTTCCCAGACACTCCGCTAGACTACATCGCCGACGGATCGTCGGAGAGGCTGGTTCTGAGATCTTCAAAAGCTGCTGTTGGAAGCAGGTCCTTGTGTCATGACATCTGCAGATTGTTAACCTGTAGGAATCAGATTCATGATCCATAAAAAATTGTAGTAGTATATTCAGAATTGAGTTCATATATTGCTCAATGGAATGTCCAAGTCCAATATCATGTAGTTAGAACGAGTCCTTAACTGAGAAATAGATTTAGTATGTTTTAGTATATTCCATTCAGGATTCAGGATTTAGACAGCAGAGAGAAATAGTAAAACCTCAGCTGCATGTTTTGGGCATGACACTGAAAAAGTGAACAAGTCACCCCAAAAAAAAATAATAATAATCATCATAGTGCCATTATTGTAACAATTCATCAAAGGTCAAAATAGTAAGGTTGAAAACCATTCCCCAAAAACAGTTGAATCAAATGCAGAGTCAAACATCCACTTCCATAGCTCTACAGAAATGAGATAAGCATTTCTCAGTTCACAGAAAATGGTTAGATGCATTATCAGATCACTTTCCAAAATTAAGGAAAGGTGGAAAGGCATGTTCTGCAACCAACAGAATACTCAATTGTAGCCCCCTGGATGACTGAATCAGTTTCCAACATTCAGTAATGACGGTAACTTCAGCAACTCTGAATCCAACATACAGAGCACTGGAACTGAAAATTTCATACAACCAAAAGGGAACCACATGAGCATACTGTTTCAAACTTCAGTCCAATGCATAAGAGGTTTGCATATTCAGTTATATGAAAGAAATGGATCCGACAAGCTAATTATTTCAAGATTCATGATCCATTGCTATAGTAGTATCTAACTTTTGAACATGTCTGCCCAACAAAGGATCTAACAGAAAGGTCTGAATATTCAATTATAGCACCTGAATCTTTCCCACATTCATTCATGTCCCAAACTTCAGCAAAACATCCAACATTCAGAGTATTTCAACTGCAGAGACTTTTATACAGCCAAAGGGAAAAACAAGAGCATATGCCCATGATTGTTAACCCTGCAGCACCTCAAGAGCTGGTAGAAGGAAAGCTAGTTTCAGTCAATCTTCATCGACCGAAAAACCGACACATCATGTAAAAGCATAGATGCTAAAAACTGCCATCACCAGCTGCAGCTGGGATCATCACTACACTACAGCCCACGGAAGAAAGGCGGTTCAACAGCATTCTTGGACGGCTGGAACATCGGATGCTGACGAAGGCTCTTCCTCAGCACATGCCTGATAGGCAGCACCCTGTGACTGCTCCGAGTCTGATCAAAGCAAAACCTGCGCAGCAAATTCCCATCCCTGTCACAGTGGAACAGCAACAGCCCATCCGGGACTCGATCAGCACATCCCCTTCTGCTGACACAACAGCTGCAATCCAAGGACGATTTTCACCAAGGTGCAGAGCCGGCATCTGCTGCAGCGCCAACTGAATCCGGCGCCTGAGGACCCAAACCTCGCTCATGTAATCCTCGAGGCACCAGAGCTCCAGCATCGCCTCGTTCGCCCTGGAGATGGACAGGCCGATGTTGCCGTCGTCCGGGAACTCAAGCAGCCTCATGTGTTGGTCGTCCGCCATGGCCACAGGAGGAGGAGGTTTCTTCCAGCGGAACCTCTCGTTCCTTGTGTCGAACACCAGCAGGTGGTTTCCCTGGCTCTGCTGCGGCGGCCAGAGCAGGTCCATGTTGCCGTGCTTCCACTGGATGGGTGGGGAGATACAGGCCCTTTCCACCCCGAACCGTAGACCATGGTCCTGGCGCCGCGCCGACGGCGAGATGGGCCGTCCGATGTGCCGACGCTGCCCAGGCTTCACCTCGACGACGTGGTACGTGTAGGTCGGGGCTTCTTCATGGACGACGGGATTGCTGCGGCTAACGCACAGCAGACGATAACCGCGGTGCTCGTAGAACCCAACCACGTCCAAGCCGAAGGTCGTGAAATCGAAGAGGGGAACCCAATGGCGCGTCGCGGGGTTGATGATGTACCAGCTCTGACGGAAGGAGACGAGGAGGTAGCCGTCGAGGGAAGCGTGGATCGTCACCTGCGGCTTGAACATGGCCTCGCCGTAGTTCTCCATCCCTCGTAGTCGACAACGAAGTTGTCCTCGATGGCGGGAGCGTCGGCGTCACGACCCTCGAGGTGGTACTCGTCGACGAAGTAGTCGTCGTTGTCGGTGAACCGCAGCACGGTGCGCGGCCTGCCGGAGCGGAGGTCGAGGGACTCCACGCAGTAGTCGCTGAGGTGGATGTAGTAGTCGGCGCAGGCGGCGCGGTCGAAGCAGAGGAGCGGCTGCGGCGCCTCGTCGCCTGCAGCTGGTTCCGCCATTCTCGCCTGCATGACCTCGGGAACTTGTCGGCGCGCCGGGGCGGGTGGTGTTGGTGGATGGCGACTGCTCTTCGATCTCCAAAAACAACACCAGCGAGCGGCTCGATTCTCCCTGCGAAATGCAAACGCGGCGGTGGTCATTAGCGACGAAACCGGCAGCAGGAACACGGCAATTCGACGGAGATGGGAACCAAATTGGGACTCGGATGATCGCAACACGGAGGAGAGGGTTCCAATCGAGCCAAGGACGGGTGTAATCCGATCGAAATCGAGCGAGAGGATGGGGGTGATTTCGAGCTCACCTCTCGTCGCCGCCGCGGCAGCTCCTGCAACCCACTGCTTCCCTTCCCGCGCGCTCTTTCGGTCGAAGCCACGAACACGAAATGGTTTTGGGGGTGGGACCCAGCAGGTGGTTACCAATTGCCTTTTAACAGCTGTCAGCCTACGCCTACGTCACCGGTGTCTTCCTTTCCAAGTTCCACGGGAATACATATATTTTTCAAAATAAAAAAAGTTTTTCATTTTTTCTTTATGAGATTGATCCTTTTTTTTCTTTGAGGGGAATCAAAAAGGAATATTTGTTTGTGTTGTAAAACACACCGGACTCTTTCCTAGAAGGAAAGGAGAAGGATGAATCCTAATCCTGAATCCGTTTGTATGTGGGCTCTTCGAAACTCTCCGGCCTTGGCTGGACTATATATATGTGGGAGCTCTATGTTGTAATCACAAATATTCAGATGAATAAAGAATAGTCTCCTATCTTCTTGTGTCTACTTGTTCTACTTCTTTCATCTACTACGTGATCATGAGAGACGGAGAGGGAAGGTCCCTAACCGGGCCGACGACGCAGCGTTTCATAACACGTTATCAGCACGACAAGCTCTTCGTCGACATCGTCATTGAAGCCGCCGCCGATCTTCGGCACCGACTTCGTGCCGACGCCTCGCCGCAACTTCGCCGACGACGTCGACATCCCCGACGTTGTTAGCGGAACGGATCTGGTACCCCCCGCCGCTACAAATCTGCCGCATCGACTCATCGTCACGCCGGCAGGTCTCCACGGCCTAGCCGAACTGTCCTAGCGACAGCCTTCGCTTTCCTCGAATTCAAGAACAAAGGTACGGATAATTAAGTAATTAATTATTGGATTGAATTAGCGCTGCACAAAGTATATAGAAGTATTTGTGTTTTTGCTATTCAATCGATCGACCGACGAGCATGAAGCTAAATACCCCAGTAGCACTTGCCGATGTGATTTTTGTTCTTCCTGAGGTCTGCTAGTTGTCTAGAAGACAACATGTGTTGCTGTTAAAAAGTACATATATGAAATTGGCAAAGACGCATGCAATGCCAACTGAGTAGACGTGTGAGTCGTTAAGGTAAATCAACTTGGAGTTGATGAGCCGTGGCATGAAGCCTACAACTGAGGTTGGACTGTCAGAGTCTCAACGAGTCACGCTAGAAGCCACACGTCCATTGGGTCAGCACCAACAGAGCGCCTGTAAGAAGCACCCGGCTGTTGTTGCACTCGAGTCGCTGCAACTAGTAGTGCACGCTACAACTCGTTTGACCGCCGTACTGCGACACATCCTAGACGAACACGGCCTGCACATCTTGCGGCTTGCATGTCGCGGACGACCGTACCCAGCCCGTCACCTGCATGTAGCAGTCGCAGACACGCAGCGTAGTACTGAATCGTGTGGCGTCCCTCTCGAAAGCTTCGTGACATGTTCACATTGAATGTGATCCTCACTTGGAGTAATGTCAGGACTTCGCATATGCTCCGCCGCAGACGGGCCGATCCGACAATGGGAATTTGGCAAGGTTCACAATCCGCATCGCCCTACGCCTCGAAGATAGAGGGGGAGCATGTTTTATTGAATCTGCCTTTAAGGTAAACCACTAGAATTACAAAGATCAAGTAGATCATATTGCTAAAACACTGAAGTTTATGCATAGATTATGAAGATGAACATCTATTCATGAAGAATAGAATATCCTGAAGAATATATGCCCAAGAAGGTTAAATGTTGTACTCTTTTTCCCTACGTGAGTTTTTACTTGAAGGTTTCTCACACAAGGTTTTTAATGAGACAACATGTGCAATGCAATTAACGAATGCGATGTACTCTTTTCTCCAAGAACCGTTTTTTCCCACGGGTTTTCGGATGGAGTTTTTGACGAGGCATATGCATATCGTGGTAATCGCCCAAGGGGAGTGTTGTAAAACACGGACTCTTTCCTAGAAGGAAAGGAGAAGGATGAATCCTAATCCTAGTCCGTTTGTATGTGGGCTCTTACCGAAACTCTTCAGCCTTGGCTGGACTATATATATGTGGGAGCTCTATGTTGTAATCACAAATATTCAGATGAATAAAGAATAGTCTCCCTATCTTGTGTCTACTTGTTCTACTTCTTTCATCTACTACGTGATCATGAGAGACGGAGAGGGGAAGGTCCTAACCGCTGACGACGCGTTTCATAACAGTTTGTTCTTAGGCTCCATGAAGCCCACAAAGCCTACAGGCTAACTAATAGCACATGACACGTCATTCATTCTGCTTACACAAACATGGAGGCCCAAGGATCAGGCCCGCCACACAAGCCCACACCCAGGCAAGCGTACGGTGCAAGGCAGGTGACACAGGCTGACAGTTGTTAAAAGGCAATCATCCGTAACCACCCACGGTGAGCCGCCGCCGCTGCTCCTCTGCTTGGACAGCGTCGTCTGCCCGGACAGCTACATCAGGCTCAGGGACTACGTGGTTCACCGACTGCGAATACTACGAGTCCGCCGTGGACGCCCGGCGGGTCCGTGACGACGCTCCCCACATTGAGGCCGCCCGTGTCGACTACAGAGAGATCCAGTCCCGACTCCCGGTGATGGCTGTTGCACTGTCACAGGAATAGGACTTTGCTGCGCAAGCCTGGGCTTCCTACAATGGTGTTGCCTATTAGGCATGTGCTGAGGGAGCCTTCTTCAACATCAGATGTTCCTGGCGCCCAATGTTCCTGGTGGCGGTGCTGCTGAACCTCCTTTCTAACATGATCCCAGCTCTGGTGATGGAATTTTTCAGCATCTATATGCTTTTACATGATGCGGCGGTTTCTATCGATGAAGATTGACTGAAACTAGCTTTCATTTTCCCGTTCTTGATGCCGCAGGGATAACAATCATGGGTATATGCTTATGTTTTCATCTTTGGTTGTTTGAAATCCTCAGTTCCAAATTCCAGTAGTCTGTATGTTGGCTGTTTGCTGAAGTTTGGGATGGTGAAATTCTCGGGTGCTGCTATGATCCCTGTTATTCGGACCGGACCGGACCGGACCGGCGGTCGGACCGGTAAAAGACCGAACCATAGCCTATGATTCAGTATTCTGGTTGGAGAGCATCCCTTCCCACCTTTCCTTACTTTCTGAAATTGATGTAGTAATGCACCTGATGATTTTCTATGAACTGTGAAATGCCCATCTCCTTTCGGTACAGCTATTGAAGTGAAAGTTTGATTCTGTAGTTGAATGTTTTTGGGAATTCCTTGGGATGATTTCATAAATCTCAAGGTCTAGCGGACCAGTCTTATATGGATAATTTTATTCTCTAGTATCTTTTAAATGTGTTCATATCAGTCATTTTATTTTTAATACATATATATTTGTGCTTCGTATGACTTTGTAATCTAGAGAACATTGATAGGTATATTTGATAATAATTTTGTTATATTCACTCTCCTAATGTAAATGAAAATTATGAAGAGATACTAGTACTATTTTTGTGTTATATGTTTGGGTGCCCCCCAACCACCCTCCCCTGGCTCAGCCATTGACATTTAGAAGTTGTTGTAACTATATACACTAAATTTTAGGGCCTTGTAGTTGTCAATTGTCATCAACTCTTTTTTTCGAAAGTGTGCTTTGCACGTCTTTGCATTAAGAGAAGTGGGAATAAAGTTACCTTTGCCCGTGTGACCAAACGGCGAGCCACCAATGGCCACACGAGTTAAACACTTACAGACGTCACCGGCTTAAACGGTGGAGCTTAGAGGGGTGTACTGGCGAGAAAACACTTTGCGACTAACGGGGACACGGAGTTTAAGACTCGTGCGATCCTCAGGCCCCCTGACTCGCCAACTTCGCTTCCGCGAGCAGCAAGCATGGGGAAGTTCGCGCGAATCTCGTCCCGCTTAGCAGGCGATACCTCAACACTGAAGACTTGGTGGAACCTGGTGGCGATCGTGGTGTGCGGGGAATTTGTCACCACATGATCCGCACGCCCCATCAACTCTTCAATTCATTGCTTTGTTCTGAACCATGATTGTTCAAGGGAGGCATCGTGCCTGATGATTCCTTTTTGTTACATGAAGATTTCAGGCTTTGCATGCTTCCATACATGGATGAATTAGCCTTTGTGTGTTTACTAAAGAATTATTGTTTTTTTTCTTTTCTTGATGCAAGTCTCAGTATCGTAATCATGTCGTTCTACTAGTATTAGTCAGGTTGCTTAGGATGATGTCAAAGTTATATTTTATTGGTTTCCCAAAAAAAGGTTATACTTTATTGTTCAATAGTTGTCAAAATCTAACTCTGCCATAAAATTGAATTTGAGCGGAGTCTATCTCTGGCAAAAGGTATTATATACTCTATAGAGAGTCTATATACTAGCTGATACTGTTGTCAGGTTTCAGTGTTTTTGTTATACTGAAATAAAAGAACTGGTGTCGCCAATCCTGTTAACGCTGAACAAGAAAACAACTATGGTGTAGTACATGTATTTAAATGTTGTGTATCAGTGCCTTTGCTTTGGTGTAAATAAATTTTCTGAAATGCAGGACAAGACTTTGTTTCCCTTTTTTCCTATCTCTGGAAACGTGATCTCTCCTGAGTAATGACGTGCTCCCTGTTGATGAGCAGTTACAATGTCTGTATCTGACGATCGATAGATAATAATTAGTAAACTCGGGTGTCTGGTGCAATGAATAGCTAGCTAGAGTCCAGACCGAAGTGCTACCATCATGTCCATGTTTTGATTCTAAGTCTGAAGATCTCACGTAGATCTTGGAAGTTTGCCATCTCTCTTGCACAGAAATTGCTTCCTCTCAAGTTTTTACAACTGAAATACTAAACACAGGACCAGAACTAGTAGTTATGGTTCAACAATTCTCTTCGGTGCAGTGTAGTGCAGTGCCGCTTCTCGACAGGACTTGCCCCTCGTGGCTCGTGCAATGCATCGTGTCAGCCCAGTGAAAAGCGGGGTGATTAGATTCCGATTCAAGAGCTCACCTTTTTTTTTTTTTTTTTGAGAATTGATTCAAGAGCTCACCTATTCTCGCCCTTCCCGTCCCGCTCGCTCTTTCGGTAGGAGCAAAACCAAAAGATTTTGCGCGGCCCATAGGTCGTTACCGATTGCCTTTTGAGAGAGTTCCTAGGCTTGCCTTTGCGTGAGCTTGCATGCTAACAGGCCTGGAATATCTACAGGCTTTGTGGGCTTGAGCCTAAGAATAGACAATAAATGGCTACTTCTTCCATCTTAAATTATTTACTATAAATTTGAATCAAACCTATTTAATTTGAATCAAATTTAAAAAAAATATCAATACTATAAATTGAATATGAAGAAATATTTTGTGAAATTATTGAAACTAATATGATGGTGTAAATTTTAGTGTGTGTTTTTTTAAAAGAAGAAAAAGAATGAATTATAACAAAAACTAGAGTGATACATGTATAATCATGTGTAAGGTAGTATCTTTGCCACTAGTTTTTCCATGCATGTTTTCCATTTGATTTTGTTTTGAAAGGTCACTGGGGGTTGAGCTATCCCCACTTGAATTTTCATTCCACAGATGTCGGCCAGTGAAAGGGCGTGGCACCAATCCAAATGCAATAGATCCAGAGAAGTACAATGTGGGAGAGAGACTACAACAGCAAAAACAATAGGACCTTCTCCCTCTCCCCGCGTGTGTATGAGTGTATGTGTTATACTGTGCCAAAAAAAAAAAAAAAAAACTCTCATAGGGGTTGAGTGATGTAATCTAAAAAGTCTGCACTCGCACCACTTTTGTTGGCCCAATAGATGGTCATCCAAATTCATGTTCGATTGTCCCTGCCAAGCACCTTCCCCTCTCCAGCCCCTTCCACTTTCATTGCCGACATCTCCATGTCCTGTGAGGGCTGGATCAAGTCGCCATTGGCTACTCATCGACTTGCGCCGGTGCCCCCCTCCCTTACCCACGCCAGTGACATATCCTCTCTCCTGACCTATACCACCTCCCCACCGACGCTCTACTCCAATATATGGTATGTTGTAGTGCTTGACACCCTCCTTCATATCAATTGTGCTAAATTGTGTGATTTTCGTATGTACGATAGACATTGTAGATGGTTCTTCTTGGTGATGAAAAGTATAAAATTCTAAAGCAATTCTTTGACAAAGATGATGAGTATGATGATGATGCTCTTATCTTGAGCTTGATTATTGCACAAGGGGACAGACACGAGAGAATGCAGAAGAGGCGCCATGGTTCAGTCGGTCCATGGACGTACGACAGGTAGTTCATAAAGACATTCATGGTGGCAACTTAACGAATGTAGTTGATTATTTTGTGGACATTGTGGTGTACAAAAGAAAATGTTTATATCAATCTTGGTTTGCTATGGTGAGGGGACCTTGTAGGACTTTTGGGACAGTGACACCATTAGGTATATATCATGACCATTGTTGTAACCGTAGACAACATGATCATGGAAATAATGAGCAAAGGCCAAAGAAGACTTTGATTAAGATGGTGGTGAGGTGTTGAGGCCGGGGGAGTACAAGTGATGTGATCTACTTGTGTTGAGGGCACTCACAATACAGACTCTATTATAGAGTCTAAACATATTTATTACATTCATATTTATTGTAATTTGCTGATGTGGCAGTATATTTATGGAAGAGAGAGGGAGAAAAACCAAGACTCGAATTAGTCTTATTTAGACTCTAAGTCCACGATATTTGAGGTAATAAATAACCTTAGACTGTACCATAGAGTCTGGATTGAGAGTGCCCTGAGTGATTTTTTACATTATATGAGACTGAATACCAGGAGGGCGTCGGTGTGGTCGGACGGGGCGTCGCCGCGTCGGCAGGAGGGCGAGCGGGCGCGACCAGGGCAAGGTAAGCCTAGCTATTTATGGCCGGTGATGTATGTGGGCTCCTTATGTCGGCTCCTTTCCTGTCTAGTAGTAACTACTGAACAGTGACGAGATGGTGACAAACAGCCAACACCATTATTGTAATAATGAAGATCGAGTATAGTGCTAGCTAAAATATCATACTCAGCATATATAGGTGAACTCTCTTGCATTGTTCTCTCCGGGGCAAAATACCTCACCATTGATTCACCGCACACACACCCAAGGTCCCAAAGCTCGACCCAGGAATGGCGCTGCATGTTGGTGCTGCTCTTTGGATGCTCGCCAGCGCCGGACACTACCGCTGCCGCCGCCGCAGGCTATCTTCGCCGCCCTTGCTTCTCGTCGCCTACCTTGCCGTCCTTGTGCTGGTGCTGCCGCCGCAACCGAGGCTCTCCCTGGACTGTAACCACCCGCGGTGAGCCGCCGCCGCCGCTCCTCTGCTTGGACCTTCGGCTCAGGGACTCGAGTCCCTCGACGGTCCTACGGTCCGACAGGGCGGCAAGCCGCGCCACGTCATCGTATGGTTCACCGACTGCGAATACAACGAGTCCGCCGTGGCCGCCCGGCCGGGTCCGTGACGACGCTCCCCACATTGAGGCCGCCTGTGTCGACTACAGAAAGATCCAGTCCCGGCGATGGCTGTTGCACTGTGACAGGAATAGGACTTTGCTGCGCAAGCCTGGGCTTCCTATACATGATGCGGCGGTTTCTATCTATGGATGAAGAAGCTTGACTGAAACTAGCTTTCATTTTCCTGTCGGACTCGCCCGTGACGACGGGAGGCTTGCACCGACAGCGCCGGCCGGCCCCACACACCGCGGAGCCGATCGGACTCGCCAGCGGCGACGGGAGGCGCGCACCGACAGCGCCGGCCGCCCCCCACACCGCGGAGCCGATCGGGCTCGCCAGCGACGACGGGGGGCGCACCGACAGCGCCGGCCGCCCCACACACCGCGGAGCCGATCGGGCTCGCCCGCGACGACGGAGGCGCAGCGCATTCAGCAGCGCCGGCCGCCGCCATACGCCACGGAGCGGGTCGGGCTTGGTGGCAACAACATCTGTGGTGAGGCATTCCGTCGAGCACCGGAGCACCACCAACAGGGAAGGAGCACTGCGATGACAGAACAATGACCTCTGGCCCGTCCGCGTCCACTCCGACGTTCGACCACCAAGGGAGGGGAGGGAGGGGGAGAATGGATGGAGTAGGGTCGTGGGGAGGAGGAGGTTTCGCCCGGCTACTTTGTTGGGAGCCACCAAGCTGCACCGGAGGCCGTCCCCAAGCTCCCGTAACGAGGGGGAGAAGGCCGGTGACGGAGCTTATGGAGCCCAAGCGCGGGGGAAGGATGCCGAGGTAGGAGACGACGGCGAGGCGGTCGCCCACACGCGGGCACCTAGCTCGTCGGGGGGAAGACGGAGGACTCGGGGACGGGTCTCGAGCACGCCGCCGTCGATCCCGGCGGCGGGCAACACCCCATCCCACGCGCGCGGATCCGGGCCAAGGGTGGCGGATCAAGCCCGGGGGCCATGGATCCGTCGGTCTTGGCACCCAAGCGTCGGCGGCCGGTCATGAAGAGGTTGGGGTGGAGGGGGGGGCTGGGGGGGGGGGGTGCTTGCGCGGCGATGGGGCCTCGCCGCCGCCGTCCACGAGAGGGCGCATGGGCCTCCCGACGCCCCCTCGCGGCGGCGGGGACGGGTGGGAGTGGGGGAGGGCCGGCGGCGGTGGCGGAGGTTCCGCCCGAGTCGCCCTCGAGGAGGAGCGACGCGGGGGACGGGTCGGGCCGAGCGAATCTACGGCAAAGAGTCATTTTCCAGCTCTTGATGCTGCTGGGATAACAATCATGGGTATATGCTTATGTTTTCATCTTTGGTTGTTTGAATATGTTGGCTGTTTGCTGAAGTTTGGGACTATGAAATTCTCAGGTGCTGCTATGATTCAGTATTCTGGTTGCAGAGCATCCCTTCCCACCTTTCCTTACTCCTTTCTGAAATTGATGTAGTAATGCACCAGATGATTTTCTATGAACTGTAAAATACCCACCTCCTGCGGGGTACAACTTTTTTTTTTTTTTTTTTGGTGAAAGTTTGATTATGTAGTTGATTGTTTTTGGGAATTCAATGGGATGATTGCATAAATCTCAAGGTCTAGCGGGCCAGTCTTTTAAATGTCCTTATATGGATTTTTTTTTTTTATCTAGTGTCTTTTAAATGTGCTTATATGGATAATTTTATTATCTAGTGTCTTTTAGATGTGCTCATATTAGCCATTTTAATTTAATACTATATATTTGTGCTTTGTATGATTTTGTAATCTAGAGAACATTGATAGGTATATTTGATAATATGTTTTTGTATTCACTCTCCTAATGTAAATGAAAAAATTATGAAGACATAATATTAATTTTTTTTTTTTTTATGCATATGCTGGTGGGGGGCACGGCCCCTGCCATCCCCCTTGGCTTTGCCACTCTTAATAAGGAATTGTTGTAACTATATATACACTGAAGTTTAGTGACTTTTAATTGTCAGTTTTCATCAACTCTTTAATACACTGATGATTTTCACTATACTAGCTGATGATGTTCTCAGGTTTCAGAGTTTTCTGTGAAATAAACCGGTGTCGACAATTCTAAACAAGAAAACAACTATGATGTAGTACATGTATTTAGATGTTGCGTATCGGTACCTTTGCTTTGGTGTTTTTTTTTTTTTTTTTTTTTTGAAATGCAGGACAAGACTTTGTTTCCCTTTTTCCCATCTCTGGAAACGTGATCTCTCCTGAGTAATGATGTACTCCTGTTGATGACCAGTTACAATATTTGTATCTGATGATCGCAACAATAGGTACAACGCCAATCAGCGTCCTTCAATTCATGCTAGTCGTTGAGAACTCAGCATGTCGTCAGTATTCTGGCGAACTCCGAACCGTTGTTCGAGTCAAGTAGCAAAGCTAAGGATAGGGACGAATTATCAAAAATGGAGCATTGCCCTGCTTTCGTGTTGAGAAGCAGAGTAGCAGATGACTTTCCCGAGGTCACAGACGTAACTCAAAAAACTCATTCCTTTTGAATTAATTTCGAATAGTTCTTATCTTTGAACCACTAACATCCAAGTATCAACGATGCGCGAGACCTTACAAACAATCTGGTAAGCTTGAGTGGACCGACTGAGATCTAGAATACTATGGTTAGGAACAACTTGACTTATCTCAACAAGTGCAATTTCTTTCAGGCTTATCTAAAACACCAATAAGACTATCCCCCACTAGGGGTTTATTTGGGAGTTCTCAGCCTCCTGATTGGCTCCCGTGAGTAGTAACTGAAATATAGCTCATCTGCTCACGTTGCCTGTACTGCTGACTGCGTTATTCTTCTGTCCACCGAATTGAAGCGTCCACCACCTCCACCAGGTTCCACTAGCAGGCTGCCAAAACTGAATTCCCACTTACCCCTAATCGATTCTTATTCCATCATATGTGAAGTGGGTGCTCATCACTTCATCAGCATTGAAGCTAGCTGACCCAAATCATATATCTAGCTTATGCGTATGACTGTCCGGTTCTTCATCCTTCCCAAGTGCCATCCCATTACTGCCCATTCAGAGCTCACATTGGTGCAGTACGAAACCTTCCACGTGCCCACTATCATGCATGCATAATTGAATCTCCACATCCGCCATCAAAACCCATGATGCAACAGCTCCACCGCCTCCAACAAGAGTAATTCATGTCCATCCCTTCAGCTCTCTCTCTCGGCTCTATATAAACAGGCACCATGGCCTCACGTTCTCAACCCTCATCCACTCAGACGCACCTTTTCCTCTCCCCAAGACACCAACGCTGCAGTGCGCTCTATCACCGTCGCCCGCCATTGCCGGAGCTCCACATCGCCGTCGTCGATCTCCCTCTTCCATTGGAACTGCAGGTTCACGCCACACCCACCGCGACGATTGATTCTCGCTGTGGATGGTGACGAGCAGCGCTGCTCGCCGGAGCACCTCGCTGTTGTGCCCTTTTACATTCCTGGCAGTGCTGGTAAGGGACTCCAAGATTGGTAATTTCCTTTCCAGGCTGCTAGCTAGCTCATCAGTTTTATCTTTCTGTTCATCAGAGAAACACCACGTTGCATCAGTGGCCTTCTCAGCTTCTCGATTTGGCTGTTACCCATCGTACATCAAGCGCTGGAGAGATCGATAAGAAGCATGTGCAGAATCATTTGTTCTTCCTTTTATGCATCTGTCACTTACGCACACAATTAGACTATAGTCCAATGCTGATACACTTTGTCAACGTCAGCCTCACGTCATAAATCATATATAAGTAGTTTTTCCTACAATAATATAATTCCTATATTATTCGTATGAATATCTAGCGATGTAACCATGGTTCCTTTTATTCTTTTGCATCTATTTTATACCATCATGTGTGAAGTTGGTGCTCATCAGTATTCTAGCTAGCCCACCAAGTCATCATATATCAAAGCACATGCGTGTGACTAGGTCCGGTTCTTCATCCTTCCCAATCGCCATCCCATTAGCATATGCGTGAGAATTCTCTACGATCTTCCCTTTTGATTAGCATCGCAGGCTAGCTACGGTATCAAAAGAATTGGACGCACCATCCAACAAATTTTTTTCCGTATTATTTATTCTACTAAGCACACAATCTTACTAATATTCAGATGTGTCTGTGGCCCGTGCTTCTTACCGTTGTCTTGCTGTAATTACCTCAACCTATTCATATTCTTATCGTGTAAATTTCATTGGCTTTGTGAAGATTGTATTAGCATAACCAATGGCATACATATACATACATTTTCTAATTCTTAGCTATTAGTGTTGTAACATATTTATATTCCTTCTTCGTACCAAGTAGCGAAAGGGAATTCTCCTAGTTCATTAAAATATTAGAAACCTTTGTATTTGATGATCGCTACAAGAAACAAGGGTATGAAAGAGAAATGTACGAGTTAGAATATTACTTTCACCCTTCTATTCCGTTTCTTTCTCTTTTCCCTTTTTTTATTCTCTTTTTTTTATTTTTTACTTTACTCTATACCAATTACCATCGAGTGGGGCCTACTTGTAATTTTATCAAAATATATCCATATGAGATCTTGTTTTGAAAGATTTATTAAAAGGATTTCAATGGTGTAATCGGAATTTAATTTGGTTTTGGTTTGTGAGTTATAATATTTTTAGTTAGTTCAAATAGTGGGGTCCGCTATTTGGATGTTATGGTCTTAGTGAGGTTGCTGAGGTGGCATGTTTGTATGTCGAGAGAATTATTTAGGGGGTTCACTTTGTATAGGTGCGATAGATTGGTAAACTCGGGTGTCTTGGAAGTTTGCCACCTCTCTTGCACAGAAAAATTGCTTCCTTTCAAGTTCCAAGATTGTTACAACTGAAATACTAAACACAGGAACAGAACTAGTAGTTATGGTTCAACAATTCTCTTCGGTGCAGTGGAGTGCCTCTCGTGCAATGCATCGTATCAACCCGAAAAGCGGGGGTGATTCGAATTCTACTTCCCGTCCCGCTCTTTCAGTAGGAGCAAGACGAAATGATTTTGGGCGGCCCATAGGTCGTTACTGATTGCCTTTTGAGGGAGTTCCTTCGCTTGCCTTTGCGTGGGCTTGCATGCTAATAGGCCTGGAATATCTGCAGGCTTTGTGGACTTGAGCCTAAGAACAGACGGTAAATGGCTACTTCTTCCATCTTAAATTATTTATACTATAAATTTGAATCAAACCTATTTAATTTGAATCAAATTTTAAAATATTAATACTATAAATTGAATATGAAGACATATTTGTGAAATTATTGAAACTAATATGATGGTGTAAATTTTAGTGTATTTTTTCAAATAAGAAAGAGAATGAACAAAAACTAGATTGATACATGTATAATCAGCTGTAAGGGAGTAGTATCTTTGTCACTATTTTTTCCATGCATGTTTTCCATTTGATTATTTTTTGAAAGGTCATAGGGGGATGAGCTATCCCCACCTAAATTTTCTTTCCACAGATGGGAGGTGGAAGGGGGTGGCGCCAATCCAAATACAATAGGTCCATAGAAGTACAATGGGGGAGAGAAATTACAACACCAACAATAATAGGACCTTCTCCCTCTCCCCGTGCGTGTGTATGAGCGTATGCGTTGTACAATATTTCCAAAAAAAAAATCTCTTGTAGGGGTGAGTGATGTATTCTAAAAATTCTTCCCTCACACAACTTTTGTTGGCCCAAAGATGTATGGCCATCCAAATTCATGTTCAGTTGTCCCCGCCAAGTCTCTCACCCTCTCTAGCCTTGCCCTGCCGTCAGCCCGCCCGCCCCACCGTGTTCCGTGAACCAGCCCCGGGCTGCTGTGCTGTGCCACTCCCCCGCCCGGCGCCGCCGGCCCGCTCCTCACCGCCTGGCCCCGCGCACTTCACGCTATCAGCGGCACCACCGCCGCCACCAGCCACGGGCTGCGAGATGGCTCTCCGGTTTTCGCTCGCGGCAGCCCAACTCTAGCCCCTTCCACTTTCATTGTCGGCATCTCCTAGTCCTGTGAGACTGGATCAAGTCGCCATCGGCTCCTCATCGATGCACGACGGTGCCCCCCTCCCGACCCGCTAGTGACATATCCTCTCTCTTGACCTATACCACATCCCCACCGACGCTCTACTCCAATATAAGGTGTGTTGCACTGCTTGACACCCTCCTTTATATCAATTGTGTTGGTTCTTCTTGGTGATGACAAGGATAAAATTCTAATGCAATTCTTTGAGGAAGATGATGAGTACGATGATGATGCTCTTATCTTGAGCTTGATTGCACAAGCGGGCAAACATGAGAGAATGAAGAAGAGGCGTCGTGGATCAGTCGATCCATGGACGTACGGCAGGTAGTTCATAAAGACATTCATGGTGGCAACTTAACGATTGTGGCTGATTATTTTGTAGGCATTTCGGTGTACAATAGAAAATTTTCATATATGAACATGAGAGATCATTTGGAGTTTTTCAATCTAGGTTTGCTATGGTGAGGGGACCTAGTAGAACTTGGGACAATGACACCATTAGATATATCATGACCATTGTTGTAATCCTAGACAACGTGATCATGGAAAACAATATGAGCAAAGTCAAAGAAGACTTTGATTAAGATGGTGGTGAGGTGTTGAGGCCGGGGAGTACAAGCGATGTGAACTACTTGTGAGAGCGTCGGTGTGGTCGAACGGGGCGTCCTCGCGTCGGCATGAAGCCGCGCGGGCGCGAGCAGGGAGCTATTTATTGCCGGTGATGTACGTGGGCTCCTTATGTCGGCTCCTTAGATATTTTTCTCTCTAGTAGTAACTACTGAACAGTGACGAGATGGCGCCAAACAACCAACACCATTATTGTAATAATGAAGATCGAGTAGTGCTGCCCAATATCATACTCAGCATATATAGGTGAACTCTCTTGCATTGTTCTCTCCCGGGCAAAATACCTCACCAACCATTCACCGCGCACACACCCAAGGTCCCAAAGCTCGACCAGGAATGGCGCCGGCGCTGCATGTTGGTGCTGCTCTTTGGATGCTCGCCGCCGGACACTACCGCCGGCGGCTATCTTCGCCGCCCTTGCTTCTCGTCGCCTACCTAGCCGTCCTTGCGCTGGTGCTGCGCTGCCGCAGCCGAGGCTCTCCCTGGCGACGTCGACGGTGGTCACCCACCTGCCGGGATTCGATGGCCCTCTTCCCTTCTACCTGGAGACCGGGTAAGCTAGGCGCCCCCGGCGACCGGCCGGCTGGCCGTCGACGTCGATGCATCATCCTCATCCTCTGCTCCAGTACTCCGCCGGCTGAACTTTGCCGCTGTGCACCTGTGACTGTGATGCATGTGACGCTGACGCTGCAGGTACGTGGAGATAGAGGAGGAGACAGGGGCGGAGCTGTTCTACTACTTCGTGGAGTCGCAGCGGAGCCCGCGCACGGACCCCTTGCTCCTCTGGCTGTCGGGTGGGCCCAGGTGCTCTGGCCTCTGCGGGTTTGCGCTTCAGATGGGTGAGACTTGAGAGTGCCTTTGACTTGTCAACAGTTCAGAAGTAAATTGTAAAAATAAATAAATATACTATTTATCCAGATACACTTTTGAGGATCTTTTTAGTTGCATGTAGATTTATGAGGCTATTTATCCAGATACACTTTTGAGGATCTTTTTAGTTGCATGTAGATTTATGAGGCTATTTATCCAGATACATATTTGAGGAATATGTTGAGTTTAATTTACGATGAAAGATGTGAGTAATTTAGATACAGTTTAGATGGGTATTTCATTTCATTTTTATAATGATAGATATGGTTAATTTAGCTATTAAATTTAAATTGTCTTTCATAAGCTCCGTTGAAGGCCTCTAGTTAGCTAGTAGTAAGATCTGACTTATTAGAACAACTTAAAATTAAAAGAAATTGTTTTTGGACAAGGTTTGGATCAAACATTAAGAATATAAACCATGAATAATTTGTACGTAGTTGAGTTTGGAAATACGATAACCATATGAATAGATTTGTCTTTAAATATAGAGGGATTACACCATTCAAACTTTATCCCTTTTTTATAACAATAGACGCAAACCTAAGTTTTTGCACACACACTTACACTTGTATCACACAAAGGTTCTGTGAAGTTTGTTGGGGAACCATATGACGGCACATTGCCGAGAATGGTCTACAATCCATATTCCTGGATAGGTGAGGAGGAGATATAATGGTTTTTCTTGATTCTCTGTTTGATGCATATATATAACTATTCCATCTCCATATCATTGAGATGGCAAGTATTCTCTACTTGGAATCGCCTGTTGGTGCTGGTTTCTCTTATGCGACTGATCCCAAAGCTTATGAAGTTGGAGACATCTCATCTTCTAGGCAGGTCACGCGACATTTTTGAGAAAGGTTTTGACACACACAACAACATTGGTGTATATGTCAACCGAGGAAATTTTAAAAATGTGGCCGCCTAGTGACTACCCTTTTTGTATGTTTCGGTCATATAGTGGTTTGATGAGCACCCAAAGGATCTTTTAGATCGTCCTTTCTACATTGGTGGAGATTCATATGGGGGGAAGGTGGTTCCTGTCATTGCACACTACATTTCAGATGGTAAACTGACTAAACTCCTTAGCTTCAGTTCGTCGTTCTTGCTTCCCTCTTAGTTGTGGTATGGATTATATTTCGAGAGAGACAACTCTTTGTCCTAATACTAATCTAATTCATGCGTGATTGCATATGCCCCAGGAATTGAGGAAATGCAACAACCACTTATTAAACTGAAGGCATGTGATTACGCTAGCGCATAGCATACAAAAATATATAGGAATTTGAACTATTTTCCCATGACATGCAAATAGGCTTAATTTTCTGAGTTACCCACATAATCTGTAAAATTAAGCTGGCTATTTTGCAGTTTGCAACCAAGCCCTCTTGTGCATCCCTAATTTGAAACCATGTAGCTTAATGATCCATTATTGATTTATGCAGGGTTATATGGTTGGTAATCCTTTTACTGGGGGAGAAAAACTTGATTCCAACTCAGAGTTCCGTTTTCTCATTCATTTGGAATCATCTCGACCAACAATATGAGGTATATACTCTTGTTCCTCCTCATATGGTATATCTTTTTGAGAAATGAAGCACCCTAACATTGTAAGAACACTTCGCTTGCAATCCCATTACCTTTGCATTCATCATTACATTTCTAAGAGTTTCATCAAAAACTGCAAAGGAGATTTCCTAAACCCGACAAACGAACCTTGCGCGGATGTGGTACGGACTATTAGCAAGGTAAAGCTTCAATTTTCACCTTTATCTCCGAATCTTTGTTGATCGTCTTACCGGTCTCAACTGTCTTAACATTGTTCTTTGCATCTCCATAGCTCATGTCGGTTACATTAGCGAACATATTGCAACCAATATGTCATATTCCATCACAAAAACGAAGAGGTGCTGCGGAAGAGGAAAACTACCACTATCGGCTTAGTGGCCCACCGAAGAACCTCCCTTCTATTGCTTCCAAGTATGTCACGCAACCTGTGGATTATTGTGTGTGTGTGTGTTCATGCAATTTGAGATCAATTTATTCCACAAATCTACTACCTGAGTTTAGATTCCTTTTCTAAAACCCAGGACTACCTCAGATACCTATCCTACTTTTGGGCCAATGACAATGCCGTTAGAGATGCTCTTGGAGTGAAGGAGGTAACTAAGACAAACTTATTAGTAGTTCTAAGTAATTTTGACTATCTCAAATGACCCAAAGATAGCACAAATTGGCGGGGAACAAAGTGACGGAATGGATTAGGTGCAAAAACCTCCAATTCTTCCTTATGCGTTCGATCTTCCCAGCAACATAAACTACCACTTCAACCTCAGCATTAGAGGATATCGCGCTGTTGTATACAGGTGAAAAACTCATTCTCTCTAGTCGGGTGAGCAAGACATTTCAGCTAACACATCAAAAGAAATTGTAGTTCCATTTTTTTTTTTTTTGCAGAAACAACATCTCCTTACCAGGGGGGCATATATATACACAATATATTTGCAAGTTATTAGCAATTGTTTAAATCTACCTCCATATGGTTGTGCTTAATTAGCTACAAGTTCCTATTCTTTTGCACAGTGGAGACCATGACCTCACCATACCATTTACGGGCACACAAGCATGGACAAGATCCCTCAATTTCTCCATAGTTGATGATTGGAGGGCTTGGCACGTTGATAACCAAGCAGCAGGGTTAAGTTCTCTTCTTGTGCCCCTGCATTTTAGTGTTTCTCTCTCTATATAGTCCCGTCTCTCTCTCTCTCTCTCTACATATATATAGTCCATTATCACGTCATTGTTTACAAAATTTTGTTTATTTTTTGAGGAAAATGTTTTCTATATATGAATGTGTTTCTCAAATTCATGACTTGATGTCACGAAGTCCTACTATTCTTTTTGTCTAATAAAGAATCTAAAATGTCCTTTGTTACCGTAGATTCACAATCACGTATGCTACCAACCTGACTTTTGCGACGATAAAGGTATGTCTCCGTCCTCATTTCATTTTACATATATATTGGATGGATAAATCACATGGTGGTGGTAGTGGTGGGGCGTTGATGCATAACAAAACCTTGTTTTTGGTTGCTTGTGGATGATGTAGGGTGGCGGCCATGTTACCAGTGATACAAATCCTGAAGAATCATTTGTTATGGTTAGAAGGTGGCTGGACAATGAGTCCCTGTAGTCCAGATCACCAGATGCATTCATGCTGCACTCGAGTTCAGATTCATATCATCCATAGAGCGTGGATAAGAGCTGGGATGATTATGTGAAGCCATTGAATGTAATAAAGCACGCCAATATTAAACCTTGCTTTTCACTGAAATGTAGTGCAATTCTTGTTTGAATGGATCGCAATACAAAATGGTACCCAATCTTTCAAACTTTTTTTTTTTTTTTTTTTTTTGACCGAAACGGTTGGGGAGTCCCCGACCTATATTTTTTTTTTTTTAATTAAATGAGCGAATGAGGAGTACAACTAGAACAAATTACTGTTAGCATGTTGTATTTAGGCCAATGGTTTGTGTGGTTGTAATTGTGCCTGAGTGGTTGGCTTGCATGCCACCCCCAGCTCTCTATATGTACTCGTGTAACAATGTAATACAATCAATTACTATTCCCACATTTTCATGGTATCACACGCGGTTACGATCCGCTACTCTTCCGCAACCCCTAGCGCCGCCGCTGATCTGATCGCCACCTCGCGCCTGACTCCGTCGCCGGTGTGCCGCTGATCCCATCGCCAGCGCTCTGATCCGATCGCCCAACCCGTGCTGCATTCATCGCCGGGATTGGTCGCTGGTCTTACTCGATCGTCGATCTCCGTCCGATCGCCCAACCCGTGCTGCATTCATCGCCGGGATTGGTCGTTGGTCTTACTCGATCGTCGATCTCCGTCTGTCGCGCGGCCTGCCTGGAGCCGCCCGCCGCTGCCGAGATCCCTCGTCGGCCACTCCACTCCGCGACGTGTATCAATCGCGCGGCCCCGAAGCCCGACGCGGTCCCATCGCGCGCGTGAAGCCCGGCGTGCTCAGTCCTCGCGCGATCAAGTCGTCGCGCGCCGGCCGTTCCCCGCTCGAAGCTCCCTCGCGCGTCACCGCGCGCTCGCGCGATCGGACTCCTCCCCGACCGACTCCGCGCCGCGACAGACTACGCGCGATCGGGAGGCCCGACCCCGATCCACGCGACGCCGCACGATCCGGACTCCGCCCAGACCGACTCCTCCGCGCGATCGTGAGGCCCGACTCCGCCCCCGATCCACGCGACGCCGATCCGCGAGGCCCGCTCAGCGCGTTGCGTACGTACGCCAGCGTCCACGCGTGCCGGCTTCCTCGCGCTGATTGCGTGAGCACTTTGCTCGCGTTTGTCCTGATCACTGCCTCACGTGATTGGTTTCGGTGAGTAAAAAAAAAAAAAAAAAAAAAAAAAAAGAAAAGAAAAAAGAAGAAGAGAAGAGTAAAAAAAAAAAAAAAGGGGAGGAGGAGGCAACATGCAATTTTGGCCGCACCCTGCTTCACCAGCTTCTTTTGCCGCCATGCCACAGTACACGGCGCCCTACTTGCCGTACAACGTCGGCGCGTCTCCATTGTTCGGTGCGCCCTACTCACCATACGGGGGTGTCTACCCCTACACTGTGCAGCAGCGGCTCCAGCCATGTACAAGGATGCAGGGCTTCAACACCATGTCGCTGAACGCGATGCCTTCGACCGAGTGGTACGCTGATTCCGGCGCCGGCGCTCACATGGTCAACAACGCTGGTATACTATCCTCTTTTCATCCTCCTTCGTCATCAAGTCCTTCATCTATCATTGTGGGTAACGGAGCCATGCTTCCCGTCACCTCTGTTGGGTCATACTCTTTTTCCACGACGGGACGTCCTCTTTCTCTTTCTAATGTCCTAGTCTCACCTAGCATTATTAAGAATTTAATTTCCGTCCGTCGTTTCACCACTGATAATAATTGTTCCATCGAGTTTGACCCATTTGGCCTTTCTATCAAGGACTTAGACACACAAAGAGTGATCTCCAGGTGTAATAGTACGGGTGACCTCTACCCGTTCTTTCCACCGGCACCAGCTAGCACCACCGCCTTTACTGCCGACTCATCCTCCACCACTTTGTGGCATCGCCGCCTTGGTCATATCGGTCATGAGGCATTGTCCAAGCTCATTAGCTCCAATGTTATTTCTTGTAGCAAGCGCCAACCTGATCATATTTGTCATGCCTGTCAATTAGGTCGCCATGTGCGTCTTCCTTTTAGCATGTCAAATTCTCGGGCGCTTCATCCTTTTGATTTAATACATTGTGATCTTTGGACCTCTCCAGTTGTTAGTGTGTCTGGGTATAAATATTATCTTGTCATTCTTGATGACTGCACCCACTACACTTGGACCTTTCCTTTACGCCTCAAGTCCGACACATTTGGCATTTTATCTAACTTTTTTTTCTCATTAGTGCATTACGTTTAACTCTCCCATTAAGGCAGTTCGGTGCGACAATGGCGTGAGTTCGATAACTCCTCGGCCCGCACGTTCTTCCTCACTCACGGGGTAATCCTCCGTCTGTCGTGCCCATACACCTCACAACAGAACGGACGTGCCGAGCGCACTCTTCGCACGATTAACAACATCCTACGCTCACTTCTTTTTCAGGCCAGTCTTCCTCCAGTTTATTGGGCTGACACACTTCATACTGCCACATATCTGATAAATCGTCACCCAACAAAAACACTAGACGGTCGCACTCCTTTCCTTGCACTCTATGGCACACAACGCTCATATGCTCATCTTCAAGTTTTCGGTTGTGCCTGTTACCCCAACTTATCCTCTACAGCTTCACATAAATTGTCACCCCGCTCCTCCTTATGTGTCTTTCTTGGGTATTCCTCGATCACAAAGGGTACCGGTGTCTTGATTTGCATTCAAATCGGATCATCGTCTCTCGACACGTTGTGTTCGATGAGACTCGGTTTCCTTTCGACGACATGTCCACCTCTCCCCAAGATCCGGCAACACTAGAGTTTTTGAGCGATGATGACGATTCCTCTCTACCTGTTGGGCCAAGAGTTGTGGCTGCAGGTACTCGACTTCCCGGTGGCTTGTCGTCCGGCGCTGCTGCCCCCCGTGTCCTCCGCCACAGCTGCTGCCGCGATGCGCCCCCCCTCCACCTCACGGCGCACCATGGTGCCCCTTCCACGCCGACCGGTGTTGCTGCCCCTGTGCACCCTACACAGGCTGCTGCCAGCAGCACCACTCACACGGCGCCCACGAGTATTGCCGGTTCTGCTGCCCCTGATGCTCGTGCACAGGTTGTTGCCAGCGCGGTACCCGCCGCACAACCGCTAGCATTTCGACCGATCGCCATCCCTCCGGTCACCACGCGCTTTCGACGCGCGACGCGTGGGCAAGGCGGGCATGGCCCGGCCGTGGATCGCCTTAATCTCCACGCCCGTGCCTATATCGCCGCTGCCTCACTCCGTCCGTGATGCCCTATCAAGATCCACATTGGCGTGCTGCTATGCAAGCTGAGTTTGATGCATTGGTCGCCAATGACACCTGGAGTCTTGTGCCACGACCTCCTAGTGTTAATATGGTTACTGGCAAGTGGATTTTTTCGTCACAAACTACACGCAGATGGTTCTCTGGATCGCTACAAGGCTCGTTGGGTTCTCAGGGGATTCACTCAGCGACCTGGCATTGATTATGATGAGACCTTTAGTCCACTGGTCAAGCCCGCGACAGTCCGAGTGGTTCTTTCTCTAGCTCTTTCTCAGGACTGGCCTATTCACCAATTGGATGTGAAGAATGCGTTCTTGCATGGCACCCTCACTGAGACAGTATACTGTGTACAACCCTCTGGTTTTGTGGATTCCTCTCATCCAGATCATGTATGTCGGCTCAACAAATCTTTATATGGTTTGAAACAGGCTCCTCGTGCTTGGCATCACAGGTTCGCCTCCTATCTTTTTTCCATTGGATTTGTTGAAAACAAGTCAGATAGTTCACTATTTATATATCGCCGAGGGTCAGACACTGCCTACTTGTTGCTATATGTGGATGACATTGTTCTCACTGCCTCCTCTGCTGAGTTTCTCAAGCATGTTATTGGGGCTCTCCAACGTGAGTTTGCTATGATGGACATGGGCCAGCTTCACCATTTTTTGGGTATTTCGTGACACGCCCGCCACCGGGTCGTTTGTTTCTCTCTCAACGGCAAGACACGCATGATATTTTGGGAGCGCGCCGGGATGAGTGCGTGCAAGCCATGCAGCACACCTGTTGATGTTCACTCCAAATTATCTGCAGATGGACGTCCTGTTGATGATGCTACTCAATTACCGCGAGCCGGGGGTGCTCTACAAGATTTGGCGTTCACCCGTCCGGATATTGCTTTCGCCGTCCAGCAGATTTGTCTCTATATGCATGATCCTCGGGAACCCCACCTTGCAGCTCTCAAGCGCATCTTGCGCTACCTGCAGGGCACTATGTCCCTTGGACTGACCATGCGCCGCTCTTCTCCTACAGAGCTTGTTGTCTACACAGATGCCGATTGGGCTAGATGTCCTGATACCCGCCGATCAACCTCTGGCTACGCAGTGTTCCTCGGAGATAACCTTGTGTCGTGGTCCTCCAAGCGCCAACACACGGTCTCCCGGTCCAGCGCTGAGGCTGAGTACCGTGCTGTAGCGAATGGTGTCGCTGAAGCTACATGGCTACGTCAGTTACTCCTTGAGCTTCGCCACCCGCTTCGCCATGCCACTTTGGTCTATTGTGACAATGTTAGTGCTGTCTATCTCTCCGGTAACCCGGTGCAGCATCAGCGAACGAAGCACGTTGAGATCGATCTCCATTTTGTTCAAGAGAAGGTCGCCCTCGGTCACGTTCGGGTTCTCCATGTTCCTACGACATCGCAGTATGCCGACGTCTTCACCAAGGGCCTACCCACCTCGTTGTTCCAGGAGTTTCGGTCCAGCCTGACCGTTAGCAATGCTCCCGATTAGACTGCGGGGGAGTGTTAGCATGTTGTATTTAGGCCAATGGTTTGTGTGGTTGTAATTGTGCTTGAGTGGTTGGCTTGCATGCCACCCCAGCTCTCTATATATGTCGTGTAACAATGTAATACAATCAATTACTATTCCCACACTTTCAATTACAAGGCATCAGGCCCAAAAACTAAGAAACTAAGAAACAAACAAAGCTGAACTGAGAAAAAGAAGACCAAAAAGGCTATGTTAGGCTACTTCTCCAGGAAACAAGTCTTGACTTTGTAGAAGGTTTCAAACTAGTTTTATCTGCCCTTCTTCTTGTGCAAACGTTATAACTGTACAGACTGCACAAAAAAAAAAAAAAAAAAAAAAAAAAAAAATCTTTTGCCACTGTCTGCCAGGTTAATTAGTCTCTGAATTCACAGGTTCAGACTAGTGTACACCCAAAATTTTGTGCAGTGTCTTTTATTCTCGGATACAACTCAAATCACAACTCTGCTGTAGGCTCGATCTTGGCATGATGAAATTAGTTGTTCAACCAGCTGCCAGACATGGTTTTCCATGGACAAAACTTGCTCCAAGGGCGAGCTAGCTCTGCTGCCTAGACGAAGACCACAGTCATCACCGACAGAACATCTCCCTGCAGCCAAGCACACGCCCGACGGGCCACCGCGGCGCACTAGTAACCAAAATCTTTTTACGTGACGGGCATTTTAGATTTTGCGTGGCGGGCACCGTAGCCCATCACCCCGGTGAGGTCACGGTAAATCGCGGCCTTTTTGCGTGGACGGCTACAGTGCAACCAAACACCCAAAAGTTAACTCATTCTAGCAGTGTTGGCCTATTTTGATGCAACCAAACACACCCGTAAGGACCAGGTGCGGACAACTCGGGCCAGCCAACCTAATAGTCAGCTAGCTACATGGAGCATTATAGCTCCTTACCGAAGTGTGGTGACCCGACTTCGGTGGTGTAGAGATACATAGTGCTTTTACATGGGCCACGGCGTCCCCGTGGGCTGTGGCCGATGTCTCGCTGCCTTCGCGGCGGGGCGGGCGGGTTAGCGGGGGTCGCACGGGGACTAGGAACCAAACCCGCCTCCGCCCGGACCCCAAGTTGGCAACGGGGCCCCGATCCCCGATTCCCGTGGGGAATTCACCCATTAGGGGACGGGGATGGTATGAAATTATTCCCCACGGGGGAGTTATACGGTGGAAAAGCTATCCCCGTCGGGGATCGCGGGGACGGGGATGGTTGGCTGTTCCCCGGCCCCGTTCCCCGCCAACCCGCCTCGCTAGGAAAGCTCACGGTGAGCGAACGCATACAAGCGAGCGAAGATGAGGCCCAATTAAGGCCCATATGCAGCCGACCGAGTATATATACTGCAAATAACCCTAATCTCCCTAAACTCCACTCCCGTATCCCACCTTCCGAGCGCCCGCCGCCCGTCAATAGACTCGCAACGCATCTCTCGCTCGACGCCGCCACTCCCGATATCGCCACTCGCCCAGCCCTAGCGGCGCGATTCAAGATGCGTGACGCGACTCGCGTCTCCGCGGCATCCGCGGCGAGGCGCCGACCCGGCCGGCGATCGCGACCGCGTGGAACCGTCGGCCTCGGATCCCTCTCGCCGCACGAGCTGCCCAAGGACTCCTGCGCCGCCGCCAAAGGATCCGCCGCCCGGCGCCCGGACCTCCACGCTCCACCCCAGCGCCCGGTCCGGTGGCTCCTCCAACTCGGCCGCGTGGCTCCGTCCCGATTCCGTGGCACACGGCTCCCGACGTCGCGGCGCCGCCCCTCCACGAGCATGCGGGGGCGGGGATCCCCGCGGGGATTTTTCCCCACGGGGGACGGGGATGGGGAGAAAGCTTCCCGTGAGCTTTGACGAGGGGGACGGGGACGGGATTTTATCTCTCCGGGGACGGATGGGGAGGCAATCCCCGATGGGGAATTCCCGTTGCCATCGTGGGCGGACCCGACGGGGATATATTTCCTACCATTTGCATCCCGTGGGGATTAAATTTGTCCTATCCCCGTCCCTAATAGGGGAATTCCCTTGAGGATTCGGGGATCGGGTCCCCGTTAACATTTTGAATCCACATGCAAGTATGGAGCGAGTTACAAAAGTTAACATATATATTAACACTTTGTTTCCAAAGCATGTTAACACTAGTTTCTATAAAGTTAGTAACTTAAAAACTTTGACTTCTAAGGGCCGGAAAGGTGCAGATACATATATAGTAGTGCCCGTTCTAGTTGTGTCATCCACCCGGCAAAGACGGACCCGAGTTGATAGTTCCAACGGCACCTGACGCGGTAGCCGCCGGCATTTTTCTCGGGGAGGCTCGGCGGCGCCTCAAAACCGTAGAGCGCTAACAACTTGCACGATGGATGGCCTCGGGCTTTGTTTACCATGCGCGCACCGAGGAGACCGACAAGCAACATCCGCTCCATCTCTTTGGGGTCAAAGTCTCCGTTCGTGGGGGGGGTCGCCGCATGAAGAACCAATCCGCGCCCGTGCAGCTCAGAAACCAGCTGCGCCCGGTGGACGACGGTGCCATTAGGAAGGTGCACCACGGGCGCCGTCCACAGGCGACCTCAAGGAGGAGGACGCCGGCTATAAATGTCGGATTCCTTATTGAATCTGCGGTGGTCGTGCACTCGGGTCCATGTATCCCATTGTGCCCGCGATCACCACCGTGGTGTGCGAGCCCGGCCATGGTCAACCATCCTCGCGAGCCCGAAGTCGCCGAGCTTGGCGTGGAAGGACGGCGTCCAGCATGGCGTTGCTCGCTTGATGTCCCCGTGCACCACGCGACCGCTCCCACTCCTCGTACAGAGGTACAGCAGCGCCCCGACCCGAGCCCGATCGGGTGCCTTAGCCGTCATTGCTGGTGCTGTAGAGGTGCTTGTCAAGGCTGGCGTTGGGCATCATCTCATAGACGAGGAGCAGCTCGCCACCGTCGTGGCACCAGACCAATGAGCTGCACCAGATTCACGGTGCCTTAGCGGCCGACGATCCTCACCCGGAGGCGTACTCTTTCCTCCCCGCGGCGTCGAGCCCTTGGACACTCTCTTGATGGCGGCGTGAAGGTCCATGTCCTTGAGGAATCCCTGTACACTGAGGCGAAGCCCCCTTCTCCCAGCTTCGAAAGTGTCGGAGAAGTTGTCGGTGGCGATGGCGAGCTCCCGTAACGAAACCGCTTTGGCCCGGTCCCTTTCTCAAAGTTGTCGTCCATATCAAATAACTTCGTCTCCGTGCTCGCTTCCTCGTTGAGTTTGGCCTTTCTTTGCCGTCGCCAGAGAAGGAGGCCTAGAATGATCAGAACGAGACCAAAGCAGCGGAGATGCCGATCGCAACCCTTGTCTTTGTCTTGGCGGAGGCGATGAAGGTCTTGTGGGAATTGAAGATTCGGAATGTGGCACGACATCAAGTTTCTTGTTTTCACATCAATACAGACCATTTTTCTATAACTGAGCAAATCGTTAAAGCAGGGTGCATTGGAGCGAGACACACGCATTACCGGAAGTCGGCGCCACCGGCGCCGGCGGCCAGCGACGGTGGCGACACCGGCACCGTCGGTGGCAGAGTGACCTCGAACGCGCGCCCACCTTGTACCGCAGGTAGCAGCTGTACCCCCGAGGGCTCCTGAGATATTATTGCTCCGAACTCGCTGGATAGCTTGGCGGCGTAGTTCGAGATACAACCGCTGCACTTTCGGTGGCGTTGAGGTCCCTACTGCACTGCGCCAGGCCGTACATCTTGTCATGCTCGGGGCCCGATGCACGGCGTGCTGTCGTTGGAGATCAGCAGCGGCGAGGTGACCACGCCGCTGGAGAGCTTGGTCATCAGGGGCACCCAGGCCTCGTGCACCGGGTCAGGTTGAGGGTTACCGAAAGTACTTCGAGGTCTGCGGTGGCGGGGGATCGGCTCGGCCGAGTACCTGAGCACGCCACGCGACATAAGCTGCCTTCACGACCCGGCTGCCTGGGCACACCGTCGTGATCCCCGCGGGCGCGCCGGTGAGGCACTTCCGGCACTCCGTCGCATTGCGGTCCGCGAAACACATGATGAGGCCGAACACCTCATCATCGGACCCTTCCCGATGCCGCCCTTGTAGAACCACCTGTTGGCGTCGGCCGCCGCGGGAGCTTGGCCAGGAGCTGGTCCAGGTTCTTCTTGTATTGGCTGCCGTCGGTGTAGTTTCCCGTCTTCGAGCAGTTTGCAATAACCGGATGATCGTACTGCCCTGCTGCCGTGACGAAGAAGAGGAAGTGCATGTGCATGGCGGCCAGGAGAAGGCGGGAAGCCATGGCCAGCGGGGTTGTCCAGGCCGGGCAGCTCCAGTCCTTTGTACGTCCGCCAGTGTTTGGTCCGAACTATAAAGAGAGCTAGCTTCTTGCAGAGGGTTGAGGATATCGATCGATCGGCATGTGTTGTTCTGTTGGCGCTAGGCAAGACCTCGCCGGCCGCCAAGCATGTGTAGACGTGCTGGCCAGGACGACATTTGCGATGAGACTCCCTAGTTTTTAACGAAACATTTTCAATGCACGCACACGCACAGGCACACGCCACACACGCACACGCACCTCCTTCCCCTCCGGCCGGCCTCCATTCCCTTGCCCGGCCCTCTCCGCACTCAAGCGCAAACAAATTCGTTGTGGATGGGATGATCCTTTACTGCGCAAAAGACAGCGCGGCAATGCCCTATCGTCAGTTTGCATGATTCTAGGGAAGCAACACATTAATTGGTCCATTCTTTTTTGGAGGGTGCAAAGAAATCATTCAACCTGTAGTCCATTCCATGATTGTTTTTACATAGTATATTTACCATGGCTTACATACTTAGGCCAGTCTCAATGGAGCGTTTCACCTCTCGGTTTTCAAGATGTGAAATTTTGGCATCAAATAGAAGACAGTTTCATTGCACAGTTACCGCCTCTCTCTCATTGCATGGTTTCATTACATATTGTTGGTGTATCGAGAACCGGGGGCCTCGAGCACCGGCAATGAATTTATATGTTGTCGCGCCCCCCGTCGATGACGCGGCGCGAGATGGACACAAGGGTTTATCCCTGGTTCAAGTCATGGGTGGCTCTACGTCCAACAGTAGGGTGATTCTTGTATTAACTTTCGCGCCAAAGGGCTCGTAGTAGGGAGTACAAGCGGTTATTGAGAGAGGGAACGGTTGTCAAGTCTCTCGTGATCGTGGTGTTAGTGGGAAATTTCTCTAGCCTCCTCTATAACGGGCCATCACTCTCCCTTTTATAGCTCGAAGGGAGGCGTGGTCCACATAAGTGTGTCAGTTACTAGAGCTAATGTGTCCGTTGTCCGAGGTCTAAACGTCCTTATCGCCGAGGCCGGGCTCGGGCAGTCCAGCTATGGACGGGAGGTGGAGACGCGTGTCCCCTGACCTCTTGATACGTGTCTACAGCTGTCCGTGGAGCCGAGGGCTCACGAGGGTCTATGTCGAGTTCTTGCTTGGGGTGAAGGTTTTCTTGGTGTTGTCGTCGTGGCGTGGCGAGGCCCCGAGGGGGATCGGCAGGGGCGAAGCTAGAAAAATCGCAGTCGGGTCGACACTCAGACAACTAAAAAAATGGCAGCCGTAACCAAGCATAATATAAGTTTTTTTTATAAAGCATAATATCAATTCCATAATGCAGCAATGCATATTGTATTGTAACAAAACAAGGATTTTACAAGGGTAGTTACCTCTTACAGTTTCCCTCTACGATTACGATCCTCCATTTTATGAAAGCGAACTATCACATCTTCGATAGGAATTGTGCATAGAAGTTCCGGTTCCATAAAACATATGATACAATCATTCATAAATCCATCACCAATACGATTTCTCAATATTGTCTTCACAATTTTCATTGCTGAAAAACACCTCTCCACCGATGCAGTGGCAATAGGAAGAACCAGTACTAGCTTGAGAAGCCGATAAACCAAAGGAAAAGCCAAATGTTTTTTAGTGCTCACCATCAACCTAGCAAGCTCAGAAATAGTGTTCAAGCCGGCAAATCTTTCATCAGCTTGCATATTGTCAATATAAAAATGAAGCTCTCGAGCAAGATCTTTAAGTTGTGTCGAGTTGAAATCATCAGGATATGACTTAGCCAACTCCATTAGACTCTCATGTTTGAATGCCTCAAAAGAATTCTTGGGATTGAAAGCAGCGATATGAGTAAGCAACTGAGAGTTTACCTCATTAAAACGATCATTGAACTCTACAAGTTGCAAATCAATAATTGGGTTCAAGCAATCATATCTGTAATGTTGATAGTTTGTGCGATTGATCTTTTTTCTTGGCCTATGGCGATCAATATATTCCTCATCCATGTCCAATTTAGGAATTCCATGTTCTTCACAAAAGGAGTATACAGCTTGCAGCAAAGAATCCCATCCACCATCCCTGATTTGCTGAAATTTCTGCTCACTTGCTGGAATGAAGAAGAAGGTGCATGTCTAAAGTTTTATGAGAATCCAGGTTCGGATTGAGGCAGTAGCGAATAGCTGAAGGAAAAAAGTCACAAAACCTAAGAACTTGATCGCTAATTGCAAACTGAATCATTGGGTAATTCAGATTAAGTACCTTGTCTTGTGTAGATGTAGATGCGGACAACTTGAGAGAGCACAGCGGCAGTTCTGCAGTCCGGCCGCGCTTGAGCCCTAGAGGCGACGCCACACGGAACGACGGAACACGGAATGACAGACGGAAGGAGATTGGAGATTTTTATTTAACTAGCAAACGTGCCCGTGCGTTGCTACGGGAATTTTTTTTAATGTGTCCAAAGACTACATCGATCATGTTGTTCGACCACTCGTTTTTGTGGCTGATAAGCAACTTCGCCTATTGCCAGATATATCAAGCAGCAGTCGCGTTAGCACAAGGATCACGGAATTGATATTTTCGTTGCATCGAGTGAGAACTGAGAAGAAGCAAATAAACCATCCAAGTACATGGTGCAACAAGGATTCAGATAGACAAAACAAAGATATGTGTATAGGGATGCATTGTTCAGAAACCTTGTCACTATGCATCATTAGGCCATCGCAACTGCAAATCCCAGCATCCTGCACCTTCTTCACATCTCCTGCATTTATCCCTTGAGAAAGCACTGTGTCAAACAGATGCATGCACCACAGATTAGCTATGACATGCATGATCAAGAAGCATAGAAATTTAAGCACAATATGATGTGGAGGCACTTCTATGCTTTGAAATTTATTTGGCCTATCACTAACTAATTACATGTGCAACATGGTGTCTAAGAAGGCTCACAGATTCAACTCATGTTCCTCTCTCCCACTACAAGCTAACTGTTGTGGACGCTAGCCCGTAGGAATAATTCACACAAAATTAATATGAGATTAAGATTTGGGCAGGAAAATATACGAACAAAAAAGAAAGCTAGTTGATTAACGCATCAGCACACATGATTGACCAGATTAATTGAGAGCAGCAGATGGAGGGCCGTGGCGGCTGCAGCGAGAACATGCGGGCCAGCGGCAGAGGCACGGCGATGGCTCGAGCGAGCGTGAGCGACGGGCGGACAGCGAGCACGGCCTAAGTCACGGCGACGGCGAGCGCGACGTTACCCTGGGCGACCGAGGGGCAGCAACCATCTTGGAAGTCCGGGAGCCGATCGTTGCTCGATCGTCTAGTGCTGGCAGTCGACGGGTAATAATAGGATTTTTTTTTTTTTTTTTTTTTTTTTTTGCTCTGGTCTGATCTGCCAGCATGCATGTCAATGTGCACCGATCGACAGCTATTTGCCTTTCCTTATTAGTATTACCAACGATTCAAAACTTGCCAATTACTTGGCGGAAGCAGATCGAGTATTTGTATCCGAGTCGATATCGAAATAGACCCCCGGCCGGGCCACAATGGCTGGACGAAATTTTGGGCGGACGACGAAAATTTTCTCTCTTTATTAGTAGGTATAGGTATAGATTTGTGATTTGCGAACTGCTGATACATATGTCGTTTGGCCTTCTCGTGCAGATGGGCCAGCTCCCAACTCTAATACTTATGTATGCATAGATGGGCCGGCCAGCTCCAAACTCTAATAGACTAATACATGCCTGATTATTTCGTCTTTTAAATAAAGTGAAAAAATAGTGGGCCATAGCGAAGCTATTTGCTATTTGTGCCAACCTTTGACCACTGTTGCATCCTCCAGTAGCAGATAGAGGAGAAAGGAGCTGCAGCGGCTTCCTCTAAGCGGTACTGCATGCAAGCGTACCACCTACCGTACGCTATATGCAGCGTAGTACGACGCCGTCCGCTATGCACAAAGAGGGAGGGAGGAGAGAAAGACTTGGGAGGGAAGGAGACGAAAGAGAGAAAACTGAAATGTGGCCTCATTTATTGGTAGTTGGTATAGAGTATGAAATATAGAGGACGATGGACGAGAGAAATGGATATAGAGGAGAGAATCTAGATGACAAGGATATAATACTCCTTTTAGAGAATGAAAATATAGTACCACGAATGCAGACGGCCTAAGACTGTCTCCAACAGGTGATGCAAAACGAGAGGCAAACACAAAATAGGTCACGTACACTGACTTTAGGTGTCAAAAATAGCCTCCAACACAAGAGGAATCAGAGCATGCACTTTAGGTAGGGGACGAACCAGGCCCGATGGAGGGAGGAGATAATCAGCGGCTCGCACGATGGGGCTCCTCCTCAGTGGCTCGAATCCGCCCGCGTATACCCAACTCCGCCTGCTACAGTTGCTCGGCAAGTCGTCGCCGTCACGGTGACTGAAGAAGACAAGAGCAGCTCTGATCTGCCTGCAAATGACCGGAAGGGGAGAGGGCACCGCCACTGGTGGAGGAGGAGGCACGACCGCACGCTGCCGCCAGTGGATAGGAATGAAAATTGTAAAAAAAAAAGGTAGCAGACGATCTGACACGAACCGGGAAAGGTCTCTTGTCGTTTTTGGTAATTCAGTGACAACATTAGGTGAACTAATAATGTGTGATTGAGATGATACACAGAAGATTAGTTCACATGTGATGACGTAATGAAGAAGCTTTATTGCATATGAGACATTATATGGAATCATGTGACCAAGGTGGTGAAGATCAAGATGAAGCTTGTCTTGATGGACCCGTTGCAAGAGTGAAGGGCTAGTCGAGGCTTTGAAGTCATGGACCGTGAGACGGTGAAGCTTGAACAAGACTTGGCACTGATAGAACCCCGTAACGGTGAAGAGCAAGTGAAGTCAAGATCAATGGACCAAGAGGGTCATGTGATGATATGGAGTGGATCATATCATTCTTGATCGTGTTGATACATGCATTGCATCGCCACTTGAAGATGGAGCTGAATGGAAATGCGCAAGGCAAAGGTATAACCTATAGAGCATTTCATTTCACTGGTCATTGGTGCTTAGAGAAGTTTATGACCGGATTTAGGATAGATGGTCGTACTATCAAGAGCGACAATCTTGTTTGCATATTGGTCATCTAGTGCCACTTGTGCGATCTAACTTTGTGATGTGTTAGGATCGAGTGGCGCGGTGAGCTCAAGTAAAAATCCTTTAAAAATGATTGTCAAAAATCTAACACACATGCACATGGTGATGTACACTTGGTGGTGTTGGCACATTTGCAAAGGCAGTGGTGTTTGCAGGATTCGGCGTTTTTGAGAAAATGATATGCTTATTTTCTATTGCGCTGGATGCAAGTTGTTGGTGAAAACATGCTATCTCCGGAGCACAAGTTTGTAGACTTGTTGTCTAGCATATATGTGCAAAGGTGGAGAAGTTTGCGTCGACGACGGGCTAAAAAACGAGGTTTTACATGTGTCGGACGCTAAGGTTGTGGGCATCGGGCGTTGGTGGTGCATCCAATGCGTTGTGCTTTCTTGCTGGCGCCGAGCGGCCGTATCTTGCGGAGCCTCCGGCCGGTGACGCGTCGGACGCTGAGTGGCGCGTGGGCAGCGTTCGGGGCATCTTTGTGACGGGCGAGGCAAAGGCGCGAAGTTGAATGCGTCGGACGCCCGGTGCGTCCGACGGTTGTAACACCCCGATTTTTGACCGTTTTTAAAATTCGCTAAAAATTTAAACTTTTCGATAAACGTGTTTTGACTTGACACTTTGACGACTTTTAATCATTTTGTCACCTCAAAATTTGCTTGACAAGTTTTGGCAAGACCTAAGTGGAGTTACATACCATAAAGAATAAAAGCATAAGAGAATAAGAGGGGAAGAAAAAGAAAAAGGAAAAGAGAAAGGAGAAAGAAAGAGAAGGAAAACCGTGACCCATTCCTTACTTCCCTCCTCTCCTTCTCTTTCCGCGTGGGCCGGCCCAAACGCGCCAAACCGCACGGCCCGCCTCCTTTTTCCTCTCCACCACCGACGAAGCGGGGCCCACTCCCTTCCCCTTCTTCCCAGCCGCGCTGCCTCACGACGACCCGGGCACAGCAGCGGGCCCCGGCCGCCGCCTAGCTGTCACCGCCAGAGAGGGAGAAGACCACTGAGCGGTGGAGCACGAGCATTCAAACAAGCCGACGAACGCGAGCATCGGCTCAGCGGCGCCGCACCCAAGGCGCGCGTGCGGCGACGACCACCAAGACAAAGAAGCCGCCCAAGCTTGCCGGGCGAGCCCGCCATGCCAAGACGCGAGCGACGACCGGACCACAAAGAACACACGCGACTCGGCCATAAAGCGACGATGCGCTGTCATCAAGCTGGCACCGTGCGGCGCACGAGGAGGACGGGCGAGCTCGCCGGGCGATGTCGGCCACCGTGATGTGACCACACGCTGCCAGATTCGCCGGAGCGCCTTAACCCGCACCACGATGACTGCCAAAGCCGGCAAGACCACGCGCGCTCCTACCCACGGCCGGAAAATATCCGGGGAACGAGAAATATCTCGCCGGGGAAGGGCGCGGGCGAGGCTATAAATAGCCCCCGCTCGCCCTCCATCCCGCCTCACCGAAAGCACCGAAGAGCTCGCTGGGAGCCAAAACACATCGTGCTCGCGCCCAATCTCTCTTCCTCTCCTTCCTTTCCGCTCTCGACGGATTTCCCCCAAATCCGATTTCCGCCGCCGTCGGGTTAGGGTTCGAAGGACGCCATCGATTGGTCGCCGGAGCAACGCAATTGGCAGTCCAGTGAGTCATCTATGCCCCTCCTCTATTCTTTCCCCAACTTATTAGCCTACATTGTGCAACAGACGGTGGATTGAGCGCCCCGTCGTCAACGGCCGCCGCTCACGCCGCCGCCGAGGTGGGAGCCCCGCATCGCCGCCCTGGACACCCACCATCAAGTCCGAGCAGCGCGGGAGTCCAAGGACCCTCGCGGTGAGCTTCCGTGGGCCCGGAAGGCCATTCCGGCCAAACGCCGGCAAGGCTCGCCGTCGGGTGCGACGGACGGGGCGGCGCCCGACGCCGTCACCCCCGCCATCACGCCGTCACCCGGGAGCCAACCGAGGAAGCCGCCACGCCGCCCACCCGTTACGCCACCGTTCTCCCCCTCCGTTATCGCCACATGGGCAGGCGGGCCCGCCGGTCGATCCCTATGGGCGAGCACGGTAGAGAAGAAAAGTAAAAGAAAATGCTAGGTCTACCCGAGATTGTGTACCCCTAATGCTATAAGTACCAATCCGGACCTTAAAAATTCCAGGAAAAATATGTAAATAAACTAGATCACATGGAGATAATTGTCATGATTTTTTATTATATTTTTTCACTAATAAAATAATGACATAAAAATCCCACCATGTTTATTAAATGGGATTAAACTTCGGAAAATCATAACTTCCGAATCGTAACTCCAAATTGGGTCAAACCACTTTCGTTATTTTTCTAAAATCGAGCTTTACCTATTGCTACTGGTTTTATTTATCATCACATGGTTTATTTTATCGCTATTCAATTGCCTTATTAATTTCGTGTAATCACCCAAGATGCGAGAGTAGCCGACGAAGACCTCAACCAGAACTAGACGATCCCGACTACGTTTAGGAGCCCGAAGACTACGGTAACCAGGGCAAGTCCTTACCCCCTAATAATCATGACTTAATTAATCAACCGAATCTTATAAGATGATGATCATGGTAAGTATTGATGAGATGTGGTTAATATGATATATGAGTTTATTTATGCCGATTGCATGAGATGATGACTATTGTTATAACCCCGATATGATCAAGTATGAGATTAATATAACTTAGATAATAATATGAACCTTACCAACAAAAAGGTGAGTGGTGATAGTCTACATGGAGGTGGACTAATCACAATCGGGGATGAATCCTGCGGAGAGATACTCGCCTCTCTAAGGACCGGTTCATAGACCATCCACCTAGTACGATATTCGTACAGCCACACGTCAGAATGGGGAGACCTGATCTCACACCCCGTTAGGTCAAAGTATAGTTTCTAACCTAGGAGGCCGGAGAAGGCGAATGGTCTATCAGGAGTAGACATGGGGAGAGTGGCCCCATGGTCTGGTTGGCATGGTTGCTGATCCTCCACGTAAGATGTTTGGGCGCAGTGGCGCAGTGCTAGGTGCACATATTTATGATTAATGATTTGAGTATGAGGTTTGACAGTATAGGTTGGGTAATAAGGTATTACCTGTAAAGCCGTGGGTGATTTGGTATCACCATATTGTCTAGAATGATGCGTCATCCTTCCAATCCCTGAGAAACCGTGGTGGGAACTATATGGAAACCTAGGTTGGCTACCAAGCGGGTACGGGATCTTGTTGGACTATTCTTGCCCGCTGATCACAGAAGGAGTATGTCCATCATGTGGGGAAATTGTACAACCTCTGCAGAGTTACTTAAACCTATTCGAATAGCCACGTCCTTGGAATGGGCAACCGCTAGGACGGATCATGTATGATTAGTTTAACCCTGATGATGCTAACCGTTTGTGTTTTGTGAAGCGAAGACCATGCAATCTAATCGGGAACTAGTGAGGGCAGTTTTAGAGTCCCTGCTAGGGCCCAAACCCATGATAATCACCAACCCCCAGGTTTGGACTTGCTGAGTACCTTTATACTCACCCGTTGATATTTTCAGACTTCGGCTTAGAGGAGGACTTCGGCTACGATGACCGTGAGGACTTTCCGCAGGAAGACTAGACGTGACGCTTTTGGATTTGCTAGGACCTAAGATATTGATACTAGGGTTTCGACCTACGCTCAAGTATGCTTGTGGGTGTGGTAGACTAGGACCACTAGACGCTGTAGCAGACTCTGATAAATAAAGTGCCACAGCACCCCTATGCCTACCTACTGTTGTGTAATAAGACTGTGACCCTCGGGCCACTTATGTAAGACCTATTTATCCTATCAATAAAGCTTCGGCACCTTTTTAAATAAATCTGTGTCCACTCTTGTCTATATTGACGTATTAGTGCGTGATCCTGGCACTAATACGTAAGATTAAGGACCCATTAAAGTGGGGGCCGACAACGGTGTTGACACCTACTGTTGCATATTTTTAATACTCAACTAAACATGAAATAAGGGCTTAAAATGAATATCAACATAGACTAGGGGCTTTCTGAACGTAATTCCATGAGTTTTGGTGATTTATATATTTTTAGGGATTAAACAGGAAAAATCCAGAGTTTGCAACACATACGATGTAAAGACTTGCCCGTGAAGTAACTCAACTTGGCTCCTACGTAAGAAGACGACACGAGAGACAACCCCTACAAGGTGGGGCCCATATGTTTTTGGGCCAGCTCGGCCGCGCTGGAGGAGGAGCTTGGCCATGCTGCTACGATGATGTGGCACTCTCCCCTTTGGCGGGGATTCTTCCACGGCCATTGCCATGCAATCTAAGCCGTTGATCAAGGTCGGTTTGATCCAAAGGCCACGGTGCATCCTCCAGGGGCTATATAAGTAGCCCTAGGGGCACCTCCAGGGCATCATCTCCTCATTAGTTATCTACAAAGCAAAAGCTAGCGTTTCAATTTAGAAGAGAGGTCCCTCTATTTGTCTAGTTCATCTAGTTCATCTAGTTGTAAATCATATTAGGGAGAGAGGAGAGGTCATATGACCCTTTCGTGTCAAATAGAAGTGTTTTTCCTCCACTCTTAAACCAACACTAAAATGTATTGTGCACTTTTGGAATGATAATGCAACCAGATCTTTTCTTATCAACAAAGAAATCCACAAGTGGAACTGAATTCTTATGTTGAAAATTTCTTAGAAAATTATAGCAATCAATTGTTAAACCTTTTTTTTTTTTGTACATCATTACATCAAATTCAGAAGAAAACATTTTGTATGTGCCCTTATGTAAATTAAGAGCATCATACTTCTCTTCCTCATTAGTTATTACATTTAGAACCCCGCAAGTACACAACATAATTAGCTTCGATCAACTTTAGTCTCAGTTTTGAAAAATATCAACTTTAAAACAAAAAAATTGTTGAAAGAGATAACTTTTATTTTGGATAAACCATTTTTAGTTGGGGGTTGGATTGGGGGTGATTTAATATGGTCAGTGTTATCCATGAAAAATCTTTTGTAGAAGTTTGTTGGTTTGTTGGTGATGTTCAATAGTTTTGTCAATGACATTGGGCCGAGAGAGCTTCACACACATGAAGGAGGTTTCACATGGTCTAATAAAAAGTCAGATCCTATAATGGTGGTGCTAGACAGGATAAAAAATTTGATTTTTATAATGGTGGTGCTAGACGGTGTATTTTCATGGAATTGTGAATGGTAGAAAGAGGATATGCACAATCAAACAAACCTGGTCGAGAGGTCTAGGTGATAGTGGATAAAGAGGAATTTAAGCAAGACATAACAAATTACTACAATAGATTATTTAGAACTGAAAGTGAGCCTATGATTAAATTGCAAGATAATATATGGAGCATCGAGGTTGTGTTTTTGAAGGGTCGGGGTAAGGGTCATGTGTTGGAGAAAGGAAAATGGACAAGGTTTTGGGAGAATGTTTGGTTAGACGAATGTAGTCAATGTACACTTGAAATAGCTTTTCCACTTCTGTTCAGAGTTTTCCAAATCAAGATATCTCAAAGTGGAAAAGGTCTGGGCAATGAGGTTGGAGCATGGCCTACATGAGAAACTTTGGGCACATGGAGAGGGAAAAGTGGAGTGACGTGATGGGGAAGCTAGATATGATCAACTTATCCGAAGAAGATGTGGGGTTAGGCATGTAACCGATAACATCGAGTGCAAAACAATTTATGCAATCACAAATAATTTACCTTCTAGGGATAATGATTGGTTTTTATGTCCTTCTATTCAGGTTGAGCATAAACTTGCATTTGATGAAAATTGAATATCATGAGTGCACAATTTCCAACATATATTTGCATTGCCTATGGAACATAACATATTGGAAAATTTGGTTCGTAGTTCTAGTGTAGAGAATATGTTTTGTAGATGTAGTTGAAAATCCCCACATGTTTAGATTTCACTAAAGTTGTCTATCAATAGTTTTCTTTAAAGTTTTACCCAAGCCCTTATTATGAGATGGCACTTAGGCTATGATGTTTTTAAAGAATATAAACAGTAGCATCAAGCAAATCACATGCAAGCATAAAGCTAACAGCAAGTATGCCGGTGCAATAGATTTTGGTTAAGTTAGAAGCTCAATGGACTAATCATGTTGCAAAGAATATTAAGTACATTGCTAGCCATACAAGAAACAAGCATAATAGAATCTATATGTGGTGGGACATGGCATGTTTGTTGTCATTTGTGTCTTTCATGAGTTTTTGCTTAGTCGGCCGTAGTTAGCATAGTCCTCTTGGAGCTCCTCTAACCTTATGCGAAACTAGAAGCAAGGATAAATAAAATTGCAGCCGCAAGAAATAAAACAAACATATGGAACTAGGATCAAATAACTACAATAATAACATCAACAAGTATGGCACATGTAAGGAAAAGACAAGTGATGTGTCGACAAGTGGGTTGAAGGGGATTGAGGGGATTTAATCCCTTCCAAATCAAAATCCCTCTGCAAAGGGCGCGTGCTCAAACCAAAATTTAGGTGGGGCGCATCGCAAAGAAGTTTTTAATGACAACGCGAGGACACAAATCAATAGCTAATCTATGGCAAATTTAAACAAGCGATTGATGATAATACCTCTCATTTGAAGATAAGTAGTAGTTCATTAATTCAACAGACCGAACAAGAATAAGTGATCCAAATAAAGACCAATCCAACGTCCCAACTAAGAAACATGTAAATTTGAAGAGCAAATCAGTTAGTGACTCAGTGTGTAAATATATGAATTATAATGCAATAATAAAGTTATGAGGAGACATACCACTACACCACTAAGCCTACTATTAAAGAACTAATCATGTCTAGGTCTTCTTGGTTGCCTAGGCAAGTCAATAGCCCCATTTTTTTGGCTTGAAATGTCTTCCTAATTTCACCTCCATCAAGGCCTCTAAAACCTCCTTCTCGGGGCTCCTTTAGATCATTCATTCCCCTTGGGCATTGGAGGGGATTGATGGGTAATTTAATTCAATTCCCTTCAATACCCTCCAACTCGAATGGGAATGGTTGAATCCAAACTAGCCCTCATCAATATATAATAACAAAGTATGAAGTCATTAAGCCATTCATCGGACATCTTATTGCACAAAATCTCATTTATCACACATCTCAAATAAATTACTTAGGCCGGTCTCAATGGGGGTTTCATCAAGCATTAAATGAGGTGCCACATAAGAAAAAGAGATGATGTGGCATAGTAATTAATATGAAACTGGGCAAATGGGTTTCATGGGGATGAAACTTATTTGGCACTGTTTCATAGGTATGAAACACCAATGAAACTCTTATTGAGAACATAGAGTTTCATCCTAACACATTTTGACCAATCTCAATGCAATAAATAGATGCTAATTTAATGCTATAACTTGTCTATGAAATCGTGAGATGAAACTATGCATTGAGACAAACTATTTCATACATCAAAATAAATCTCTAAATTTGATATGGCACTTTGAAAAGTGCGAGATGAAATTGTGCATTGAGACTGGCCTTAATGCCTAAATCTCAAATTCACAATTATACCTCTTGTTACATTTTTTTTCTTTCTAATTGCAGAAGAGGCATGACTGTTGGTGTTGGGGGTGCCTACCCCTCGGCCTCGACCTCAGCCTGCTCCTCCCTCTCGCTCTCCTTCAGCTTCTCCCCGGCCACGCCAACGCTCGTGGCTAGCACCTGCCATCTCCTCGCCAACTAAATCCTCCTCCTCCATCCCTACGAGAGCGCGAGCCGCGAGCGGGTCCGCGCGCAGCCCGAGCGGGAGCGACCAACGAGTGTCCGAGCGGAGCGGCGTGGCCTTGAGGGCGGGGGCGCGCGGAGCTCCGACCTGGTCGGCGGGCGGCGGACTATGGAGGCGTCGGGCACGGACGCGAACGGGAGACAGGGGCTAAGGGGACACTTTCACTTGGGTCGGCTGGGCTTATTGGGCTTTTTTTTTTTCTCACCCTATTTTTCATTATGCCTCTCTGTTCTCTCGTCTCTATTCTCGCACACGACCACTCCGTCATTTGGATGCCTCGCCGGAAGGGAGGAAGACATGGGTACTAGTGGTGCTAGTGCTAGTGCTACCTAGCGGTAGGCTTCACAGCTTTCCCACCCCTGCCGCATTGTTGACTAGTGCCAGAGGAAACGGGGGAGAGGGTTGCAATCGAGCAAGGACGGGGGTGATGTGAACGAAATCGAGCGAGTGCATGAGGGTGATTCGAGAGCTCACCGTCGGCGCGGATGGTTCTACAACCCTCCTCAAGTACTCGCGTTTACTTGGTGGGTGGCGACTGCTAAACGGTCTCCAACAGCACCAGCGAGCGGCTCGATTCTCCCTGCGAAATGCAAACACGGCGGCGGGAATTAGCGACGAAACCGGCAGCAAGAACAGGACAACTCGACGGAGATGGGAACCAAATTGGGACTCCGATGACCGCAACACAGAGGAGAGGGTTGCAATCGAGCACAAGGGGATGATGCGACCGAAATCGAGCGAGAGGATGAGGGTGATTCGAGAACTCACCTCTCGTCGCCGCGGCTGCACGCAACCCCTGCTTCCCTCCCTTCCCACTTTTCGGTCGAGGCCGCGAAGACAAAATGTTTTCAGGAGTGGGGGGGCGCAGGTGGTTACCAATTACCTTTTAACAGCTTTCAGCCTACGCCTATGTCACCACCTGTGTCTTCCATCCAGTTGCACGGGAGTACATATTTTTCAAAAAAAATAATAAAGTTTGAAAGTTGTGAGGGGAATGAAAAAAAGAAGTTCCACCGTACGCTTGAGGCTTGCCTGGGTGTGGGCTTGTGTGGTGGGCCTGGACCTTGGGTGTCCATGTGTGCAATTAGCCCTCAGCCTTTGTACGGTTTCATCATATTTTGTGTTCTAAATCAAACTTCTTTGCTGGTTTCAAGTTTTTAAACTGTGTTCTATCAGAAAAAATTAAAATAATCTCAATATTAAATACATGTTTTATGAAAAAAAAATATCAAAAAATAATTTGATGTTGAAGATAATGCATGAACTAACATAATCTTTGTGTCTAAATCCTGACATTTTGATTCACTATGCATGATTACTCATCGGTGGTAAGAAAACATCGACATCATGCGAACGTCAGTGACCTCAGCTCATACTAGGGCTACTCTAATAGTAAGCTCAAGCTAGAGAGTGGTTAGCATCACTTAGAGGAGATAAGGTAGCACTGCTAGTCCTTTGTAGAAGAAACACAAAGAGGGGGACCTGAGGGGGGCGTGCTAGGGTCTGATCACCCAAGTAGGCGAGATGTGTTCGACCACTTATTTGGCCTTGCCCGTGCGGCTCATCCCCCCCCCGTCGCGGGCACGCCGGAGCCTACGGTGAGCCCTAGTGCACCCGTGATGGCCCCTTTCCCCTCAGCACACCGTCGAGCCCGATGCCCCCACGCCCCAAACTAGCCCGACTGCCCTCCATTTCCACCACATGTCCTATCTACCTCCATCCGGCTGGCCGGCAATCTATAGTCCACTGGAGCTGAGGAAGAAGAGGGCGCCGCGAGGAACCCTAATCGTTCTCCACGCGAGTGAAGGCTTGTGGGGGATAGGCAACAATGGGGAAGAGGAGATACGCCTACCTTGGAGCCTTGGGCCGAGCCGGGGACAAGAAGATTTCCCACTATTGAGGGCATCCTAACTATGGGTGATGTCGCTAGTTGAGTTAGATTTTATTTGATGTGGAGGTTAGAGGAACCAAAAACTATTCTCGTTACTGATACCGAGGCAGGCTGACCCACCACGTTAATTGTTCTCCACCGCTCCCTTCAACCCCTTCCTAAGCTCTTGCTTTGGCAGGATAGATGCAACAATGCAGGTAAGAGTGAGATCGTCCCTCGTGTTCCTCTTGGCGCGCGTGGCCACGGCCCACGCCACACGGTGTAGCTTCTCAGCATTCGATTTGTGTTGGGCCTGCTGGCGAGGTTTAGAGGGGTTGGGCACTTGCACTTGGGCGAGGACGCGAGGTGGTATATTCCCTTTGGCCCAACGGTTCAGGAGTGTTCTATAAGAGGGACACGTGGTATCCATCAGTATAGTTTCCTTGGACGGCTGACTGGTTGAGATGGGTTGGTGATAAGAAGTGGCGGAATGGTTATTTAGGAAACAAAATGATACGTGTAATAACAGCATTGTCGTCCGATGTCCGGTGAACACCATCCGCTTCGATTGAGGTCCGATGACGTGCACCCCGCATTGAAGTGTTTAATCGAATTAATGATTTGCTGCTTCTTAACAGTTGTGCGATACTAGCAAATTAACCAAACCGATCACAAAAGCGAACAAAATCAATTGACATGCACATATAGTAGATACAAAACAGTTGTGCAATACTAGCAAACTTGTAAAATATCAAAGAAAAAGATAAGTCTATAGAATATAAATAGCTTTTCCATTATCATTTCCAGTCGCTTGCAATTTCTTTACATTGTTTCGAATCTTACAACTATGTAGAAATGCAGATTTCTGCAGGTAACAGCATACCCCCTTGGCATGCTCCAACGAACGAATGAATCTCAGAAACTCCAAGAATCCAAGAATTTACAGGAGAACAAATACCTCCCTCTATGACAACTAACCTCCTCGGATTGTTGCCAAAGTAACTTTGGAAAAAAAAAAAGTAACAATGTACAGGATGATGTGCCGTCATATAGCTGCTGCTGACCACATCAAACAGCTATTCAAAAGCAAAAGGAGCTTATCATCTGAATAGAAACCTGCAGATAGCAATCCATCTCTATGTGAAAGGCGTCTCTGTCTTGGTTTTGTTGGGCTAAGCTGGCAGGTGCCAGAAAACACACACCTGCTACCTATGCCGTGCTTGGGAATCTTCAGAAGAGATACTGGAGTGAGGGGAGGGCTCAAGGCTCTCAGGCAGTTCCAATTGTGTGGGCAATAGGTTCAGAAAACTGCCATCAGAAGGCTGATCATCACTATCAGCAGTCTCTGCACAGATGTTAAGTGAATGCAGTGTAAATGCTATGAAAAAAGTTGGCCACAAGAACTCACAAGAGAATGGGTAGTTACCAAATAATGATTTGATGGTTGGTCTCTTTGGTTTGGTGTTCTTTTTCTTTAGTTCAGCTGCAATGTAAAAAAACTACTTCAAAAGGATGTGCTATGCACAAATAATGCCCAAGCTTGGTAAGGATTCAACTAGGAACAAAGTCAAGGAGTGAAGTAGGAACTATTCCTACCAATTCCTGGAAGTTCAGGATCGTTCACAATTTCAAAGTTCTTGTAGGTATAACCAACAAAGTTCACGTCCTTGGATGAAAGCATCTACATAAAGGAATAATAATTAATCAGTTACCATATCCAAAGATGCAAGGCTCAGCATTTAAGTTTTTTAAATACAATTGTGATTCTTGTGGTACAAAAAAGAAAACATGATAATAATTCCTTTTCTTAGGAAACATTATTTTCACATTTTGAAAGCAAAAGGGATAATGGCTTTAGAATGAAACGATTATGGCCTAAAAGTGAAATCCTAAGAGTGAAGCCTCAATATGGCCAAAAAATGGGGAAAAAAAACTGGATATCGAACCCTAGAAGATTAACAATAGAAGTAAATGCATTCCTATCATCTCTAAAGTGTTACCTTTCTCCAAGGACCCGCTTTTGACGAAGTTTGCATTGAAGGAGCAGTCTAACAATACCAAAAGGATAAAGGTAAGTACCCAGTAGGTTCTGGAGATTGGACTACAATAGCAAGAGGTCAAGAAGTAAAATATAGTATACACCATAATATTACCACTTTTTACTGTCTCACATTACATTGTCTCTACCATACCATACTCCCTCCTTTCCAAGTTTATAGAAAATGCATTAGAATCTAACATATCGAAGTTAATTTCATTAAATCTGCCATTAAATATTTCTTGATAGCACATTGTATTGGTATATTTTCTATATATAAGCTAGGTCTAGGTCAAAGAGAAGTTTGACTTAGGACAACACTAAAATGACCTAAATTTTGGAGGATAAGCAAACAGGATGTAGAACGAGATTTTGTCTCAAATACATTAGGCTATTTGTAATGGACAATTATGCATGGTTTTGACTTGATAGGACCAATATGGTATATTAGATATGCTTGTTATCCTGAAAGCAAATACTTGGTGATTGATCTAATGTAGAGGTCCTAGCATAGCGTGCAAACTTCCAAAACATTTGAACTTCTGTGAATTACTCATGGATCACCTTTCACCTGTCCAATAGAACACTAATCTATATAAAGAAATAGTTGGAATTGCACAGCAGCATGACTGCATGAGAATCAATGATTTCAGGTCGTCCGATTAATCACGATTAGTCGTCCTGGTCGGTCCCATGTGCTCGACTAGAATGTCCCTGGTCGCCCGATTAATCGTGATTAGTCGTCCTGGTCGGTCCCAGGTCGACCAGGTTCGACCAGCCGACTTGAAAACATTGATGAGAATAGCACCTCACCTCCTCAAACTTTTCAAAATTTTGTGTGTCCAATTCATCATTAACCTCAGGAATGAAAGCTGCTTCCATCTGATATAGTTTCTCCCACTCAACACCTCCAAACCATGGATGTGCCTGTATAAACACATTGTGCCATCAATCATGAAATGTTCAGCATTATGTAACACTGCAAATAATCTGTTAATATACCTTTATCTCATGTGCACCTTTTGTTCCAAGTCTCTGATCCACATTACACAATAGCTTGCTAATGAGATCTTTAGCTTCTAGTGAAAGTCTGGCCTCTTCAGGGAATTTTAGATGACTTCTCCAATTCACTATCTGCAAATTGCAGTCGTGTAATATGTAAGAAGAATCTGGAAGCAAAAGTTTTTTTTCTTGCAAGAACATGGCCAAGAAATATGCAACACTTCAATAACTGGCATAGAAACAACACAGACCTTCCTACATGTTGACATAGGGTCTTCAGAATAAAATGGTGGATATCCCACAAGCATTTCGAACATTATTGCACCAAGTGACCACCTATGAAAAGTCAATGTAAGCAAAAGGACACCATTGGATGTGTACTGCACAAGTTCATACGACCAAACTCACCAGTCACATTCCATTCCATATCCTTTCTTCAAAAGTACCTCAGGTGCAATGTAATCAGGTGTGCCGACAGTAGAGTAAGCCTATAAATTTCATAAACCATGCACATAAATACAGAGTCAAGGATATAAAACAGAACCAGGCATGAGTTTAAACAGGCAACCACTCTGAGCCACTCCATATGTAATGTACTGAGGACTACATTTCACCTTAGGTGGAACGAAATTTCATCTTCTCCATGTATCTATGCAAACTGCTCAAAGTTTGAAGACAATTTGCACCTTTCACTCATACAATCATGTTTCACATACATAATAATTGTAAATGTATGTATAGATGTCCTTGACTTCTTATAACCTGATTTTAGTACATTAGTGATCTTTATAACTCCTAGCCTACTCAAGTTGCTTCAGACTAAAAGGCTTTGGTGTTGTTGTCGTCATTGTGCTCTCTATTACTACATTGTGTGTAAGAAATGTCACTGTAAAGCCTACACTGTGTAAAAAGGACCCTCAGAACAAATTCATGTTGACAAGCAGAAACAAGCTAATTTATTGTGTAGTAGAGTTTTGTATTGAAGTAGCAACAAATATTTGTGTTGCCATATCTACAATGAAATGACAGGAGTCAATTTACATAGCTGTGCACCTACCAACATCCTACGATTCTTCTGCCAGTGTAGTAGTTGTTCCTGTTGTGTCCTTTGGGGGCACTGGATTGCTTATCACCATCTGATGATGGATTGGTGCTCTTACCTGCTGCATAGTCAAGGTCACTCAGATTTGGGAAGCTACTGCTATCTAGAGGTTTACATAAGCCAAAATCTGAAAGCTTCAAGTGGCCACTTCGGTCTAGCAACAAATTGTCAGGCTTGATATCCCTGGAAAGGTATAACAATGACTGAATAAAAAAAAATTGCGATTACATATACTGTGGTTCTTATTGAATGTTACCTATGAATATAGCTGTGCTTGTGAATGGATTCAATTGCCAGTATTGTCTCTGCAACATAAAACTTAGATTCATGCTCAGTCAGTGTGTCCTTTCGCATGAGTAAAGTCATCATGTCACCGCCAGGAAGGTACTCCATAATGAGGTACAGAAACTCATCATCTTGAAATGAGCAGTACAGCTTAACAATATATGCACTATCAACCTCTGCAAGGAGATTCCTTTCGGCTCTCACATGTTCAACCTAAAAATAATGCATTAGAGAAAAGAAAAAATAGCTCGATAGCACGGTACGGTTACTAGAGCTAACATCATGAATACCTGTCCTCTCCGTAACATTTCAGATTTTTTAAGCTTTTTCATTGCATACACATTGGATGTAGCTTTTTCTCTACAAAGTCTCACCTGCAAAATATTAGAATGGGGTATAAAATGGAGGTAAGCAACAGACAGACACAGAAAAAATTGTCTCTTTAGAGACCTGCATGTATTGCAAGAAAACTAAGATCTCTCGAAGTATTGAGTAAACTGATGCTCATTACAGAACAACCAACTATATATTGTATTGTATCAAAGAGCATGACTCAAATATTTGTTACCTCCCCAAATGCACCTCTCCCAATAATCGTGAGTAATTCAAAGTCGTCAACACCCATTTTGTGCCTTCGTAGGCGCATGTATTCCGTCTCCTTTTTTTCTAAATCTTTCAGGATATTGTTTTGCTCCTCTTCAGATACATCAGCATCTGCTAGCTTCCTCTCCAACATCCAACGCCTATAATATAGGTTGATATCAATATTGACTGCAGCAAACTTAACTGGAACTCAACAGTATATAGCAGAGGCATGATCCAAAAACAATATATAGCAGTCCTAAGGAAGATGAGCCATCAACCATAAAATATGGGAAGAGGAGAATTGTGAGTAACCAAGAAAATAAGTTGCCCCTGCAAGAATTTTGGTGCTAAGACACGTATGAATATAAACAGAACATCCGGATTGATTTCACATCAAACTTTGGAAGCAGACTGCAAGTTGTACTTCCACAATCCATAATTCCATATGAAGCTGTATGTGCTAACTAGTAACTGCTAACAGTGCCCATGCAGACTACAGAGGGCACTGAAAGGAAGTTGGGGCTAATTTCAGCTGTCAACTAGTTACAATTTTATCCTCATTCTTGACCATATAATAAGTTGATATTTGTGTATGGGTATGTTGGTCAATCTGTTTTCTCAGTACATACAAAGGAAAATCAGCAGTTTGTAAGCCTTTGCAAACAGATGAAATGTTAATAGGCCTCCACAGAACCCAGCTTCCCTAAAAATGGTATAGACAAGCTAGCTAGCTAATAATAGCAAATGATCACTTAGCAACAATTAATAGAAGACCGAGGCTATCTAGCTCAAAGTTACAGCACTTGATAAACAAATAAATCGATTTGGCAGCACCGACGCGCCCGCTCAACTCAAATCACCCAGGCACACACACGCGCATTGCCATCACATGACAGCAGGAATGAGAGTAGAGTGGAGTGGAGTGGACTGGGATTGACTAACCTCTCCTTGCGCTCCTGGAGCGACTTCATCTGCGACTTGTAGTGGTTCTCGATGTACTGTTTCGCCGCCGCCACCTTCTGCTTGGTGGCGCTAGACAGCGCCTCCTCCTCCCCGCCGCGGAGCCGCTACCGCCGCCGCCGTTGGGCGACGCCGGGCCCGGCGCCTTGGCGCCCCGCTCCCTGTCCTTGTCCCGTGGCTGCAGCTTCTGGAGCCAGCTCCGGGCGGAATCCATGGGATGGGGCGGGTGTCGGCGGCGCGGGGCGGGATCGGATCAGCGCCGAGAAGGCGGCATTGGCGGGTGCGAGGTGCTCGGGGGGGTGAGGTGAGGTGAGTTGAGTCAGTGGATGGATTGCCTCGCGGGATCTCCGGATCTGGTGGTTGGTTAAGCTAGCTAGGGTTCGATCGGCGGGCGCGGGAGGCACGGGCACGAGCGCCGCCGCGATTTGCTCTGCTCTGCTCACTCGCTCGCGCTTCTCCCAGGCAAGTGGGCACCGAGGCTGCTGGGCTTCGATTCCGCTTCGATTCGCAGATGCTGCCTGCCTGCTGCGACTGCGAGCGAGAGGAAGGAAGAAGCGAAAGCACGCGGCGGCCACGTTGGCCGAGGACGACAAAAAGATTGGGACGCCCAATTATTACGACGTGCTGGGTGCTGTCTCTGTTTCGCATTGCAACGTTCAAAAGAGGCGAGGAGGACGCGTGTTTCGTGCTGTAAATAAACCTCTGTTAAAAAAAACGAATTTGTAAACCCCTGTAATTGTAGTTTATATAATAATAACTATTTATTTTTATATAAATTTTATGTACTAATAACTAATAACGAAAAAATTTGATGGGAGACATCATTAGAATGTGGCTTTTGCCACAAATCACCAAAACAATTGTCTTTGAGAAAAAAAAAAAAATCTTCCTAATATGATACACCCCATTATTATATTTGACTTGAGATAGGCAGCTTGAAATGAAGAATATGCCCTAGTCTCTTTGCTCAAGGCCGTCTCCAACAGACGACGAAAAAATCCCAAAATAACTAGCGTACGGTGTTTTTGCAGATGAAAACGCCCTCCAACAGAGGAGCCAAACGAAGCGCCGCAATTTGCGTCGGAGGAGAGAGGGAAGGCACATATGCGGCTTCTCTCTCCTCAACGCCCAAATCACTGCCGCCGCCGGGCATGGTGGGCCCGTGACGAGGCGAGGCGGGGGCGAGGGCGGGCGCGGCGCGCCATTGCCGCGGGCGCCGCCGGTGCGGGCGCCGCTTGCGGAGTGGGCGGGCGTAGTTCACGCCGCCGGCGGGCGCTGCTCCAACATCTTCGCCGGCGACGAGGACGATGGTGACGACGAGGCGACGACGACGGGCGAGGCGAGCTCGCGGACCACCGCCGCGACCGGATCACCGCCGCCGCTGGCGACGCCGCCACGCCGTAGCATGCGCGCCGGGTGACGGAGGGAGGCCGCCGAGAAGCGGGCGCGGGCGGAGGCGCCGGACGGACGCGGCCACGGCGTACCCTCAAGGGCGCGACGCACACCACCACACGACGCTGCTCCGGCGGTACGGCGCGCTGGTCGCAAGGTACGGCCCGCTGCTACGGCGTTCCCTCGAGGGCGCGGCGCCACCACCACGACGCTTGCCGGGCGGGCGGCGGGCGCGCGGTCCAAGGTGCAGCTCGGCTGACCTCCGGCGGACGGCGCGCGCGGGTCCAAGGCGTGGCTTGGCGGACGCCGTGGACGGCAGTCCATGGTGCGGCTCGGATTTGAGTCCTCCGCTGGAGACCTTGTCGGGCGGCGTTCACGGCGCAGAAGCGAGGTCGAGCCCGGGCGTTGTCGCCGTTGTAGGCGGATGGCCCCGCGACCGCGTGCCGCCGCTCCAGGCCCTCCGGAGCACCGTGGTCGCCGCAGCCTCGCCGAGGCCCGCGAGCCGGGGGCGCGCCGCGGGTCCGCGCCCCCGCCCGACCTCCGCCGAGGCATGCGAGCTCCGCGGACACCGCCGCCGGAGTGGCCGCTGCCGGGTGGCCCGACGAGGGCTGCATTGGACCCCTCGGCCGCAGGCTTGCTGTGCAGCCCCTCCTCCCGGCGTCCCAGCGGCGGCGTCGAGGGTGGAGTGGTGGGAGTTGAGCGCACCAGACACGCCGAGCTCGATTTGAGTCCTCTGTTGGAGAGGGTAAGATGTGCATGCCGATTTTTTGTACTGTGCATGATGCAAATGGTAGAATAGGTATGGTATTACGTTGGAGACAGCCTTATCCTTTCCTTTTTCCGTCCTTGCTTGTGTGTTCCAATGTTGCACCTGAGTCCGCACCTAACAAGGCACAAGAACCGAGTGTGAGTACCATCCGGATTAAGTCGCGTTCTCTTGAATAGATGAACTATGAATATTTGTGCACCATAAACATATGAATATTTCTTGTGTTAAAATCACATCACATTCAATCTAAATTATAGGAACCACTTTATCCTAAATAAGGTGGTGCATCATGAGTTTATTCCTCAAATATGGTGAAATGACTCTATTCCTTATACTAGTACTATTAATTATGGACTTGTAAGGAGTGGGCGATAATGCATCAACTTATTCCATTCTACAAAACGAACAAAAAAAAAGTGAGAAAAAGTTGGATGGTTGACTAACACGTTCTTCAAACACCCAAGTGTCTGCTTCGATATGGTCCTCATCCAATAGGTTCTTCATCTGCAAAAGGAGTCACAAATCATAGCTCCTCTTCCATTACACCAAAAACAGTTCTAGCTCCTCTTTTCGTATGTCAAATACGGCTCCTCCTGTTTAGACATTTGGTATATGCCTTCTTTGGTTGCTCTACTAAAACTATCGTTGAATTGGGAGCCATGCCAACCATGTCTTACAATTTGTTATATAAACTAGTGACAAGCTACATTGTTGGCTCGGTGGTTAGGTGTGATTAGTGGAGCGCCTGCGACTTGATGTTTCACACTAGGGTTTTCCTCTCTCTTTTGCAACTTCAAGTTGTAGTCTCAAACGTGAATGCTTCGTAATGATCAAGGTGTTATGGTTGTTATGTTTGAAGTATGATGATGATCTTCAAGTAATTCTCAGTCATGTGTCTTTAGGTATAGGTGTATGTCTAGTTTGTACATGATATGTGCATTTGGTATGTGTGATATATGAGTTTATGTTAAAGTTCATTGTGTTCTTTGCAACAAGATCTACAAAACAAGACTCATATATTGGATATATTTTGAACCTATTTTTTTGTGTTTGTCAATTTGTGTTGGAACTATATATAGTACAAACTTACGTACAAATTATGTAGCAACTTTTGTAGTCTTGTACACTAACAACTTGTTATGTATGTCTTTTTGTCTAATATAATTTTTGCATGGTCATGAAGTAAGTTATGGTATATCGTGTAGTAATTTTGATTTTAATTTATGTAGAGAGTGTGTATCAACTTATAAGTACCAATTTATATGGAAAATGTATAACAACTCCGATGATATATATGATGGCTTACATAGAATCATGAACCAACTTATTAAGAAATAATGTAGCAACTTAAATACTAGGAAGGTAAATAATAGTCAAAATCCTAGAAGGAGACATATAAATATCATAAATAATAAAAGCTTGGCAATTTTAGTACAAATAAAAAATGCTAGTCATTGCATTAGTGCCAAAAACACAAGTGACCAACTAGGGGGCAAATAATAGTCAAAGCCCTATAATGAATCCTAAATAACATAAACTTGCCAATTGTAGGGCAAAACACAGTAGAACCCATTGTAGAAACTTCTAAAATCATCAAGATACCAAACTTGGTTATTGAAAAGTTTCCACCTCCTTCGCGCCATCAAAGGTCTTCTCCCCTCCACCTTCTCTGTTTGACGACTTGATGAAGCTGGCATGATCTTGGTTCTTCACTTCATGCCCTCGGTGCTGAGCGTGTGGGAGCGCTCCAAGTCGTGGCCCTCCCCACAGTCGTGTGTGTAATACCCTCCATGTTAAGCCAACGATTACCACATAAACATGGCATGGGCATCATCTTTACATTTGAGTGAATGAATTGGGTGTTACTTTAAACTTGCTGGTCATTATGAAATACTAATAGGTCAAACACATAGTAAATGCATGTAATGATAGCTTGTTATTAGTCCTTAAATGACTTTGGTAACTTAGAACTCTTCAAATTAGTTTACAATACTGAGATGATATTCATTTGGCTATATATTTACATATCACCGAATCAATTGGAGATAGAAGATATACAATTCTATAATATTTTTGGTTGTAATAACTATTTTTTGCAGAAAATGAATTTAAATAAAAAATCTATATGTTTTTGAGTGGAAATAAAAATATAAGTTTTTTCAAGGAATCCTATCGGTTCTGCCCGCATAAAGCCCCAACGTACATGGCACATGGGCCACGCCTCCAAAAAGCCCATTCCAATTTCACATTTCACATTTTCCAGTTTCCGAGCGACCGGGACTGTCAGTCACCGGCTCTCCGCCCATGGCCGCCGCGGCGGGAGCGGCCAAGGTCACCGCGGCGGCGGCAGCCTCCGCAGTGTTCCGTAGCAACCAGGAGCTCACCCGCCTCGCGCGGTCGGGCCAGCTGGCGGCGGCGCGCCGCCTGTTCGACTCCATGCCCCGCCGCAACACAGTCACCTACAACGCCATGCTCTCGGCGCTGGCGCGCCACGGGCAGATCGACGAGGCGCGGGCCCTCTTCGGCGGGATGCCCCACAGGAACACCGTCTCCTGGAACGCGATGATCGCGGCGTTCTCGGGCCACGGCCGCGTCGCGGACGCCCGGAGCCTGTTCGACATGATGCCTGACCGGGACGACTTCTCGTGGTCGGTGATGGTCTCCTGCTACGCGCGCGCGGGGGAGCTCGAGCTCGCCCGGGACGTGCTGGACCGGATGCCTGGCGACAAGTGCACGGCGTGCTACAACGCCATGATCTCCGGGTATGCCAAGAACGGCAGGTTCGACGATGCAATCAAGCTGCTGCGGGAGATGCCGGCCCCGGACAGATTTTCACGGAACTCGGTGCTGGCGGGCCTCACTCAGAGTGGGGAAATGGTACGAGCGGTGCAATTCTTTGACGAAATGGTGGAGAAGGACATGGTGTCCTGGAATTTGATGCTGGAGGGTTTTGTGCGAGCTGGGGATTTGGATGGGGCCTCTAGCTTCTTTGCAAAGATCGAGTCACCTAATGTCATCTCTTGGGTGACCTTGCTCAATGGGTATTGCCGGGCTGGGAGGATTGGTGATGCTAGAGATCTGTTCGACAGAATGCCTGAGCGAAATGTTGTGGCCTGGAACGTGATGCTTGATGGGTATGTGCGGCTCTCGCGCCTAGAGGAGGCCTGTAAGCTGTTTGATGAGATGCCAGGTAAGAACTCAATCTCATGGACAACAATAATAAACGGATTAGCACGTGCTGGGAAACTCCAAGAAGCGAAGGATCTTCTGGACAAGATGTCTTTCAACCGTGTGGCAGCAAAGACTGCGCTGATGCATGGGTATTTACAGCGCAACATGGTTGATGATGCTCGTCAGATTTTTGATGGAATGGAGGTGCATGACGCAGTGTGTTGGAATACCATGATTTCTGGTTATGTCCAATGTGGAATGCTTGAAGAGGCGATGTTGTTATTCCAGCGAATGCCGAATAAGGATACGGTTTCCTGGAACACCATGATTGCCGGCTATGCTCAGGGTGGCCAAATGCGCAAGGCAATCAATATTTTCAGGAGGATGGGCAGGAGAAATATAGTATCTTGGAATTCAGTTATCTCTGGATTTGTTCAGAATGGCCTCTTTGTTGATGCCCTCCATCATTTCATGCTCATGAGAAGGGGCACAAATAGGGCTGACTGGTCTACTTATGCAAGCTGCCTCCGAGCGTGTGCAAACCTGTCTGCTTTGCAGGTCGGGAGGCAACTCCACAGTCTTCTTGTTAGGAGTGGGCATATCAACGATTCCTTTGCTGGAAATGCCTTGATTTCGACATATGCGAAGTGTGGGAGGATATTGGAAGCAAAGCAAATCTTTGATGAGATGGTAGGCAGGGATATTGTTTCATGGAATGCATTGATTGATGGCTATGCTTCTAACGGTCAAGGTACTGAAGCAGTATCAGTCTTCCGGGAAATGGAAGCCAATGGTGTGAGACCTGATGAAGTCACATTTGTTGGTATCTTGTCAGCTTGCAGTCATGCCGGATTGATCGATGAAGGATTGAGTTTTTTCAATTCAATGACAGACAAGTACTCACTGAAGCCGGTCGCTGAGCACTATGCTTGCATGGCAGACTTGCTTGGAAGAGCTGGGAAACTGAATGAGGCATTTGAACTTGTGCAAGGAATGCAGATCCAACCAAATGCCGGCGTCTGGGGTGCATTGCTTGGAGCATGCCGGATGCACAAGAACCATGAGCTTGCACAGCTTGCTGCTGAGAAGTTGTCTGAATTAGAACCTCGCAAGGCCTCAAATTATGTGCTGCTGTCAAACATCAGTGCAGAAGCAGGTAAGTGGGATGAAGCTGAAAAGGCTAGGGCTTCAATCAAAGAGAAGGGAGCAAATAAGCCACCTGGTTTAGCTGGATCAACATAGGCCTTATAGTCCAATGATGTGGCTCCGCGATGCCAGTGCAGGTTTTCACCCAGTGCATTGGTACAAAATTTAGGGCTGTTGTCTGAACCAGACTCATCCTTTAAGCTCATGCCCTGCCAATGAGGAAATCATCTAGCGTAGGTGAAGAGTGGGCACATCAGGGTTTTGTACAACTTTAATGAAAAGGGAATTTCTAGCTTATAGTGGCTATTATTCTTCCTCCTGATGCCCGGGGTGGGGTTTATCTGGTTGAGATGCACATGTGTAACTGTGTAAGTGCTTGTGTGTGGCTGCTGTGATTCCGCTCCCATCTTGAGCTCGTTTCCCATCTCGACCAGTGGTGGTGGATTTTGCCAAGCAGCAGAGATTGAAAAGGTACACAAACTGCTTCTGAATCATCGATTCCAGCATGAGTTTCCTGCAGCATTTTCATACGGAGTAGTGGACTGGGAGTATTAGTTTGCCCCCGATAAGGTCCATAGCAGATTCCTCCACGAGAGTTTGGGGGAGTTGACTGAGGGAATGGGTGGTGACTGGAAATGGTGTCTTGCTCTGAATTAATTCTATGAAATCTAATTCAGTTCACATTTTCATGGTGTATTTTGGTTTGAAACTTTGATCTTTGATGGTAGTTCTAGTTCTAAGACCAAACTGACTGCCTACTTAATGTTAGCTGGCACCTTTTTTATGTTACCTATTTGCGGAGTCAAATTTAGAAAATGGCTGATTAAGGATATCAAGCTGACATCGGAGCTTTGTTTTGTTTTGTTTATTTATTTTTTTTTTTTTTTTTTTTTTTTTGAGGGGGAGGACCTGGAAAGGTTTTGCATCCCTTATTATGAGGATATCAAACCTCTTAGCTTTTGTAATGTAGCTCCATTGATGAAATTGAACATCTTTATCTTCGCACACGAGGAAAATGAACTCTATTTTCCCCCAATAATTTTCCACTATAGCAGTATCAGTACAAGCATCAAACAGCAGTCATGATTGACTTAGCTTCTGCAAGGTATTTCCATGTTTCATTTTTACAGCATGATCTTTTGAGCAGACTGAGAGAGTGGGTGGTGATTGATGGGGAGTGGTTACTCACTGCGTGGATTAACTGTTTTTCATGGAGCTCCCTCTACATTTGCTCCACGATCTCCTTGGTCCATTTTCAGTGACGAGTCCTGAATCTTTCATTGGTACGTTCTGTGAGAAGTCCTGAATCTCTCTTTTCTGCCAGGATTGGTAGGTTTAATTCTGAGAGCCTGTTGGCTGGTCATGCAGGGCCGGATCTTTGTGAGAGAGAAAGATCGGCTGGCTGGCTGCCTTTGTGAGAGAAAATATCTGCTGACCTACTGGGTGATAAGCCGTTTAACAGGCCAGTGCCGGTGCTATGACCTCTTTTTCTAGCGAACTAGTTGGAGTTTTTTCGAGCTGAAATTAATTTAAATGGTATATCATATTTCTTTTTTTTCTCTGCTTATGCAGCATCTCAATTTTACCTAGTCTTAGCATACAAGGGAAATAAAATTTGAATTTACAGGATTGAGTCCACTTGCTGCACAATCTCTCCAGAATTCACATGCTTGTGCCAAACAATGTTCAAAATCAATCAGGTTAAACTGAAATTGAGGAATTGAGACTGCATATTTTTGCAGCAACTAAAACAAATGTGTCCCCTATTTATTGCATTATATTTTGTTTTTATATAATTGTTTAATTATAAAATTCTACGATGTAAACCTGCTGCAGGTCCATTCCATCTCGTTTCGCAGTGATTCACTGTGAGCACTGGACGTCATTCTTGCAAGATGCCGTAATCCGGCCCGGTCCATGAATAACGAGAAACGAGCTCGGCCCAATCCATTATCCTACAGCCCAAACTTGAAGCGGGTCTTGACCCGTTAACCTGTTCAGATCCACTCTTCGCCTTGCCGCTTTCGGCTTGGCAAACCAAAGGCCCAAAACCCTACTCTGTCTCCCTCCCACATTCCATTCCCACTCGGACTTGGACCCCCCAAAACCCTAGCGCCTCCTCCTCGCCGCCGCCATGATCACCGGCGGCCAGAGCTACGTCTCCGCGCCGCCGGCCTTCTCGGCCGACGGGCGCCTCCTCCTCGTTTGTTCCGGCCGCGCCGTCTCCGTCTTCAGCACCGCAACCGCCATGCTGGTAAGCCCCGCCCCGCCCCTCGCGCCGCTGAATGAAATTGGTGGGTGGTGCGGGATTGTGACTGTTGTGGGGGCGGTTTTGGTGTGTCGCAGGTGTCGGAGCTGGAGGGGCACGAGGGGGACGTCACCGCCGTGGTGGTGGCTCCGCCGCCAGCGCAGGCGACCGCGGCGGCCAAGCTCGCGAGCTACTGCTGGACGGCGGGGCTTGACGGGGTGCTCATCTACTGGGACTTTTTGGCCGCCGAGGTGGTGCGGAAGGTCCAGGTTGGGCTCCCCGTCCACTCCATGGTAAGCTCAACCTGCTGCTTCCTCATTTTTTTTGTTGCTCTGTTTATTCTTTATGCTGAGCTGAGAGAATTCGAGATTGAATGTGCCAATGTGCGTGCTTGTGATTTGATTCTGTGAGTGCAGGTGGTTCCTAACATATGTAGGACCTCAAAAGGAGCTGAGGTGTCCACTCCCTTTGCATTCATCTCTGTGGAAGATACGAGTAAACCGGCAAGTGAAACAAAAGCTCTGCGTGGGCAAATGAGAGTTTATGACCTGACGAAGGGGCGTCAAGTGGGTGGTCTCCTGGCTGAGGTGAGGTTTTTAAGTTTTATACCTTCTCTTGTCATTTTTAAATATCTGACAATTTTCCACAGAATTAATCTTGGTACCTAATTTACTTTAAAAAATGGACAGTTATGCTAGAAATAGTAAGTTCAATATCCATGAAATTGCTGATGGTCTTGGTATTTTTGAATCGAATATAATAAGTTTTCAATTAGAAGTACAGAGTTCTGTTGAAAATGCGTTAGACTTGATTATGTTTTTAGTGTTCGAACTTACTTCACTGCACTATTTGCTCTGATCTAAACAGACACGTAAACCAGAAAAGATCGTTGCAAGTAGTTCTGGAGAATTCTTGGGTATTACAAATAAAAGAAAGCTCCATATATGGAGCGTACCAATGAAAGATTTCAAGCCTGATAAAATGAGGAAGATAAAGCTCCGTCACACCAAGCACTTGACCACTCTGGCTTTCCATCCAACCGAGAGAACTGTGGCTGGTGGTGACGTAACAGGGCGGATCTTGATTTGGAGATCTTTTGGAAATTCAAAGTTCTCTGAAAGTAGTGTAAAATCAAAAAAGGATGACGGAAGGGATGGCGTTAGGGGTGACGACGATGCAGATACTTGCACGACATGGCATTGGCATTCAAGCAGTGTGAAGTTTCTCAAATTTTCTTCTGACGGAGCATACTTGTTCTCAGGTTTGGCTTACTGATTCATTTACCTTCTGTGTACGTCAATTTAACCCAGTTTTTCTTTCCTCGAAGACTCTACTTCTCAACGACAATTTTTCTATTTTAGGTGGTTTGGAGGGAGTTATTGTTGTGTGGCAACTAGATACTGGAAAGAGAAGGTATAAACCACGTCTGGGGTCTCCTCTTTTGTTCTTTGTAGATTCTCCAGATTCCTCCATTTCCTGTGTAAGTATCCTTCTTGTGTCTCTTAAACCATCCTTTGTTGTGCTTTACAAATTACAAGAACCCAATGCCTTATTGTTGATTTATGAAGTTTTTGGTAACTGTATTCCAGCATGCCACATGAGTTTAGTGCTTAATATCTGCCACTAATCAATTGGAATCAAAATAATAATTCAAAACTGAGACCGTGATGCCCAAGTCTAGAGTAGAGAGGAATACAAACAACTCTATTACATATGGTCATGCATGGATCTCATACTGTTACTATTCCTTGCTTTCTTATGCATTATAGTTTAGATAAATAATTTCAAGTTCCCTCCATAGTATCCCCCCTGAATTTGCTTGAAATAATATTCTAGTAAAACCTGTATCTATGATTTGATAACTGCGCAGTTTTCTATATTGAAGATTAATAGATGAAATGACCATTCGTGACCCCTTATTTCCCTTTGCTGTAATTACCAATTTAAGTCTTTCATGCTTGCTTCGTCATACAAGAAAAACCTAGCTAATAAAAGTTGTTTGTGTGAGTATCCTGTGCAAGCATATTGAGAGCTTCTAGACTGTTGAGTGAATCCCTGCTAGTGCTGTGAAATTTAACTATGGTTAACATCTATAAAGATATGCATATATGCCTTAGTATAAAGAACTGGTTAAATAGCTTTTATTAGAGCTGGCACAAAAATAAAATATGGCCCTGCTTTCGTATATAATTGTCCTAGCATGATTCATAAATTGTCTGATATAGACTGGCTAAGCTACTCATGAGTCATGACTGTGTTGCAAGCTGCATCTTTGATATGGTCTGTTTATTTTCTTGCCCGTTGTGTGAATGTTAGCTGCTGTTTGGATTTCAGGTGTCGTGTACAAATAATCAAGTCTATCTCCTAAAAATGCCTAATATGGAGGTCATGAGATCCATTGCTGGGATCAAGGTTTGTAATACCTTCTTTCTGATGAAATGTAATTTTATTGTATGGCCATGATCTTGTGGTGATATTTTCCTGTATTTTTCTCTGTAGCTACCAGTTGCATCCCCGAATTTGGGTGGAGCTGATCGGGCTGTGTATGAATTTGATTATACTAATAGACTTGTTGCTATACCAACGGAAGATTACTGCATACAGTTCTACAATTTGTTTGAGAACGCTGAAGTTTCGGAGGTAAGCGGATTAAGTTTACTCCATCCTCCTTTGGGCAGTATATCAATTGGTGGGGTGTTTCGCATGATGGGCATTTATATTTAAACTAACCATAACATCATTAATCTTCTCAGATGCAAGTATGTGAGAGGAATTTTCAGCCTAATGATGATATCACGGTAAGATACCTCCTTTTCACTTGTTTATTTTTGGTCACATAGTTATTTATCTTCTTTGTTTATCTCTCTTTATTACATGTGCCAAACATTTTGCACCTCTCCTTAATTACTTTTGGTTGCCCTGTTGCAGCAAAAATAAATTTCTACTGGTTACCATGCTTGAATGATCTGTTCTTGTTTTGTATTCAAAATTGAACCTTAGCTTTTGACATGTTCCGCTTTTTTCCCTTTTTGATACAGATGTACATTTCCTTGGTTTCATTGTCAATCGATGGCAATTTGATGTGCACTGTGGATGTCAAGCTTCCTGAAGAAGAATTAGGTGGTCTTGTTACACTGAAATTTTGGAATCATGGGTCTAAAGCTGGACATTATTTTTTTGTCCACCATCATTTATGAGCCTCACAGGTTGGTTCATTCATGTTTATAAGGCTGCTGATAGATACAAAATGAAAGTATTATTTGTTCTAACTTTTATATTTAATCTTTCATACAGTGATGCTAGGGTTTCTTCTGTTGCTTTCCGCCCAGGAAGAAATATGGCCGTGAGCTCCTCTTTTGGTGGTAACTTTAAGGTGTGCATGGTTGTTACCTTTGAGAGGATTCTCTGTTTCTTCAATTCATAAGTTTTTTTTTTTTTTTTTCTTTCTGTTAGGTTTGGGTCCAGAATTTATCTTCACAATCAAGTGATGAAAGAAATTATTCTGGTTGGAGATGCCAATCAGTTGGCTCATACAAGTGAGTTGTGAATCTGTTTACGTTTGAACAATACCTGTTAATATTTGATGATTAGAAAACACTAAAATATTCATACAAGCATTTAGGCTTCCATCATATGATATTTGAGCGTTTAAAATTTTACAGGAAGAAACCTATGACATCAGCAGCCTTCTCAGCCGATGGATCTGTTCTTGCAGTTGCTGCCGAGAATGTCATCACATTGTGGGATCCTGATAATAACGCGCTTGTTGGTGTCATTGCAGAAACATTATCGGTATCAGATAATTCCTTGACATATTTTTTATGTTTTACCTCTGCCTTAGAATAGCAGTTTGATGTGTCATTTGTTGTATCTGCAGCCAGTGACCAATCTTTCTTTCGTTGGTACGTCGGTGTTTTTGATGTCTCTATGCCAGAGTTCAAGACCCCAGATTGCTCTATGGAATGTTTCAAATCTTTCCATGCAATGGTCTTACAGCATTTATGCAGAAGGTACAAACTATGATAGTAGCATATTTTGTGCTATCTAGGTTTAGAAAATTCAATACCTTCTGTCCCTGCCTCTTTTACATGGCATTTTTGCGTTTGGCGTATTGAGAACACAATTTCTAGTTCTGATGCTTGCATGTGGTCATGTGGATCATGTTCCTTGTTCAAGCTGTTCAAGCTCGCAGAGGAACAGAGGCACATAAGATTACCTGACATCTCTGATACATTTGTTCTTGTTCCTTCCCTGTCTAATTCAATTTCAGCATCAATGCATGCTCACCGTGATGAATCTGGCCAACCTCAAAAGCTGCCAAATTATAATCTAATAACTCATTTAAGCTGCTATTACATTTGAACGTTATTACCTCACTAGAGCTGGTCCTTTGTATTAGTGTTCTAAAGTGTTGTCTGACAGTGGGGTTGTGAAAACTAATTTATGATCAGTGAGCAAGCAGCCAAGCACATTTGATCTCATTCTCATTTCTCATAGTTGTATTTTCTTTTTACAGCTGCATGCTGTTCGCCAGATGGGAGTGAATTTGCAGTTCTTGCTCTTCTGAGCTGTCCTGATGGAGAAACATCAACACAGCAAGATGGATTAATTCTACTTTTTGATGCAGAAAGCCCAAACCCCATTGCCTCCTGGTCAGTAAAGAAGGTATGTCCCATCTGAGTTATTGATTTTGTCATCTCAACTTGTTTGGGGTATTGCTCTACCAAGATGCACTTTAAGGATTAATTTGCTCTTGCTCTTATAACATAGTATCTGTTTTATATTTGTGTATTGTTAGATAGCACAGTAGTTTGGTTACTTGTTCATTTAGTTCTCCAATAAAATTTGTGTTTGTTTATTTCTTGCTGCATGTATTATTAGATAGCACTTAATGAACCAGAGACCATATTGATAATGACACATTTGGTTAATGACACTTTTTTCCAGGCATCGGGTGGCAGCATTTCTTTTGTAAAAGGTGACGTCTCTTTGGATGCAAACACTGATAGTTCGAGAGACAAAGAGGCAATGTTACTGGTTTATGTAAATGGTTCTCATGAATACGTCATCTTTGATCCCCGAAAAAGAGTGAGGAGGTGGTCGTTAGCAAAAACATGCACAAGAAGATTCAAGCTGAGGAACATGGTGAGTATTGTATGGTTTGTTACATTGTCCTTGAATGTATTATTATTTTTATATTTTCACTGGCTACATATTCACCTGTTCTGCACAATCCTTGTTACTTGCAGCTTTTTAGTCAGATGGTATTTTGTGGTAAACAAACAGAACATAGTAGTATGTAAGCTTGTTATATGCTGTGCTTTCCAGAAGCTGTTTGCAGGATTTTATTTTGTATTTTTACCTTGCTCAAGAAATGATTCTCCCATTTCCTTTCTACTTTGTAAAAGCGCTGAACCTCTTGTCTGTTGTTTCAGCACCAATCGGCTACGTTTCTATTTATGGAGAGCTTCAAAAACTGGAGTCAAAGAAAGAGGTCTCAGATGTTCCATTCATCCCTTCAGACAGGCCTTGGGAGACCATATTCAGTGGATCATCTCATGTTCTTCCACCTCTCACAAAACTATGTTCTGCATTCTTGTCATCATTGCTGGAGAAAAGACCAGTTGGCAACGAGTGAGCCGCCCTGGAGCTATGTCCTCATACAGTACAATGGTATACTTGCAAGTTGCAAGATGGAAATGCGGCTGGAAATCCTGACCTGAATGTTACCAATCCATGCCCACAAAGGCACAAGGTGCTTCAGAGATGCCGTCTGAGGTTGGTTACAGAAATCACACGCCAGCGATGACAGCGGCTGAATCCAAGCTCATTTTGCAGCGGTACTCACGGTCAACCTACTGATCACAGCAATTTTGTTTTCTTCTCAGCTTGACATGTAATCCTGACAGCAAAACTAGCAAATTTTGGTGCGATGTGTCTTCTCACAACGCGGTGCTTGTTGAGGTGTTGCGACTGTTCAGCTAATGAGCAGTAGTGTATGGCACGAGGTTTTACACCTATGAAATTTTGAAATTTAGCTGTGTATGTCTAGTCGCAGTTTACACTTGCATTACAAGTTGCATCAGTACAACATTGGTAGTAATAATAGATACAGTAGTTCGGACAAAACAAATTTCAATTTTCAGAGACAGGGCATGCATATTGCATGGCCTAACTGATCAGTCGTTAACCAACCTTCCCTTGTCCTAACTCTAGTCACGCACTTATGCTGCAACTCTACTCGCCCATCTGTAGTAGCATCGGTCAACACTGGCAAGCTGGAAGCAACAGTAGCTATGACTAGGAGGCGTGTAGGAGAGCGAGCTCGCTCACCATGGCGAGGCATCGCATGGATGCACGCGTCCATCGTGCACGTCTCCGACGAACCCCTACCTAAACCTCCCCATGGGCCATGGCTACCTTGGGTATAAAAGGCACCGATCGAGATGCCTTCCGCCGTGCAGCACCACGCCGCCGACGACGACGTCAACGAACGCCGTGCCAAGAAAAAAGAAACCAGACTCTAGCAGCAGCAACCGGCAATGGACCACCAACGACGTGGCCGCTGCCGCTTGGCCGCCCCCCTCCTCACCGCGGCGCTCTGGCTGGTCGCCGCACACGAAGGGAGGCGCGGGGCTGCGGCGAGGCCGCTGACGAGGCGTCTGCACGCGGTGGAGGAGGCGGTGCTCGACGTCGGGGGAGGCGGAGGCGGAGGCTCCTGAGGCCGCGAGGTGGCCGGGAGGTGGGGACGCTCTCGGCGAGGCCAAGTGGCTGCCGATGTCCATGCCGGTGTCCGGGCAGTTGCCAGCGGCGAGCGCGCTAGCGAGAGGGCTGCGGTTCCCGCCGGTGGTGTTCCCGCTGGGCGGCGTGTCGATGTCGATGCCGTGGCTCCCGGTCCCCGGCGCGCCGCACGCGTTCGCGGGCACCGGCCCCGTCGGCGCCGGGGGCTCCCGGCGCTCGTGCCGCCGTACGTGGGCGCGACGCGGCAGGAGCAGCTCAGCCTGTGGGCGTCGCTGTTCAACCCCCTGCAGGTCAGGCCACGGCTGCCCATCTCCCTCGGCGGCGGCGGCGACACGACGGCGGGGCCCGTCGTCGAGCGCGCCGGCGTCCCGGCCATCGCCAGCGGCGGAAGGCCGCCGAGGGGGGGGAGACCGTCGACGTGCATGTGCATGTCGCTGAGCCCAAGTGGGGCGTCTTCTTGGGAAACATTGATCATCGCAACTAGTATACTAGTAGTAGTACATAGATGAATGGAAGACGTATGAAAATTAACGGCGTGCTTTTTTTTTTTTTTTTTTGGAAAAAAAATGTCAGCAGTATGCTAAACTTTTTTTTTTTTTTTTTTTGTGTGTGTGTTTGAGCAAAATGTTTTGTATTAAACAGTCAATGTTAGAGGAGCTTTTTATATATATATTCATTTTCAAATAATGCTCTATAAACTGTGGTGATATATGTATTCATTTTGGTTTTAGTTTCATGCAGCATACAGTAGCTGACAAAAGTTTCTCTTTTTTTTCATTCAAAAAAAAGTGAGAGGCTACAACATCATAAACAGCATATGAAGTAGAGTTTCTAGTAATCATCAGCTGGCAAGAAATGAGAACGCAGAGTGACTTGTCATTTCTGCTTTATTTCCAAGAAATCCAGCAGCCAAAGACTAGTGGTGATCATCAGCTGCCGGCCCATTTCTGCCTGCACTGACTGAAAAAGGATTCGCTTTTTCGGTGATTTCTGTGAAACACCTGAAGATGCGAGCAGAGACTAGTCGCTGCTGACAATCATATTCTCCCAATGCACAACCTTTCTGCTTTCAGAAAGAATCTTGTTAGACTACCAAAAGCGCAATCACCACTGATCATTCCATGATCAGGTCACAGTTAGCCGCATCAGTGTTTTGTATCACACTGATTTTCATAAAATCACTCTTAAATTTACATTTGGAACACAAGGATTTCACAGAAACCATACAGAAATTTTATAAAATCAGTTCTAATTTCACAAAATGCCTTGTCATGCAGGATCTAGATGATGCAGAAACTGCTGGCACCTTTATGTTATGTCAGTGTAGAGGAGTTAAGTGTAGAGGAGATGAGAGAGAAATGGTGGTTAGCAAAGGGAGGGATGTGAGCCACAACCACAAGGAGGATAGCCGTAGCCGTCATGCCAAAAGCGGTCCTGCGTCCCGCTGCTGGCTTCCCTGCCTCTCGTCTGAGAATGCTCTCAGACCATGGAATGCAGCAGCCAGCAGCCAGCAACTGAATTCAGACTTGAGAGCAAGAAGAGGACCCAGAGAGAGAATAAAATACGTGGCCAGGACCCCAAAGGATCTGTTTTGAGGCCACGGCTTGTTCTGAATTCTGATGATGAAAGATGGCAGCGAGCATGAGATCCCCTGCCAGTCTTTTTTTTTTCTTTCCCCTCCTGGAATATAATATTCCCCTTTTCTCTTTTGAAAGAAGGAATATCCATAATGGCAATCACTTACCTGTGGGTTTTCTTTCAGAAAATTGCTGTTTCACTTTTGCCTAATTTGTTACAAAGAGTTATTTCCCCTTCAAGAATGGTTTGCTTCCCATTTTTTTTTTTATTTGACGCGGCGGGGTGAAAGCTTTTGAAACAAGGAAGGGATGTTAGCTATGGTTAAGAATCTTAAAAGAAACAGATAGGAAATTCCTCCAGAACTGTCTCTTTTAACTTTGGAGAGTATATCGTACGTGACAAAGAGAGAAAGACAGCATAAAATTCCCAAGAAAAAAAAGGAGGGTGTGGATGTCTCATTTACTCATGGCTTTTCTACTTTTGCCTAAATATGTGAGGGTCCATTTGAATCCCTTCATTTTGAAAGAATTGAAATCTACCTAATGGATTAGACTATTTGGTTTGTAACTTGAGATTTCATAACTTTCCAAAATTCACATATAAGTCTATCTCAAATTTATAGGACGAGAAATAGAAATGACATTTATAAAGAGTGCATGACAATGAACAGGCCCCATTTGAGTTATAGAAAGCATATATAGTCTAACCCAAATATGTGGCTAAACTATGATTCATTACAATGAATTCAATTGCAATTAATTATCCAAATGGGGCCTAATAGAATTTCCCCTGTTATTAAAATGGTTGGTTTCCCCATTTTTGGGGGTTATAGTTTTGGTTGTCTTATAAAGTGGTACAATGTAAGTCTCATAAAATAGTGCAAATACCGCATGGCAACTATAAATTCGTTCAGCAAAATGGTGATACAAACCAACGTTATAATTCAACGTTGAGCATAAAATTTTGGTGGGCAAACGAATTTTGGTCAATGACGTACCTGAACGAATTATAACACCTCTTCTCCCTAAATAAATACCGCATGGTAACTTTTCTGCTGTTGGAATTCGTTCAAAATTATTTTTTTATTAGGCCAGTCTCAATGGAGAGTTTCACCTCCCGGTTTCCAAGACGTGAAACTTTGATATGAAATAGATGTCTCCCTCAATGCACGTTTCATTGCACGGTTTCATAGGCTCAAGGGTCCCACAACCTCTCTCTCATTGGCATGGTTTAATTGCATAGTTGCATGGTGAAACTCTATTTGTGTCTCAATGGGGGTTTCACACAGTTTCCAACGCATATAAAAAAAGTGCCCAAAGGTTTCACTATGGTGAAACTCTTTCCTTCTCTCTCCTAGGGGTTTCATGCAAAAAGTAAAATTTTGCTGATGTGGCGTATTTGCATTTAATGTGCATTAAACACTCATGAAACTCCCATTGAGACCGGCCTTAAAATCCAAATATATGACGTACCTATTTCGTTATTCCCACATATTAACGCAGTGATATACATGATGGTAGAATGCGTCATCCTTCTCGGCACCTATTTCGTTATTACCATATATTCTCAGCACCTATTTCGTTATTCCCACATATTAGCACAGTGATATATACAACTACCATAACAATTCTCGGCACATATACAACTACCATAACAATGACAATCTATGCACCTAGATTGCTTTGGATATTTCCATTTGTGGAAAAGGGGGCACATGTCCCCTAACATATCACACCAAGATTTTTTACCAGGATAACTTTTTTTTTATAAGAGGGAGAATATATATACCAAAATTATTGCCATATGTATACCTATTAATATAGTTTAGATAATAAATTTATACATAGCACAACTAATAAAAAAAGTCATTTATATGAGCACATCAGTAGATCTTGAGATCTGCGAAATCGACGTAACTCCTCATTTTTACTTTTGATTGAAACAAGGATGGATGCGCTAGCTTAATATGCTTGAAAACAAATACATAAATTAAGAAAAAACTCAAAATCATCTCATTTTCACATAACACATATCTTACTATTACTAATTGGAGGCTCCCACGGAGGCTGCACGTTAATTCTCACCTCACGCTAGAAAAAAAAAGGATAAATGCTAGAAATTCCCACATTAATCGAAACATCTAACGGTTAAATCTATAGCATCTGGCGATCCGTAACCATTAGATCTGTTTTCTTCTCTAAAAAATTACCCACTCTGCCATTCTATTAATCTAGGTAAAAGAAGAAAAAAAAGTATAATTCTATTATTTATTTTACAATGTGCGCACCAAAAAGAAGGAAAAAATAAATAGATACATTAATTATCAGCCACCGTCCCATAACCTCCGGGGCCTAGGCCGTGCACCTCATCCCGTGATCCGTCCTGGCGGCATGGCTGCTCCACCAACGAAGGGAAGGGCACCAGTAGGACATTGTTGGATCGAGCTGATGGCGGGCGTGCCCGTGGCATGAGATTCCTCCACGGTGGGTGAGCAAAAAAAAACTAATCTGATCAATTATTCTCTTCTCCGATCTAATCTTTCATAACAGCATGCTCATTGGCCGGTGTCACAGATCTGTCGGAGCCAGATGATCAAGAAGGCGGCAGATGTCACTGTTGGACGCGCGCGTGAGGACTGAGGCGGTTGATCATCACTGTGAGGAGGCGTGCGGAGGGCATACAGTTGCCTGATCGACATGCACCTGAACTCGCCGGGCATGCAGCTGCCTGATCGACATGCACCTGAACTCGCCATATAGACGTACGTGCAAGTTGACGGAATCGAGCAAGGAGGCCCTTATCCGTACTCGAGCCGTTCACGCACCTAAACTCGCCATATGTACGGACGTGCAAGTTGGACGGGCGTCTGTGCGATGCGAACACGCATGGTGCCACGGCCGTCTGTCGTCCATGCCATCTACATCAATGCTAGCACCGGCTGCACCTGCATGCTAAAGGTATGGTCATATTGCTAGATCCCATAATTACAATTTAATTTTCTCCAAAAATATATTAAATTTGGCTATCTTATAATTACAATTTAATTTGTCTTCTCCTTCGTGTACTTATGTTATAGAGTACCATTTACATATTTAGGCGAGAATAGACCAAGGAAAGAATTATGAAAATGTAAGCAAGATTCTTGGATTACTATGAACAAATAAAAGTCTTGATATAATCCCTATAGACCGTAGCTTAAAAATTTTGTTCACTTTAATACAATTTCATTATTTACTTCAAGTTTATATGTTAATGATGCTAAAAATTATGGGACCATCATGATCCATGCGATTATAAATAATGCCTATATGAAAAAAAAAACATAAACCTCCACAATATAAATGACAAATAATCTGATAATATTTCTTTTTAAAAACTATAATGCCCCCTAAGTTTGATTCAAATTGACCATATGGGGCATTATGAAAAGGTAATATAATGTAATATATGTAGCTATATAATTTTAATCTAACTATCAATCTCAACAGTTATAAAAGGATGCACAAAAATCTCTCAAATCTACATGTCAATGCTAATATGAAAAATAGTTCAACATCCATATGCACAATATATGCACAAAGCTATTTGAAATACACACTTCCGTTAATATTAAGTTGAAACCATACACAAAGCTATGTTAAACTCGTGGACCAAGAAAACATGTATACATTAGGAATATATTTTTTTACAAGGTTATCTAACGAGAAAAAATATCATTAGTAAATCATATAGTAATGATACTTACACTTCATTTTAAGTTAAATTAATAGTCACGCTAATAATTTTTGCAAGTTGTTATCTCGAAAAAGTCTTAAATAATTTGATTGGAATATTATATCATATTAATATTAGTAATTTAATTTCAATGATTATTTGTTTAATAATACAATATAATGAATTCAACTTCATGAGTACCATGGTGTATGGTGAAACAACTATTTATGACATTACAAGGACTAAGAGAATATCCTAGGACCTAGAATATTCTTTTAATAAAAAAAAAAAAGGTTAATGATAGATACAATAAGAATTGGAACACGTGATCAAAAGTGGAAAGTAAAATACATATTTTTATGATATCACATAAAGTGATAAGGGTTTATAGACTATAAGTTTATGTTTCAACTAGACACATGCTTGAAAAAAATACTAATCCTATAAATTATTACTCATGAAAAAGTTAGAAATTAAAAAATAGAAAAAACTAAAAAGATTCATATTGGTAGACTATAATCACCATTGTAAATAATAGTTGATGTGTCTAAGTAATTAGAAAAGCTCGAATACCTAAATCATTAATTGATTATCAAGACCATAGAGTACACCTATTATGTAGCTATTATTTTAGAACATTGATGAAGAGTATTTTTTTTTAATATAAGTGATTTCTATTAGTTAGTGTCTCCTCAGATTCTAAACAAAAAGAGTTTCCAGAAACCACAACTACAATGCAAGCATATTAGAAATGCAATAGATGTATGTAAGGATATACATAAATGTAATTTTTTAAAAAAAAAATCTTGCTATTACTAATTGAAGGCTTAATTCTCACCAGAGACACTAGAAAAAAATGATAAATGCTATAAATTTATAGAATTATTCAAAAAAATCCAGCTATCAATTTGATCACCATTAATTTCAGTAGCCATGAGATCTATTCAAGTTTTCTAGAAAAATTACCCACCATCCATTGTGGAAACATAAATTGTATTGTCATCCCATCCTATCTCACATGATATTAGCCAATGAAGCCTCCATGTTAATCATTGCTCCTCACAAGGATCACTAGAAAATAGATAATATCTCTTGAAATTCTCACAAAAATCTGAAGCATCCAGCCACCAATTGTGTAGTAATAACGATAGGAATTACCCACCTCTATGAATGTGTAAATCATTGTAAGGTAACCTAGAATTTTCATTTCAATTACCCACTTGTGCCATTAGATACATAACATGTGCACCCCTTTTAAATTTACATGTAAATTACCGATTCTAATATATGTTCTACATTATGCACGTCAATAGATGGCAATATAACAGAATTTGATTAAAGTACATGCATGCCAAATACTTATGCATAAGGGAGACATAAATATACATGTTACAATTAAGCAATCATGGAAAAATATTTCCAACGCTAATGATACATACAAACTATTTAGAATTATTAATTACCATGACATATAATTTATATAAATTATTATTTTGAGCACTTATACACTTTAAGTAAAATATTTACATATATTTATTAGTATAAAGCCATTATTGCATAAATAACTCTTTTGTCAATAAAATCCAAATGTTGACCAGTGGGGAGGATAGTGCAAGACTACGGTTTGAGATTCCTTAGCAACAAATAGAATTATAAGGCTTAAACATTAATATCCTCATGAGATAAGCACAACTATCCATCCTAGATCTCATGTTAAGCTCTAAACTGATCTGAAGCAATGTGGTGTTGGTTTTAAGTGACTATTTAGGCTATTATTTTACTTAATAATGTTAATAATTTGAAATCAAGTACTCTGATTTATAATATCATAGTATATAAGTGGAAAACATATGGACCAATAATTGATAAGTTTACCACCATTAAATAGACACCATAATATCTGCTCTGTCAATTGTGCTAGAAAAGGAACAAAGAGGAAAAGTAAAAGTACTATTGATCATCGATATAGATTAAACAATAACTAATTCTTATAGCTCTTATCACTTATAAGGTTCTCACCCGTGCGAGAGCACGGGTTGATGGACTAGTGTATATATAATAACAAACTCAAGAAATAAAAACTGAAATATACAATAATGCTTCAAAATCACGCCCCTTATTAATTTGGGACTCTGACAATACCTGAAAACTACGTACTCCTGTGCGTGCAATTGCCAATTATTGACCCTACGCCACGTTGTACTCCTTCTATATATCTTCACATAACAATTAAAAAAAATAGGGAGGAAAGAAAGACTGAAACCCTGCTTGTGCCCATGATCTGATGATGAACAGTAGATAGGGGTCACATCCAACCTACAAACTATCTACAATAGATCCTATGAGGACCACGCGGCTGTATGAAATTTGATCGGATCTTTGCTAGTGCTTCTGTTGTTGCAGTACAGTGGATGCGCTTTGAAATTATGAGTGAATGCGTATGCTCATCACGCGTGTATTCCGGCGGCCGGAGGATGGGGATGGGCCGGCCGGCTGGCCGGCACACAAGTGGAACTTGTCAAACATGCAGGCACGCAACTGACTGGTTCTTCAAGTGTGTGTGTGTGTGAGTTGGAGTGAGATGGACGTGACACTAATCTTCTTTGCAGCACACAGTCAAGACTGATAGGCTCGATGAGACTGAGAGCTTGGATTTCCGGATCCTAATCCCATCAAGTCGATCGATCGTCTTCGCAACAACCGCAACCTGCAACTGCTGTGGGTCCATGGCTAACTCGCTGGATCAGTGGGGATGGGTCCTGAGGGTAAAGTGTAGTACACCACTACTTTAGTGGTGGAACAAATTCGATACGGAGGGTCCTTACCAAAACATGGTGCGGATGTGCAACTGATGCGTGGACATGTATGTGGTTAAAATGACACAGAGGTCTACATGTCAACCAAACAATCCGTACGTACCACGTTCTAGTCTTCTAGATAGGGATGTACCTCACCTAACTTTTTCTAATGTCTAATATAATATGTGTTTTATTAAAGAAAAGGATAGAATTACAACACTTAATCTACTATCCTAGCTAGCTAGGGCATACTATGATCACGAATGGGATGGCATACACGATCCTTTTCAAGAAGAGTCGCTTCAAGTATCCACTCTAAAGTTTTATTGTAAGCAAACAGTTCGGGGCCCGACGTAGCCGAGCGCTAAGCAACATGACTAACAATGCACTAAGCTTGCAAATAAGCACATAACCAAAGGGGCAAAACCCACACCATATCCACAATAAGCACACAACCACCTTTTCACAACCATGATGCTTGAGGACTTGATGAGCGCCTTGATGAAGACTTGATGAAAGCACGAAGCTCGACTTCTTGCAATCCTCCTTTCGCCGATGAAGTCCCATAGGTAGGTAGTGCGGGTGGCGGGGAAAACACATCACGCAAGAACCAAGGCCAAGAGTGACCTTACTAGAGCACGAGTGACTACTTTGAAGCACAATTCACCATCACTAACCATGCACTAAGGCCCAGGCTACACAAAGTAAGTGGACAAATATGAATCCAATACTATTGTGGATATGTCCCCCCTACCGTCACCCCGCACACACCAAGAGAAGCTTTGGTCAAAACTAGTGATCCGACCATAGCGACTAGGATGGGAGGTCGGCGATGGAAGCATAGTCATCACGAGACTCAAATCTGAAGACTAAACAAGGAGATTTAGCAGTGACAACAGACACCTTAACAACCGCCTGAAGAGGGGGCAACATTAGTAAGACTAACAAATCTTCACAAAGTTCACGTTCATCGCCATTATATATAGCATTATCAACTCACACTCTCCATTGTCAAGATGGAAGGAAAAGTACCTCCATTACGATATATTGTGAGTCGACTATTGGCAGAGGAAGCTCGTCATCTGACAGGACAAGTGGAAGAGCTAGGTGGACATGCAAAGAGATACTAGAAGATGCCTTTGTGGTGGTGTGACCTTTGAACATCAAACCGATCAAAAACCTACTTGCATGCCTATGTAGTGGTTGTGGTGCAACCAGGTTAATCACACACCCAACCAATCACACCCAGGTTAAGTGCTTGCATAGTTAGAGTAGACCGGCGGTACAGATATCTTGTATCAATATGTCACTACAGATGAACACGGTAGATAATGGTTGAAATACCCCGTACTACACTACTACATACTAGGGACCGGCCGGCTGGAAAAAACAAGCACCGACAACACGCACCCATAGAAACACATGTACGCAGACCCTACCCTTATGAGCACCTCCGAAGCACTCAGCACCATGTATGGACCATTAGTGACGTTCCTCGTTTTAGCGTCACTGAGGAATGGATATACTACGCGTTCGTCTTCCTTGTGCTTTCCTATATATCCCTGTGTGTACGGTGGTGTACCGATGCTTGTAGTAGTCACTAGTCTCGTACGACGGCAGCTGCTGCCAGTACGGGTGATTGCTCATGCAGTTGCCCATACGGATAATAGATAGATACAGTGACCCACCCATCGCCACCGCAAATCTGCATCGCGTGATCACACGTATGGAACACACATGTGCTCAGCGTGCATACGTGTGGGCTGCATCGGAGAGTAGACAGACGTACGCGCTCGTATGCGAGGCTGCGAGCTACATAGGTTCCGTCACAGGGTACAATACAAATGCGATGCGACGCTATAGCTCAGCTTTGCTTGTGGAAAGAAGAAACGCCGGCACCGATCGATAAGCATTCCCCGTCGCGTGGCGTCGCTTTCGACAGGACCGGGAGAGAATCCACCGCCAGCCAGCCACAGTTCTTTGCCCTCGTTAAAAAGCCCCTGCCTGCAGCGCCCCCTCCTGCTACAACTCCAACCACTACTACAAATATCTACTATAAGAACGCCTCCCATTTTGATTAGGGGCGGTTCTTGTTTTCAGGCGCCCCTACAATGAGATCGGCCGCCCCTTGTGGACACCATACATCTGCCGCCCCTATAGTGCCCACGGTAGGGGCGGTTTTTGATTTGAGACGCCCCTACTAATAGTAGGGCGGTTCAATCACCAATCGCCTATTATGTGGTTCACAAGTAGGGCGCTCTATATGAGGCGCCCTACGGTGCCATCTTAGAATTTTTAATATGAGACATCAAAAATTAATTTTTTAAAATGAGCTCAAATGAAAAAACTTCCTAAATATGGATTGTAGAGCTCGAAAAGTTATAAAACTTTGTAGTTGACAAATTTTTTTATTTGAAATCATCTAGTCATGCAAAAACTGCGTCGAAATGTCTCAAATTTGAAATTTGAATTTTCAAACTTACTCGGATGGAAAAACTTCCTAAATATGAATTGTAGAGCTCTCGAAAAGTTATGAAACTTTGTAGTTGACAAATTTTTATTTGAAATCATCTAGTCATGCAAAAACTACGTTGAAATGTCTCAAATTTGAAATTTAAATTTTCAAACTTCCTCGGATGGAAAAACTTCCTAAATATGAATTGTAGAGCTCGAAAAGTTATGAAACTTTGTAGTTGACAACTTTTTGATTTGAAATCATCTAGTCATGCAAAAGCAAGGTCGAAATGTCTCAAATTTCAAATTTGAATTTTTCAAACTTCCTCGGATGGAAAAACTTCCTAAATATGAAATGTAGATCTTGAAAAGTTATGAAACTTTGTAGTTGACAACTTTTTGATTAGAATCCGTTTAGAGCCTCAAATAGTCAATTTACACTCGGATTTGTATAATATATGGGGATCCGGAATCATGTATAGACACAAACATGTGTGTAGCCTGGTGGAAGGGAGGGATCGCACGCGAGCTGCAGGTCATGGGTTCGAAAACCCAGCAACCGCAACATTTGTGTATTTGTGCTGCCGTGAGTTGAAAAATTGAGGGTGCCGGGTGGGCCCTAGCTGGTGGGGTCCTCCCCTAATTAAATAATATTTTTTGCTATTTGTTTTCGAATTTTAAAAATACGAAATCTAAAATTCACATTAAAAAAAGGGCTTATACGAAAGAGGCCAGATCACCAACCGCCTTTATGTAAAACCACTGTAGGAAACGGTTAGTTAGGGGCGGTTATCAAAACCGCCCCTACAGTGGATCTGGAGCCGCCCCTGTAGTAGGTATATGTAGTAGTGAACCAAACCCCCCTCGTCCTGGTCTGGTCTGGTCTTGTTTCCCCTGGCAGGCAAAGCAAGGAGAGAGATTTCATTTCTGGCTTGCTGCAGCGGATAAACAAACAGTCGATCATCAGGTTCTTGTTCCTTCTACTATCTCTGCGAGCCCATCTTCTTGGTTTCTGCTTGTGCTTGTGTGTGTTTTCCCCCTTTCCTCTGTCGTTTCAGTTTGTTGTATCCGCACGAGTCAAAAATGGATAGATACAGTACACAGCAAACTCTATCCGTGCTGCTTGCACCTCCTCTCCCCGTCTCTCATCCACACATTTTTACTCTTCATTCATTCATCTTCGGCTCCTCCAGTCCTCCACCTGTTCCATGCTCCTATGCTAATTCTGATTCCTTTCGTGCTGGTTTAGTCACTGCTCTCATCTTCAGTTCAGTTCAGTTCAATTTAGGTGCCTTGCTTTGCAACCTGCATCTGCAGGTTTAGAGCTTCAGGTACTACTTGCAGTGACAAGCAGAAGGAGTAGGCCCTGTGCTGTGGACTGTACTACCACTGCACTCACTTTCCAAATCCAACTCCTTGGTCTCGAATTACTCAAATAAACTGCCACTGTCTCGTCTCGGAAGGAGATGACACCTGAATTTCTTGCGACAGTCAGACAGAGTCCAAGCTCTGATTCTAAATTTTCTTTTTCGATCGAGGTTGATTGATATAAGACGGGGTGCTTCTCTTTGCAGTGTGCAGCGGTCGATCAAGAGCTAGCTCGCGACGGATTCGGTGCTCCTTAGGACTGGGATGCGCTCGCTGCTCTGACTGAGGTGCCCGCCATGAACCAGCAGCAATACATCTCTGATTGGACCGGCGCCATGGGCGACACCTTCGCGCCATTGAGGTTGGTTGGTTGCTCCTTTTTTTTTTTTTTTGTTATTCGTCGCTCCTCTTTCCGGCCATGGCTGACAGTGGTGGTGTCATGCTCGTGCTCTTGTCTTGTTGTTGTTTGCAGCGGCGACGACGACGGGCTCATCGAGCTGCTATGGTGCAACGGCCACGTCGTCATGCAGAGCCAGCCGCTACGGAAGCCGTCGTCGAGGTCCGACAAGGCCGCGGTGGTGGTGCAGGACGACGACACGGCGGCGGCGGCATCGGCACAGGCGTGGTTCCAGCAGTATCCGGTGGAGGAGGAGGACCCGCTTGAGAGAGACGACCTCTTCTCGGAGCTCTTCGGAGAGGCGCAGGCGGCCGTCGACGGCGCGTCCAGGGCCGCGGCGCCGGCGTCCTGCAAGGAGGAGGCGGAGGCGGAGGAGGAGCGCGTCGGCGACGCCGCGCGCCAGAGTAGCGGGATGATGCCGCCGCCGCCCAAGCCGCGGGACGAGAAGAAGCAGGCGTGCCCGGGAGACGGTGGCTGCGAGGCCACGGCGGCGACGGCGACGGAAGGCGCCGAGTCGTCCATGCTCACCATCGGGTCCAGCTTCTGTGGGAGCAACCACGTGCAGACGACGACGACGCCGCGCGCCCGTGGCGGCGTCACGCCGCCGGTGACCTCGTCAGCGACGCGGTCCAGGTCATGCACCACCAAGAGCGAGCATCCCGGTTCCGGTGCTGCTTCTGCCGCTGCAGTCGCTCACCGGAGCGGCAAGCGGAAGCAGAGCGACGCCACGGACGCCGAGGTATGTAACGTACATATCCCGTGCCACCGCCGCCCCGGCCGCCGTCTTTCCACACCGCTGCGTGCGTCTGCATCGATCGATGATGGTTCCGGCCGTGAATGCATGCAGGACGTGGAGTTCCAGTCCGCCGACGTCACGTGCGAGCCGGCGGCGCAGAAGACGACGACGGCCAAGCGCCGCCGCGCCGCCGAAGTCCATAACCTCTCGGAGCGGGTAAGGCCTGATCGACCCTCTCCAAGAAACCCTTCCATTAATTAGGACTTGATATCTCTGATTTCACGGCCGGCCCGCCATTGCTAACTTTGGTCTGAATCCGGTGCAGAGAAGAAGGGACAGAATCAACGAGAAGATGAAGGCCCTTCAGGAGCTCATACCTCACTGCAACAAAGTAATAATCTGATCTGGATTTTTTTTTTTTTTTTTTTTTTTTTTTTTTTGTGTGTGAATAATCTGATCTGGATTCTGATCTTATCTTGTTTCTTGAATTCTTTCGTCGGATTCTTCTTCTTCTTCAGACGGACAAGGCGTCGATGCTGGACGAGGCGATCGAGTACCTCAAGTCACTGCAGCTCCAGCTGCAGATGATGTGGATGGGCGGCGGAATGGCAGCGGCGGCGCCGATGGTGTTCCCGGCGGGAGTGCACCAATACATGCAGCGGATGGTGGCCGCCGGGCCACCACCCACGTGTCTTCCATGCCCGGGATGCCGTTCATGGCGCCGCCGGCCGCCGTGCATCATCAGGCCCCGCTGTTGCCCGACCTCTACACGCGTTACCTCGCCGTCGACCACCACCTGCCGCCACCGCCCTTGATAGCACCACCAACCTACACGGTTCAGCAGCATTGCCTACAGGACACGATGGGCTTCTACCAGCGGCAGAATCCGGCCGTGCCGGCGCCGGCGACGACGTCGCCTTCCGACGGCATCCTGCACAAAAAATACGGTACGCCCGCAGAATGTGATCTGAATGTGATGTGAAAATGTGTCGCCGTCGAGTCTTTATGCTCGACAATTGTTTCTTGCTCACGCTGAACCACATGCGTTGCATCCATCCATGTCAAACTCGAAAGCTCTCTCGCTCGCCGCCCATATATCTGATCTCTTGGAGATCCTTTTGGATAGATGTCACTGAGCTATAAATCTCTTCATCTTACACTGTTGTTACAAACAGTTACTATAGTAAAATTCAAAATTTTCATCACTGCTCAAATTCTAAAAAAGAATTTCATTTCTGACTTGATTTTCTCTGTGGTTTTCAGAGAATTGTGGAAAGCCTGAGATCCAGGGTATGACTGGATGATATGATTTGATGGGTCTTCTTCTATATGTAATTTTAGTAATAGTACTGATGGATCGGATCGGAGTTTGGTTTTAAGACTTGACCGACTTGATTTAGATCGAGATGGATGCCAATTACTTAGTCATAGCGAAATTTGAGATTTGTTCAGTCTCTTGACTGATTAAGTAGTTTTTTTTTTTTTTTTTCTTTCTGTTCGTTGGATAGGCAGAGTGTAATATGATCGGTGAATGAGATTTGCCAAGTGACGCAGTTCTTTCTTGCTATATACACATTTTGTCTGCCATTTGAAGATCACTTTTTTTTAGATAATGGATAATACAATCCGACCTCTACATTCGAGAGATGTACATGTGACCAATTATTACGAGTTTAGGAAATTGAAACAACAATCGCAAGCCGAGTGTCTCGAAACATAGACATAGGAACTAAAGCAAACGGAAAAGATGCTTCCACCCCTATTGGAAATCTCTAAGGCAACCATCTCCAATTGCTTGCTCAATGCAACAAGGGTGTCCTTTGCTTGCTCATCATGCCGCAAATTGGACCCGAGAAGCGCAACCAATAAGCTCCCCCGAAGATAACCTGCATAATAGAGTTAGATTTCATTTTTTTTAAAAAATCGTGTCATTACGACATCTCCGAGATGGCCCAAAATAAGGCAGCTACACCAACCCAAATCAGCGGCTTAGATTGTTTATGTTGATTATTAAGCCAAGTATCAAACATATGGTTAACTAAAACGGGTTGGGTAAGTTTAGTAGCATAGAAAATAATCCTCCAAATCATTTTTGCAAAAGGGCAATCAAAAAAAAAGGTCTTTGGATAGTTTCATTCATATTACAACACTCACATTTTCGACTCCTTTCCAATTTTTCCTAGCAAAAGACATCTCTTTGGATAAACCACAGAAAAATTTTAATTTTTAGAGGTATTTTCCACTTCCAGAGTTTCTTATGTTGAAAAGGTGGATTTGTATCTATAGCATCAAGATACATAGATCCATTCGAGAAAACTCAGGACACGGATAGAAGCCATTTAAAATAGTCATTGCCATCCACCGAACGACATTAGAAACACGGGCTACAGGTTAAGCCACTCAGCAAGGTTATTATCCACTAAAGATCTCCTAAATGAAATATTAGGAGGATTAGAGGATATAACTTTAAAACCGAATTGCATGTCGATCCCTTGCTATATTATATAAGCTCGGGTATCTCGGTTTGAGGGGCTTATCACCTAACCAAGTATCCTCCCAGAACCTAATCTTGGTCCCATCTTTAATCAGGAAACTTGACCTTTAGCAAACACCTCTTCTTTAAATGCATGAGGCCTCTCCAAAAATGAGAGTCTGTTGGAGTGACACTTGGGTTAGCGTCTTAGAATTCAAATATTTATTCCTTAGCAAGGATTGCCAGGTACCATTGGTGTTTGTGAGATTAACAATCCATTTGGCCAATAAACATTTATTTTGTAGGTATAAATCTAAAATTCCAAGACCACCTTGATCCTTAGGGACGACATAGGATGTCCCACTTAGCGAGTCTATATTTATGCTTTTTGTAGACCCTTGCGGCGGAAGGATCTTGATCTAAATTTATCAAGATTTTTGAGGACACCTTTTGGGACCTCGAAAAGGACATCATGAACATTGGAAGACTACTTAGGACAGAGTTTAACAAAACCAGTCTCCCTCCATAGGATAGATATTTAGCTTTCCAACAAGAGAGTTTTTGTTCAAAGCGTTGTTCCACCTTTCTCCACTTTCAGAATTTAGGAGTTGTCTATGGTGCATTGGGATACCTAGATATCTGAAAGGATATGCCCTGTATTACATCCAAAGAGTGTTGTATAATAATGTTTTTGAAGATCACTTGAATCTCACGAAGAAAATGTTTATTTGTACTAGTTCAGATTGATGTCAACCGAAGTGTGTTGTGTGTTCAGAGTTCAGACTGGCTGACCATACTATAATTAGATTGGTAAAATTTGCTGTCCAAGACGTCACCTAATTTTGAACGGATGTATAAATGCGATTAGAGTCTTGCCAACCGGATTTCTCAAATTATTTCTTCATTAAGGGACCATTTGGAAAATGGTAAATTAACTGAAACTAGTTCACCCAAGAGAAAATTTCGAGGTTTTCCTACAGAAATGTTTCCAAAAAGGGCTTATGATTAATATTGTTCATGGCTTATCTAGGAACAGTGGCCTACAAGCTACACGCAAAACCTAATACTCCTAAATCAGTTTGTTATCAATATCATATACCGAAGTTGAATAAAACTGTTTACCTTTTTTTTATTCCTGTGAGAAAGAAAAGCAGCTAGCTGCTGTTGGTGATGGATGTCATTCGTGTCTTTTTCCAGTTTCCGAGAAGAGAGGAACATTGGCAATCATTTCTTGAGCTCATCATCATCATCCATCAATGCTACTAGTATTACCTTTTCATATATTTTGAGAAAAGATAATAACCCTGTCTTAGAAAGGGTACCATCCTAAATAATGTTTGGTTAAATTTTATATAAAAAGATACTATAAATATATTTAGTATATCTATATCATTAGATTCATCATGAAGTATATTTTCATAGTATAACTATCTGGAATCAGATATATTTTTCGAGATCGGGTCTTTTACCCGTTTCTCATTAAGAGGAATGGCCAAAAAGAAAGGCCGACACAAAGTTCTCAAACCTACACACCATCGAGGCATCGGCAACATTCTGTTGTTCCACGCCCGCTGGCAAGACTCTAGCTCATGGGACCATCTGGAATCAGATACTAATATCATTTTCTGTAAATTTAGTCAAAGTTAAAAATAATTTGACCAGGGGCTCCAAACCTAGAATTGCATCTTTTTTTTTTTTTTTTTTTTTTTTTTGGAGGGAGGCACACCTACTAGTAGTGGTAGCCTTGTGTAATTTGCTGAGCTCATGAACCATTCAGATGGATGAGGGGCACTCCTATGATCCTGTCTGTTGGTGAGTGACAGATTATGACTGGTGACCACAATCCACAATTGAGCTAATGCATGCATGTGTCTACTGTTGCTGGTCTGAATCATGGCTCTGTTCCTTACGTAGCAGTGTGTCGTCCTAGCTTGCAGATCAAAGACAGTAACCTGCACCGTCAAACTCACCACTCCATTCCCTGAGAACTTGAAGCATTTTTCAGATCCTTGCCTGTGTTGGTATCATCTATCATGCGATTAGTTAGTTCTGAATAGAATTCAAGTGGAGGCCATATACTTGATCGATATTCCCAAGCACTGTTGAGCTGGGAGCTTCTTCAGCAAGACAGTGGCCTGCCTCTTCCTTCCTATTTCCTGCAAAGTGTGCTTGTGAAAAAAAGAAAGTATGGTTGAGATCATTATCGTCTACAGTTGCCGTGCCCGTTCCAAATCTAAACTCTCAACTTTCCAAACAGCTTTCCAGATTTGGTCTTAATTCGGGCCCTGTTCATGCACCTAGATCAGGAGACTGTTCACGCATCACTGTATTTGCCTTTGCCCTCTGATCATCTCGCATCATCTTTAATTTCTTTGTGGTCTGTACATCATTCGTTTTTTTTTTTTTTTTTTTTTTTTTGACAAACATTCGTGCTCTCTTAGCTTGCTGCAAAATAGTTGCAGGAACTGCAGACCTCCTGAGTCCTGAATATAATAAGCAAGCAGGACCTGATGCTTGGTGAGAACAGAACACTGTCTGAAACTCGATAGAACGAAGCCTAAGCTGACGACACGCCGGGACCGGAGGTCTAGCAATCCTGTCCACCACCGGTCAGCATCTTGCATTGCTTGCAATCAGACAGACAGACAGGCTCCATCAAGCATCGATGAAGAAAGCTAGCTGCAGTGCATGCATCTCCCTCCCCAGCAGAGGCGCCCTGGGATCGGCCGGCAGCATGCATCCGCAGGCATCCGACGAAGTCTTCTTGGTGGACGACTCGGCGGCGAGCTGACTTTGGTGGAGTAACTGCTGCAATTGTGCGCTGTCTTCGTCTTCCTCTTGCCGGGACGACATAGGCAGGGATTTGGCAGCTGGTAAGTAGCGACAGCGATGGAGAGGAGGCATGGGTTTTGCTTTGCTCTCGGGTCTGGACCAGCAGCGCCATGTGTCCATTTCAGCTCAGCTGGCGGTGTGTGTCTGTGCACCGTGGACCAGACCAGTACCAGGCGAGGATCGATGAGATGAAAGGGGATCCAGTTTCGGTTCACTGTACCATCAGATTCGCAGGTCGAAAAAGTCGCCTTCATTTGGTATTTTATCTCTTTTTTTTTTCTCCTCGAAAATCAAAAATGGAAGATCATTCTTTATTTTATTTTTGCTACAAAATACTCCCCTCCGTCTCAAAATAATTTATCGTGTTGACTTTAAGACATCATGTTTTGACCGCTTTCGTCTTATTCAAATTATTTATACAATTTAGGAAATAAATAAATTATTATTAAAGTATCTCTAATAATAAAATAAGTCACATCACAATGGACGATGTTTATATAAAACATTTGAATAAGGCGGCGGTCAAACACGTCGGCTTAAAGTTAATATATTTGAAGACGGAGGGAGTACTCCGTATAAATAAAAAGAGGATAGCAAAAAAAAAAGAGTGGTTTTTTTTTAGTAGGGCCCTAGGGGAAGTAAAGAGTGGTTTTTTTTAGTAACTCCTCCATATTGAAAAGGAAGTCCATTTGGAAAAGGCTTGGTCAAATATTGGAAACATAAATCATTAATAACTTTTTAAGTCGTTGAGTTTTGAAATGTGAAAATCATATCAATAGATTTGTCTTGAAAAATACTTTCATAAAAGTATACATATATAATTTTTAATAAATATTTTAATAGAAAAGATAAGTTAAAGTTGCACTTTGGAGGCAGGTGTCGATGTCCTAAAGGACTTCCTTTTCAATATGGAGGGAGTAAAGAGTTTGTGGAAACTTCGCGACTAGGAGTCCAACAAAATTAGATTTTCTATTTTATAATTTTTCGTGATTTACTATGATTTTTGAAAGATTCGGCCCGAAATAAATAAGAAAAGAAAAAAAAAACGAAACCATGGCCATTTGTAGCAAAACCGGAGTTCTTGTAGCGAAACCACCGCCCAAACCGTAGAGGGACGAAATCTGCATGGTTTGAAAAGTTGAGGGACTGTTTTGTCCGGTTTTGGATTTGAGGGACCAAAATCGACTTTTTCAAAAAGTTGGAGGGACCGAAAGCGGACTTTTTCCTTTTGCAAAACCCGATTTCTCTTTTCTTGATAAAAAATTTAAAAACTAGATTATTTTTTTACTCTTCGGATTTTTGAAACAGTATACGATATCGAATTATATTCAACTGTTCAGAGTTGGTTTTAAAGTCGAGAGAAATTAAAATCATTTTGTGTCTATGGACGCGAATCGGACTTCAATAATTAGAGATGTGACTTCTTTTTCCAAAATCGTGGTGTCCCCTGCTCTCTCTACTCTCTAAATAGCTGGATCGAACAATAGAGGCTTTGAACTTGCAAGAATCGTTTGTTGGACCTCCCGTAACTCAAATACACCACCCTCTGCTTGTGTTTTTATATATCTGATGTAGCTGTGATTTTGACTAACCAACTCATGACGTGGCAAATGATTGACCCGAAAAAAACCCCTTCAGATCCACATGTCATCTTCTTCACCCTCTCCATCTACTCCAATTCACCTCTTCCGAGCTTGAACACATTGGAGATAGAGTAAGCTTGAATGCATCAGAAATACTAAAATAAATTTAGCGAAATGCGAGTGAACAACCATGTCAAATCTAGGGCGTTTGGAACTCGGGTTCAACCAATTAATTGAGCTAATTCGACTGTTTTGACCTGACACTCACTACAATTTGTTTTTCTTGCATGTACCAAACAAAAACAAACTTCTTGGCACCTCAAGAAAACTTATCTAGGGCCTTTAGTAGTTGATTGATGATTTTGCAATCACCCATGCGTCTTATCCTAGACGTGCATCACTGATTGGAGGCATTCGATCGGATTTCTCTTGGGCGATAGAAGGGATCAGCTTGACACTTACATATACATACAGTAAAAAGTGTTTAAACCACTCCGCTGACAGGAACAGTCGTATCTAATCATTGATGAACCCCGATTATTACGAGTACTAGCAATAATGGCCAAGACGACGACGGCTAGTAGTACAACGAAGTGGGGTGCTTCGATCCGGTCCGGGCGGGCTCTCGTGCATGCAGCAGGCTACAGGCCCACAGCCCACACAGCCAGTACAGTACAGTGAAGGCCACCACCCACTCGATCGCCCACCAAAGATAGCTGGGCAGTAGTAGTAGTAAGACTAATGGGCCCCTGGCACGTTGGCCCCCGGCGGAGCGAGCGCGATCCGCAATAGTGGCGCCGAGCCCACCCGGCCCGGCCGGCCTCACTCACCTCTGATTGGCCAGATCCACACCTGTCAGCTATTCCAGCCTACTGCGGGTGGCTTGTAGTTGATGGTAGGGCGGTCAGGTGGACGCTACCCATGGGGTTTAAATCCCGGTGCTCGCGACTTTTCCCTGGGATTTTCCCAAAGATTTCCGGCGTTATGCATTAAGTGGTAGCGGCGTTCCCGTCGACGACGAGGCGCCTATGGTGACTTCGAGAATCTCAGAATCTGCCATTTTGCCCGGTCGCCCGGAGGTGCTCATAGGGGTAGGGTTTGCGTGCGTGTGTTCATAGGGGGTGAGTGTGCGTCACGTGTTATGAGCGTCTGCGTTATCTTGTGTAATTCTCAAAAAAAAAAAAAAAAAAAGCTATTCCGGCCCCACTGCGAATTGGCTTTGTAGTCAATGGTAGGGGCGGTCGGTGGGGCGCTATCCACCAGGGGTTCAAATCACGGTGCTCGCACCTTTCCCGGGATTTTCCCAAGGATTTACCGGCGTTATGCATTAAGTAGTAGCGGCGTTCCGTCGACGACGAGGCGCCTACGGTGACCGAGAATCTCGAGATCTGCTTAGGTTTGCCCGATCCCGGAGGTGCTCATAGGGGTAGGGTTTGCGTGCGTGTGTTCATAGGGGTGAGTGTGCGTGCGTGTTGTGAGCGTCTGCGTTGTACTGTGTAATTCTCAAAAAAAAAAAAAAAAAGCTATTCCAGCCTACTACAGTATTGCAAATTTTTGCAAAGGTGGTAGTAAAGGCAATGACCTTATAAAAAAAAAAAAAAAAGGCACTCACTGTTGAGGGGCCGTTGGCACTTGGCAGTGCCATGCCATGCCATTGCCAGCCGTGAGAGGGCCAGACCCCCTGAATTATTCAGCTTTTGTGAAATTTTTACAGCTCCTGGAAACTTTTGGGGCTTGTTTACTGTATGTACTCCAGTAGTATGTACTGTACTCTTTTTCGTTAAGCAATGTAGTTTTGGCAGTATCTATATTCATAACTTTTATTACGTATATATGTATATATAAACTATATATTAGCCATGTCATTCATATATTTAGGTGCATTCGTAGTGTAGTAAAAACTATGAATCTTAAATGTCAAACCGCCTTATATACGAAACGAAGGGCGGAGTATATTAGAGTGAAGAAAGTGGTGGACAGGTGAGAGAGAGAGAGCGCTTGACATCCTCGATCGACGATCGGGCGGCATTGCTGGAGGTTGAAGAAGGGGAGAGGAAAATGTAAACATTCTGCAGGAGGCGAGAGTAGTCCAGCACACGCACGGGTAAGAGTACTCCTTTTGCCGGCCCTTGGTAGTACAGGAACAGGAGTAGTAGAGTAGGGAGGAGGGTAAATGCATGCAACAGTGTCATTGCGCCATGGCAGCAGGAACATGGCCAATCAACAAGGCCCAGCAGCTGGTACAGTATCACTACTACTACAGTGTAGTAGTAGTACGCGTGTGCCGTGCCGGGACGGCGATCGGCGAGTCTCGTCGTCGACGACTATCCCCGTGTACGTGGTCGTCTCTCCTCCCGTCCTTGGTTCGCCGCCCTCCGCCCGTTGGGAGATCCATCGATCAGCCTTGGTTCGTGTCGTCAGTCTCTGACGTTGACTGAGACTGACAACGAAGGCCGTGCGAAATGAACGTCCTCCTCGCCACGCCATTCCCATTTGACCCTCGGCGCGGCGCGGCGCGGTGGTCCAGCAGCAGTAGCTACTGTCGTCGCACGCAGACGTCCGTGCCACGACGGATCGAACGCAAAACGTCGCAAAACAAACGTGCCATGTCGTCGCAAAACGTGCCTTCTCTCGGCTCTCCTCCTGTTGCCTGTTGGACCGCTGCCCCGCCGACGGATCACACGGATCGGACTCACTGCTGGCTGGCAGATGGAGCGGCGGTGGTAGGTGAGCGAGCGAGCGCCGCATGCATGCTGCTACCTTCCCACATGCCCTGCCGACTGACTGCCATGTCTGTCTCTGGCCGTCCGTCCCCGCTACCCATGTGCATGGCGTTACTCTTCTCGGACCGATCCATCCATCGGCCGGCCGTCTGGAAGGGAGGGAGGGAAGGGTTCAAGGAGAGGACCTCACCGGACTACGGCCGGAGATGGAGCAACCTCCTTTAATCATGTCCACGTCCACCCGTGTCGTCGTGTCCACCTGTCGTCAAGCCTCATGAATTAACCAGGCACATCACATGCTTCCAGCGCAGCGAGGCAGTCAGACGAAATGGTCAATGCATGCATCGCCTGGCCTGTCTGTCATGCCACCGGGGGTCGGCGCTGGACCACCGCCGGCCGGCACCACTGACCCTTGCCGCCGTCGTCGGTTGGTCGCCGACCTGTTCCGCCCGCCAGCCCATCATCAACTTGGTTGGCCGTTGGCCTCCGTGGTGTCTATATATATATAACTCCTTTAATCCTGAGGAGCCGGATGAACAGTGCTTTTCTCTCACAGTTCCACTCCGGATGAACAGTGCTTTTCTCTCACAGTTCCACTGTTGAACTACAGTGTCCTACCACAGGCCGTCCGTCGAGGCCGAAACGATCGTGCCGTTCGTCCGCCACCAACGGAGGCTTTTCGAGACTTCTCCAGCCCTCCACAAAAATCCCCGGACCCCTCGCGTCATCCGTGGACGCGCCGCCCCAAGCAGCCTCTCCTCGCCCTCGTGGCCGGAATCACGCTGGCCACCTCGCCGCCTTGGATGGAGGCCGAGCGCCGCCTGGATGGCCCGTGCCAACTGGTCGCGGACGAGGTCACCTCCCTCCGTGCTCGCCGACGCCGAGGCCGAGACCGACGCCGCCGTGCCGCGCGCGCCCACGCGGCGACCAGCCGCGAGGCCGCCGGCGGATGAGCTGCTCACCGCGCTACTCGCCGCCACCTCCCGCGCGCGGGGACTCCGTCGGCCGACGGCGGCCCCTCGCCTCCGCACCCGCCACGGGGAGGAAGAGCGGCGGCAGCGAGCACGCCACCACGTGCATGGGAGGAGGAGCAGAGGTGGACCCGCTACTCCACGCCGCGGTTGGACCACGCCCGCCGACACCACCGACGCCGAGACCCTCGCCGGCGGCGCCACCACATCGCTTCGCCAAGCCCCGGCTCGGCCGGCCCTCCTTCCCCGTCCCGTGGCCATGGCTGCGGCCCACCGCAGCGAAGCCGCCGCTGAGCGCGGCCCGGCGCGCGACCGCTGCGACCCGGCGCGCGCGGGCAGCCGCACGCGGACCCGGCCCGAGCCTGCCGCGGGACGCCGCGGCCCCTCGCACGGCCGCGGCTTTGGCGCGTGGGCGGCGCGGGCACCACGGCCCTCGCGGCCGGCGCGACTCCGGCGCAAGACGCACGCCGCGGGGGCTCGGGCACGGGCGCCTCCACCTCCTTTTCCTCTCCCTGTCTTTGCTTTCCGGAGAAAGAGATAAAGGGAGAGAGAATAGAAGAAAGGATGGTAAGGACAAGGATGCGTGGCCTACTCAATGGCCCTGTTTGGTTCCTAGGGTTAGAGTTAGATTGGGTTACTTTTGACCCAAATAACCCAAAACATCTAAACGGGTGGGTTAGATTGGGTTATTTTGGCTCTAACCCATCAAAGAAGTAACCCCTCAAAGGGGGTGATATTTGGGGTTACTTTGTGGAGCCCGCCACCAACTGAGCCGCACCCGATCCCCCTCCCGTGCGTTCTCGCGTCCTCTTTCCTCCCGTCGGAGCGCGAAGTCGCGACGCGACTCTTCCCCTCCCTTCCGCCGCGAGTTCGGTCGCCGCCCTCCCATCGCCGCCGGCCTAGCAACCGCCCGTCCGCGCCGGCCATCTCCGCGGCCGTCGCCACCCGCCTTGCGGCCAACGCTCGCCCCAATCCCGCCCACGCCACCGCCGCCTAGCGGCTAGGGTTCGCCGCCAACCGGCGCCGCCCTGGGCTGCGCCGCCTCCGGTGAAATCCAGCTTCGCCGTCGACCTCCCTACCCACGATGGGCGGATCCGGCCGACCCGAACTCTCAGCGTCGGCCATGGGCGGGTTTCCGGATCTTGCCGTGTATGGAGCGTACCTGAGGGTGACAATCCGAGCTCCTCCAAGGCCATGGCGGGGGGCACCGGGCTCCCTCCCTTTTCGTCCACCGCGTGCCGATCCGGAGAGGGAAGGGCAACTCCGGCTCGCCCGACTCTTCGGTGGCTCTTCTTCGCCACGGCCCGGTCGCGCAAGAAGAGGTTCGTCGTCTTTGATCTTCACCGGCAATGTCCATCACCCGCGCGAACTTCGGCCTCCGGCGCACCGACCGCCGTAACCGGGCCACCCAAAGACGGCGCTCGCGGCGGCCGTGGCGTCGGTGGCCAGGGCGCTTGGCGTGTTCGGGCACCGAGGGCACCGAGGAGTGCTGTCCGTGGGCAAGCATCCGGCTCCGGCTCCCTTCGTCAATGGTGGTGAAGAAATGGAGGAGGACGTGGAGGAGTTAGCGAGCCCCCGGAGGTTTATCGGTGAGCTACACCAATCGAGCCCAATGGACCGATGCTAAACATGCTTGGTTGTTAGAATTGTGTGTGGAGCAACGTCTGCCAGGAACATATAATGGTACCGTAATGATCGGTGAAGGTTCTGATTTTGTCATCGACGGCTTGCTTGCTAGGAGGGGGTTGGTTTGTACCCGTTTGCAATTGAAGAATCAAATTATCATCTTGAAAAGCACCTACTCCCTTACGGCGATACTTGCAATCACACACGGGGTTGGGAAGGCATGCCGATGGAAGTGTTGATCTTGAATCGAGTTTCGGAAATCAAATACTGAGAGGTATTAGCACTTAATTGTTATGCACGCTTGCATTTATTAGCACTTAATATCTCTCTAGAATCGTTTTATCATTTTTGTTATCTTCTATTTCACTAATGGATGCCGCTGCTCCGTAGCTAATATACTTAGGTGTAGCTAATTGAAATGGTGTTTGCTGAATTTGAGTATATTTCTAAAGTTTATGAATGTAATTTGGTACCTGTAAATCTTGTTCCGGCAAAGAGGAAACTTTCCAAAATTACTGCATATAGATCTTGTTTTTCAAAGTAAATTTCTTTGCATATATATCTAGCTTAACTACAATGCGTAGGGAAGAATTTCATAAACCAAGGGAGCTTAGTTCCACCTTTCATTTAATATTTATCCGAAAATGACTTGAGGGGGTGACAATGATCATTTGAATTATCTTTTCCATTCTATTTGTCATTTGCGAGAAAAAACCATACCTAAAGAAACTCTTTGTGGGGTCCTCCAACAAACGAGGACTTGATGGACCAAGTGTGGAGAGGGGTGCCTTTGTGGATGGAACTCTGACCTTTGTGCACGGAGATGATTATGGTGAGACAGAGGGGGAGGAGGAAGAGGAAGAGGAGGAGTTTCAGGAACCTACAAGTGCAAGACCTTCAAGTGCAACACCTTCAAGTTCAGGGCAACCGAGAGGAGCCGAAAGGCAAGAGGTCATTAAACACTTCAAGCACCGTGACCGGTCCAATCAAGAAAAGCAAGAGCCCAATGGTCAGGATTGTGAAGGACATAGCTGCAACTTTCAAAGAGTCTGTCACAGTCAACACGAAGCAAATGCAGCAAGTGTTTATCTATGTGTGATTGGCTGAGCTGCCATTTTTTTGTATTTGTGGGCTGAACATACTATTATGCAAGTGTTGACCATTTGTTACATTTGTTGGAGCGAGGGAAGAAGCTCAAGTGTTCGACGAAGCAAATTATGGAGACGACACAAGTGAGGATGAGATTATAACCATGTGCCGCAACAATTTGGTGCGGCCGAGAATTTGATCGTGCAATTGGTTCCTATCTTGGGTATGTACTCTAACAACTACTTTGTGAAACTACCTAGGAGGGTCCGTGGAGATTCTGGTTTGGATTGGGTCATGGAGACACTAGCTAGAGATAGCCAGTGCTACAACATGTTTAGGGTGGAGAGACCTTTATTTAACAGGCTGCATAGTACTTTGGTAAATGAATATGGGTTGAAGTCCACTACAAAAACGTCATCCGTAGAGGCTCTTGCAATGTTTTTATGGATTGTTGGTGGAAAACAATCAGTTAGACAGGTGACAACCGTTTTAGGAGGTCTATGGAGGCGATAAGCGAGGACATTTAAATAGAGTGTTGAGGTGTCTCCTTAGGTTAGCACATGACATAATTGTACCCAAGGACCCAACATTTTCAGAGGTGCACCCAAACTTAGAAAATCCTGCATTTTGGCCACACTTCAACAATTGCATAGGAGCTATAGATGGGACACATGTGAAGGTTGTGGTGGATAAGCATAAGAGGATTCCATATCTGAACGAGCAGACACAATGAAACCCGGTCGAGGAATGTGCTTCTTTGTTTGTGATTTTGACATGAGATATACTTTTTGTGATGTCGGGATGGCACGGGTTCGGCACATGACATGAGAGTTTTCAAAGATGCATTGAGTACTTATCGGCACAAATTTCCTCGTCCACCACCGGGTTTGCTACTTGACTTGTCTTGTAATAGTTTGTAATCAATAACGCTTGTTCATCTAAGTCTTATTGTGCGCTTGCCTTTCACAATATGTAGGGAAGTACTATGTGGTTGATGCGGGGTACACAAGCCGTCAAAGGGTACCTTGCACCATACAGATGTACAAGGTACCATGTGTCGCAATGGCACGACGGACCGCCGCCACAAGGTATGAAAGAAACCTTCAACCATGCACATGCCAAAGTTAGAAATGTCATTGAGCGATCTTTTGGAGTATTGAAGATGAAATTTCAGATGTTGTTGAACATGCAAAGTTTTCGTAAGAAAAACAGAGTAGAATTATTGTTGCTTGTATGGCTTTGCATAATTTCATTCGAGAGAGCAGAATTGCGGATAGAGATTTTGGTGCGTGTGATGCAGATGAGAATTATAATCCAATGCATAGCTCTTCGCATCCGCATGGCGGTAAGACGAACCTCTTGTTGAAGATGCCGACATGAATGCCTTCCGTGATGAGTTAGCTCAAGCTTTGTTTGATGGAGTGTAATTTTTCCGATACTTTATTGAGGACTATGTATTTTCTTCCGATGCTTGATTGAGAACTTTATGTATTTTTTTTTCCTCGATGTTTGATTGAGGACTTTATGTATAAGTGTGACATCGAATTTGTGCGCACAAAATAAAATTTATCGTGTTGTGTATGGTTTATTTATAAGGATGATTTGTTTTGTTATTTGTGAGTGAGAAAAGACCACACAAGAGGTGGCCACATTAGATCCTATTAAAGTGGTGGTGTGAATGAGACAAATGATTGGAAAAGTGTTTCTAACCCTGTCATCCAAACCGTCCAAGGGTTAGAGTTATTTGAGGGTTAGAGTTAGAGGATCCAAACAGGGCCAATGCTGTGCACAGAGATAAGGATGCTGGGCCAGTCAACGGTGCAGCTGCTGCTACTCTTCAGTCCTGAGATGGCCTGACGTTGTCATCCGGTCAAAGAGTGCATATGTGAAGCGTGTTCTATGGTCCCTAATATGCGGCCAATATCTTACAAGGTACTCAATCTTCCCTCCAAAATTAATCATAACATCCTCCATACATATTTCTATTTCGTCAGTACAAGGCTGTTTTTAACCTCATAATATTTTTCCCATCTGTTATTTACAGCTGCTCATGCCTATTACACATAATTAGACTAAACTCCTTAAAATACCAAGTATGATCATACATATGACGCACTATAATTTCAACTTACTGCCCCGTGCGAAGCACGGGGATGCCAGCTAGTTTTAATATTTTTTCCTCTCCAACAACAAGTAGTACTAGTATACTCGTACGTGGTACAGTACTACTGACACCGGTACGTAGTACTACATGAAAACGCAGGCCATTTCCCCCTAATCATTGCGGATTTTTGTTCTCCTCAGTATCAGACTCACAAACACAAGCATCAGACAGGCATTTGCCGGGCTTGCGAGTACTCTATCTGACAGTACTCCCGTACTCGTACTACTTCTACTTAGCACTTCCCAAAAGACAAACACGGACCATCATCACCACGGCTTTCCTTGCACGACCACACCACCCACAGACAAGGAAGGAGTCGTCCCGAATCCCCCTGACAACGAGTTCATCAATCAACTTAGTACGAATCCCGATGACAACGAGTTCATCAACTGATTTCTGAGTCTTCTGACGGCTTCACCTGACTTGCTGCTGCTGCCTGTTCGTCCTACCTTCTCCTACCACTGACAATCAGCAAGGTGCCAAAGAGTATCACTCACATTCACGACTCGCTCGTCATTCATTCATCTCGTCTCACCTCGCCTCTACTGTACGAGTAGTAATTATTTACAGTACTCCATGCCAAATCAACCCGTAATTACGATTAACAGTCGCCTACCATTGGTAATTAAGTACCTCCCTAAACCACGAGCATCGCATCGCATTGCATTGTTCAATTCAAGCAAAACCAACTCGTTACAAATCATTACTCACTCACTACTGTCGGCTTGCGGCGGCGACCGATCGACGGTTGGGTTACTTACCGGCCACCGGCACCGGCGAGGGTAGTGCGTCCTTCTTGGCGGCGGCCTTGTTCTTCCTGGCCGCACCAGCGGCAGCGCCTGCAGTGGCGCCGGAGGAGGACGAGCCGGCGGAGCCGGCGCTTGACGACGGGGAGAAGAGAGGCGGTCGATACCGAAGACGGAGACGGACTTGCGTGAGCCACGGAGCGAGCAGACGGGCACGTTGAGAACGGGCGCCACGCGGACGTGCGCCGAGTAGGACCGCTCCATGCCTCCTCCTGGACCCGTGTTGCGGTGGTGGTGGCGACGACCGCCGGCTAGGCTGCTTGGACTGCTTGAGCTGCGGCCGAGTCCGTTGAACACCACCTTGCCTGCGGCGTTGAGGCGTGGGCTGTCTGCTGCCACTGCGGATGGGGGAGGTGGTGGTGGTGGAGGTGGGGGTGGCGGCGGCGACTGGGAATGGGGATGGGGATGCGATTGGGAGTGGGACGGCAAATGCGACTGGAACGTCGTCGTCGTCGCGGACGCCGACGCCTGCTGCTGCTGCGACGCGGATGGGGATAGACGGATCTTGGGAGGCAGTTGGCCCTGGTGCGACGACGAGGACGACGGAGGCAGTTGGCTCTGGTGCGACGACGAGGACGACGTTGGATGTGCCGGTGCCGGCGCGGGCTTGGTGGTGTCGTGCTCCTCAGTACCGGGCGGCTCACGGAGGAGCGGCAAGCTGAGCGACTGTTCGGGATCAGGCGGCTTGGTTCCCCGTCGAAGTAACCGACGCAGCGGCCTCGGCTCCACCGCGTTGGCCGCCGACCCCGACCCCGCCGCCGCGGCCGCCTGCTGTTTCCGCAGACGCAGGGAGATCACGCCACCTCCTCGCGGGGATCTTGTTCGTCACCACCTCCGCGTTGCCCTTCGCTGCCACCGCCACCGCCCGCGGCGTCTCCGGCGGCGGTGGCGCCGGGGTCGGGGACTGCTGCTGCTGTTTCGGCGGCAGCGTCGACCGCGCCATCAACTCCTCGATCTCCACCACCCCGTGCGCGTCCGTGGGCGCCGGGATGTGGAGTGGGACCAGCTTGCCACCGGAGAAGAGCTCGTCGGCCGGGAGCATGGAACATGCCGCGGCGCACCCGCCGAGGAGGAACTCGAACTCGGCGCCGGTGGTGGTGCCGGTGCCGGCGCTGAGAACGGCCTTTCCTACCGACACCGCAGCCTCCCTCCCGCCGCCGCCGGCGGACGCGTCGTCGATGCTGAAGGACACACGTGGGCCCAGCCACTGCACCGCAGGCGGGGAGGTGGTGGCGGCGGCGGCTGCGGGGAGGTGTCGGTGCCGGGGCCGGGGGTCGAGGTGCGGCCGCGGCGGATGCCATTACTCCCTCCGCTTACACGCGGCACGAGGGGAGGTAGAGGGAGAGCTAGCCGACACGCGACAAGCAAGGATAGAAAGGGGGCGAATGGACGTGGGTTGGTTTGGGTTGCCGAAGCCGGATCTTCTCTCCTCCCTTGACTGGCCCTTCTTCCTCTTCTTCTTGGCGGCAACGAAGAAACCGGGTCCAGCGGCGGCGGCGGACTGTGGAAGGAGGCGGGACGACGGACGGAGTCGGAGACCGAACCGAGCACGAGGTGGGGAGGAGACAGGAGGCGTACGGGCTGGGGAGACCCTACGACTTGGCAATTCTCTCACGAGCCAGAGCCACGACCCGTAGCCCCGTGCGTGTGATGAAGGCGAGGCAGGCGTGTCTCGGGGTGTGGGATGGTTTGCTTTTGTTTCGGGCTCCGGGGCCCGGGGCTTGTGTGGTGTTGTCAGTGCGCGCGCTGGTCTTGGGACTTGGATGGTGATTGTCGTCAGATCGCGTGATTATTGCTTACCTGAATCATCAATGTTTAATGATGATTCATTCTTTGCGGATGACTGCGGCAATGCCGGTAAAAATTGTACAATTGTACTTCTACTCGTTCCATGTTGTTGTCTTTGGCCTCCTTGTAAATTTTGGACGGGGTTTTTATTCATTCATTGCCTCAAATAGTGCATCGATACAACCCTTACGTGAACATGAACACTACTGATTCAAGCCCCCACCCCAAGAAAAAAAAAAAAAATCTAAAAGCATCTTGAGGTTGTTGCAGACCAAACGCCATTTGAAGAACTCTCCAAACAAATCTCGTGACATGACACAAAAAAAAAATATAAGATGCTAAATGGTTTTCTTGTTATAAATGCAACATCTACTACCTGCTTACAAAGAAAGCAAAACATTTATTTTTTTAAAGAGAAAACAAGCACCAATCGAAAATATCTGCCGAACAACTAAACTTCAGTGAGAAGTAAAACTTTAATCTACAATTTTATCATCTCTAGGCCGTTCTTTGTTTCACTCACCCACAAAGTCACTTTCCATCTTTGTTTTAGAAATCCTCTTTTCCATTTCCATATTTGGTATTTTACCTTTTATTATATGTGTGTTGTCTTCGACTTGCATTCTTTTTATACTAGGATTTAACAATTTCTTCAAATATCCTATGGCAATGCATTTGTCCATCACTTAATTTAGAGATCTTTTCTAAGGTGGGAGTGGGGCAGCCTGCCTTTTACTTTGTTTGATTGAAAATGGGTTGGCTTGATGTTGTTGCCGGCCTTTTCAATACTCATCATCTGAAGTCAAATTGAACATGATTGAGAGGAGCAGAAAATTCTCGAGTACGTTCTAGCAACCCGTTCTTTCTTTGAAAGATCTTGTTTGATTGGTACCAATCTTCAAAGCTCATCCCCGTCACCAAAAGAATGATTAGCTAGTTAGCTAGTGTTATCCTGTAAAATCTTGTTGTACCTTTGTCATTCATGCATCTCCATCTCAACAACAACAACATGGCCAAGCAAGCTGTTCTTTGTTTCATGTCTCACCACTACAAGGCCACTTTGCATGATCATCTATTCTCACCCTAAAGCTGTGTGTGTGCGCGTCAACCGCCATGCGTGCATACCGGCACATGTTTTTGGCTCGTCTTGCTTGGCGGTTGGATGACACGTAGTACCAGCCGTCCAACTCGTATCCATCGGCCTCTGCTGGCAACATGCGTGTGCATGTGCGTAGCCTCGATAAACAAATCGGTTTGTTCACAAAATAAACATGAGTTCATGGCACCAAGCCAAGACACAAACACCTGTCATATATATATATATATATATATATATATATATATATATATATATATATATATATAAATAAATCATAAGATAAATAAATCATGAACAAAAGAGCACGAAACATGATCCAAATGCAAATACTACTACCGGACAAAACAGTCCCGGCTACTAGTGGCCGCCCGACAAAACCAAGCCAAGTGGAAAAAGCGAAAGGGGCCAGGCGCAAAAGCGACCAAAGAGGGTCGTTATGACCGATTTTTTCTTTTTAAAAAATCGTCGTGTTGATTTGACGGTGATGCGATCGTGTGACGTGACGGATTATTTTTTTTTTCTCCTTGGGTGTGCCCAAATTTCCTCCAAAATTTCGCGCATTCTCATCCCATCCTATCACATCGAAACATTCAATCGCACCCAAAGACGTTTGTCGGGCCACTATAAAATTTTGATAAATAAAAAAACTAATTCTTGACAGTTTAGATATGCATTCTTGAGGCGATTCTTTTTTTGGCTGAATTCGCCCATAATAGGATAATATTTATCACTAACAAACAAAACGTCTTCTGATATGCGATGTGACCTGTATTCTAGGAATTTTCAGCCAAAATTTTGGCTTCTAAACACACCCCTTGTTTTGTCCTCGGAATGAATATTTTAACATTTTGACCCTCCCTTTTGTTTGTTTTCTTGCTGAAAGACTTGTGGAGCACATACTGTAGAGCTGGTAGTGGTAACGGTACAACAGGAGCTTTTGTGCCGTCCGTCCCGTCCCGTGTCGCAGCCCCACCGGTCAGGCACGGTGTACCCTGGCCCGAGTGCACCGAGGGCCCATGCATGCATTATGCAACGATCGCATCTGGCTATTACTCCCTCCGTCCCACTGACTTTGTTCTGCGGTTTTCGTGCTGAAAATCTTATTCGATAATTCGTCTTATTCAAATTTTTTACACAAATATAATTTATTTTGTTACGACTTATTTTATTAATGAAGATACTTAAATATTAATTAATTTATTTTATAATTGACATAAATATTTTGAATAAAACGAATGGTCAAAACATGAAGTTCAAAAGTCAAAAACGACAAACTCCATGGGAGCAGTCGTCTGGCCCACGAGACGAGTCGTCAAATCACTCGCGGCCCCGGCGCGACGCGGGCACGTGAGGGACGCTCGTCTCGGCTCGTCGCGGCCGTTTCCGTGGTGGCGAGTGACTGCTGCTGGGCCGTGGGACCGTGCCTGCAGGCAGGTGAAAGTGGCGCGGGCCCACGCGCGCTGGCTCGCCGACGTGGGTTGGGGCTGGTGGTGGGCCGTTGGCGCTGGTGCCGCAGGCGGCCCACAGGTGCAGTGCCGCGCACCACCACCGCCTGTGCTGGAGCGGGCAATGCGTCTGGGCTTGTTTTTTCCTTGTCGATTGGTCTGCCTTGTGCCTTGTCCATGCAATGGAAGTACTGTAGACTGTAGTAGTAGTAACTTTCATTTCTTTTGATTGATGGGATTAGAAGTAGTCTAGAGCCGATGAATTTTCCTCCTCTTGATTTGATTGGTTGAATTTGCTTACGCGTGTGGCAGTGATCTCAGCATCTACGTAATTTCGTTCTCTTCTTCTGTCTTTCATCGGCATGAAACACTACCCAAACAGCATAAAGATTTATATTTGCTACAAAAATATTTGCGACCAGCAGAAGCCAAAAAAAAAAAAACACACACACACCCAACAAGCAATGAAGGAAACAAGCCATGAAGGAGAGCCCATAGAAGATCGATCCGCAATTTCCATTTGTCTGTCACAGTTTTGTATCCTGCGCATGACGAGCTCGAGAGACCCACAATATATGTGCAGTGCAATGTACTATACAAGACAACTTAATTTGGAGAGCTATGTGCAAATGCAAGTAGAACTGTAGAAGGTTCGTTGATTGAAATCAAGCACGGGTTGGCAACCGCCGCTTGGCAGCCCAAAAAAGTGTGCACATTTGTTGCCATCCAAACGGCCGGCCTTGCTTGTGAGTTGGGCTGCTTGTCGGCTTGCTAGGTTAAGGAATAAGGACCCTTGTCCACCAACCAGGCCGAAGGAGGAGAATACTAAACATCGGGCTTTACCCAGCCCATGTCTTATATTAGTTTCCGTGTGCTTAGCATCATCCTGCGTTGTGAGTGTTGAGAAACTTGTCATCAGCGGTTAGGACCTTCCCCTCTCCGTCTCTCACGATCACGTAGTAGATGAAAGTAGAACAAGTAGACACAAGATGTAGGGAGACTATTCTTTATTCATCTGAATATTCGTTGTTTACAATGGAGGATCTCCCACGTATATATAGTCCGAATAAGTACTAGAGTATGAAAATCGCCCACACAATAAATGGACTAGGATTAGGATTCCTCCTTCTCCTCTTTCTATATTCCGGCCAAGGCCGGAGAGTTTTGGTAAGAGTCCACATACAAACGGACTAGGATTAGGATTCATCCTTCTCCTTTCCTTCTAGGAAAGAGTCCGTGTGAGTTAGAGTTTTGTTTCCCAACACTCCCCCTTGGGCGAATACCATGACAAATATATGCCTCGTTAAAACTCCAAAAACCCAATGGGAAAAAATGGAGAAAGAGTGTATTATTGTCGTTAAATGCATTTGCACATTGTTGCCTCATTAAAAACCTTACATGAGAAACTTGGGAAAACTCATCAAGGAAAAAAAAGTACAACGTATGTCTTCGAGGACAAATTGTGACCTTACGGATCATATCATTTTGAAATCTCTATAATCTCGATCAAGGGTTAATACTCTAGTTGAGTTCTCCCCCGAACCTTGCAAAACTATCCTGCTATGTCAAAAAACGCCTTCTCTGAGGAAGCATATGTACATAGAAATTTAGCAAGTATTTGCATGCATATTCGAGGATCGTTTCATATAACCTTAACATCACGTTACTTCTGGAACCCATGAGATAAAATTATACATAAATAAACCCATACTTAAATGGCATCATGATAGAGGCTTCAATTTAATAGAGCTTTCAAACTCACCCTTTAGAATAACACCACCTAGGTATATTATTTGAGATCTTCAAAGTCTCATGAATTATGATCAATATCATGTAAATACTCCCCCGATGACAACATTCATTGAGGTCATCCATTGTCACGACATTAGTCGTTATTTGCAAATAAACATAGGCATGAATAGTCCAAGGGAGATTACAAGATGTGATTTCACAATAGTTAATCTTCATGACATTTGTTTCTTTGTTCTTCAAGAACAATAAGAATATAGAATAATGCTAAGATCATTGTCATGCATATATTAGAGTGCATATTTGTGCAACGCATAAAGTTGCAAAGACACACATCTTCGAGATGTGACGAATAATTATTATTCTATATATCAAAATTTTCTCTATTCATAATAGTCATGACTCCTTCAGGGATTGAATATAGACTCTTCAAGAATCTTTAATATATAGTAAGACATGACAGTCTACAAAACTAGCGCAATGGGGTGTATTGCTAGTAGCACCAAATATATCATATCACTTTTAGAGGATACTTCAAATCCAATCTTCAGGTGGATAATGCATTCTATCACAAGTATATATACACCCACAATAAAAGCTCAAAGAGTGAACATTTGCTTATATGGTATACTTTTATTCCTTTCATTTCCTCGTTTCATTCTTATCTCTTGGGTCATATATGGGTCTTTATCCCTTTCGGAATTCACATATATTGGTGCATTTGGACTTATAACCATATTCCTTGGGGAAAAATCCTTGAGGGGAGTTGTTGTCTTTATGGAGATGTTACTTCACATAAAGGACAATATTGATGCAATTTTAATATTTCCATGGATTTTGAGAATCCCATTCTTTGCATATTTAATTCATGCCATTAGCTTGATTCATTATATATTGGAACATATTTTATAGAACTTATGTCGAGCTGGTCTATTATGACCATTTGAACCATCGCTTTTCACCACACATTTTTTCAGTAATGACCCATAATTATCCAAACATCAGGTTCAAGATATTCACTTAGCGATTTTTGGTTCAACCTCAATTGCATGTTTCATTTGACCCGATATGAGAGCTTCAAGCACTCTTGCCATGGACTTTATTCGGATCCGGATTCTCACAAAGAGACTCATTTAGCAATTATAGAGGTAAACTAGTGTCGACACATATTCTCGACTTTAAACATCTTAATAATGATCTTCATTATTTCTCAAAATGATAGATCAATTGTTGTTCAGTATTCCCGGCATTATAGTATGCGCGCATTGCTAGGATTTTCATCTCGGGATGAACCTCATCGAGAGGTAACTCACCAACGGGGTGATTTCTCTACGAGGAGTATGAGAGGAGTTTTATCACATACAATGTGAGCTTGCTTCATGAGCATATGCTTGTGACATAGGCCACTAGATCTTATTTGCGGCGGCCCGCATAATTTGATCAATATGCCAATGTCAAGTGGACATGAAATTAATCCGGGTATATCCACGTCTACTTCGGGTAGAAGCATTTATTTATTTTTAACCAATTTGGTTGCTCCTCATTACTACAGAGGTTATCGGCATAACTCTCGTGCTATACAACGAGAGGAGTATAACTAAACAACTAGTTTAGTTTAGATTTGTGCGTTTTTGATTCATAAATATCAAGGCATTCCACAAAATGGGCATTCATCTTCCCCTAATGCCGAGATATTTAATAGTATACTAAAATCCCCAATCACCAACTTCAAGTGGTGTATGTATCTTTGTAGTGGTGATTTATCCGGGAAATATTACATACGAGGGGATATATTACTATTTTTATATCAAAGTGAGCTTGGACTTTATCAATGCGGTTGCATGAATCTTGCGTTGCATGTAATTCCTTCTACGGGAGGAGTATATATCCTCAACTTCTTGTTGAGACCATAACTTACGGTGAAGTATAAACTATTGCTCTGCAAGTTCTTGCTTTCAACAAAAACATATGTAATCATCTAGACTTAACACCTTTAGTCAGCGACGTAACCCATAACTTAGACAAAACAATCCATCGGGGTTTAATGCTCACCAATTGTTATACAATTGACGGTCGATCTGTCTCTTGTGTATATTGACCTTCTAGGTCATATGCATGAGAAAATACAACTAATGGTGGCATTGCGCTTTTCGGCGCGTTAGCTTGGTGTGCATAGGATCGCAAGAATGTGGCATTTAGCCATGGTTGCGAGCAAAAAGCCTTGGATGTAGAGTCATTTCATAGTCCAGCTCTTTTTATTGCCCAAAAACCGACCCAATTACTCGTACCATAGAGCAAAAAATTGAGTCATTGTATTTATTGCAACATATTTGTATTCTATATAAAGCATAGCTTTGATCAATTCATTTTTCGGCATGAAAGAGAAGCTTTTAATGGAATAGATAAGACCAAGAATTTTTTTATTTATCGGGAAATCTTATTTTGGTGCTTGGCGAGAGCAACAAAGACCGATATCCTTACGGGATAGACTCTCAAGTCTCAACTCATAGCGAAAATTTCATAAGGCAAAAGATACATCATGGAAACATATGTAGTTATCAAATTCCGTATGGCACTTCAGAGCCTAAGATAACTACTATGACCGATAATTGATTAATATCAAAGTTAGCTTCCAGCTTTATTGTGATGTGGGATTCATACTTGTTGCCTGATTTCCATCTTCGGCAGTTGACAAGTTGATATTAATACATTTGGCTTACTTTACTTGTAGATATTTCCCTCTATGATACCCATTGTCATTTATTTCAGCGTGGATAACTCTAAGCTGAGACTTGATATGCACCGGGCTTCATTAGTCCAAGAAAGGACAAATGGTTTTCTTCATCGGGAAGAAGTATTATGTTTTAAGACACAAAATAAACTCAGAATATTAAATTCTTAGTATTATTGTAGCAACTTCAAGTTGCTTAGGGAATGTATTATCTATTAGAAAACGTTGGTTTGAGACAAACCTCGGTTAGGATGACATCTCATGCTAGTTACGCAGCACACGAGACAAAGGGCAACATGTCGACTTCAGATCTTTTGTTAACCCGACTAATATAATGTTGTAAGCCTGTATTATCATGTTTAGAAATTATACCTATACAAGGTATTATCTCCCATCGAGGGAAGATACAAATGAATCGAATCATGAGTCCGATATACCAACAAGTCTCATGTAATGGTTTTTCTTCAGGTTACTTGAATTAAATAAAACAAAGCATCTAGAGAGAGAAAATTGTCTTATATAGCCATACATATTTCATTTATTTCCCAGAATTTTCCAAGCATATGTGTTGTTCTATGGTATATTTTATAGTGGTCTTAGAATAATACTTGGGATTATATAACCCATATAAAACATAATCACATAAACATGCAAGGAAAAAGAATCTCATATTAAACCTCCAACAGGAGCAAAAACAATTTAACATAAAATTGTATGAAAGCTAACAAATCTAGAAAATTCTGCTTCTATATATATATATATATAGTCAAAGTCATATGAGAATAAATTTATGCCAAATGTATTACGAGGTGCCGTTGGACCTATGCACAAATGAAGTCACCTAAACTTTAGTGCCCATACGCAAAACAAAATTGCCGCACATATATATGTATATATTTCTATCACTTCAGGGATAACATGCTCCACCATGTGTGCTGGAGCGAGATTTGTGCATATGGTGCACGCAAGGAGCTCAAAATCATATATGCCAAAAATTACTCGCATGTATGTGAGGCTAAATAATAACCAACAGGGTTACCAAATACTCATTACACGATGAGCAGTTGCGCAGCAGCGCCAACCAACTGGTGGTGGCGCACTGATGAGCCGTGTAAGGGTAAAAACCTGGTCAGCTGTAAACAAGGCAAGGCCATAAAAATATAGATGTGCTTGCATTTAACGACATACTAGCATTCTTCAAGATGCAAGCCGCAGTATACCAAGCTAGCTGGCTGCCGTGTCCACCACATCGGCTCAGTTTAAGATTCAACTACTGCTAAGTAGCAAGATCATGTGATAGATTATGCATCTAGGAAAAAATTGTAATCTACTAGAAACTAGTTATATCTTCTGGATTTAATCTAGTAGAAATAAAACTCATCAAACAAATTGATAATGCATACCGTAGTCTGCTTGTTGAAAATTCATGCTGCGTAAGGCATATATGCAAGGACATTGACATGTCTGTGTGATGACCTAGTCGCGGCGTGCAGGCCGCGAAGGATGCAGCTATGGCAGCATCGTGTGGCTTCAATCGTTAACGCAAATTCGGGAGTTTAATTAATTGCGAAAACGGGGATACACTACGTGCCATCTGTTTTCCAGCGCGTAAAACGTAGAATACAGTTCTACCATCGTCATAGCTTCAGGCTGGCTGCTTTAGGTGGCAGGGGCACACAATGCGGATCTGGCTACAGGTGATGTGGCTTCGGCTTAGCCTCGGCGGCTCACAACATGAATTGTATTCGATGCTTCAGGCAAAGGCAGCAGGGTGCAGTTACGACTGGCTATCATCTTCGTGCATGAAGGCATGGAAAATAAATTCCAATTAAAAAACGAAGTAGAATAGATCTATTCAAGATACTATATTTAGCTACAGGCTACGACAAAATTCTGATTGCCTTGGGTGCGCAACAGCAACCTCAAATGGAAATCACGACCTTCGTGTCGTGTCATGTTGTGTGGTGGCAGGCGGCAGCGTTCATGCTTTATGCCACTGTATGGCCACGGCCCACGATGGCCTTCAAATCTAGTACCAAGGTTACCGATATTCTTTTTCTTTGTCTAGTAGATTAGAAACCCAACAAGTCTAATCTACTTAAAACAATTCATTCGTACCTTTGATTCTTGTTCGAGAAGAAGCGAAGGCTATCACGTAGGACAGTTCGGTTAGGCCGTGGAGACTGCCGGCGTGACGATGAGCCGATCGCAGGTCGCGGTCGTAGCGGCGCAGGTAGCAGATCCGTTCGCTAACAACGTCGGGGATGTCGGCGTCGTCAGTAGTTCTGCGGCGGGGACGTCGGCCGCGGCGGCGATGTCGAAGATCGGGCGGCGGCTTCAACGGCGATGTCGACGAAGAGCTTATCATGCCGATAACGTGTTGAGAAACTTGTCATCGGTTAGGACCTTCCCTCTCCGTCTCTCTCACGATCACGTAGTAGATGAAAGTAGAACAAGTAGACACAAGATGTAGGGAGACTATTCTTTATTCATCCGAATATTCGTTGTTTACAATGGAGGATCTCCCACGTATATATAGTCAGAATAAGTACTAGAGTATGGAAATCGCCCACACAATAAATGGACTAGGATTAGGATTCCTCCTTCTCCTCTTTTTCTATATTCCAAGGGAGAGTTTTTGGTAGAGCCACATACAAAGGATTTAGGATTAAGATTCATCCTTCTCCTTTCCTTCAGGAAAGAGTCCGTGTGAGTTAGAGTTTTGTTTCCCAACAGTGAGAACATGATATGGTTTAGGCCCCCTTTGGTTCACGGGTGAACCAAAGGGATTTCGTAGGATAGGATTTTCCCAAGAAACATTCCTTTCCTGTCCTTTGGTTCCATGAAAAACATAGGAATTTTTCCTCTGGAATCGAATCCTACACCTCCATTCCTCTGGATTCGAAGCATGAGGTCGGACCTCATGGAATTTTTCCTGGCGCGAACGTCGCCCTCGTTTCACGTTTCCGACAGCAAGAACAGAAGAGCAGGACGCCCAAAGATTCGACGAAACTCCATCCAAATCAAAACGAATCGCGACCAAACTTGGCACAGGTGATCTGCATGGAGATTATGAGCTATTCCTAAAGAATCATCACTCGATTTGCAGTCAAACTCCGGGAAAATCAAATCACGTGCACGAACTCGAAAAATTCCCCAAAAAAAACGAAAATCGCGCGGGGACGAGCTCGGCGACAGGGAGGAGCATGCCGGGGAGGTGGTCGCTCGAGAGAGGGAGAGAGATGCCGAGCACGCCGACTGGGAGCAGCACGCCGTCGTCGGAGTTGGATGGGGAGGACAGAGGAGAGGGGACGAAGAGGTGGCCTGCCTGTGGAGGATCCGTGGCCGTCGATGCCGGATCCGCCATGGCCGGCGCGGGCGTAGGCGCGGTGGAGGCGGTGGCGCATGGGGAGGAAGGCGAGCGCGCCGGTCGCCGCATAGCCGGTGACGAGAGAGACAGGAAGCCGTCCGCCCATGTGCTGTGTCGGGCAGAGAATGATGAGTACGGGCGGTGTGCGGTGAGCACTGAGCGGGCGTGACTTGAGTATGGTGGGCGGTGTGTGGGCCAACTCGTTTTTTTTTTTTTTTTTTTAATACTGGAAAGCAAGTTTCCCTCCAACTCGTTACCTGAGCTCGAACCAAAGGGCTTGAGAATTCCACTTCGTAGGATAGGAAAAACATAGGATTCACGTAGCAGGCCAAGTCGTTTCCTGCGTTTGCCCTTTTCCTATCCTGTGCCTGTCCAACCATCCAAAGGGGCCCTTAGTATCAGTTAATTAGTCCCATATCGGTTTCCTAATCTTGCTTGCCTCAGAGGAAGTACTACAAAGTGAATCCATGTGCAACATTGATCCATACTTACCGGGCGGGGTCTATGGTCGATCAAGAAGAGCCATGGCCTAAGTTAGTGGCCTCCACCACGCACTTGGGAGGGCCCGGCTTACCATCTCCCATGTGGGAGAGTGGGACGTTATAATTTATGGCAGAGAGGGGGCGTTCGCGCTGGCCCTTACCAATTCTAATTATTAATTTATTCTAATTATTGTAATTAGAATTATTATAATAATTAGAATTATAAAATAAATTAATTATAATTAGTTTACTTTTGATAAGAAAATATTTTCATATTATTTTTATTATCATTACATAATTGTTACTCATTTTTGCTAGATTGCTAACTTTTTGCTTCGGTTTCCTAGTTTTGAATTTAGCAACTTTTTTGCAACCTAGACATTGAGTTGCTCTTTCAGCTCGAAGCCGACTCCACTAACAGATTTCCCTTGAAAGGCCTTTTCTCGAAGTCGAGGGTTAGTGAAGCTGGCCCTTTGCGGCCTGCAGCTGAAAGCAAGAGGTTTTACCGGACCCAAACATTTGATCCACATAATAAAATACACAGATGGCCCAATAGATTGTTCCTCCTCTCGAATGAAACTCGGTACGTGTCTCCCCAAGAATAAGAACCAGAGCAATTAATTAGGATCGAAGACTTAGGCTAGGAACACCACGACCTGCGGGACTTCGATGCTTCACCTCACAAGAAATCGAGGTCGTAATAAAAAAAATGCCATCTAAAAAGGCGTCCGGACCGGATGAATTCATAGGATCTTTCTACACGAAATGTTGGTCAATCGTCAAGGAGCGAGGATGTTGTACAGGCGATCATGAGTTTATCCACAGCAACCAAACATCCAAACTGCATTTGATCAACACCGCACATATTGTTCTATTGCCAAAAACACAGGATACATCCACTTTATCGGATTATAGACCCACAAGCTTGATCATCTGCTTCTCGAAAACCATCACGAAATTGCCCGCAAATAGACTGGCCACTCCACATGATAATTTTATTTATGTGCAACGGGTGATACAATTGCTACACAAGAAATGTGAACCGGCCATTTTCATAATCTCTAGCTAAGCCTCTTAGCTTTTGTCCTCTTCAGCAGCTAAGCCCTATAGCCGGAGATCGCTGCAGCTATATATGCCATTTACGAAAACAATGATATTAGTGCCCAAGATTTCTTGGCGCTAAAAACTCAATACCCTAGGTGCTTCCTTCCCCAGAGGCCTCCCTTTGCATGTACGAAAACTGAGGAAAATAGACGTGCAACCCCTTATATGGATATAATAGGCGCAAGGCTACCGGGGTGGAAAGGGAGGTTCCTATCCTCAACCAGTTGAGAGACTGGTTAAAACGGTACTCTCTTCCCAACCAAATCCACCACATGACGGTGTTCCCCGAACTCAGATCAAATGGCTTATCCAAAGAATTGTCACATGAGAAGAAGCTTTCTCTGGAGAGGGGAGACACTAGACATAGTCTATGCACCAACAAACGCATTGGCCTACATCTTCGACCCAAAGTGAAAGGGGAGGACTAGGCATTCTTGACTTGGAATGTGTCACTCGTGCGCTTCGCCTGGATTGGCTATGGTTTCAGTGGTGTCAAAAGGAAAGGGCATGGAATAAATTGGAACTCCCGTGTGATGGCCGGGACAAAGACCTCTTTGTAATCTCGACAATTGTAATGATCGGTGATGGCAAAAGAGCCAATTTTTCGACATCTTCATGGGTGAAAGGAATGACGCCTATGAGTTTTGCGCCAACCTTATTCAATAAATCAAAGAGGAAAAACATAAGAATGCATAAGGCAATACAAGACGATAAGTGGATTTCTCATATCACTCCTATCATAATAGCCATTGAAATTCACAAATACGTTTGGCTGTGGGAAGCTGTTCAGCATATCCAACTTGACGTTGGTAGGGATGATAGCATAATTTGGCGCTGGACAGCAGATGGAGAATATACATCATATCTAAGAGCCCATATCACATCCAATTTGAAGGGTCATATAGTAAGCTACCGATCATGCCGGTATGGAAGGCTAAGGCCAAGCCGAAGTGTACATTTTTGCGCGGATGATGTTGCTACATAAAAAGATCCATACAACTAATAATTTGATAAAGAGAAATTGGCCACATGATCCCATTTGCAAATTATGTGGAGACGACCCAAAAAAAAACCTCCACACATTTGTGCAAAGACTGCCCCTCCTCAAAACAAGTATGGACCATCTTGACAACCTGGTTTGGAATAGCAGCAATCAAGTCGGTGGCTGACAATGGGTCGCTTCATGGCTACTGGCGTAAACGCAGGCTATGGATAGACAAATCGCAAAGAAGAAATTTTGATGGCATTATGATAGGTTACTGGTGGAATATATGGAAGGAGAGGAAAAGAAGAACATTCCAAAATAGAAGTCTGCAGCCAAGGAGGTGGCCTTTTATGCAAAGAGGAGATAGATCAATTCTGTTTGGCCACACGTCCAGCTGCAGGGACTTTTTTTTTTTTCGAGACCGGGGATATAGCCCGTTTTTTCATTAAGCGAGTAAGAGAATGGTCAATAGACCTACATATTGGATACACCAGTACTCTCTCGATCTCTTTCTTCTGTTTGGCCACACATCCTGCTTTTTGCCGCCTTTCGAAAAACAAACTCAGTGTCTCCCCTCAAAAAAAATCCCCTAAAAAAAGAATGAAACTCGGTGTAATCTGAACCTCAACTTGTTATTCCACTTTGCACTCCTCGACATAATTAAGAGTAGCAACCGGGGTAAAATCTGAAACATAGTAGTCAGCAGTCATGGTTAATTTTCAGCAATAATTCATTTCAGTTCGTTCCATCCTGTGCCAACCCTTTGTAAACTAGCTTCATCACATGTACAAAACACTGACCACGAGTAAAGGCACAACAGAAATAAATATGCCCGCTATTACCCATTCATAAACTTGAAGTGTACCGGAATTACTACACCGGGCAAATTAACCTCCACAAATACAGACAAAGCAAACTTTTACAACACATACACCAGGGGCGGCTGAGTTATTCTACAAGTACAGATGAACAACTTTAACAACATATGTCAATGTGCAGCATAAGAGGATTACACGACGGTCTGAAGTCTACAGAAATTAAACAGCCAAGGTGCAGCTGACTACAGATACACACATCCTCGCTTCTGGCAGCAGAGGATGTCTTCCACGAAATAGAGGAAACGGTTCTTCAGCCATCAGGTAGCAGCAGATGTTTCCCCTGTCACGCCTTGATCTGCCTGACCCGTCTAACAATTCAGACAAAAGATTACACTGTCAGAAACTCAGAACCATGAAGGTGCTGGACTCTTAATTAATTAACAAAGTAAGAATAGATAATGTAAAAAGTGTCTGCATATGATCTGATATAGAGGGAGTCATATATCAGGTGGTCATGCTGATAAAAAAACCATTCACTACTAATACAGACGAGAATTTGAAATTTATTTATACAAAGATACACACAGGATTGGACTTAACACCACAGTACATTATTCATTCTGTTAAATGGTAACAGAGATACAAACTGTCCTCTCTAGCAACCAGCAAAATGCTAGCTGCACACCTGATCTTTTCTCAAAAAATGACACAGATAAAGAATATGTTGCTGTAAGGGATACAAGCGTTTATGAAACCTGATGTTTTTAGAGAAGGCATATGTTAAAATACTGATATCATGCATTTATTAATTCCAAGTAAAACTGAGAGTGAGGATTACCAATTCTCAAGTACCAACCGAGAAGTGCTATAAGCCGCTAATACCATCATTGTCAAAACATTTATTGACTTTCCAAAGTTCCAAAAACGCGGCAATATAATGCAGTAATATCTCTAGTGAATAATCATTAAGCTTCAGAAGATGGACAAAGTGAAATTGGTGACATTGGTGGAGGGAAAGACGATATGGAAGCACCAATCCAATACTAAAAGCTTGGTATATATAGGAACAGGAACAACTCACTACCCGAAAACTGGGACGTTGCCGAAGCGCCACCGGGCGTTGCCGCAGAAACGTGGGCGCTCGGCAATGCTCCTCTTGCCGAACCAAGGCTCACCATGGCGCCGGCAAAGCAAATCGACGCGTGACGGCAAAACCACCGTCAATGGCGCCGGCCATGACGGCGACTTTACTTTGTCGGCGTGGGATTTGGCGCTTCGACAAAGAAACGCCGAGCGAGGGGGCCAAACGGCACTCGGTAAAAGTCCTTTGCCGTCAGAAGTTTTGCTGAGCGGCCTTTGCCGAGCGCGGTGCTTGGCAAAGCCTTCGCCGAGCGCAATCAGAGCTTTGCTGAGTGCCCGTGCCGCTCGGCAAAGAGGCGACCTCCTGTAGTGACTAAGACGGGTATCTACACTTTAAAAACAACTAATAAAATGGCGCCGAGCACAATAGCAACATAAGTAACTCCCAACAAGCTAAGAACAATTGTTTTTTGCACACTTTTTGGCTTTATTAAAAGCTGAGATAATTCTTCTTAAAAAACTAAAAAGATGACGCTGAGCACAATAGCAACATAAGGTAACTCCCAACAAGCTAAGAACAAGAACAACTGGGTTTTCCACAATATTCTGCTTCACCCCCTGATTATCTTTTCAAAATCTAAATAGCATGTTAGAATATAAATACCACCTAACCATAATGCATCATTGCACAAAAACCGATGAGCTAATTTGGTTGCACCAAACATAAAAGCGCTACCGAAACAAGTATGATGTGGCTGATAGAAAACAAGTATGATGTGAATAATCATTAAGCTTCAGAAGATGCACACAGTGAACTGGTGACAGTGTTGGAGGCAAAGACAATCTGGACACCAATACTAAGCTTTCTATATATAGGAATAAGAGCACAACACTTTATGGCTTTCCCAAAAGCTGAGAGTATAGGATGGTGCTGAGCAACATAATAGGTATAATCCCCAACAAGCTAAGAACAACTGGTTTATGCACAATACTCAGCTTCACCTCTTAATTTGACTACCTATTCAAAATCTAAACAGCATGTAAGAATATAAACACGGCCTAACTATAATGCATCATTGCACTGGTTGCACCAAACATAAAAGCGCTACAGAAACAATTATGATGCATGTGACTTGAGCCTGATGATTACACCAACAACATAAACTGGTTCGTAATATGTAAGTATATAAGGCAACAAAGAAGCAGAGGTGCTTACATTTTCTTCATTGCATACACTTGGTAATGCCAGTGGCGGTGGGAAGCTTGTATAGAGGTGAACAAACACAAGCTGTTCATTGAATTGCACACGCAGCTCCTCAAACACCAACGTCTTGAGCTTCAGTGAGAAGTAGTGAGCTTGTCGCGCCTGCTGCGCGTAGCGCAGCTGTGGAGGATAAGCCTGTAGGAGCAAGTACCCATCAGCTGCACCTACGATGCTGTACTCAAGACTGTCGTTGGGCATGGGGACTGTCCTGCTGTGGCGCCAATCTGCTACTGTGCCAACATCATTGCCTTCACTATTCCTGCAATAGAGGCCCAGGCTGTGATCACCAAGAACTAATGCGCCAAGATCGCCTTCCCTTGCCTCCACAATGAAGTTTGTTTTGCCGAGACCGAGAGGTAGGGTCTGATCAGTGACACTTGGGAGCTGCATGGTGGAGAACTTCATCTTGTGCAGATCGAGCTTGAGCGCACTGTGACTTTGAAACTCGCACGACGTCCAGTAGAAGCATCCGTGAGCATAGAAGCGGTAGGACGACAAGAACAGCGGGAATTCGCGTCTCCAACTCCAACAGGAGAACGTCGGGATTGGAAGCCATTCCTTGGTGGAGGAGGAGAACACGAAGGCTACAATGGTGTCCCCCCGCTGCAGCATCCAGACCACTTGAAGCGGCGGTTGCGGTTCCTTCTCAGATGTTCTCAGATGTTCCATTCATCCCTTCAGACAGGCCTTGGGAGACCATATTCAGTGGATCGTCTCATGTTCTTCCACCTCTCACAAAACTATGTTCTGCATTCTTGTCATCGTTGCTAGAGAAAAGACCAGTTGGAAAGGAGTGAGCCGCCCCACCCCAGAGCTATGTCCTCATACAATAGTATACTTACGAGTTGCAAGATGGAAATGCGGCTGGAAATCCTGACCTGAAGGTTATCAATCCATGCCCACAAAGGCACAAGTTACTTCAGAGATGCCGTCTGAGGTTGGTTACAGAAATCACAGGCCAGCGACGACAACGGCTGAATGCAAGCTCATTTTGCAGCGGTACTCAGACGGTCAACCTACTGATCGCAGCAATTTTGTTTTCTTCTCAGCTTGACATGTAATCCTGACAGGAAAACTAGCAAATTTTGGTGCGATGTGTCTGTTCTGATATCGTGGTGCTTGTTGAGGTATTGCGATGTGTCTAATGAGCAGTGTATGACACGAGGTTTTACTCCTATGAAATTGAGCTGTGTTGTATGTCTAGTTGCAGTAATTACCCTCGCATTACAGGTTGCATCACTCTGCTGATGGTTTGGACAAAACAAATTGCAATTTTTAGAGACAGGGCATGGACATTGCATGGCCTAACTGAACAGTCGTTGACCAACCTTCTCTAGTCACGCACTGATGCTGCAACTCTACAAGGCAAGCTGGAAGCAACAGTAGCTATGACTAGGAGGCGAGTAGGAGAGGCTCTCCTCGAGCACCATGGCGAGGCGTCGCATGGATGCACGCGTCCATCGTGCACGTCTCCGACGAACCCCCTACCTAATAATCCTCCCTCCCCATGGGCCATGGCTTGCGATATAAAAAGCCACAGATTGAGATGCCCTCCGCCGTGCAACACCACACCGCCGACGACGTCGACGAACGCCGTGCCAAGAAAAGAAACCAGACTCTAGCAGCAACAACCAGCAATGGACCACCAACGACGTGGCCGCTGCCGCCTGGCCGCCCTCGTCGCCGCGGCGTTCTGCCTTGTCGCCGCGCACGAAGGGAGGTACGGGGCCGCGGCGAGGCCGCTGACGAGGCGTCTGCACGCGGTGGAGGAGGCGGTGCTCGACGTCGGGGAGGCGGAGGCGGAGGCGCCTGAGGCCGCGAGGTGGCCGGGAGGCGGAGACGCTCTCGGCGAGTCCAAGTGGCTGCCGATGTCCATGCCGGTGTCCGGGCAGTTGCCAGCGGCGAGCGCGCTAGCGAGGGCTGCGGTTCCCGCCGGTGGTGTTCCCGCTGGGCGGCGTGTCGATGTCGATGCCGTGGCTCCCGGTCCCCGGCGCGCCGCACGCGTTCGCGGGCACCGGCCCCGTCGGCGCCGGGGGCTCCCGGCGCTCGTGCCGCCGTACGTGGGCGCGACGCGGCAGGAGCAGCTCAGCCTGTGGGCGTCGCTGTTCAACCCCCTGCAGGTCAGGCCACGGCTGCCCATCTCCCTCGGCGGTGGCGGCGACATGACGGCGGGGCCCGTCGTCGAGCGCGCCGGCGTCCCGGCCATCGCCAGCGGCGGGAAGGCCGCCGAGGGGGAGACCGTCGACGTGCATGTGCATGTCGCTGAGCCCAAGTGGGGCGTCTTCTTGGGAAACATTGATCATCGCAACTAGTATACTAGTAGTAGTACATAGATGAATGGAAGACGTATGAAAATTAACGGCGTGCCCTTTTTTTTTTGAAAAAAAAATGTCAGCAGTATGCTAAACTTTTTTTTTTTTTTTTTTTTTTTGTGTGTTTGAGCAAAATGTTTTGTACTAAACAGTCAATGTTAGAGGAGCTTTTTATATATATATTCATTTTCAAATAATGCTCTATAAACTGTGGTGATATATGTATTCATTTTGGTTTTAGTTTCATGCAGCATACAGTAGCTGACAAAAGTTTCTCTCTTTTTTCTTTCATGAAAAAAGAGAGAGGCTACAACATCATAAACAGCATATGAAGTAGAGTTTCTAGTGATCATCAGCTGGCAAGAAATGAGAACGCACAGTGACTTGTCATTTCTGCTTTATTTCCAAGAAATCCAGCAGCCAAAGACTAGTGGTGATCATCAGCTGCCGGCCCATTTCTGCCTGCACTGACTGAAAAAGGATTGGCTTTTTGGTGACCTGCTGTGTTTCTGTGGAACACCTGAAGATGCTAGCAGACTAGTCGTTGCTGAATGCACACAACCTTTCTGCTTTTAGAAAGAATCTTGTTAGACTACCAAAAGCGCTTTCGCCACTGATCATTCCATCATCGCTTCACAGTTAGCGGCATCAGTGTTTTCTAGCACACAAATGTTTTGAGCGCCTACATCATCAGCCTTGGCAAATTTCATCTCTTAACAACTAATTCCCAACATATATAGGTTCATAAAAATCCTTCCGCCAAATCAATATGTTCCATTTGGAATGCAGGAATTTCAGAGAAACCATACAGAAGTTTTAATAAAATCAGTCCTAATTTTACAGAAAAATGATATCAAATAGGACAATTTTCAGTGTTCCCAACAGGGCCTACATGATCTGATGATCTGGCTGCATGCCTTGTCATGCATGATCTAGATGATGCAGAAACTGCTGGCACCTTTATGTTATGTCAGTGTAGAGGAGTTAAGTGGGGCAATGATGCTAGGAGATGAGACAGAAACGGTGGTTAGCCAAGGGAGGGATGTGAGCCACAACCACAAGGAGGCTGGCCGTAGCCGTCATGCCAAAAGCGAGTCATGCCTGCGTCCTGCACTATGCCGTAAATCACTATCTCGCGACACTTGTTAAGCGTTATCGGCCGACACGCGCAAGGCGTCACCCTTTTTGCGTCAGAGATAAGGTCATATCTGTGACACATGTTTACGCGTCACAGATAGTAAACAATTAGTGACGCGTCTTGAGAACACGCGTCACCAATAAGGCCTTATCTGTGACACATATTGACTACCCGCGTCACTAATAACTTGAAACGCGTCACTGATAACCCTCAGTGGTGACGTGTACAGACAATACGCGTCGCTCATAAACCTTATCAGTGACGCATCTAGCAAACACGCGTCACTGATAACAATTTGCAGAAACAAAAAAAAAGGAAATTTTGTTTGGTATTGTACTACAGCAGCTTTGGCTACAGATTTCTCTCACATTACACATGTTTCATCCATTCCAGCAATCTTATCATCTACAACCTTTACTTACAAACTATGATATACAATTTATGATACAAAATGAGTATCTACACATGGAGCCAAGGCATAAACCTCTATCAGTACAAGAGCAGGTGTCCAGAAGATCTGTAGCAGTACATGAGCTAAGGTCTAATATGATGATAAGTGTAGATATTGAGCTGTGGTCAGCAACAATTTGAGGCAACAATGGCTGTGTAAGCATCATTGAGGCTTAACAGCAATGGCAGCACTGCTTTTGGAGGATGCCGCAGCTGCAGCTATAAGCATGATTGCCTGATCCTGTCAAGGCCAAATTGGTGTATTAGCATACATATTTTAACACAGTACAAAAGACAAGATATATGTAAATGAAGTGAAGATAACACAGTACAATGTAACTGAGAATAGCAGAACCATAGTACATTGTAAAGGAATATAACTTTGAACATATATGTTTGTAAATCATGCACAACAATAGTACATTGTAAAGGGTACCATTAACTCTTGGAAGAAGTACAGTGGCTATGTAAATTGATCCTAATGAAAGATTTGTCTAACAAGTAACACAAGTCCATAAATGAAGCGTTTTGTTGAGAAGAAGTCACTAACACATGTGCTTGACATGCTCCAACCCTTTGGCCAATAAGACAAGACAAGTGCACAAGGAGCCCAGGCTGGTCCCCTTGTTGTTCGACAAAGACAAGTAAAGAGCAACTACCTCTAAATATATCTATGAAATATTATGCTTACATGCCATCAAGCAGGTCTGAATAAAAAAACAATGTGCACATGCAGGTCTGAATAAAACAGGGTACCACGTAACAACATCAGCAAGGTTCACAGTGTATATTCAATCAAAAGTCCACCATTTTTTTTGGTACTAGCACAGTTTATATAGACCTAAAGAGACAACTATTAAAAGAAGTGGAAAATGGAAGGTATAGTTGTAGCTGACGAGACAAGTTATAGATAATAATAACTAACCTTTGGCCATATCTGATAAGACTGAATGTCTCCTATCCTGAGCATAATTAGACAACACTACTACAATCTGCAAGTTTCCCTAGGGTTAGTATTCCTAGGGAAAGGCCATAAAACCGTAGGGAATAAGTTTCCCTAGGGTATTTCGTAGGGAAAGGCCCCTAGGGCAGAATTCGACGGGAAAGAGAAGGTTTCCCTACGGTTTTCGCTAAAACCCTAGGGAAACATTCTTTCCCTAGGGGTTCCTCCCCCTAAGGAAACTTCCTCAGATGGCATAGCACAGTTTCCTTAGGACTCTTTCCCTAGGAATCAAAACTCTAGGGAAACATTATATCATAGAAAACAAATTTATATTCAAATTCAAATGTAGAAATATTTCAAATTGAAATTCACATGGACCATAATTAAGCACTCATTTCATTCAATCCATAACCACAAAACCATACATTTAGATTTATAATATTATCACAAATCCACAAATTCATAACTCCAAATCCATACATTTAGAGTTATAATATTACCACAAATCCACAAATCCATACATTGGATGTAGCTACTATATACAACCATGCAAACATTCCGAAGTGTCAATGTAATCGCCATGTACAATCTTTCTTGTGATGTACGTGGGCTGGGAGATCCGTGAAGCACGCGGGAAGAGGGATCCTTGCGGCGCGGGCGGAGGGAGGTCCGTGTGGCCACGAAGTGGGGAGCACGCTGCGGCGGCCTGCTCCCGCGGGAACGCAGAGGGAATGGCGGCGCAGCGATGGGACGGAGGCAGCTGCGGTGGCCTTCTCCACGCGGGGGGCACGCGGAGGGGGTGGCGGCGCGCTAGGTCACGGTAGGTCGTGGGAGTGGCGGCTCGTCGCGGGAGGTCACGGCGCCGAAGGTCGTCGGCGAGGAGGTGGTGGTGAGCCGGGCGGCGCGGAGGGAGTCGCGGGAGGAGTGGCGGTGCGCCGTCACGGGAGGACACGGGCGCGGATGGAGGAGTGGCGGCGGAGTCGCGGGATGTCGCGGCGCCGAGGGAGGAGTCGCGGGAGTAGGGTTTGGTTTGGGTTCAGCTTTTTCCCTAGAGATCAATTTTTCGTAGGGAAAGAGGACACTGGCGTGTTAACATGGTCTCGCCCGTTCTATTCCTCCCAAGGAAAATTGGATTTCGTAGGGAAAGTAATCTTTCCCTAGGGTTTTGTTCTCCAACCCAAGGGAAACGAATCTTTCCCTAGAGTGATAAAAAAAACGGTAGGGAAAGAAATATACCCTAGGGAAACTCGTCGATTCTAGTAGTGCAATATATATTGGTGGCTTGAGCACAGACTTTAGCAGAGCTGAAACTACAGTCAAAAAGAGAGTAGCTGTATCAATATGTGTAGCTGTATCAACTATGCAAGAGTGGTGATGATTTTCTGGGAAGACTTGGCACATGCTATTCAGTTCAGCTGACTAACAGAAATGCTTGAGACAACTCATGGTCAACTAATCTCTCTCATCAATAATTATAAACAAAGAACTACATTTGTAGGAAAACAAAATGGCAAGACCAACATATCTAACCATAGAATGTATGCTTACCTCAAGGCATAGATGACTGACTGAACCGCCACCACAAATAAAGAAATCAGAGGATTCATCTCCACCTGCCTTCCTGCAACTACAACTGCAAACCAAATCATAGTGAAAAAATGAAGCAACTATCTACCGTGAAATCATAGTTGTTCTGAAGAGAAACCTTGGAGCACTTGCTCGACATTTTGAAAGCTTGTCCTTTGAGCTGATTTTTTCAAAAAAGTAGCTTCTGTACATTTGGATCAGGTAGTGGCATATATATTGTTTTTACCTGTTTATCGGATAACAAAAACAGTGGCAATTAAAAACAAGACTGTATAGTATGATATTAATGAGAAATTAAGTGCACATAACTTCAACAATGATCCTAAGGTCTAACTCCTGACTCACTAACTAATACAATGGCACCTATACACAGGAACCAGCGATAGCTGAGAAGCTTGGCTGGTTGTCCAGCAATTAAAGAAGAGAATAAAAATACCTATAGGCTACGATGTAAGGCCAGTGCGGAATTTCCTTATCAAATCCTGTTCCAAACTGAAGTCAAGATTATCCTAGACGCAGAAGAGTGAACTTCAGCCAAGATTATCACAATACGAACGCAGGATAGTGATGTTATTATCAAACTAGAACTTGCATCAAAGGTGATAGTTGCTTTGTAAAATAAATGACTACAAAGAGAATAAAAAATTGGTATGCCTGAAAAATGCTTAATTGACCAAAACTGAACCAATTATCAAATGCATTTTATAACTAATCCAATTGAAGATACGCATAGTGCCTAAGATATAATCTGAACTAAATAATCAGCAAAGTTAAGAAATCAGTGCACATAATCAGCAAAGTTAAGAAATCTAAACTAAATATACACTCATCCCTTCTAGATTTTAGTTAATAAACACCCTGCTACACTGAAGCCATCTCTATACTAGACATAGAAAGGAGAACTCTGATTTAGCTGTGCCTAATTTATGCCTAAAAACGTAGGAGCTGCAATTATCTATAATGCCTAAAAGGTGAAGCAAATGATGACAGATGCATCTTAACTTTGATAGCAACCTATCTAGTTCCAGAGGAACTGCCATTTCATATGTTTACCATAAACTGATGGTATTCCAGAGAACCTGGCATATTGTCACATGGCTATAAATTTCAAACAAATCTGAATTATAAGCTACCATAGAGATTGTAGTTCAAACCAAATTTAGTTTCAGAAAAATTTGCTACACCAAGTCAGGTGGTCTTCCTGGCATTACACCGAACACCTGCTGGATGTGCGCTGAAGACAGAATCTGACTCGAAGAAAATACTCAGCGTCAGTGGTCTGTGAGACCCTGCATGAGCAAAAGGTGCTGCGGGGAAGGGGAGGAGAGAGGGATGGTGCTCACCACCGCCGGCCTGGGCCCACGCGCCGTCGCTCGTAGGGTTTGCACAGGGACTGAAGAGACTGCACACCACCACCGGTACGGGCCGAGGCCACATGCTCCGCTGCCGGCAAGGAACCCTGCCTGTGCCGCCCGAAAAGACCACCGCCTGCGCCGCCTGGAGCAGTCCCCGCCTGTACCGTTGTCCATGGCACAAGGGGAGGCTGAGGCTCCATCCAGATCTGTAGGAGGAAGAGAAAGATGGCGGCGCCAGAAGAGGAGGCGTGGAGGTGGAGGAAGAGATGCGAGGGTGCGGTAGCTGATGGAGGAGAGGGGCGACTGGAGGCCGGAGGCCGGCGGCCGGCGGGATGGGGTGGCGTCGAGACGGAGCCACCGAGGCGAGGGGGGGGAAGTGAGTACGACGGGATACGTACGGACGGGAGGGGAAGAGAACTGCGAAGTCCGGACTTCACTCTTCAGTTACGCGCATTTGATAATTTTTTCGAGTCCGAGAGCTTTACGAGTGACGCGCTTTGTCCCAACGAGTCACCGATATCAGATACATCTATTTGTGACGTGCATTTATTAGGACGAGTCGCTGATAACTCATCCTAGCGACGCGTTTTTGTCTCCAGACCCGATTGGTGACGCGTCTCAAGTACCCGTGTCGCGAATCAGATGTTGGTGACGCGTTTTATCTTTTGGTCACTAATTAAGGTGTCACTGATAACGTTTTTTGGCATAGTGTGCTGCTGGCTTCCCTGCCTCTCGTGTGAGAATGCTTTCAGGCCACAGGTCACAAGGAAATGCAGCAGCCAGCAGCTGAATTCAGACTTGAGAGCAAGAAGAGGCCCCAGAGAGAGAATAAAATATGTGGCCAGGACCCCAAAGGATCTGTTTTGAGGCCACGGCTTGTTCTGAATTTCTGATGATGAAAGATGAAAGAGAGCATGAGATCCCCCTGCCAGCCTTTTTTTTTCTTTCCCCTCCTGGAATATAATATTCCCTTTTTTCTCTTTTGGAAGAAGGAATATCCATAATGGCAATCACTTACCTGTGGGTTTTCTATCAGAATTGTTGTTTCACTTTTGCCTAATTTGTTACAAAGAGTTATTTCCCCTTCAAGAATGGTTTGCTACCCGGTTTTTTTTTTTTTTTTTTTTTTTTTTTTTTTTTTGCAGCCGGGTGAAAGCTTTTGAAACAAGGGAGGGATGTTAGCTATGGTTAAGAATCTTAAAAGAAACAGATAGGAAATTCCTCCAAACCTGTCTCTTTTAACTTTGGAGAGTATATATCGTACGACAAGGAGAGAAAAAGAGAGCATAAAATTCCCATGAAAAAAAGGAGGGTGTGGATGTCTCATTTAGTCGTGGCTTTTCTACTTTTGCCTAAATATGTGAGGGTCCATTTGAATCCCTTCATTTTGAAAGAATTGAAATCGACCTAATGGATTAGACTATTTGGTTTGTAATCCGAGATTTCACAACTTTCCAAAGTTCACATATAAGCCTATCTCAAATTCATAGGATGACAAATGGAAATGACATTTATAAAATGAATAGGCCCCGTTTGAGTTATAGAAAGTATATAGTCTAAGCCAAATATGTGGCTAAACTATAATTTAGTACAATGAATTCAATTGCAATTATCCAAACGGGGCCTAATAGAATTTCCCATGTTATGAAAAACGCGTCTATGGCGTGTTCTCAAAAAAAAAAAAAAAAAAAAGAATTTCCCATGTTATAAAAATGGTTAGTTTCCCCATTTTGGGGGGTTATAATTTTGGTTGTCTTATAAAAGTGGTGCAATGTAAGTCTCATAAAATAGTGCAAATACCGCTTGGCAAAAACCGACTTTAATTAATCTAGGGAGAAGATGTGTGGTTAAACGTTGAGCAAGTCTTTTCTCCTAGATGTGTGGTTAAACGTTGAGCAAGTCTTTTAACTATTTAAATAGAGGAAGTGAATTGTCTATTGTTAAAATATGATCCTTATATACTGAAACACATGTTCTAGTTGGCAACTATTTTACTCCAAGACTGGAAAACATTGAATCATTGTTTTACTTACATTGAAAAATAGAGATCCGTAAGAAAACTAACAACTTCAATACTAGTGTTATATCGTTAAGACTCCACCAAACAGCGCCGCCAAAACCTTTAACACACTTGTTCCTTCTCTTGTTGCACCATGTGCACAATCTAAGAGTCACCTATTAGCGCGGTGATACATACAACTACCACGACAATGACAATTTATGCACCTAGATTGCTTTGGATATTTCTAGTTGTGGAACAGGGGGCACATGTCCCCTAACATATCACACCAAGATTTTTTTACAAGGATAACTTTATATATTTTTGTTTATAAGAGGGAGAATATATATAACAAAATTATTGTTATGTGTATACCTATTAATTTACTCCATAGTTTAGATAATAAATTATACATATCACAACTAATAAAAAAAAATCATCTATATGATTACATCGGTAGATCTTGAGATTTGCGTAATCCACATAATTCCTCATTTTTACTTTTGATTGAAACATGGGATGCATGTGCTAGCTTAATATGCTTGAAAACAAATACATAAATTAAGGAAAACATAAAATCATCTCTTTTTCACATAACACATATGTATAATAACAAACTCAAGAAAAAAAGACTGAATATACAATAATGCTTCAAAATCACGCCCCTTATTAATTTGGGCATGCATCTTTTTTTTTTGAGATTACACGGTACAACGCAGGCGCTCAACACGCACGCACACTCACCCCTATGAACACACGTACGCAAACCCTACCCCTATGGGCACCTTCGAAGGACCGAGCCGACAAATCTTGAAGTTCGAAGTCACCACGAGCGCCTCGCTATCGACGGGGGACGCCGCCTACCACTTAATGCACAGCGTCGGAAAATCCCGAAATAAATCCAAGGATAATGTGTCGCACCCCAGGATTTGAACCACGGGTGGGAGCCCCCCAACCAATGGCCTTTACCATTGAGCCGTGAAGCCCTTGACAATTTGGGCATGCATCTGACTCTGACAGATCTGAAAACTACGTACTCCCTGTGTGTGCAATTTCCAATTATTGACCCTACGCCACGTTATACTCCTATATATGTTACACACGATAATTAAAAAAAATAGAGATGAAAAAAAAAAGACTTAGACCTTGTTTGTGCCCACGATCTGATGATGGACAGTAGCTAGAGAGGGGTCACATCCATCCTGCAAACTATCTCCAACAGATCCTATGAGGACCACACGGCTATGGGTGTTTAGTTGGTGAAATATTTTGCTCGGCCATTTGAAGACTTTTTGTTTTGTATTTGGTAATTATTGTCCTACTATGGACTAACTAGGCTCAAAAGATTCATCTCACACTTTTCAGCCAAATTGTGCAATTAGTTTTTTTTTATTTACCTACATTTAATGCTCCATTAATGCGTTAAAAGATTTGATGTGACGGCATCTTTGAAGCACTTTTTGGTTTCACTTTTCACCAACTAAACGGAGCCATATATATGAAATTTGATCGGATCTTTGCTCAGTGCTTCTGTTGCAGTACAGTGGATGCGCTTTGAAATCATGAGTGAATGCGTATGCTCATCCTGCCGCTCATCACGCGTGTATTCCGGCGGCCGGAGAGGATGGGGATGGGCCGGCCGGCCGGCTGGCCGGCACACATGCAAATGGAACTTGTCAAACATGCAGGCACGCAACTGACTGACTGGTTCTTCAAGTCTTTGTGTGTGAGTTGGAGTGAGATGGACGTGACACTAATCTCCTTTGCAGCACACAGTCAGACTGACAGGCCGGCTCGATGAGACTGAGAGCGAGCTTGGATTTCCAGATCCTAATCCCATCAAGTCGATCGCCTTCGCAACATGCAACTGCTGTGGGGATGGGTCCTGAGGGTATAAGTGTACACCACTACTTGACTCAAACACAAAAGTTTTTTTTTTTTTTGGAAAACCTCAAACACAAAAGTCCCTATTCGTTTCTTTTTTCTCGTGATTCTGTCTAATATCATACGTGTTTTATTAAAGAGAAAAAGATAGAATTATTACAACACTTAATCTACGATCCTTTCAAGAAGAGTCACATCAAGGATCCACTCTAGATTTTGAGTTATTGTAAGCAAACAGTTTCGCACAACAAACCATCATCCAGAATAAGCACACAACCAACCATGATGCTTGAGGACTTGATGAGTGCCTTGATGAAGACTTGACCAAAGCACGAAGCTCGACTTCTTGCAATCCTCCTACTTCGCCCATGAATTCTTGCCAACCGAACATCTGTCGGTATAAATCTAAGCCACTAACTATCGGTCGGTATAGATTTTTACCGACGCCACTTACACCGTCTATTGATGTCGGTCGGTATAGAGTTATACCGACTGATGTTCGGTCGCTATAGCGACTTATAGTGACTCTTTTGTAGTCGTTGTAAAAAGTGTGTGGTATAGTGGAAGTCCCATAGGTAGGTAGTGCGGGTGGCAGGGAAGGTAGTCTCACGCCAAAACCAAGGCCAAGAGTGACCTTAGTAGAGCATAGGCGACTACTTTGAAGCACAATTCACCATCACTAAGCATGCATTGAGGCCCGGGCTACACAAATTAAGCAAGTGGACCGCTCACACCGGGGAGAAGATTTGGTTGAGTGATCCGACCATAGCGACTAGGATAGGGACCATGGGAGGTCGTCGATGGAAGCATAAGTCATCACGACACTCAAATCTGAAGAGTAAACAAGGAGATTTAGCGGTGAGAACAAACATCTTAACAACCGCTTTGAAGAGGGGGGGCAACATCAATAAGACTGTAACAAATCTTGACAAAGTTCAAGTTCATCATCATTTTATATATAGCATTATCAACTCACATTTAGCTCTCCAGGTCAAGATGGAGAAGTACCTCCATTGCGATTGCGAGTCGACTATTGGTAGAGAGAGCTCGTCATCGGATAGGAGAAGAAGTGGAAGAGGTGGAGATGCAAAGAGATACTAGAAGATGACTATGTGGTGGCACGACCATCCAAACTCTATAGCGATACATCTAACCAATCCAAAACTTATGGCATGGCTACATGCTTGCTGCACGTGCAACCAATTAAGTCACACACCCCAACCAATCACGCCCTATATGTCCCGTGCTTGCATGGTTACAGCAGACAGCGGGCTGGTACGGATATCTTGTATCAATAATACGATGTCAGTCGCTACGGAACGACACATTGGTACATTACGGTTGTTTTAAGACACAATACACATGCATACTAGGGACAGTGGAAACCAAGCGCTTTCAAATTTATTTACGTCTTATAAAGTGGACCATTGGCTAGTGACGTTCCTCGTTTTTAGGGTCACTGAGGATAGACATACTAGTATACTACGCGTTCGTTCGTCTTCCTTGTGCTTTTCCTACCTTTCCCGGTGTCACCAGTGTGTACTGTGGTGTACCGATGCTCGTATCGTAGCTAGTCTCGTACGACGGCGGCAGTTGCCTGGCAGTACGGGTGATCGTTCATGCAGTTGCCCATACGGATAATAGATACACTGACCCCACCATCGCCACCGCAAATCTGCATCGTGATCACACGTACGGCAAACTTGTGCCCAGCGTGCGTGCGCGCTGCATCGGAGTCGGAGAGTACACAGACACGTACGCGCTCGTGTGGGAGTCCGACATGCCGTCACAGGGCCGGGGTACAATACAAATGCGCTCGTGTCGTGTGCTCGGCTTGCTTGTGGAGGGAGGAGAGGAGATCTGTGGAAAAGAAGAAGAAACGCCACCGATCGATAAGGGCGCATTCCCCGTCGTCGCTTTCGGGTGGGTCTAGTTGTACCCGGCGGGACCGGGAGAATCCACCGCCAGCCACAGTTTTTGCCCCTCGTTAAAAAGCCCCTGCCTGCAGCGCCCCTGCTTGCCCTCCTGTCCTCCTACGACTCCAAACCCAAACCCGCCGGCTGTAGATTTCATTTCTGGCTTGCTGCAGTGCATCGAGATCCAATCCAGCTCCAGTTCCAGGAGCGCATAAACAGTCGATCATCAGGTACTTCTTGTTCCTTCTCTACTGTCTCTGCCCATCTTCATGGTGCCCTTGTGTTTGTGTTTTTTTTTTTTTTTTCTTCTGTCGTTTCAGTTTGTTGTATCCGCGCGCACGAGTCAAAATGGATAGATACAGTACACAGCAAACTCTATCCGTGCTTGCAGCTCCTCTCCCCCGTCTCTCATCCACACAATTTTTTTTACTCTTCATTCATCATCAGCTCCTCCAATTGCATGCTTCTCCTCTGCTAAATTCGTTTTGTGCTGGTTTGGTCACGTACTGCTCTCATCTTCAGTTCAGTTCAGTTCAGTTCAGGTGCCTTGCTCTGCAACCTGCATGCAGGTTTAGAGCTTCAGGTACTACTAGCTGCAGTGACAGACAGAAAGACAGGCCCTGTGGACTGTACTACCACTGCACTCACTTTCCAAATCCAACTCAACTCCTTCGTTTTGTTTGGAATTACTGTACTACAAATAAACTGCCACTGTGTGTGTCTGTGTGTGTGATCATCTAATCTCATCACACCCGGGTCTCGTCTCGGAAGGAGATAACACCTGAATTTCTTGCGTCAGTCAGACAGGGTCCAAGCTCTGATTCTTAATTTTTTTTTTGGATCGATCGAGGTTGATTGATATAAGACGGGGTGCTTCTCTTTGCAGTGTGCAGCGGTCGATCGAGAGCTAGCTCGCGACGGATTCGGTGCTCGTTAGGACTGGGATGCTCTGACTGAGACGCCTGCCATGAACCAGCAATACATCTCTGATTGGAGCGGCGCCATGGGCGACACCTTCGCGCCATTGAGGTTGGTTGGTTGGTTCCGATCATTCCATATCCAAGAACAAAGTTGCTTCTTATTTTCCCTTTTTGTTATTCGTCGCTCCTCTTTCCGGCCATGGCTGACCGACGCGCACGGTGGTGGTGTCGTTGTTGTTGTTGTTTGCAGCGGCGACGACGACGGGCTCATCGAGCTTCTGTGGTGCAACGGCCACGTGGTCATGCAGCAGAGCCAGCCGCTGCGGAAGCCGCCGCCGCCGTCCAGGCCCGACAAGGCCGCCTCCGCGGTGGTGCAGGACGGCGACACGGTGGCGCCGCAGGCGTGGTTCCAGCAGTACCCGTACCCGGTGGAGGAGGAGGACCCGCTCGAGAGAGACGACCACTTCTCGGAGCTCTTCGGAGAGGCGCAGGCGGCCGTCGACGGCGCGGCGTCAGGGCCGCCGCGGCGTGCTGCAAGGAGGAGAAGGAGGAGGCGGATGAGCAAGGCGGGGGGCGGCGACGCCGCGGCGCGCCAGATGAGCAGCGGGATGATGCCGCCGCCGCCCAAGCCGCGGGACGAGAAGAAGGCGGCGTGCCCGGGAGATGGTGGTGCCGCCGTGGCGAGGACGTCCAACGCTGGCGGATGCGAGGCCACGGCGCCGACGGCGACGGAGGGCGCCGAGTCGTCCATGCTCACCATCGGGTCCAGCTTCTGCGGGAGCAACCACGTGCAGACGACGACGACGCCGCGCGCCCGTGGCGGCGTCACGCCGCCGGTGACCTCGTCGGCGACGCGGTCCAGGTCGTGCACCACCAAGAGCGAGCATCCCGGTTCCGGCGCTGCTTCTGCCGCTGCAGTCGCTCACCGGAGCGGCAAGCGGAAGCTGAGCGACGCCACGGACGCCGAGGTACGTAACGTACACATGTACATCCCCGCCATTGCCGGCCGGCGGCGGCCCCGGCCGCCGTCTTTTCATACCGCTGCGTACGTACATCTGCATCGATCGATGACGTTTACGGCCGCGAATGCATGCAGGACGTGGAGTTCCAGTCCGCCGACGTCACGTGCGAGCCGGCGACGCAGAAGACGACGACGGCCAAGCGCCGCCGCGCCGCCGAAGTCCACAACCTCTCGGAGCGGAGAAGAAGGGACAGAATCAACGAGAAGATGAAGGCCCTGCAGGAGCTCATACCTCACTGCAACAAAGTAATAATCACATCGATCACTATGTGTTATTATAGGCTAGATTTGGAGCTCTGTTCTTATCATGTCATTTCCTCGCGATCTGATCTGGATTCCTAATCTGATCTGGATTCTGATCTTATCTTGTTTCTCTTTGCATGAATTAATTCTTTCGTCGGATTCTTCTTCTTCAGACGGACAAGGCGTCGATGCTGGACGAGGCGATCGAGTACCTCAAGTCGCTGCAGCTCCAGCTGCAGATGATGTGGATGGGCGGCGGAATGGCAGCGGCGGCGGCGGCGCCGATGGTGTTCCCGGCGGGGGTGCACCAGTACATGCAGAGGATGGTGGCCGCCGGGCCCCTTCTCACGTGGCTTCCATGCCCGGGATGCCGTTCATGGCGGCGCTGCCGGCCGTGCATCAGCCCGACCTCTACGCGCGCTACCTCGCCGTCGACCACCACCTGCAGGTGCAGCCGCCGCCCTTGATAGCACCACCAACCTACACGGTTCAGCAGCATTGCCTGCAGGACACCATGGGCTTCTACCAGCGGCAGAACCCCGCGCCGCCACCGCCGCCGGCCGCCGCCGTGCCGGCAATGACGTCGCCTTCCGACGGCATCCTGCACAGAAAATACGGTATGCACCGCACATCATTGCACGAAAATGCGGCGAATGTGATGTGAAAATGTGTCGCCGTCGGGTCTTTATGCTCGACAATTGTTTCTTGCTCACACTCAACCACATGCATTGCATCCATCCATGTCAAACTCGAAAGCTCGCTCGCCGCCCATCCATATATCTGATCTCTTGGAGATCCTTTTGGATAGCTGTCACTGAGCTCTAAATCTCTTCATCTTACACCGTTACTAATTACAAACACTTACTATAGTATAAAATTCAAAAAAAAAATCATCACTCAATGCAAATTCTAAAAACAAAAGTTCATTTCTGACTTGACTTTCTCTGTGGTTTTCAGAGAATTGTGGAAAGCCTGAGATCCAGGGTATGACTGGCTGATATGATGGGTCTTCTATATGTAATTTTAGTAATAGTACTGATGGATCGGAGCTTGGTTAAGACTAGAGTTAGATCGAGATGGATGCCAATTAATTAGTCATAGAGAAATTTGAGATTTGTTCAGTCTCTTGACTGATTAAGTAAGCTTCTTCTTTTTTCCCTTTCTGTTTGTTGGATAGGCAGAGTGTAATATGATCGGTGAATGAGATTTGTCAAGTGACGCAGTTCTTTCTCGCTACATACGCATTTTGTCTGCCATTTGAAGACGACCTGAATCTCACCAAGAAAAAAAAAGTTTATTTGTACTAGTTCAGATTGATGTCAACCAGATTGTGTTGTCTGTTCAGAGTTCAGACTGGCTGACCATGTCATAATCAGATTGGTAAAATTTGCTATCCAAGACGTCAACCTAATTATGAACGGATGTATAAAATGTGATTAGAGTCTTCCCCACCGGATTTCTCCAATTATTTCTTCAGGGAACCATTGGGAAATGGTAAATTAACTGAAACTAGTTCACCCAAGATAAAATTTCGAGGTTCCTACAGAAATGTTTCCATAAAAGGGCTTATGATTAACATTGTTCAGGGCTTATCTAGAAACAGTGGCCTACAAGCTACACACAAAACCTAATACTCCTAAATCAGTTTGTTATCAATATCATATACCTAAGTTGAATAAAACTGTTTACCTTTTTTTTTATTCCTGTGAGAAAGAAAAGCAGCTAGCTGTTGGTGATGGCTGTCATTCGTGTCTTTTTCCAGTTTCCGAGAAGAGAGGAACATTGGCAATCATTTCTTGAGCTCATCATCATCATCCATCAATGCTACTAGTATTACCTTTTCATATTTGGAGAAAAAGATAATAACCCTGTCTTAGAAAGGATACCATTCTAAATAATGTTTGGCTAAATTTTATATAAAAAGATACTAATATTTAGTATATCTATATCATTAGATTCATCGTGAAGTATATTTTCATAGTATAACTATCTGGAATCAGATATATTTTTTTCGAGATCGGGTCTTTTACCCGTTTCTCATTAAGAGGAATGGCCAAAAGAAAGGCCGAACAAAGTTCTCAAACCTACACACCATCGACAACATTTTGTTGTTCCACGCCCGCTGGCAAGACGCTAGCGTACGGGGCCATCTGGAATCAGATATTGATACTATTTTCTCTAAATTTAATCAAAGTTAAGATATTTGACCAGGGGCTCCAAACCTAGAATTGCATCTTTTTTTTTTTTTGAAGGGAGGGACACTGCCGGGGTGGTATACCACGGTCACGATGTCGGAGCTAATAATGTGTGCAACGATGGCCTAACTCAAGGGACAATGACACGAGGATTTATCTTCGGTTGGGGCAAATCAAGCACCCTAGTCCGGTGTGTGCACTATCCGAGCTCAAGGACTCAAAGTCTACTATTACAAGCGGCGAGAGAGAGAAGCGAGCTCTCAGGTCTCCGTGGGTGTGCGGGAGTGTGTTGTAAGCTAGATCGCTAGAGGACTTGCCCTCTTCCCATGGCCGGGACTCCCCTTTTATAGTCGCAAGGGGGTGTACAAGAGGCCATCGAGAGAGGGGCTTCAAAGGAGAAGGAATACAAGTTCTGGGGGGTGAAGTAGAAAACGCCGGTTGCGGTGGCACGCCGGACCGCCGGGCGTGCGCGCGCCGCCGCCGCCCTACACGGTAGCCTCGCTTGCTGGTCGTGGTAGAGCCGTGAGGGGCGGCTCCATATTCCGATATAAAAACGCCCGTCGCCGAGCTCGGAGCTCGGCGGTCGGTTGTGGAGGGAACATCGAAGCCGCTACGCCGCCGTCGTCGCCTAAACGTCTTGTCGACGCCGGGCATGCGCCGCTGTCCGCGGGCCGGGCCGCCGGCGGCGCCGCCCCGCCATAAATGCGTGTACCTCGTGTCGCAGAAAAAGTGTGGACAGGAGAGCTCGGGCGGGAGCTCTATCCGGCGTCGCCGAGGTCGCTTTTTGTCTTGTAGCGGTTGTCACGGTTGTGTTCGGGCGCGGTATGGCGCGTACGTCGACGCCCATACCGCGCGTGCCTCTGGGGATTTCGTCCCCCTGACGATATCTTGCCTTAGGCTGCGGCGCCCGACAAGTAGCCGCGGCTTCGCCGATCAATTGTCGTGGCCCGAGCCTCCTGTTGGGCGAGAACTGCTCAACCCGAGAGCTCGTTCGAGGCGGAGTGAGCTCGTCGATCGAGCTCAAGCTCGGGTTTATGCGGTGTTGGGGAGCTCATGCCCGCGGCGAGCTTCCTCGAGGCGGAGAGTGGGCGATGGGCCGAGCTCGAGCTTGCGCCCAGAGGGCTCGTTCTGGAGGGAGCTCGTTCGGGACGGAGGGACGCCCGCGGGTCGAGCTCGAGCTCGACCGAGGCGAACAGGGCCTGCCTCGATTGTTCGTTCGTGGGTTGGGCCTGTCCTCTGATGGGCTCTTTGTTTCGAAATTGGCCTTGTTTATGACAGCCGGAATATCTGTATTCCACAGACACCTACTAGCAGTGGTAGCCTTGTGTAATTCGCTGAGCTCATGGACCATTCAGATGGATGAGGGGCACTCCTATGATCCTGTGTGCTGGTGAGTGACAGATTATGACTGGTGACCACAATCCACAATTGAGCTAATGCATGCATGTGTCTACTGTTGCTGGTCTGAATCATAGCTCTGTTCCTTACCGAGTTAGCAGTGTGTCGTCCTAGTTTGCAGATCAAAGACAGTAACCTGCACCGTCAAACTCATCACTCCATTCCCTGAGACAAGCAGTGTAGAAGGAATAGCTAGGTAGTAATTTACTCTTTTTAAATTAAGGTTCCAAAAACTTGAAGCATTTTTTTTTTTTTTTGAAGTGTTGGGGGGGGCGTTCCCCACTTAAATATATATTGATAATTAATCAACAGCCTCGTTTTTGGAGAAAACGAGGCCAAAACCCTTTCGGCCGGTTAATTTTGGAAAACCGGACTAAAACCATACAACGGCCTCCGCCCCCGAGGCAAGATCCTATGACTGTGTTGGTAATGGTATCATCTATCATGTGATTAGTTAGTTCTGAATAGAATTCAAGTGGAAGCATATACTGATCAATATTCCCAAGCACTGTTAAGCTGGGAGCTTCTTCAGCAAGACAAGTAGCCTCTTCCTTCCTATTTCCTGCAAAGTGTGCTTGTGAAAAAAAAAAAGGTATGGATGAGATCATTATCGCCTACAGTTGCCGTGCCCGTTCCAAATCTAAACTCTCAACTTTCCACGCAGCTTTCAAGATTTGGTCTTAATTCGGGCCCTGTTCATGCACCTAGATCAGGATACTGTTCACGCATCACTGTATTTGCCTTTGCCCTCTGATCATCTCGCATCATCTTTAATTTCTTTGTGATCTGGACATCATTCGTGCTCTCTCTTAGCTTGCAGCAAAATAGTTGCAGGACCTGCAGACCTCCTGAGTCCTGAACATATATAGTACTCCGTAATAAGAAAGCAGGACCTGATGCTTGGTGAGAACAGAACACTGTCTGAAACTCGATAGAACGAAGCCTAAGCTGACGAGGAATTTTGGCATCCGACGAAGAGTGTTCTTGGTGGACGACTCGGCAGCTGACTTTGCGCGCGCGCGCGTCTTCGTCTTCCTCTTGCCGGGACGACATAGCTAGATAGGGTAGGGATTTGGCAGCTGGTAAGTAGCGACAGCGATGGAGGCATCTATCTATGGCTTTTGCTTGCTCTCGAGTCTGGACCAGCTGCGCCATGTGTCCATTTCAGCTCAGCTGGCGGTGTGTGTGTGCACCGTGGACCAGGACCAGGCAAGGGATCGATATGAGATGAAAGGGGATCAAGGTTCAGTTCACTGTACCATCAGATTAGTAGGTCGAAAAAGCGCCTTCATCTGGTATTTTCTCTCTTTTTTTCTCCTCAAAAATCAAGAATGGAAGATCATTCTTTATTTTTTTATATACAAAATACTCCGTATAAATAAAGAGAATATAGCAAAAGTAAAGAGTGGTAGGGGAAGTAAATAAAGAGTTTGTGGAAAGGAAAAAGTCTACTTTTGGCCCTCAACTTTTGCGAAAGTCCCGATTTTGGTCCCTCAACTCCAAAACCGGACAAAACGGATCCTCAACTTTTCAAACCGTGCAGATTTCGTCTCGGTGGGTTTGGATGGTGGTTTCGCTACAGTAACTCCGTTTTTCTACAGTGACTTTGGTTTCGCTTTTTTTCTCTTTTCTTATTTATTTAATTTGAATCTTTCAAAAATCATAGTAAATCATAGAAAATTCATAAAATAGAAAATCCAATTTTGTTGGACTCCACATGAGTAAAGCTACGCGACCGCATGGGCTGGCCTTGCGAGTTCCATGGGCCGCCATGTGTGGAAACTCGCGACGCAAGGAAGGCCTCAGCGGATCTCTTGCCTCGTGGGCGTGGGCACGGCGAAAATGGCGAGTGCACGTAAGTGGCCTTTCTTTACATTTTGCAAAACCCAATTTCTCTTTTCTTAATAAAAATTTTAAATTCGCCTCAAAAAAATTTAAAAACTAGATTATTTGTTACTCTTCGGATTTTTGAAACATTATACGATATCGAATTATACTCAACTGTTCAGAGTTGGTTATAAAGTCAGAGAAATTAAAAACATTTTTTTCAAAAAAAAAAAAAACATTTTCTGTCTATGGACGCGAATCGGACTTCAATAATCACAAAATCGTGGTGTCCCCTGCTCTCTGTAGTCTGTTCTCTCTAAATAGCTAGATCGAACAATAGAGGTTTTGAACTTGCAACAATCGTTTGTTGGACCTCCCGTAACTCAAATACACCACCCTGCTGGTGTTTTTATGTGATGTGTAACTGTGATTTTGACTAACCAACTCATGACGTGGCAAATGATTGACCGGAAAAAAAAATCTTCAGACCCACATGACATCTTCTTGACCCTCTCCATCTTCTCCAATTCACCTCTTCCGAGCTTGAACACATTGGAGATAGAGTAAGGGGCTGTTTGGTTCAAAAGTCTTGAGACTTTTTAAGTTCTAGGGACTTAAAAAAAAACTCTCTAAGAGAGTTTTTAGAGACTAATAGAGAAAAATTCCCTTTCTATTTGGATTTTTAAAGACTTTTTTTAGTCTCGAAACTAAAAAGTCCCCCAACCAAACGGCCCCTAAAAGCTTGAATGCATTAGATACATAGAGTCAGCTTCTTCTTCTCATCAAGCCCCAAGTTGCACCTTGTGTTTTACGTGCACGTTATCTGAAAAGGATAACGTTATAAATACTAAAATAAACCAGAGAAATGCAAGTGAAGAACCATATCAAATCTAGCTAGGGCGTTTGGAACTTGGGTTCAACCACAAGATATTTAACCAAATGATCTACGACTGTTTTCTGATAACTAAAAGACAGTCGTAGATCAAGAACGGCAGAGCAACTTTTCAGGGCAATTCAAGATGAAGCGAAGGTGTGGGTGCGTGCTGGAAATAGAAAGCTAGATTTGGCGCTGCCGCAGCTTAACGTTGTTATCCTTAGTAACTATGTAAGTTAGTATAATGTAATATCTAGGGGTGGCAGGGCAGTCACAATGCTGTGAATGCCAGGCATAATAGGGTGCTTCTTGCGCCAAACACATAACAAACTGCTTGGCACCTCTAGTCTAATTGAAAAAACACACACACACACACACACAAAAATAAAAGAAAACTTATCTAGGGCCTTTAGTATGTTGATTGATGGTTATCCTAGCTAGACGTTTAGCATGGGCCGGCCTTGTGAGTTCCATGGGCCAGGTGTGGAAACTCGCGACGATAGAATAGAGAGGCCTCGGCCCTCATGCCTCGTTGGTGTCGGCGTGCGCTTACACGGCGAAAATCGCGCGCGGGGGAAAGTGCACGTACGCCAGTGACCTCTCTTTCTTTTTGCAAAAAAAACCCATTTAAATTTTCTTATAATATAATAAAAATAAAAAGCTAATAAACCCCCATTTATCTTTTCTTCATACAATTCCATAAAAATAAACAAACCGATCCTTAGATCGGTTGGTTAGGTCTCTTTCTTTGAAACTTGCCCATCCGGGTTTGTTTAGATTTATTCTAGGATTTTTCAACATTACGCTTTAAATGGTAAGCAATATTCCGTCAACAACAAGGCGCTATGGTAGACAACTTTTTGAAACAGTATGATATCAAATTATCTTGAACTGTTTAGAGTTGGTTTTGAAGTCGAGAGAAATAAAAACATTTTATGTCTATGGAGAATCGGACTTCAATAACTAGCGATGTGGCTTTTTTTTTCCCACAAAATCGTGGTGTCCCTTGACCCCCGATTACAGAGAGGTTGAGGGGATGGCAACCCGCGGTTACCGGCCTACCCGATCACAACTTCGCACACGATTGTGATTACAAATAAGCAATTACCGCTAAAAGATAGACACTTCAAAACCTACACCTTGTCTTCTGGACTCTGGACTTGCCAAGTTCAGATGCAATGTTGTTTTTGACTGAAAGATCCAATGTTGTTAATGTTTTTATCTGATATAGCCATGATTTTGACCGGTCAACCGGCCCATGACTTGGCAAATGCTTGACAAAAAAAGCTTCATACCCACATGTCATCTTGTTCACCCTCTCCATCTACTCTAATTCACCTCTTCCAAGTACGAACACATTGGAGATAGAATAAGCTTGAATGCATTAGAAATACTAAAATAAATTTAGAGAAATGCGAGTGAACAACCATGTCAAATCTAAGTCGTTTGGAACTCGGGTTCAACCAATTAATTGAGCTAATACTACTGTTTTGACCTAACACTCACTAGAATTTGTTTTTCTTGCATGTGCCATACAAGCAACAAACTTCTTGGCACCTCAAGAAAACTTATCTAGGGCCTTTAGTAGTTGATTGATGATTATGCAATCACCCATGTGTCGATTCGGCTAGATTGGACGAAATTGACACCCGATTGCCGTCGTCGGGGAGGAAGAAGGAGGCGGAGGAGGAGGCGGCGGCGTGGGCGGCTGGGCTGCGCGCCAGGCGGCGGCAATGGCTGGCCGCAGCTGGCGGCCTTGATAGGGCCCTAGCGGTGTAGCGTGTCGGGCGGCGGCGGCGTTAGTGGTGGCGGCGCACGACGGCGCGAGTGTGGGGAGAGAGATTGAGAGCTGGAGAGCCGGAGAGTTTTTGAGTGTTACCCCTTTAATTTTTTCGATTTAGATGCAAATGATTACATGCCCCTTGTATTTATAGTCCGAGGGAGACTTGCTTGCTAAGTAATTGTTGGGAAACAAAACCCTAACTAACACGGACTCTTTCCTAGAAGGAAAGGAGAAGGATGAATCCTAATCCTAGTCCGTTTGTATGTGGGCTCTTACCAAAACTCTCCGGCCTTGGTGGAATATAGAAAAAGAGGAGAAGGAGGAATCCTAATCCTAGTCCATTTATTGTGTGGGCAATTTCCATACTTATTCTGGACTATATATACGTGGGAGATCCTCCATTGTAAATAACGGAGATTCGAGATGAATAAAGAATAGTCTCCCTACATCTTGTGTCTACTTGTTCTACTTTCATCTACTACGTGATCGTGAGAGACCGAGAGGGAAGGTCCTAACCACGATGACAAGTTTCTTAACACGTTATCGACGACAAGCTCTTCGTCGACTTCGCCGTTGTAGAAGTCGCCGCCGATCTTCCGGCACCGACGCCAGGCCGACATCCCGCCGCGACTGCCGACGACGTCGACATCCCGACGTTGTTAGCGGAACGGATCCGCTACCTCGCGCCGCTACTAATCTGCGACCGCATCGACTCATCGTCACGCCGGCAGTCCCCACGGCCTAGCCGAACTGTCCTAGTGACGACCTTCGCTTCTTCAAATTCAAGAGCAAAAGGTACGAAAAAGATCTCGCAGATTATTACTTGATTGATGTGCGGCCTTCGAGCAAGTTTATATTTTCAATGCCGTATACAATCAGACGCAATACATATACGTACATGCAAGAAGCATGACGAATTACAGTTGATCTCCCCGTTGCTTGCTTTTTTTATACCGCATCGATCCGGGTTTGTATTATTACATTGGTGTGCGCCACCCCTTAGATTGGCCGCTTTGGCACAAGAATCGCTCATTGTGTACGAGTATTTGGCAACCCCGTTGGTTATTATTTAGCCTCACATACATGCGAGTAATTTTTGGCATATATGATTTTGAGCTCCTTGCGTGCACCATATGCACAAATCTCGCTCCAAAGACACATGGTGGAGCATGTTATCCTGAAGTGATAGAAATATATACATATATATGTGCGGCAATTTTGTTTTTGCGATATGGGCACTAAAGTTTAGGTGACTTCATTTGTGCATAGGTCCAACGGCACCTCGTAATACATTTGGCATAAATTTATTCTCATATGACTTGACTATATATATCTAGAAGCGTAATTTTCTAGATTTGTTAGCTTTCATACAATTTTATGTTAAATTGTTTTTGCTCTGTTGGAGGTTTAATATGGGATTTTTTTTTCCTTGCATGTTTATGTGATTATGTTTTATATGGGTTATATAATCCCGAAGTATTATTCTAAGACCACTATAAATATACCATAGAACAACACATATACTTGGAAAATTTTTGGGAAATAAATAAAGCATGTATGGCTATATAGAAGACCATTTTTCTCTCTCTCCCTCGACGCTCTCTTTAACGCTTTGGTTTATTTACCCCAAGTAACCTCGAAGAATAAACCATCGCATGAGACTTGTCGATATAGCGAGGACGCATGAATTTGGGATTCACTTGTAAATTTCCTCGAGGGGAGATTATACCTTGCCGTGGTTGGTATATTTTGCCAAACATGATAATATAGGCTTACATCATTATATTAGTTGGGATAACAAATGATCTCGAAGTCAACATGTTGCCCCCGTCTCTCTCGCCGTAGAACTAGCATGAGGTGTCATCCTAACCGAGGTTTGTTTCAAACCAACGTTTTTTCTAATAGATAATACATTCCCTAGGCAACTTGAAGTTGCTACAATAATACTAGAAGAATTAATATTCGAGTTTATTTTGTGTGAAAACATAATACTTCTTCCCGATGAAGAAAACCATTTATCCTTTCTTAGACTAATGAAGCCTCGAAGTGCATATCATGACTCGGCTTCGGTTTAGAGGTATCCATAGTCGCAGAAAAGGACAGTGGAGGTATCATATAAGGGGAAATTGTTGTACTTGTCTATCTACAAGCAAAAGTAAGCCGGTTAATATGGGTGGAGTGACTACTCGTGCATTAATATACCGGCCGAAGTCCTTGTATATGCCACACCTCACTAAATTTATTAAGATCCTTTTCCAACTACCGTAAGATAGAAAAGCGGGTAAGCAAGATTTTGAATCCCACATCACGATGAGCTAGAAGCTAACTTGGCATTAACCATATGGGTTATATTATCTATCCTTGGCTCGAAAGGCCACATGGATTATGACCACAACACTAATAGTGATGATATTTAGTTGTGCTATCAATGGAGAACCTATCCTAGAAGGATATTGGTCTTTGTTGCTCTCGCCAAGCAGCCAACATAACATTTCCCAGATAAATAAAAAATTCTTGATCTTATCTATTCTATTAAAAGCTTCTCTCTTCATTTGAAAAATGAATTGCTCCAAGCCATGCTTTATATAGAATACAAATATGTTGCGATAAATATAATGACTCAATTTTTTTTCTCTATGGTACAGTAATTGAGTCACTTTTTGGGCAATAAAAAAAGAGTTGGACTATAAACTAACTCTACATCCAAGGCTTTTTGCTCGCAACCATGGCTAAATGCCACATTCTTGCTCTCCTATGCACACCAAGCTAACGCGCTGAAAGCGCAATGCCACAATTAGTTGTCTTTTCTCATGCATATGACCTAGAAGGTCAATATACACAAATGGACAGACTGACTGTCAATTGTATAACAATTTGTGAGCATTAGACCCTGAAGGATTGTTTTGTCTAAGTTATGGGTTACGTCAGTAACTAAAGGTGTTAAGTCTGGATGACTACATATGTTTTTTGTTGAAACCAAGAACTTGCAGAGCAATAGTTTATACTTGAACAGAAGTTATGGCCTATATACTCCTCCTGTAGAAGGAATTACATGCAATGCAGTATTCATGCTCTTTGCATTAATAAAGTCCAAGCTCACTTTGCATATAAAAATAGTAATATACCCCCGTATGCGTAATATTTCCCAAATAAATCACCACTAAAGCATACATACACCACTTGAAGTTGGTGATTGGGGATTTTAGTATGCTATTAAATATCTCGGCATTAGGGGAGATGAATGCCCATTTAGTGGAATGCCTTGATATTTATGAATCAAAACGCGACAAATCCAAACTAAACTAGTTGTTTAGTTATACTCGTTGTATAGCACTGGAGTTATGCCGGATAACCGTATTGATGAGGAGCAACCAAATTGGTTAATAAATAAATGAATACTTCTACCCGGAAGTAGATGTGGATATACCCGGGATTAATTTCATATCCACTTGACATTGGCATATTGATCAAATTATGCGGGACGCTCAGTAAATAAGATCTAGTGGCCTATGTCACAAGCATATGCTCACATTGTATGTGATAAAACTCCTCTCATACTTACGTAGAGAAATCACCCCGTTGGTGAGTTACCTCACGATGAGGTTCATCCCGGAGATGAAAATCCTAGCAATGCGCGCGCATACTATAATCTTTGGGAATACGGAACAACAATGGATCTATCATTTTGGAAAATAATGAAGATCATTATTAAGATGTTTAAAGTCGGAGATTATGTGTCGACACTAGTTTACCTCTATAATTGCTAAATGAGTCTCTTTATGAGAATCCGGATCCCGGAACAAAGTCCATGGCAAGAGTGCTTGAAGCTCTCATATCGGGTCAAATGAAATGTGCAATTGAGGTTGAACCAAAAATCGCTAAGTGGATATCTTGAACCCGATGTTCGGATAATTATGGGTCATTATTGAAATAATATGTGGTGAAAAGCGATGGTTCAAAAGGTCATAATAGACCAACTCGACATGAGTTCTCGAAAAATATGTTCCGCTATATAATGAATCGGCTAATGGCATGAATTAAATATGCAAAGTAATGGGATTATGAAAATCCATGGAAAGCAACATTAAAATCTCGTACCAATATTGTCTTTTATGTGAAATAACCTCTCCATAAAGACAACAACTCCCTAGAGGATTTTTTCCCTCGAAGGAATATGGTTATAAGTCCAAATGCACCAAAATATGTGAATTCCTTGAAAGGGATAAAGACCCATATATGACCCAAGTGAGATAATAAAAGGAGGAATCAAAAGCAACATAAAGTATACCATATAAGCACATGTGCATTCCATGAGCTTTTGCTATGCATGTATATGCTTGATAGATAGCATTATCCACCGAAGATTTAGAATTGAAATATCCTCCTCAAAAAGTTATATGATATATTTGGTGCTACTAGCAATACACCCTATTTGCTATTTTGTGGGACGTTATGTCTTATTATGTATTAAAGATTCTTGAAGAATGTAGCCAATCCCCTCGAAGGAGTCACGACTATTATGAGAATAGAGAAAATTGTCATATCGGGAATAATGATTATTAATCACATCTCGAAGGTGTGTCTTTGCAACTTTGCGTTGCACAAATATGCACTCTAATATATGCATGACATTGCTCTTAGTATTATTCTTTATTCTTATTGTTCTTGAAGAGCGTGAAACAAATGTCATGAAGACTAACTATCGTGGAAATCACATCTTGTAATCTCCCTTGGACTATTCATGCCTATGTTTATTTGTAAATAACGACTAATGTCGTGGCAATGGATGACCTCAGTGAATGTTGTCATCGGGGAGTATTTACATGATATTGATCATAATTCATGAGACTTAAAGATCTCAAATAATACCTAGAAGGTGTTATTCGAAAGGAAGTAAGTGTTCGTAAGTAACATGATGTGAAGGTTATATATCTCTACTATGCATACAATAAACTTGTTAAATACGTATGTGGATATTCTTCTGTAGAAGGTGTTTTTGGCATAGTGGGATAGTTATGCAAGATTGAGGGGGAGAATCCCCTAGCCCTTGATCAGAATCCTAGAGTATTCAAAATGATACGATCTAGAAGGTCACAATTTATCCACGAAGATATATGTTGTACTTTTTTTTCCTTGATGAGTTTTTCCCGAAGTTTCTCATGTAAGGTTTTTAATGAGGCAACAATGTGCAAATACATTTAACGACAATAATGCACTTTTTCTCCATTTTTTTCCCATTGGGTTTTGGAGTTTTTAACGAGGCATATATTTGTCATGGTATTAGGTCCAAGGGGAGTGTTAAGAATTCCTCAATTAGAGGAATGATGGGCCATAATCTCGAAGATTGTAAAATGTCTCGAAGACAAATGTTGTTGTACTCTTTTTCCCATAAATGAGTTTTCGTAAGTTTCTCATAATGGTTTTTAATGAGGCAACAAGTGCAACACATCTAGCGGCACTATGTACTCTTTCTCCATATTTTCCCATTGGGTTTTTTTAGGAGTTTTAATGAGGCATGAGTTGATCGCGGTATTCGCCCAAGGGGAGTGTTGGGAAACAAAACCCTAACTAACACCGGACTCTTTTTCTAGAAGGAAAGGAGAAGGATGAATCCTAATCCTAGTCCGTTTGTATGTGGGCTCTTACCAAAACTCTCCGGCCTTGGCTGGAATATAGAAAGAGGAGAAGGAGGAATCCTAATCCTAGTCCATTTATTGTGTGGGCAATTTCCATACTCTAGTACTTATTAGGACTATATATCGTGGGAGATCCTCCATTGTAAATAACGGAGATTCGGATGAATAAAGAATAGTCTCCCTACATCTTGTGTCTACTTGTTCTACTTTCATCTACTACGTGATCGTGAGAGAGACGGAGAGGGAAGGTCCTAACGGCTTGATGACAAGTTTCTTAACAGTAATATCTAGGAGGTTTTCTTATAGATTGGAATACCTCTTTTACAAGCAATCTTATTTATTTCCCTAAATATTTATTCCCTAAATATCTACTCCTCCGTCCCTAAATAGATGTCATTCTCGTTTCCCGAGAAGTCAACGTTTTCAAACTACCAAAGAATTATATATTAAAATATATAAATATTTGTGCTAAGTAATTAGTATCATTGAAAAGATCTTTAAGTCTAGTTTTTTAATAAATTTATCCGGAGATATAAATATTGCACGGATTTTCTACAAACCTAGTCAAAGTTGAAAAAAGTTTGGCCAAGACGCACCCCATAAGTGATATCTAAAAGGGACGGAGGGAGTATTACTTAATAACGAAGTAAATGACGAGGCGAAGGATGACGACGGCGCGGCGACCGGCCTTGGCCTCCCGTGCGCGCGCATGGGCCTTCTAGGGCTGGTGGTGGTTGCTTCTGGGCCCCACCTATTTTGGTCCATGACACCATGCGTCTTAACCTAGGCGTGCATCACTGATTGGAGGCATTCGGATTTCTCTTAGGTGATCGAAGGGATCAGCTTGACACATACTTACATACAGTAAAAAGTGTTAAAATCACTCCACTGATAGAAACAGTCGTAATCTAATCATTGATGAACCCCTATTATTCCTAGTACTAGCAATAATGGCCAAGACGACGACGGCTAGTAGTACAACGAAGTGGGGTGCTCCGATCCGGTCCGGGCGGGCTCTCGTGTATGCAGCAGGCCACAGGCCCACAGCCCACACAGCCAGTACAGTACAGTGAAGGCCACCACCCAACTCGCCCACCAAAGATAGCTGGGCAGTAGTAGTAGTAAGACTAATGGGCCCCTAGCACGTGGGCCCATGGCGGAGCGAGCGCGATCCGCAATAGTGGCGCCGAGCCCACCCGGCCCGGCCGGCCTCACTCACCCCTGATTGGCCAGATCCGCACCTGTCAGCTACTCCAGCCTACAGTATTGCAAATTTTTGCAAAGGTAGTAGTAAAAGCACTCACCTTATCAAAAAAAAAAAAAAAAAAAAAAAAGGCACTCACTGTTGAGGGCCAGACTCCTGAATTATTCAGCTTTTGCGAAATTTTTACAGCTCCTGGAATCTTTTGGGGCTTGTTTACTCCTTTTCGTTAAGCAATGCAGTTTTGGCAGTGTTGACGCCGAAATGGGGGCTTCTTCACACCAACAGGGGAGGCCGGGCGCCCACGAAGACCGCGATCGATCTTGTAGCAGCGAGCACCGCAGCGTGGCGGCCCAAACCGATCTAGGGATCGGGTAGGGGCGCGTAAAGCTTCGGTGGCTACCGAAAATAACCTCGAACGCACCTCCGGGAAGACCCGTCGGGAGGACGCGACGTGAGGGTGCTCTAGGACCCGGCGTGGCCGCCTAGAACGCCCGACGAAGAACGCGAGGAGTTCGCCGCCGAACACATGATAGAGGGGTTGAAGGAAGAAGATGACCTACAAACGGGACATGAGGTAGATTGATTGTCGATTGGATGTAGATGGGATCAATCGCCATAAACCCCTTTATTATATAGGGGTGGTCTTATCCCTTTAGGAAAGCGCCGGGGCGTTTTCAAGTACCAAAACCGATCTAAACACGATTGGAAACAAATCGTTCGGATCTCGACGGACACGGAACGCGTCGGGCGGCCGGACGACGATCGGGTGACCGGACGCCCCGGCCAAGTCTCGCGAAGAGGTTCGGCGGCGTAAACGGGCCGGACAAGGCCAGCCGACGTATTTGACCGGACGCACAGCGCGCGTCCCGGTGCGTGGTCCCGGCCGACCTCGCTCCGGCGACCGGACAAAGGCCGGCCGGACACCGGCCGGACGCCTGGCGCTACCCCCTCGGCTCACAGGTCCCAGCGACCTCCGGCCCACGGCCGGACGCGATCGACGGGATTTGGACCGACGCCCGCTGAGTCCGGTCGGTGAGTCCGATCACATTCCGTAAAAGCCGTTTTCGATCCTCCTCGAGAATTTGGCTAAGTCCGGAAATTTTGCGGTGACTTGGACCTCCAAAATATGGCTAAGTCTAGAATTTTGCGGTGGTTTAGCCTATGCCATTTTTGGGTGTCAAGTTGTCAACAGGCAGTATCTACATTCATAACTTTTATGACATACGTATATACTATATATTAGCCATGTCATTCATATATTTAGGTGCATGCGTAGTAAAAACTAAGAATCTTAATTAAATGTCAAACCGTGTTATATAGTTGAGACGAAGGGCGGAGTATATTTTAGAGTGAAGAAGGTGGTGGACAGGTGAGAGAGAGAGCTTGACATCCTCGATCGGCTGGCATCGCTTGAGGTTGAAGAAGGGGAGAAGGAAAATGTAAACATTCTGCAGGAGGCGAGATCGACAGGTAGCTGAGTACTCCAGCACACGCACGGGTAGGAGTACTCCTTTTGCCGGCCCTTGGTAGTACAGGAGCAGGAGTAGTAGGGAGGGTAAATGCAACAGTGTCATTGCGCCATGGCAGCAGGAACATGGCAAGTCACAGGCCCAGCAGCTGGTACAGTATCACTACTACTACAGTATAGTAGTACGCGTGTGCCGCCGTGCCGGGACGGCGATCGGCGAGTCTCGTCGTCGACGACTATCGCCGTACCAGGTCGTCTCTCCTCCCTCCTTCCTTGGTTCCCCGCGCTCCGCCCCTTGGGAGATCCATCGATCGGCCTTGGTTGGTGTCGTCAGTCTCTGACGTTGACTGAGACTGGCAACGAAGGCCATGCGAAACGAACGTACTCCTAGCCACGCCGTTGCCATTGCCATTTGATCCTCGGCGCGGCGCGGTGCGGTGGTCCAGCAGCAGCAGCTGTCGTCGCAAAACGTCGCCATGTCGTCGTAAAACGTGCCTTATTATCTCGGCTCTCCAGCAGCGTGGAACATGCACGGTGCACGGCTAGATCCTCGTGTTGCCTGTTGGACCGCTGCCCGCCGACGGATCTGCTTGACTGGCTGGCAGATGGAGCGGCGGTGGTAGGTGGCCTGGGTGAGCGATCGAGCGCCGCATGCATGCTGCTACCTTCCCACATGCCCTGCCGACTGTCTGGCTCTGGCCGCAGAGGAAGGACCGTCCGTCCCCGCTACCCATGTGCATTGCGTTACTCTTCTCCGGACCGATCCATCCATCGGCCGTTTCTTCGCCCGCCGGGCTCCGGCTCTGCTCTGCTCTGGCGCGCCACCACTGGATGCAGTGGAAGTGGAAGGGTTCAAGGAGAGGACCTCGCCGGACTACGGCCGGAGATGGAGCAGCTTTTAATCATGTCCACGTCCACCTATGTCGTCGTGTCCACCTGTCGTCAAGCCTCATGAACCAGGCACATCACATGCTTCCAGCGCAGCGAGGACTAGGAGGCAGACTCAGGCAGCGCGCGAATGCGCGATCAAGACGAATGGTCAATGCATGCATCGCCTGTCTGTCATGCCACCGAGGTCGGCGCTGGACCACCGCCGGCCGGCACCACTGACCCTTGCCGCCGTCGTCGGTTGGTCGCCGACCTGTTCCGCCCGCCCATCATCATCAACTTGGTTGGTCGTTGGCCTCCGGTGTTTTTTTTTCCTCTACAACAAGTACGTACTCCCTCCGTCCCAAAATAAACGACTTTTTTGGTTTTCGTCCAAAGTTTGACTCGATTTGTAGAAAATACGTAGAAGATTTAAATCTTCAAATAAATTTGTTAAAAAAACTAGATTAAAAAAATCTTTCCAATGATACTAATTATGTAATATAAATATTAATCCTATTTTAATATATAATTGCCGGCGTATGTTTTTCCGGGAAAAAAACGTCGTTTATTTTGGGACGGAGGGAGTACTTCAACTTAGTAAATTGTACTCGTACGTACTCCTCCATCCCATCGAAGTTTTGTCACCCCTGATTTCGTCTTGCCATCTTATTCGATGTTCGCCTTATTCAAATTTTTTTCACAAATATAATTTATTTTGTTACGACTTATTTTATCAATGAAGATACTTGAATATTGATTAATTTATTTTATAATTTACATAAATATTTTGAATAAGATGGATGGTCAAACATAAAGTTTAAAAGTAAAAAAACGACGCAAGTCCATGGGACAGAGGAGTAGTACAGTACTACTGCTAAACACCGGTACGTACATGAAAAACGCAGGCCATTTCCACCTAATCATTGCGGATTTTTCGACAAACACAAGCATCAGACAGGCATTTCCCGGGCTATCTGACAGTACTACCGTACTCATATTTATCCTTCTGTTCCACATTACTTGCAATTCTTTGACTTCATATAACCGCGTGTTTGACTCCTCGCCTTATTCAAATTTTTATGTAAATTATAAAACAAACAAAAACGTCATTACAATATCTTTAGTGATGTAATAAGCCATAATAAAAGTGGTAATATTTATTAAAAAAAGTTGAATAAGATGAGAGGCCAAAACACGCTTTATATGAGTTAAAAGAATTGCAAAATCGTGAAACGGAGGGAAACACGATTTTATATGAGTTAAAGAATTGCAAAGTACTGTGGAACGGAGGGAGTACTTAGCACTTCCCGAAAGACAAACACGGACCATCATCACCCACGGCTTTCCTTGCACGAACACACACCCGCAGACAAGTAAGGAGTCAACTTAGTACGAATCCCGATGACAAGAAGTTCATCAACTGAGTTCTGACGGCTTCACCTGCTGCTTGTTCGTCGTACCTTCTCCTACCACTGACAGTCAGCAAGGTGCCAAAGAGTATCAGAACGGCAAGATGTCACTCACATTCACGACTCTACTGTACGAGTAGTAATTACGAGTATTTACAGTACTCCATGCCAAATCAACCGGTAATTACGATTAACCGTCGCCTACCAGTGCTAATTACCTCCCTAAACCAAGAGCAACGCATTGCATTGTTCAATTCAAGCAAAACCAACTCGTTACAAATCATTACTCACTCACTAGTGCCAGCGCCCGGCGGTGATTGATCGACGGTTGTGTTACTTTACTGTCCACCGGCGGCGCCGGCTAGTGGTGCGTCCTTCTTGGCGGCGGCCTTGTTCTTCCTAACCGCGGCAGCGCCGTTGGCAGTGGCGGCGCCGGAGGAGGAGCCGGCGGCGGTGCTTGACGACGGGGAGAAGAGGCGGTCGATGCCGAAGACGGAGACGGACTTGCGTGAGCCACGGAGTGAGCAGACGGGCACGTTGAGCACGGGCGCCACGCGGACGTGCGCCGAGTACGACCGCTCCATGCCTCCTCCTGGACCCGTGTTGCGGTGGTGGCGACGACCGCCGGCGAGGCTGCTTGGACTGCTTGAGCTGCGGCCTAGACCGTTGAACACCACCTTGCCTGCTGCGTTGAGGCGTGGGCTGTCGGCTGCCACTGCGGAGGGGGAGGTGGTGGTGGCGGAGGCGGGGGTGGCGGCGGCGAATGGGAATGGGGATGGGGATGGGGATGCGATTGGGAGTGGGAGTGGGAGTGGGAGGGCGTCGATGACATCGACGCCGACGCCGAGGCCTGTTGCTGCTGATGCGAGGCGGATGGGGATAGACGGATCTTGGGAGGCAGTTGGCTCTGGTGCTGTGACGACGACGACGGTGGATGTGCCGGTGCCGGTGCCGGTGTCGGTGCGGGTTTGGTCGTGTCGTGCTCCTCGGTACCGGGCGGCTCACGGAGGAGCGGCAAGCTGAGCGACGGTTCGGGATCAGGCGGCTTGGGTCCCCGTCGAAGGAGGCGACGCAGCGGCCTCGGCTCCGCCGCGTTGGCCCCCGACCCCGCGGCCTCCGCCGCCTGCTGTTTTCGCAGGCGCAGGAGATCACGCCACCTCCTCGCGGGGATCTTGGTCACCACCACCTCCGCGTCGCCCTTCTTCGCCTCCACCGCCACAGCCCGCGGCGTCTCCGGCGGTGGCGGGGCCGGGTGCTGTTCCTGGTGCTTCGGCGGCAGCGTTGACCGCGCCATCAACTCCTCGATCTCCACCACCCCGTGCGTGTCCGTGGGCGCCGGGATGTGGAGCGGCACCAGCTTGCCACCGGAGAAGAGCTCGTCGGCGGGGAGCATGGAACATGTCGCGGCGCAACCGCCGAGGAGGAACTCGAACTCGGCGCCGGCGCCGGTGCTGAGCCCAGCCTTCCTCCCGCCGCCAACGCAGCTTCCCTCCCTCCGCCGTCGCTGCCGCCGCTGCCGGAGGCGTCGTCGATGCTGAACGACACACGCGGGCCCAGCCACTGCACCGCAGGCGGGGGAGGTGGCGGCGGCGGTGGGGAAGGTGTCGGTGCCGGGGCCGGGGGTCGAGGTGCTGCCGCGGCGGATGCCATTACTCCTCCGCGCGCTTACACGCGGCACGAGGGGAGGTAGAGAGCTCCTAGCCGACAAGCAAGGATGGATGGAAAGGGACGTGGGTTAGTTTGGGTTGCCGAAGCCGGATCTTTCTATCTCCTCCCTTGACCGGCCCTTCTTCTTCTTCTTGGCGGCAACGAAGAAACCGGGTCCAGGCGGCGGCGGTGGACTGTGGAAGGAGGCGGGACGACGGACGGAGTCGGCGACCGAACCGAGCACGAGGTGGGGAGGAGACAGGAGGCGTACGGGCTAGGAGAGCCTAGCCACGACCGACCCGTAGCCCCGTGCGTGTGATGAAGGCGAGGCAGGCGTGTCTCGGGGTGTGGGATGGTTTGCTTTTGTTTCGGGCTCCGGGGCCCGGGGCTTGAGGGCTGGTGTGGTGTTGTCAGAGCGCACTGGTCTTGGGACTTGGATGGTGACTGTCGTCAGATCGCGTGATTATTGCTTAGCTGAATCATCAATGTTTAATGATGACTGCGGCAATGCTGGTAAAAATTGTACTACTACTCGTTGAATTCCATGTTGTTGCCTTTGGCCTCCTTGTAAATTTTGGACGGGGTTTTTTATTCACTAAGAAAATTTGCCGTGCGTTGTTACGGGGTAACAAAATCTTATTTGATTCAGTGTTTACACTTCCATACCTACTAACACACACTGAGACCGTAGCGAAAATTAATTATCAGCTTGATTTGTTGGTTACATGCGCTACATGGTAGACATATCTTCTCCTTTTGCCAGTAGGAAGGTGGAGTAGTTGTAAACAGTTGTGATAGCGTGACACGTGAATATAATAACACATATGCAAGGCACACAATACACTCTCAAAGTCGCAAGTAGCAGTGATTTTGAAACCTCAAAATACCGTAAAATAAGGAAATGTTTCAAGTTAAAATTTTAACGACGCAATTGAAGATAATAAAATAATGAACCCAATTACTGTATGAGGTAGCTAGCGTTCATTATTGTTGGCGTGTGGGTTCAGTGGAACTGAATGATGGAACGGTCTTGCCAGGGTGCCCTCTCTCGGCCCTCGGCTGATAATTAATTGGCACGGGGCACTTGGTAGGTATTGAGTGGAATTGACCGGATGAATTTGTAGGCCACCAGGGTCTTGCCAGAGTCGCTGCGGACGTGCAGCGAGAGGGGCGCCCTGCTGAGCGGTGGTCGGGGTAGCTCTTCCATACAGCGCCCCACGAGAGCGAGGCTGGCGCGGCCAGCACCTCGGGCCGAGCGATGTCGCGATTAAGGCCCAATTAAGGTCCATATAGGGCAGACCTAAAAGGAGATTCATTGCCTCAAACCCTTACGTGAACATGAAACATGATCCAAATCCAAATACTACTCGTACCGGACAAAACAGTCCCGGTTACTAGTGGCCGCCGGACAAAACCAAGCCAAGTGGAAAAAGCGAAAGGGGCCCCAAAAGCGACCAAAGAGGGTCGTTATGATCGATTTTTTCTTTTAAAAAAATCGTCGTGTTGATTTGACGGTGATGCGATCGTGTGACGTGACGGATTATTTTATTTTTTCCTTGTTTTGTCCTCGGAATGAATATTTTTAACATTTTGACCCTCCCTTTTGTTTGTTTTCTTGCTGAAAGACTTGTGGAGCACATACTGTACAGGTGGTAGTGGTAACGGTACAACAGGAGCTTTTGTGCCGTCCGTCCCGTGTCGGTGTCGCAGCCCCACCATCGGTCAGGCACGGTGTACCCCGGCCCAAGCGCACCGAGGGCCCATGCATTATGCAACGATCGCATCTGGCTAGTAGTAGTCGTCTGGCGTTGACCAGGCCCACGAGACGTGTCGTCAAATCGATCGCGGCCTCCGTGGTGGCGAGTGACTACTGTTGGGCCGTGGGGCCGTGCCGGCAGGCAGGGGAAAGTGGCGCGGACCCGCCCGCCCTGGCTCGCCGACGTGGGTTGGGGCTGGTGGTGGGCCTGTGGCGCTGGCGCTGGCGCCGCGGGCGGCCCACATGTGCAGTGCCGCGCACCACCGCCTGTGCTGGAGCGGGCAATGCGTCTGGGCTTTTTCGTTTCCTTGTCCGTTGGTCTGCCTTGTTCATGCAATGGAACTACTGTAGAGTACGTTTTTTTTTTTTTTTTTTTTTTTTTTTTTTAGTGGGACAAGACTGTAGAGTACAAGTTAGGAACCAGACTAGCTACGAGCGGTTTTGAAACACTAGCCAAACAGCATAAACAAAGATTTATATTTATATTACAAAAAATATTTGCGACCAGCAGAAGCTAAATAACACCCAACAAGGAATGAAGGAGAGCTCATAAGAGACTCATACAAGATCCATCCGCAATTTCATTTTGATGTATCTTACGCGTGACGAGCTCGAGAGACCCACAAATCCACAATATATGTGCAGTGCAGGCACGCAAAGCTTGGGTGAACACCAAACTAGCACCAGCTCGTGCTTTTGTCTTCTGTAATGCAGCCTACTATACAGGACTATTTAATTTGTGGAGCTACGTGCAAATGCAAGTTGAAGAAGGCTCGTTGATGCATTGTTAATCTTTTATTTGACTAGCAAAACATGCACGTGCGTTGCAATCGGGAGTGGGAAGTACGTGTTCGATACCGTGCTAATAACACATGTGTCTCAAACTCGTGCTAATAGTAAATGTGTTGTGTCAGACACGGGAGTATGCAATATGGTGTATTATTGTGCAATCACTTAAAGAGAGTGTTGGGAGTAGATATAGACTCTTGTACTGACGGGGTGGCCAGACCAAATTTTTGTCGGATGGTGTCAGCTATGTCGGATAGTATATGATTGGATATTGGGTAAAATATGTAGTACAAACGACAAGTATCACAAAACTTCGTGTAAACCACAACAAAATAGTCGTCTAAATTGACCAAAAAAAATTCACACATGTAGGTGATATGATGATACACAACCTTGTAAAATATATTGTCCAAACTCAACCTCGTTTGTGAGATATAAAATAATAAATTTCTAACAAATTGTCCGGACATCTATCTAGCTTGAAATTTGTTATTTTTATAACTCACAAACAAAGTCGACTTTTACACAAGATATTTTTATAAGGTTGTTTATCATCATATTATCAAATGTGTGATTGTTTTGATGAATTTAGACGACCTTTTTTTAAATGGTTTACATGGGTTTTCACAATAGTTGTGATTTACACTACATATTTTCCGTAGATATTGATAGTATTTGTTTTTTTGTTATTAGATTAGATTAGATTAGAGATGTAGATTAGTACTACATTTGTTTACACGTTTCTATTTGGATTTGGATTTGAATATAGATATTGTCAGCTATGTTGGATCGTACGTATATGCGAATTTAGTATTCATAAAACGGATAGGATATCAGATGCTGAATAGTCTGTCTCGGATACAGACACAACTATGGATTCAGTCTCGAATATGGTTAGAAAAAATATCCATACCATTTGGATATGACATGATTTATTTGCATGAAATATAATCACTAGAAATGGTCGCGGGCGTTGCCGCTAATGGCTAGTAGGACTGTGATATTTTTCTTTGAAAGTTATTATTTGTTGTGAAATGGTTTCGATTAACTATGTAGGTTTTGTTCCATATGTGTCGTTAAAATAATTGTATAAGATTAATGTGGTTCGATAAGATATTTTTTATATATGTGTGTCATGGTTTGTAGCAATTGTTGTACTTGTTGTATATTTTGGAGAGTTTGTCATTGTGAAGGCATTATTTTATTTATATGTTGTTTTGGGGTTTGAAATGGTAATATTTTTTTATTTTATTTTTCATTGAGAGTTAGGGTGATTGGATGAGTATGGTGGTTAGCTATGCGTCGGTGTAATTGTCGCTATGTTATATTTTATATTTATTATTGGAATGGAGCTATCACATTTTTTTTGAGGAAAAGAGGTTAAAAGTATTTATTAAGTAGCCGAAAGTTTAATATGATGATATTTTATCATGATGAGTTTGAATAACTGGATTTCCTATTCTATGTTTTTTAATTTGATTTTCATATGTACCCATAAAAAACATAGGAGTAATGTCTGACAAAAACTTCTAATTAAAAAATATGTTCTATTTTGGATTCCTTGCATAGAATTATTTATGAGGATTTCAACAAAATTTAATTTTTTATTTTATGATTTTTCTTTAATTTACTATGCATTTTTGTAGTGTTACCAAATTTATTCGTGTAAAAAATAATAGATAAGACAAAACAGAGCTGGGCCAATTTTGGCCCATTAAGGCCCAAGCAGGCCCGAGTAGGGTGGGAGGCCGGCCTTGGCTGTGGTGCGATTTGAAAAAAACTTTGAGGACTTGCCCGTTAAATTTCCTGTGAGAAGCCGTGGACTGCGGGTTGATTTTCGTATAACCGAGGGTTTTTTTGCAAAATCACCGGGGCTCGCCCGACCGGGCCGGTCCATCCGCCGACGGACGGCGAGGGCAGCCAGCGACGTGGCCACGCTGGCTGGCCCTCTTTGTTGCAGGAATCGTATAAGAGAGATTTGCATCGAATATTAATATAAAAAAAATATGTACGTAGATGTAGGCCTTGAGCTGCTCTCGGGCCTTTTTCCTACCCACATGCTGATGGGCTAGCAACAAAGGCCTTCCGCATGGACCAGCCTTGTCTCATGTACGGATCTGCACAGGTTCCGGTTTGGACTATGGACGGTTAAAGTTTGGGATTAGTATTTGGCCAAAACTCGGACGGAAAAAAAAAAACACGACGGAATATAGGACGCAGGCAAGGCAGACCCAAAAAAGGTCGAAATTTTCTCTCTTTATTAGTAGGTATAGATATAGATTTGGATCGAGGACGGGCCGGCAACCGCCGCTTGGCAGCCCAAAAAAGTGCGCACATTTGTTGCCATCCAAAATCCTTTTGGGTCTAAATAGGAGTTTTACGACATCTGTTGGGCCTTGTGTTTGGGCTCCCGTCCAACTCTACAGCCTGCAGCTGCAACAAGAGGTTTTACGATGCCCAACATTTGATCCACACAATAAAATACAGAGATGGCCCAATAAAATGAGTCTTTACTGAGTGTCATTATTTACGGCGACTGTGCGGGGTAGAATAATACTGTTTCACCGGAACCAGGATTCTTGAGTAACCCAAGGACGGGCCGGCCGTGGCGGAACCTGAAGCGGCGGAGGAAATGGCTGTTGGAGACGACGTGGTGGAAGGATGCACAGACAGCGGATCGGCGCGGGCGAGGTCGGCCGCATCGTCTAGGCGGAGGAAGATCTCCTCCAGGAGATTTATGGGGAGGTCGGACGCCATCGATCGATTGCGTTGCGTGTGGTCTTTAAAAGATAGTGATTCTTGTACACTGGATATGCCACTTAGTTGCTCTCATCGGGTTTCTCTAACTTTTTTACCATTAGATCTAACGAGAAATGGGAGGCTCATATTAATCTTCAACATGGTAAAAACTTGCATATCATATACATGGCAGTGCAAACGGCGGTGGAAAGCTTGCATACAGGGAAACAGGTTTACGGTCAAATTCCGACACGCATAGCTGCTCAACCACCAATGTCTGAAGCTCCACCGTGAAATAGTGTGTGCTTGTTGGCGTCTTCCCGGGAGAGCTCCTGTAAGATCAGATACTCTTCTTGTGTAATCCCTACTAGGAGTGCGTAGCCCTGATGAGCAGCACCAGCAAAATTACACCACTGATGAGAGTCGGGCAAGGTGACTACAGCATCGGGTCGCCATTGCCAGCAATCATTTGCACCACCAAAGGCCTTGGACCTTGGTGTACAGGTGTAGTGAAGTCTCATGACGAACCAGCAAACCATCCTGTCTTCTTCAGCTGCCTTCACAACAATCTTGAAATTACGATTGGTTCCGGGCGGGAGCTGAACGACGGAGAATTTCATCTCGTTCATGTCAAGCACGAGCATATCTTTGTCGCAATGATTCAGCCAGTAGAAGCAGCCGTGGGCATAGTGGCGATCCATGAAGACGTCACGCCACATGAAGAGGGAATGGAGAGGTTCATAGTCCGCATCGCTAAGAGACGCCACGCCACACCATTTTCCGGTGACTGAAGAGTAGACGAAGGTCTCAAGCACATTGCTGTATGCGGACACCACAGTGCACATCACCTGGAACGACAAATCATCCTCGTTGGCGGCAGCGGCCGGAACGAGGAAAGGGTCGAACTTGCAGGCGCAGTCGCAGCAGCAGCTGCAACTGTGCTCCGGATGCGTACACGTACAGGCAACAAGGTCATTGGGGATAGGAGGGATCTGAACATGCTTGAGGTGCAAGGGGTCGTAGACCACTAGGTACGAGAAGGACAAGCAGGTGACGCCGGCGTCGCCATGCCATTCCCACCGGCTCGGGGAGAGGAGGACACGGCCGTCACGGGCATCATGGACGCGCCAATAATGCTCGGTAGGGTCTGCAGGGAGGAAGGACGTGGAGAAGCCAGCGGCTTGTGCGATGGCGCAAGCTGCCTGTGCGGAGCGGCGCGGCGGCGCGGCTGGGTGGAAACGGAATCCACTGTTGAGTAATCCGACGACGGGTGGGCTGTGCAGGGATCTGTAGCGGCGGATGAAGCGGCCGTCTGAGACGAGACAGCGGAAGGCAGCGCAGGCGGTGGAGGCGCGGACGAGGTCGGCCGCGTCGTCTAGGCGGACTGGCGGAGGAAGATCTCCTCCAGGAGATCGATGGGGAGGTTGGACCGTCGGTTTTCAATTTCGGAAATAAAAAAATTGTGTTGCCATCAATAGATTGTGTTGCGTGTGGTCGGCGTTGCCGCGTTGGCGCGCAAGGCAGATGATATATGGATGCGTTGCAAACGGGAACCCTATAAGAATCGGACTCATAAAGCGCGTCATGAATCCGGATCAATTATAAGATATGTAGGATAAAAATACATGAGTTACTTGAGCGTATACCTGAGCATTTTTCGGGCTGGGCCGGAAAAAGCCCGGTTTATTTCGGGCCGAGAAAATCCTGCCCAGGCCCGTCCCACTAGACATGTCGGGCCCCAATTTTCGGGCTGGGCTCGGACCGGGCCCGGGCTTGGGCGGGCCGCCCGTGTGTCTTATATAGTGTAAAATAGCTAAAATCAACATTTTAGGTCGTGCTCGGGCCAAGATTTTTTTCTTGGGTTGCAAGATCTCTGTCCGGCCGGTCCAAGAAGGGCCGTGGGCGGCCGGGCGATCGGGCCGGGCTAAAAATGCTCGGGTATACTTGATCGCGAAAGAAGCCCAACGCGAAGAACATGGGCGAAGCTCGCCCGGCGGGCGTGGCGTGGCCGAGCTCGCTGGCCGCCGGATCCGCGCGTTCTCCCCGCCCTCGAACTCCGCCCGAGCTGCGCCGCTCAAGCGCCGGTGGCGATGCAGATCCGAGGCTTGACGGAGCCGCTCAAGCGCTCGGTGGCGATGCAGATCGGATCCGGCCGAAGCCAGTCAAGCGCTCGGTGCCCGCGAGGAGTTGGGCCACCAAGCTGGGGAAGCCGTCCGGCCGTGGAATCTGGTCGCCGGTGGGAGAAAGCGTTCGCGTATCGGAACCCACACGTGTTCGCTCCATTCGCGAGATTTTGGCGGATGGAGCGAACCCGCATCCGGAGAATATTCCCCTCCGAGCCAACCTAAACATCCTCATCTCCATCCAAACAGCTATGGGAGCGGGTTCGCTCCGTCCCAACCCGGCTCAACCCCTATCCAAACAGACGGATAGAGAGCACAGAAAGGGAGTACTTAAGGAGAGGATGAGAAGAGGGGAAGTCTTATGCCTTGTGTAACAGATATTTGAATTCGTTTTAAGATTCGTCGTTCTGAACCCATCTCTATTCCCATCCTGTTCTTCATCTTCTTCTTCTTCCCCACGCATCTGCTAACAACCTCGTTGTGCCGCACGGACCCATCTCGTGCGTGCCCTGTAGGCTGCGGCGGCCTGCGTCTCTATTTCGCTGCGAGCTCGGCACTTCTCTGTTTCCCTGCAAGCTCGGCACGTGATACAACGATGTGCGCGGCTGCTTCGCGTGAACGAGTTCCAGCAACATCTCGGTGCAGGGCCCCTTCATGAATCATGACTTCATCCGATGCCTCACAAGATCCACCCCCACCTTCGTCCATGGCATCGCCTCCATCCCCAATGTTGCCCGCCTCGCTGCGTCAGGCAGCCAGCGAGGAGAAGACGGGTAGCGAGGAGAAGCCCACCTCGTTGTGCCACCTAGCCTGCGTCGCGACGATTACATCTTCCTCTTCAACATGGCTCGAGATCCAAGCGTCGGTGGTGGCCTGGGCAGCACAACGTTTTCTCCGCCCCAATGCCCTCTCCGCTCTGGCTCCGGCTGTAATAGAACCTCCTAAATTCCTAAATTATATGACCCACACGCTTTGTCATTGTCCCTATATAAACACTTACTTTTTCTAATAGAACAAATAAAGCATAACACAATAAATAAATTAAACATCTCAAAATGGCTCCAAACTTTTTTATACAAGTAAAACATATCATATAACAGCACCACATAAACTTTCATGAATTTTGGAAATATATTTTATTTTCTAAAAATCATGGAAGATGCATTTTCAATTAAAGAATGTATTTTTAAATCATGCAAGAACTACTCAAAATCAAAGTTTCAAATTTTTCATGGGCACATAAACTCATAGGAAGGCTCTCTACAAAAGTTTCAGAATTTTTGAAGCTATTTTCGAATTTCTATGAGTTTTGGAAGAAATAGCACTAATCACAATTTAAAGAAAAACAGAAAACATTTTTAAACCGTAACCGGCCATTGGGCTGATTCGGTCCGGCTCGGCCTGCAACGCTAGCAGACCGGCCCAAGACGCATAAGCAGGCCGGCCCGGGATGCAAGCAGGCTGGCCTGGGTCGCTGCCGCTGGCCGACCATCGGCCCGGCCGCTTTGGCCGGGCGAAAAGTCACCGCCGGGCGAGGTCGCTGGCCCACGAGACTTGTCCCACTCTACTCCTCTCCCCTCCCCACACACGATGACACCCAAAACATGACACCTAGGGCACGGTGGCACCCTCGCCCGGCGGCCATGGCCCGACATGGGAGCGCTTGGGTACGGCGGAAGGGCTCGTCAGACTATCCCCGGCGAGTTCAAGCTCGCGTTCACTCCGCGACGTCTAGGCGACCAAAATCCCCTACTTAATCGAGCCAAACGGCGCCGTAGTGGACGGAGTCATTCATCAGCGGGCGGCGCGGCCTTGAATCGCCCGGCCGGCGGCGTTCGGCGTCGTAATGGAGAAAGCGGAAAATGGACGACAAAGGGCATGACTAAAGCTCACCGCGCGGCGATCGCGCGACGTTGGTTGGACTGGAGACAAGGCGGAGGTGGGTTGCCGGGCGATGACGGTGGTGGCGCGTTCGGCGGTGGCAACGGCGTTCCGTGACTCTGGCGGGGCAAATACCGAAGCGGTCGAGCCGACCATGACTAGGACATCGAGGCGATACTAAATGGCAAGGTGGTTTCCACGGCTCACCGAGCGATGGGGACGGCAGCGGGAGGCGGCTCGCGGCCGGCGCGGTAACTTCAGAGCCCGGTGCGAAAGGGTGCGAGAGCGGGCTCAAAGGGGAGCGCAAAGGCAAAGAAAGGAGCTAGTGGTGCGGTCAAGGCGCGGCGATTAAGGCTTGACGACGGCGGCACGACGCGGCGGAGATGGAGGTCGTCGGTGGGCGTGAAAAGAATGGATAAGGACGACGCCGTCACTTAGGACTAGATGGACGACGACGGCGCGACGACAGGACACGCAGGAGCTTGTCGTGCCACGTCGAAGCGGCCGGCCGGCAGCCTCGCAGCGCCCAAGCCGATCGAAGACCGCCGGCGTGACAGGCTGGCTGCGTGGCGGCTCTGTTCCCCCTCCCCTTTCTATCAGTAGCAAAGCAAACCCTACTTCGAATTTTGCAAATTACTCTCAAAAATTGAACTGAACTTGAAAATTTCCAAGAACAAACTTTTCTCAACTTTTCAAGCTCTATACATTTCATAAAAGAAACATTTTCAAATTCGGCCTCGAAATAGGACTTCTTGAAAAGGGGTCAAAAAGGAAGAAATTTAAATTCAAAATTACTTTTAAAATCATATAGAAACTTGAAAAACTTTGTACACCTCTTTTGTACAACAAAACAAGATCTACAAACTAGCTTTTGAAAGTTTTATCAAATTTTGCTTATATTTTGAAATAACGAAAAGGGGTAAATCTAGGGTTTGAAACTAGGGTTTTGAAATCCAATTCAAAAAGGAATTTGATAGAATTTCAAACCATCAATTCATAAATATAAAAACAATCATCCAACCACATACTTAGGATCAAAAACATGTGATCAAAAATAAAATCACTCTAACCCCGGCGCAAAACAATTGCTAATTAAATAAACTTATTTTACTTAATGCATAGGAGGTTATCCAAACATGCATGCTTTGCAATGCAATGATGACATGATCAAAATTTTAATTGCATATTAACATCTGGGATGTTACACGGCACCCGCTCCGCCTCTCTTGGCGTCTTCTTTGAGTCATGGCCTCGCCACGGGCCAGCACTGTGGGTTGGATGACATGTCTGGGAGAAGGCAAGGCATATTTACCTTGCCTCTCTCCTCTCACCCAAAATGTGCGATGGCTTTGCGCCCTCCATTGGAGCACGTTTTGGGGACGCAAAAAGGCACTCGCCAACAAAGTGGCAAAGCTAGAGCAAATTTGAGAGGGTGCCTTGCTCTTATAGTTATGAAAATTTGATCGAAAATCATGATGAAAATATGTTCCTACTAGTGAGTTTTTGAATTTTTGTGGGTGCCTAGGCACCCACAGTCTAACACCTAGCTTCGGCGCAGTGGCCATCCCGGGTTTGGGTCACTTGGAGTCGGTTTGATAAGCTCTAGGGAAGTTAGTTGGCGAAAATTTTTGGCCTGGGCAAAAAAATCGAGGTTGGCCTTTTTGTCAACTAAACGGTGGGGAAAAAAAAAATCGGGCTAAACTTCACTGTAGACACCCACCTAATTTTGGCGTATTAGAGTGAGCTTTACGGCTTATATGTTTTCAGCAATTATCCTACCCATACTTGGTTACCCAATGTTTTTTTTTATAATGGCTACCTGTCACAAACCGGATGGATTCGGCTGGGCGGTGACATGATCGGGCGGCGAAGCTTCGGGCTGCGGCCGGGCGGCGGTGACATCGGGAACGGCAAGGTAGAAGGTGTTGGTGAGGATGAACGACGACATCGGGGACGTCGGTGGCGAGAGCCGGGCGTGAACGGCAAGGTGGAGGTGGCGCTGAGCGCCTCTTGCGCGGCGGGCGCTTCGCATGTAGGGCGACAACAGCGGCGCGTCGTGGCGTCTTGTATAATTGGCGTGCGCTAGGGTTAGGGAGAGAGAGAGCCTCGAAGGAAAGAGCTGTTGGGTGTTACCCTTTTAATTTTTTATTAGATTCAACTGATTACATGCCCCCTCAGTATTTATAGTTCGAGAGAGACTTACACATAAAATAATCTAATTTATTTCCTATTCTTTATTTTATTTTAATCCCTACATATTATTTGCTTGATGGCTAAGTTGATGACGAGGGTGGACGGCGGCGACGGCGGCCAGCCCTAGGGCTGTGGCGTGAGTGGCCTTGGAGGCCCATCTGATCCTGGCATGTGACACTACCCAATGTTACGGTAGGCAAACAATACGAGAGACTATGACTTTATTATTGATGTAATAAGATTGTGCTGAAATGAACAGGTATAAAACAGCGTGATATTAATAAACGTTATTTGCATCCAGAAAGTGTATGATAAAAAACTATTGGAGGTCTGTCCTTTACCGAGAGGGGGTCGTGCTCGGCAAAGAAACATTTGCGCTCAGTAAAGGCGTTTACCGGCGCCGCTCTCGGTAAAATCCTTGCCGGAAAAGGGCGTTTACTGAGAGCTCCTCCCGGTGCGCTTGGTAACGTCTCGCCAAGGGCCCGTGATGGCTCGCCAAAGAAAAGTAGACGTCGACGGCGTTTGCCTCCGTTGACATAAACTTTGCCAAAGTCGCAATTCACTCTCGGTAAAATTGTAGTTTGCCGAGTACCATCTTTGAAACGGGCTCAACAAAACTTAATTTAAAAAACCCTGAAAATATCTTTCTTTGAGAGTCTTGTTAGGTAAAGCTCTCAACATAGTTATGGTCACTTTGCCGAGCGCCATGTTTACCGAGCGACTTAGGTAGGCATCTCGAAAATTTGGGAAACCGATGTTCTCGAACCCAATTTTCCTAGCTTTACCGAGTGTATGGGGCTATGCGCTCGGTAAATGTCGTCTTTGCCGAGTGCAACGCTCGACAAAGTGACCATAATTTTTGTTTTTAATTCTTTTTTTTTGCATTCCGCCTTGACAAACGTAACATATGTAAGATAAATGTAACATCTATCCAACCATACAACTCATTTATGACATATATATATCACATCAAATATCCAAACATAGATCACATCCATCATAACATCACAACCAATCTCACAAGCCCATACAAACAAATCCATAGCAAATCCAAAAGTCACAAACAAATCCATAAACGTTCCACAAGTTATCAAGTCTATCAAGTGCCTAGTTTACCACACGTCCACCACAAGAACATCGAGAAAAGGGGCTGCTGAACGGCGGCGATGGAGACCCTTGATCATCATGGCCGGGAGGCGGCGCATGGTTCGATCTCGCGCCGAACCCGGATGCACAAAGGAGAAGAGATTTCATGTGTTAGACGTGATCCACATCTACAAGCAAAGTAGAAGCGAAAGCAATTTCATACTCACGGAAGTAGCTTGAGGCGGAGGCGTAGAAAACACAGATACTAGCATAGGTGGCAAAGCGGTCCCCGAGGTCGGGAGGAAGCCGACGAGCTCGGCTAGCTGTTTCTCCCCGGGTTTCTGGCGGGCGCGAAATGCAACCGCCTCCTCCTGCCATTGTCTCTCTCGATTCTTCTAGCCAGCCCAAAGTATTTCAATCCATTGTTTTAGTAATGCAAACCTAATTAAGGTGTGTAAAGATAATTGTTTGACGAAGGAATAACCTGGAGTGCGTCGACCACAGCAGGGGCTGGCTCGCGCGAGCATATAGGCAGGCTACCGCCGTGCTCGTGCTTTCGAACCGTGAGACACTTAGCCGGGAGCTGTCGATGTAGCTGTTGGCAATCCACAACTGTCTGTGCTTCTTGCCTCCTCCCACCGCCATCATGATCTCTAGATCGTTGTCCTCACTGCATGGATCGTAGTCTGGCCCATGGACATTATTTGTCGCTGTTGTGTAGTCTTGGATCTTTCTATACATGTTCAGGTTTGTTTATGCCTCGCACGGGTTGTTTAGGTTGTAGACTACGTCGGACGCCGCCTTGGCCTTGTTTATGCCTCAGATGTAGCTGTTGGCAATCCACAACATGCAGTATGCCCCAAAGTCGTTGCACTCCTGGCCTGGGTGTGCCTCCATCTACGAGAAAGACGAGAAGATGATTAGAAACTAGGCAGAATTGAGTGTTAGAGTCGATAAACGAATGCGTGTACCCATCTTTCTTTGTATCCGATGAGGTTGCGGCTGCCTTAATGGTGTGATGGACCACCCATCGTCAAGCGCCGCCCCGCGGCTGCGTGCTTCTCCCCGATACTCCCGTGTGAACCACCTATCCCACGATCATCGCCCAACACGGGACATCGTTGATGCACCACTAGGGGATCGTCTACATGACATATAACAAGGTTAGATGAAACATACTTATCAGCTCAAAATGAATCAACTTTTAATCTTTTTCATCTACCTCAAGGTATTGTTCTCAGGTCAGCTCCATCAGCCTTGCGTCCGGTACCTTGATCACTGTCCCATGCTTGGACCCGTAGTAGGTTATCACACACTAGTGTTTCACCTCATGATGCATATTGATGATGCGCTTTTTGCGGGATTTCTTGAACACCCCTTCCTCCTGCTCTTCATATACCGCCAGACATATGAAGAAACTATGCATAAAATGCGATGTATCCTTAGTCATTATTTCAGAATTAGTCCAATGAATGCAATGTATAGACAAAAAGTTCGCCTTCATGTGCTCCAACATGTTGCCGTACTCAGCATTTGGGGCAGCTTTGTAGTGGGCATACGAGTAGGCCGGCTCCTCGTTGTTTTTGTAAGTGAAGATGCTAGGGGAGTGCTTCCTGACTAGAAGATCAAGGATGCCGTTGGGGGTGCGTGTGGCACCACCTGACATAACCACCCAGTTCTTGCATAAGTGAGTAAGACAAAATATTAGTTTCTCGCAACATTTAAAATTTAAAATTGGTGATAACATCAAGAGTTACTTACATTTGCCCTTCGGGGGCAAATCACTAGACAATCTTGCTACAGGAAACCTGAGGGAGGCTCGCGGGACCTCACAATTACACACTGGAAGTGGAGACCCTGTGAAATCCCCATAGTCCTCCCCCCCCTGCTCATCCTCGTCGCTAGTCTGCAGCACCAACTCCAGCTCAGGCTCCACGTCCACCGCCTGCTCCACCGGTGTGAAAAGAATCGGCTCCCTCCTTCGGTTGTCAGGCTTCCTTGTGCTCCTTCTACTCGACCCCTCCGCCACCGCCTCCTCCCCACGCAAGGAGGCACTGCGACCTGCACCATCGTAAAGCTCGGACACGGGCCTATGACAGGTGGCACTCGGTAAAGGTTATTTGCCGAAAGGTATCCATCGTATGTAAGAACGTGCACGCTAAACCTTTCGAGATTTTTTTATCACAGTCTCAACATACGATATCACGATAGCTCGACAAGTTTCATGATTTTTGAACTTCATTTGCATTTTATATAATTTAAAAACTATTCACACACAAGTGAATGACCATGTTCCGTGAAAAAGATGTTCAAATTTTTGGGTCAATGCCGATTTAAGGCCTCACATTACACTCACAAATATGAATATCATTTTTTGTTCATATCTCTCCTTTTATTCTAATGGCTTCTAGTTCAAATTCGACTTATATTAAATGAAATAAAATAAATATATATAGTAAAGTTTCAAAAAATCTCTAATTTGGACATGAACTATGAGGCAGTGTAGGAAGGACACACAAAAAAGTTGGATGCCAAAATCCAAAAAAAATTCTTTACCGAGTGTCGTTATTTGACGCTTTCGGTAAACATCACCTTTGCCGAGTGCCCCTAAAAACTTGGCAAAAGTGTAAATCCATTGCCGAGTGCCGACGGCTAATGCTCGGCAAAGGTGACGGTAGGGGCGTGTTTACCCTCCTTCAGACTTTGCCAAGCGCTAAACATTTAGCTCCCGGTAAAGAAGTGAAGTTTACCGAGCATGATGTTTTGGCGAGCTGGCGCTTCGGTAAAGTGCCACTTTGCCAAGAGCCCCTGTGTTACCGTGGACTTGGCTCTCGGCAAAGGGATATCTACAGAGAGCTTTGTTTTTGGCGAGAGCGGCTCTCAGTATTTTTTTGAGAAACGAGCGGCTCTCAGTAAAGGTCATATTTACCAAGCCCCGATAAAAGGCTCTCGGTAAAGTGCCCGCGCTCTTATAGACCCTATGTCCAGTTTTTTTTTTTTTTTTTTTTGAGAGAATGACACAAGACAACGCAGACGCTCACACACGCACGCACACTCACCCCTATGAACACACGACGCAAACCCTACCCCCTATGAGCACCTCCGGAAGGACCGAGCACCGGCAGATCCGGAGATTCTCGAAGTCACCATTGGCGCCTCGTCGTCGACGGAACGCCGCTACCACTTAATGCATAACGCCGGAAAATCCCTGAGAAAATCCCGGGAAAAGGTGCGCGAGCACCGGGATTTGAACCCCGGTGGATAGCGCCCCACCTGGGCCGTCCTACCATTGGACTACAAGCCAATTCGCCCCTATGTCCAGTAGTGAAAGGTGTAATCTAAAAATCTAAAGATTGTGCTGGCCCAGAACGCTCGCCACCGGGCCGTGACGTGCTTGGTCCAACCTAAAAATCGTGTTTCTTGCAGGGTTACCAGGCCGCACGCGGACCATGTGGCCGAGCCCACCACCAAAAAAATCCACCACAAACAATAAAATCACCCTCTGCATGCATCGATCACCAGACGTGCGCCGCCGCCCTCACGCTCGATCGATGGCGTCCGACCTCCCGGTGGATCTCCTGGAGGAGATCTTCCTCCACCTCGACGACACGGCCGACCTTGCCCGCGCCTCGGCTGCCTGCGCTTGCTTCCACAGCGTCATCTCCGACCACCGCTTCCTGCGCCGCTTCAGGTCCCGCCACCGCCGGCCAGTCCTAGGGTTGCTCGAGAATCGCTACGGTCGTCAAATAGGATTCTACCCCGCGCAGTTGCCGCGCCTCTCGGCGCTGGCCGCCGTTGCCTGCGCAGAAGCCGCCGACTTCACCTTCTCTTTCATCCCTGGTCCCAATTCCTGGCGCGTCTGCGACGCTCGTGACGGCCGCGTCCTCCTCTCTCAGTTCAAGCCTGTTTCGTGCGGCTACGAGGACCTCGTGGTCTGCGACCCCTTGCACCGGCGGCACGTCTTGATTCCGCCCATCCCCGACGATCTACTGGATGTTGCGGCCTCAGCAGAGGACGGTGGTATTCAGGCATTGCGGTTCGAGCCCTTCTTCGCACCGGAGCCTGATGAGGCCACTAAGGACGACAGAGATGATGGTGACCACGAATTGCCGTTCCGGGTGATGTGCAATGCTCTGTCCAATACCAAGGTGGTGGCTTTCGCGTTCTCTTCGGCCGGGCAATGGCGAGCCATAGCGTCTTTTAGCAACCCAAACTATGCATGGATATGGAATGATCTGCCAGGGCTTTGGTATCGCCAGTCTTCGCACGGCTGCTTCTTCTGGACGAGTAATTCTGAAAGAGTTATGCTCGTGCTTGACACGCGCGGAATGAAGTTCTCCATCATCACTGCCATCCCGCATACAAGATATGGATCCAAAATCGTTGTGGAGGCCGGGGAAGGCCGGCTTGGTGTATTATTTCTCGGCCTTGACCAGGAAAACCTGGAGCTGTATACTCCTACAGAAGTCAACATTAGGGGCGGTTTTAGATGGGACATTAGGGGCGGTTTTTCCAACCGCCCCTAAACAAGCGCACCTAATGTTCGTCGACATTGGGCGGTTGGAAAAACCGCCCCTAATGTCTCAACATCGTGGGCGGCTCGACATCGAGGGCGGCTCTCTGTTTGAGCCGCCCTAATGTGGATATAGCGGGGCGGTTCTACTCATCACAAACCGCCCCTAATGTCTATAACTGTAGGGGCGGTTTATCTAAAACCGCCCCTAGTGTTGAATTTCACACCAAAAAAATATAAATATATAATTCACAGAATAGGCAATAATTCACAGAATAAACATATATCATCTTCATAATTCACAGAATAATCCATAATTATGAATGGGCTGAATTCCAACACATCCACGAGTAATTCTCAACTGTTACATTAAATTATAAAAACGATAGTGTCATATACAAACATACAGCTACACTAAGTCACAAGCACTTGGCATCCACTAAAGTTGAGAACAATGCCTTGGAATAAACAACTAGTTCACATAAACCTACATATAACTTCCAGTTCATGATCCAGCTGCAAATTCATTTCGAGCAATTTTTCGAAGGACCTTGAACCTGTAAAAGAAAGATATCCATATGTCGAGTACCAAAAAAAGTGTAAATAACTATAATCATCAGTACTAGTAAGTGTCTCAGGCAGCAGGTGGACTTGCAAGTTTCACATAGCAAGTTCTGTTAGCATGTAATGTATATCTCAATCTCCTTGTATGTCCAATGTAACACTATCTCAATCTCATATGCATTAGTGATGAGACTCCGTAAACTGTTCCTAACAGAAATTCAGAGACGGAGAAACTAGGAGTACTGACCTCATGCTTGAAGTGTTTGAACTTCACTAATGAAATGTGAATGATCCTCCCACAATCTTTACAAACAAAATCTGCTGAAGTAAGGCAAAACATTAGTTCATTACATTAATTTTTCAAGTTATTTCATTGGCTTCTTCAAGTTTTCATTCAGGAAAAAAACAAAATATACCTAGTAATATCAGAAAGTAAGGTATAGTTGCAAGCAGGATATAAAGTTATACACATATGAGCTGACAACGGTAAGGGTAACTCTAATCCATCTACTGCTGTTTACCTGACTAAACAAGTGAGCTTGCACACTTGACTATTTCACATCAGGAACATGTTAACATAGATACAGTAATATGTTAACATAGATACATGAACTACCTGCCTGAGAGAATTTATTTCACATCAAAGTTTCAGTGTTCACAGAGTTTGCCTAAGTGACAGAAAGTTTACCAAAAGGTACACTAGTGAACATTACAAAAAAATAGTGCCTACAGCATCACATCCACTAAATGAAAAAGCTAGCCTTGCTGGAATTTGGAGGACCAGTAGTTCACCTTCATAGATTAGTAAGGAGCCTCGCTGCCATTTTGGAAGGGCTATACCTTGAACTGAAAAGGCAATTGAGGGTTCCAATATTGCCAATGACTGCATATGGACCACTGCAGCTTTCAAGCCTAAATCCTGAAATGCAATGCTACTCTATCAACATAACAAGATGAATATGTGAGTAACATAATTTTAAATAGTGCAAAATAATAATCTATTGAACTTAGACATGCTGGATGTACTCAACTATAAGTGATGCATGTTCAGATAGCATGGAAATTGATATTTTCTGTAGCTAGCGGGAAAAAAAATTAATGCACCAGTCTGATACAGCCTAAGAATTGCTATAGCCATACTGCACTACTCTAATGTACCGAACCAAGGCAGGCAAACAATTGAGATGAAGTTAAAGGTTTAAAATAAATTCTGAATATGAAGCCTAAATCATATTGACTATTCTATGCAATCTCAATTCACTACAAGAAACATCTGTATGCATACAAGTCATCAATTCACAAGATGTAGACACAGACCACAGAGCTAGATAGCAAATCATGTGAATTGCAGGAGGTGCGCGGGTCCTTTTGCAGGTGTTTCAACTCCTTCAGGTTCCTGTTCGACGTAATTTATCAAATTCTAAATAAAATCCACTGATCAAATCAAACCAAGAAGGCGTGCAGATCGAATCGAGGGAGGGGTGAGGTCCCGGGGCCGCACGTACCGGTCAGTGACGGGGCATCAGGCGGGGGTGGCGCAAGGTTGTCGGTGCGGCGCACGCCTCCTTATCGTCTCCGAGATCTGGCCGGCTGACCAGGCGGCTGTCTCGTGTTGGAGAGATCCGGCGGCTGACCATGAGAGCGGATCCGCCCATGCCGGCCACGGGCGCGCCGCCGACACCAGCAGCTCATGCGTGCACCGCCAGATTCGTCGCCCGCCGCGCTGCCAGGAGCCACTGCAGGTGGAGGAGACCCGCTCCCGTTGCCGAAGGAGAGCCGCACGGAGTGGGAGGTGGTCCCTGCCATCCGCTTCCAGAGGAGGTCGTGCGCCGCCGCCCCCATGCACAGCCGCGAGAGAGAGGTCATGGGGCGCCCTCGCCATCGCCGTGCGAGAGATGGGGGCGGAGTGGGGGTAGACTGGGAGAGGGAGGGAGTGGCCGACAGGGTAGGAGTAGGAGCTGGGTGAGAAACCCTAACTTATGTTATATATTGTTGTGCTCTCGATCCAAGGGCTCTCGTTCATCGGAGGTTGATCCAACAGCTGTAATACATCGGGCCGAAATAATGGACTGAGCAGGCCATGATGTTGGGCTATACGCCTGCATAGTAATAGGCTGAATTATACCTTTTTCTTCTAATATAAAAAAATTTATGAACTCTAAATTAAATAAGACATAATTCAATAAGACATAATTTCTAAACAAGCATAATTGGCCTGCATAATTTATTTCTTTGTTATTAACTTGTCTTCTTCCTACGCTATTAGCAGCATGCTAATACAAAGACAACCAAAGATACGAGCAAACATTAGTTACCCATGAAGCGAATCAGAAGCCACAGATGAAAAAAATATTAATACCATAAAGTGTCTAAAAATCCTAAGAATTGGAATTAGGGGTGATAAAATATCTTACAATTATCTTATAAATACCTTGAATTAGGGGTGATAAAATATCTTACAATTATCTTACAAGTGTGATTCTAGATTTTTGTGATTAGTGTTTACTAACACTTTCTTAAAAGCCAAAAAGACCCATATAACTAATGTTGATCTCGATGAGCTCTAACACGTTTGTATTTAAAGTTTTTCGATTTAAGGTCATTTAGTGCTTCGTTTGACCTCGTTTGACCAAGTTTGACTTTTCCAATTCAAACTAAAGACGCCTTTTGGAGCCCTAGATGTTCTCATTTCCAAAAGTCACGAACACCGACTTTGTGTAGCTCCTCAAGATCTACACTCTATATATACAACTTTTTTCGGATTCAAAAGATTTTGAACCGCTCAAAATTTGAATTTCAAATGTTTTTTTTGAGAGTTTTCGGTTTTTAGGGCCCTAAATGGTTGAGAATTTAAAAGTCTTGAATATCAATTCGACTCACCTCGTCGAGATCTACAATGCGTATGTAGGTCATTTTTGCGATCGACAAAGTTTTGATAGGCGTTCTTCACACCTCGACACATCTCTCTTAAGGTTTCATAAACTACAAGTGTGATTCTAGATTTTGTGACTAGTGTTTACTAACACTTTCTTAAAAGCCAAAATGACCCATATAACTAATGTTGATCTTGATGAGCTCTAACACGTTTGTATTCAAAGTTTTTTGATTTCAGGTCATTTAGTGCTTCGTTTGACCTTGTTTGACCAAGTTTGACTTTTCCAATTCAAACTAAAGACGCCTTTTTGGAGCCCTAGATGTCCTCTTTTTCAAAAGTCACGAACACCGACTTTGTGTAGCTCCTCAAGATCTACACTCTATATATACAACTTTTTGTATTCAAGTTTTTTTTTTTTCGATTTGAGGCCATTTAGTGCTTCGTTTGACCAAGTTTGACCAAAACACATTAGGGGGGTGGCTCTATATATAACCGCCCATGATTTGAGGTTACATTAGGGGTGGCTAAAATATAACCGCCCCTAATTTGAAGAGACATTAGGGGTGGTTGAAATATAACCGCCCCTAATGTGTCGAAAATATTAGGGCGGCTCGTAACATGAGCCGCCCCTAATGTGTGCCAACGATAGGGGCGGTTTGTTATGAGCCGCCCCTAATGTGCCAACAGTAGGGCGGTTTGCTTCTACCCAGGAATTTCGATACATTAGGGCGGCTCAAATTATGAGCCGCCCCTAATGTAAAACCCAGCGCTCTCTTAGTTCCCTTTTTTGTAGAAGGCAATAATGGTGGTGTCGAGGAGGCTCCAGAACCTGCTGAAGAGTGGCGGCACGACAATACAATCCCAATGCCCATTGCCGGTATATGGACCCTCAGTGTTGTAGCCGAGGGCTACGCTCTTATACTATGCGAGCAGTTCGAAATATGTGTTGGAAATCCTAATAAGAAGCCAGATGCGCACCACTACACCGTGGACCTCAAGACAATGCTAATTGAGAAGTTGCGTGGGGAGAAATTTGGTAGTTATTACCATAAGTTTCTCTATGTAAGCTTCCCACCACCGTTTCATCTGCCTTCAATATGAAGGGGTAACTACGTACCTTTAGCTTCTTTTCTTTCTTTCTTTTAATTTTTGTATTAATTTCATAATTGTTTGCCATAATATTGACATCTATTTTTAGTTGTTTTTTTTGAGTTCCTACACAAGCTTACATGGTGTTTGGTTTACTCACCATGGCCGCACGGCCGTCGCAGTTGCTCACTCGTCCATTGAGGAGGAGGTTGAACGCTGATCGCAGGCAGGCCGGCCACACGGTCACCTCGTTGCGCTGTGGGCGTCCAGAGATATGGGTGGATTGCTGCGGGTCGGAACGTCCCAAAATATATCTTATATATTCTCATGTAATCATGATAACTTTGTTCGGTCGTAGTGTGCCGCGCGCACTCTAGGTCGACCATCGTTTACGTTTGTAATAACTATATTTTCCTTGTTAAATGATATTCATGCATGGCAGTGGAAAAAAAACTTTGCCCTGTAATGTTTTAACGCTCGCGGAGGAGTGGAATAAAACGTGAATGTTGTTGAAAAGAACACAGGGAAGAAAGACAATTTATTTGCTTAAATGCAGCTCACCGCCTTTGTTTGTGACATATTTGCTTAAATGCCGCTAAACATCTTGGTCATGTAATTCATGCGTCGAAAAACATGTTGGAGGGCACGTCGGAGGACATATCGGAGGAAAAGGCAGAGGATATATCAGAGCAGAACATAGACACAGAGGACAAGTCAAATAACAAGTTCAAATGGTGTCATACATTCAGTTCTTCAAGTAATAAAAGGTCTAAAGAAGACACAAGATAAAATTTTGTTAAAAAAACACAGGGAAGAAGAAGAAGAAGAAGAAGAAGAAGGAGGAGGAGGAGGAGGAGGGTGCCCAAAAGAAAGGTAAGCGACCTGTTCAATACCTTTTGTTTATGTGTAAAGTTTATTTTAAATAGTCTATTGTCATATATATTGCATTGTAGGTGAAGATCCGGAACACAATGATGTAGAAACTAGAGATGAACGTGCTGTGCCACACCAAACAATTGTAAGGAATCACATTTTTTTCATAATTTATACCATTACATGAATGATTTATTAACACTTTGTTGTGTTATGACACAGGAAAGTAACCTCGGGTCATCTTCTGCCTTGGCTGCTCCTTTTTGTTCAAGGAGGATATGCTAATAATCTCATGATGCCGCACTTCAATTTTTTTTTACAAATCCTTCTACAATGGCTGCTTCATATATACCACCAGGGGCGGAGGCAGGATTGGCTCGGGGGGAGGGCTAATTAGTGGACAGTTTAAAAAAAATAGGTGACTTAATGGTGATTTAAGGCTAACCTATGCTATTTATAGGGTCAAATCAACCTGGGGGGGGTTGCAGCCCGGGCAGCCTGCCCCCTGGCTTAATTGGAGTTGGTCAAGATGCCACAACGCAAACTCCTGCTAGAAAGTTACATTTTAATGGAGTGCATAATCATGAATCTATGTAAACGTGCTCTCTTGATGTTAAGGGAATAGTATCGGTTTGACTAAAGGTTAAATTTGTTGGAATTATAACTATGCTATTTTGTTGTTCATCTATGAAATATGTGCTATTTCGATTGAAGCCAGCAGCTACGCTGCCTTCAGGAAAAAAAAAAAATGCGATCATACAGCTGTTGCGCACGTACAACAACGTGAAAAGAACGAAAAGAACATCTACCTCCCGTGAGAAAAGAACGAGCCGTCTACAAGAGCTGTGATGCGAGAAAAAAACAAGCTCAACGAACTTTTGCGTCGGGACTATAGATAACGAGCTTAACGAGAAACGTCGGAGACAAAGGATTGCCTTGAACCGAGCCGAGGAACACGGAGAGAAGAGAAACCAATTACAAGAGGACACGTGGGATGGGGGGTGGGGTGGGAGGCGTGGCCGGGTGCGTACGACGCGTCCTAAATGCCAGGCCCGTACCCATCTTTTTTTTTCCAGCATGTGTACGCTACAGGGGGCTTGTTATGTGCGAGTTTTGTCTATTTCATTATTTTGGCCTTGTTTGGTTTCCATAAGTCAGGTGACTTATTAAGTAATAAGGTGATTAAAAATCTATAATTTATAAGTCATGTCTGTTTGGATGCAAGTGACTTATAAGTCGGGGTGAAAATGAAAGGAAAATGGGTGACTTATAAGTCGAGGTGAAAAAAAGAAAAAAATTGTTGCAAGTGACTTATAAGCCCTATGACTTAATAAATCTTAATGTTTGGCAAAATAAGTCACTTATATATGGACAACTCAACATACAATTTGTACAGTTATTTATGTATTTAACCATCTGCATATGTTACTTAGAGCATGCCTGTGCCACTACAGGAAGCTGGTTCTTTGCCGAGCACATGGCACGCACGGCAAAGAGACCAAAAGCGGTCGGCGAAGGCTTCGCCCGAGTAGAGTGCTTCGGCATAGGACGAACGGAAAAATTTTTCACGGCAGAGGTCCTATGCCGAGCACCCCGACCACCAGCTCTCGGTGATGCATTCGCCGAGCACCCATTGCAGCAGTCGGTGAAGAAAAGTGACCGTTAACGGCCATCCCAACTCACGGCGGTTACACTCACTTTTGCCGAGCACCGGTTCTGGGTAAAAACTCTTAATTTTTTTGTAATTTCTTCGCCGACGATGATGTCGGTATAGTTCTCGGCAAAGGAATTCTTTTTTTGTCATTTCTTCACCGACGGTGTTGGTGTTTTGAGAACCGGGGTATCCCAAGCACCGGCAATAATTTATAGGTCAGGTGCGCTCCCCGCGATGGCGTGTGCTTTTTGGATGACGAGGGTTTATCTGGTTCAGGCCATGGGGCCCTACGTCCAGCAGTTGTGACCTTTCGTATTACTCGCACCAATTGTGCACAAGAACCAAAGCGGTTACAAGGTGTTCTTGGGAATGAAGAAGGACTTCAATCCGGAGCCAGAGATGGCTAAGTGTGAAAACCTAGTGGAGGGATCCATTCTATAGTGACATTACTCTCCCTTTTGGTACTTGACGGAAGGTTTGTAGAGGTCTATTGTTAGGATATTTGGCGGCACTGCGGCTCTTGTGGGCCAAACCGCCCGGCTTCGTCGGCCGCCTCGTTGTATCTCCTCGGGGTGTGTCGATGCTCTAGCCCATGGAACTTTTCTTCTAGCTTCCTTACCTCTCAGCAATATGCTTCCATTTTGGGGTCGTGGCAGGCCGAGGCCTTCATTACTTGATCCACCACTAGTTGGGAGTCTCCTCTTGTTTCCAAGCGTCGGATCCCGAGGTCTACCGCAATGCGGAGGCCGTTGACTAGGGCTTCGTGATTACGCCACATTGTTCGAGGCACGAAAGTGTAGCGATGGCATATCGATGTGTTCCCGAGGGGTGAAATGAAAAGTAGGCCTGCTCCTGCCCCGATCTTCATCGAGATCCATCAAAGAACATCATCCAACATTACGATTGGATTGGCGCGAGGGTAGTTGTGTATCCGTCCATTCTGCGGCGAAATCGGCGGGGACACGGGACTTGATAGCCTTGCATGGAGCATACGTCAATGCCTCGACCTCCTACTCACGGATCGGCGGCGAACGACCTCCGCCGAGCTCCTCAGCGGATCCGCGAGCACGAGGGCGGATCTGGGCATTTGGCGGGGCGGCGGGGGCCGCCCGGCGGCGAGGAGGACCCGACGACGACGACGGCGCCGGCGGCGGCGGCCAGCCCGGATCTGGGCCCGTTTGGGCTGGATCCGGGTATTTTCATTTTTTTTTTTTTATTAATGGTGGCGGTTTTTGGGACCGCCACGTGACCTCGTCCATGGCGGTCACGAAGACCGCCACGGAAAATAAAATTTGACCACCACCGTTAATCACTAGTAGGGATGTTGGCATCGATGGCGTTCACCTAACGTCACCGAAGATGCCAAAAACGTCACCGGTGTCTTTTGTGACGAGCTAATGGCGATATCGAAATTGTCACGGGGTCGCGTCACATTTTTCATCGGTGACCAAATGCATATTTTCGTCACAAATGTGCCACCAATCGTGACGAATAACGAGTGTCGTCATGGATGTGGATTCGGTTTGTGACGATGCCTTTTGGTCATGCATGAAACCTCACGGGCCCGCGCATCCCACATCGTCAAGTTTTACAAGTGCGGCAAACAAGACACACTCTATGACGTATCAAAATAGAAAGGCCCAACCAGCGATGGAGCGGGTCTTGTGGTCCACTTTGTAAATAAAGGATGGAGGCGGGCGCTGGCAAGGCTGAAGCTACTATTGAGCGGGCTCAATCTGGCTGTCTGAGGCTCACGTATGCAAAAAAAAAAAAAAAAAGAGCCGCTCATCTGCTGTACGGTGGCCCACTATGTAAAAAAAGGGTCGGCGGGCAGTATGACCCATGCCGTCAAGCGGTACACGTGCGGAAAACCATACGTTATCTAATGACGACTACTAAAACTAATATGTGATCAAGTTGTTTCATCATTAGGTGTGCCAAAGCGAATCAAACTAAAAATGGCGATATCAAATTTAATATGTGATGACTATGTTTCATCATTACAAAGGCGATATACCAAATTAGAATCTATGACGATCTCCTTCTACAATTTGGTGACATTATTTTTTTTAGTATCGTCACTAATATTCAAGCCAAAACCGTCACCTCACACTTATGACAAAAATAGACATTTTCGTCATAGAAGATGTATCCTACGTGGCGAAAGTGTGCAAAGCGTCCACGAAAAACGTCCACGATGATCACATTTCTACTAGTGAATCAGATTGGTAGTAGTGAAGGTGTAAAGCGAGCTGCCGGCGGCGGGAAGGCTTGCTCACCCGGCTTGAGGCGACCGATTTGAACCCGCCCGATCCAGTCGCGCCAAAGGGGACAGGGTCGCAAGTGTTAGGCATGATTACTTGATACATGAAAAGGAAAAGCGGAACTCTTTGCAATCATACTCAGGAGTTCCCGAGCGGCTGAGTGCGAAGCCGCGTGGGCGGCCGGTGCTAGGAGCTCGGTGGCGAGTCAAACCACTTGTCGTGGAAAGGAACCTAGTAAGTTCCTCAAACCTGGCCGCCATTGTCGCCGCGTCTGCTCCACCTCCTCATGGCGCCTCCTTTCCTCGCTAGCGGTTGTGCTTGCTCTCGACGTAGCCGCCTTTCCTCTTCTACGAGCCTACAACATTTAGCGTCGTTGTTTGATAATGCAAGCGTTACTAGGCGTGTAAAGACGAATGTAGGTCGAGTAATGCAAACCTCAAGGCGCGAAAGCGGCCCATCGCCCGCCTTCGGTCGGCGTATCGGATGGCAAAATCTGGGACATGTCCATATGAGTTTGTTATCACATGTTTGGGATCTCCGGACTTTTGCCATCCGAGATGCAACGAGTCCACAGAATCGTCTCAATTTTTTTCACGGTGTACACATGCGATATAAGGACAACTTCGTCAAATTTCATGAATTTTGAACAACTCACCGCCAAGTGAGTCGACGAGTTTCGAGCACAAGATGTTCAAAATTTTTGTGTGTGGCCATGGATGAGGCCTCAAAATAGACTCAGAAGCATGTATACTATTTTTCCAATCATTTAGATCCATTATTCGAATGACTTGTAGTTCAATTTTGTGTCTTGAAAAAAAAATTCAAATAATACATGATAATTCTTGAAATATAGTGAAAAGTTTGAAAAAATTGCAAACTTGAACTAGGAACTTCCATGTACTGTAGCTAAGCTACAGAAAAAGTTGTGATGTCAAAATCAATTTTTTTGGATTTGCCGAGGGCTGGTGGTGGAGCTCTCGGCAAAGAATTTATTTGCCCAGAGACACATAAAAGCCTCGCGGCGCAGTGTAGTGCTTTCGGTGACTAAGGGGACACGTGCCCCAGAGTTTGGTGGGGAAAAAAATCTATGCCGACATTTTGGGCTACGGTGCTCGGCAAAGGTTGACACGTCAAGTTGTCGGCAAACTTAGCGGGGTGGACGGCGTCACCTTCCGTGTACCTCTGCCGAGAGGCAAGGTGTGGGTTCTCGGCAAAGAAATTTGTTTGCCAAGCATCTTCGCCGCGCCGATGACCTACCTCTCGGCAAATCGAGGCTTTGCCTACAGTCGGCTTTCCGATGGCCTAGCTCTCGGCAAAGTCTTCTACGCCGAGGGTTTGGCTTCACCGAGAACTGCGGTCGGCGAAGGTAGACTTTGCCGAGAGCTGGTATTCCTGGTTCTCGGTGAAACGCAGTCTTGTCGGCGAACTCCCAGTTTCCTGTAGTGCGTATGCCTGGATCATGCGTGTGTATCGGCCCACATTAGATATTAGATATATGTTTCTATACCCAAACTCCTGATCCGTGTTTGATCTGGTAACTCTATAGATTCTGATGTAAAACACCTGCAAAATAGACCGCGCCCCTGCCCTAAAGGTCGCTGACCACCAGCTCATATATGATTGCAGAAATGATAGTGTCTGATTTGCAACGTATTGTAAATTGTGTTAGAATCCTAATCCGAACAGAAATCATAGACAGTAGCCATCGATCTATCCTTTTGTCTTTGGTTTCCGTTTCCAATGTCTCTTATACCTAGTTCCAGCAGCCTTGACGTGCGGTGCGGTTATAAAATCACATGCCTTACCTGGGTTTTTAGTTCAATCTATTCTCGCCTTAGCCGCCAATCCAGAGTTCCAGATCGACCACGTACGCGATGATGGCTTCGGCGGCGGAGCTCCCTTGTTGATCTCTTGGAGCAGATCTTCCTCTGCCTCAACGATGTGGCGGACCTCGTCCGTGCCTCCGCCGCCTGCGCTGCCTTCCGCCGTGTCGTCTCCGACGGCTGTTTCCTCCGCCGCTTCAGGTCCCTCCACCGCTGGCCCGTCCTCGGATTGCTTCGTCGCAGCAGTTTCAGCAAGGGACTCCGTTTCCACCCAGCCGAGCCGCCGCGCCGCTCCGCACTAGCCGCTTGCCGCTTGTCCTCCTCGTCCTTCCTGCCTGCAGACGCGACCGAGCAATGCTGGCACGTCCACGACGTCCGCAACGGCCGCGTTCTCCTCTCCCCGTCGGGCTACGCCGGCACCTGCTGCTTGCCGTCCCCGTCCTTGTCGCACCTAGTGGTCTACGACCCCTTGCATTGCAAGCGTGTTGAGATCCCTCCCATCCCCAAAGACATTGTGGGTCGGCACGGTCATTATTGCAGCTGCGGCTGCTGTCGATGCCAGTTCAACCCTTTCTTCGTTCCGGCTGCCTACGACGAGGATTTGTCGTTCCGGTTGATGTGCATTGTGCTGTCCGAGACATGGAATTCGACTATTTGCTCGAGAGCTACGTCTACTCCTCGGTCACTCGAAAATGGCGTGGCGTGGCGTCTCTTAGAGATGCAGACTATGAATCTCTTAGATATTATGCAGGCTATAAATCTCATCTGTATGGGCCATCCTGCTTTAGGAATCGCTACTATGCCCACGGCTGCTTCTACTGGGTGGATTCTGATTCTTATGAAGAAGATATGCTCGTGTTTGAAATGAACCAGATGAAATTCTCCGTTGTCAGCCTCCCGCCCGGGACCAAGCAGGCTAAATTCAGTATTGTTGTGCAGGCAGCTGAAGAAGACAGGATTGGCTTGTTGGTTCTTTGTGAGAACACGTTACACCTCTACAGCACGGCCTTCGTCGTCACTGCAAATGATTGCTGGCAATGGCGACACGATGCCGCCATAGTCTTGCCCGACTCTTATGAGTGGTTTTCTGGTGGTGCGGCTGATCACGGATACGCACTCCTACAAAGGGGTTCCACGAGACGATTACGTCTCACACTATTTCACGGTGGAGCTCCAGACGTTGCTGGTTGAGAAGCTCTGCATGACGCAATTTGACGCTGAACCAGCTGCTTTTCTGTATGCAATGTCACCTCGGTTTGCACCGCCAAATATATGAAATACTGTATGCATGCATGCATTACAAAAATTTTATATGAAATACCTGCTTTCATGATCTACTAGCTTCCTGTATAATTGTCTGCAATTTGATGATCGATCGTAATAATAACTCTCCTTACGTAATGAAGCAAGGTTTACACCCAAACAAAAAAAAAAAAAAATATTGTATGCACTAGACATTTCTTTAATGTTTTAATTCATCAGCTGTATAGCTGTTGGAATAGCCAAACCAACGAAGAATATGAAGAGGAAACTAGGAGAAAAATGGCTCGTCTCGCGGCTCTCTCCCCTATACCCACAACGATAACTTCACCGGGGTAGTGCTTCCTAACCAAAAGACCAAGAATATCATTGGGAAGGCGGCCTTTCATCGAGTTAGTCGTAACAACAAAAGACCTGCCCAAAAGAAATCGAATAATTATTAGTTCCTATTGTGATTTTCAACATAACAATGAGAAAATAGTGCTAAAATGTTAAATAAATTACCTTGGAGGTTTCTCGCATAATGGTCGGACGTTGGTGCGGAGTAAGTACGGGTGGAAGTGTGGAGGGACCTCGCGTAGTAGAGGAAGGCGAACCCCCTCCCGCACTCCTCCTCCCTCCCCATCCCCTTCCTCCTCATCCTCCTCGTTGTGCTGCGGGTCGCTGACACTAAGAGGTCGACGTCCACGCGCCTCCTCCTCCTCCTCCTCCTTAAACATGACGGGAGCAAGCCATTTAGTACTGTAGAACTAGAGTTCGTATATTTCTTCAATTCTTCCATAATAACCTTTAGTGGTACTTCCATCATCACCTTTAGTGAAAATTCTGGTATTTGTGGTTTTTCGGTTTGGCCATTCTGCTCATGCCTCGTTGTGTGAAGGCGATATCCATTCACATCATAACCGTTAAATGACTTAACCCTAGGGGAAAATCCATTGGCAACCTGTATGAGCTCGGGTGGCATATCCCGTCGGTTTGTGCCCGCAAGCTCAAGTAGGACATATGAAATGAGATAGTTCATTAGCATATGAAATGAGATGTTCATTAGCATAAATTGACAAGATTATGGGCGTTTGAACCAACAAATGAAATCGGGTTCTCCATTTCCAAAGACCTTGTTTAAGCGGGGTGCCCAATTCATCTGATTCAGGCCTCCTTCGTTCATGCCAAAATCGCCGTTGAAATTTCTGTGCCGGCGAGAGACAAAGAGGCTAGATGCAGAATATCAACTCTTGGAAGACAAGTTTGTTCTCGATTAGAGTTGTGACTTCTTGTATGTAAGGCATCGGTTCGTGAAGGTTGGTAAGTATATATATCATGATCTTTGTGCCACTCTTTAGGTGTCAAGATCTTTATGGTTGAACCACTTGCACTTCCTAGTTGTCCAAAGAAAAGGGTGAGGGTTGATTCATTTTCTTCAACATTGTAACGAGAGGGTGGATAATGCGAGCTAGGAAGATTGTCACCATAGTACTTTGATGTGAAGTCCGACGCCTCCTCCATATCCTTTGCTTCGCGATGGAACCCTCAATCTTACACTTATTTTTACATTTTGTCGAACAGACTTCATAACTCTCTCAATAGCATAGCACCAACGAAACAGTACAGGGACACCCATCCGTGCCTCATATGGAAGGTGCAAAATCAAATGCACCATCGGAACGAAGAAGCGAGGCGAAAATATCTTCTCCAACTCACAGACCAACACAGGTGCCATTTTTTTTTGCATGGATTTAAGTGTGGTCCGAGATAACTCCTTAGCACAAAGTTTGGCAGAAAAAATGGCTCAACTCTGCCATCACTTGCGGATATGCTCGGGACATAGCCTCGAAGCATCACGGGAAGAAGCCGCTCCATCCATATGTGGTAGTCATGTCTCTTGAGCCCATTGATTCGCATAGTAGATAAGTTCACTCCCCTCCTTAGATTTCTTTGCATACCCATCGGGGGGGAACATTAACTTTTGAAACCATTGCAATACTTCCTTCCATTGGGGCCTGCTCAAAACGAACTTGGCCTTAGGTTTTTTTTTTCCATCTCTTGCCATTGCTAGGAGGCTTCATTTCTTGTTTCGGTCTGTCACACAACTCTACCAAATCAATTCTAGCCTTAATGTTGTCTTTTGACTTGCTAGTGTCCATGAATGTTCCAAGAAAATACTCGGCGATATTCTTTTCAATGTGCATTAAGTCAAGGTTATGTGGAAGAAGAAGATCATCGTGATAGGGGGCTCTCTAAGCCCGACTTGTGAGTCCATGCATGATCCTCGCCATAACCCACAAAGCCCTTTGCATTAGCCACAAGAGCATCTAGCTAAGCACGTACCTTGGTAGCGATCATCATCTCGGTGGAGGGTGCGTAACTTGGAGACCTTCGTAAAGTTTTCCTTGTCTAGTCTCAATTCATGGTCAAGAGGGAGGAATTGTCGATGTTTGTCGAACGTAGAATACTTGCCACCCTTCTTCAACCAGGTGAACCTCAGAGCCGTCTTGCATACTGGGCAAAGGAACTTCCCATGAACACACCGGCCACAGAATATCCCATACGGCAAGAAAACATGTAGGGACTAGTGGTACCGAACATACATTCTGAAATTTTTCTTTAAAGCTCGGTCGTATGTCAAAAACCCTTCGTTCCAAGCTTTGATCATTTCATCAATCACAAGCTCTATGAACTCACCCATTTTATTCCCCGGGTGGCCAGGAATTATCAAAGATAAAAGTATGTTCTTCTGTTGAAAGCAGACACGAGGGGGGAGATTCAGCGGGATAACGAATAGCTTTGTCAGGATGAATATTGTCAAAATGGGTCCATGCTTCGCCATCGGAAGGGTGTACCATCTTATCTAGATTGTAGCGACGCCCATCTTTGTGCCATGTCATCAGTTTCGCAGACTCCTCGGTCATGCACATCCGTTGTATCCTAGGTATGAAGGGAAGGTACCGTAGGATTTTCATGGGGATTTCAAGCTACCTCTTGTGACCATCACCAGAGTCTAGCTCTATGTACCTAGAGGATTTACACTTTGGACAGTGTTTAGCATCTTTGTAGTCGTTCCTAAATAAGACACACCCATTCTCACAAGCATGTATCTGCTCATATGGCATCTTAAGTACCTTGAGGACTTTCTACGACTCGTACATGTTCTTTGGTAGGGTGTGACCTCGTGGAAGCAAGGTCTCTAAGGCTGCCAACATGTTGTCGAAGCCGTCCCGACTCATGTTGCACCGGGCCCTCAAGTCCATAAGGCGTCCAATGGCATCAAGTCGAGAGACCTGCATGGTCGTGAAGGGGTTTCTGTGCCACCTCCAACATGGCATAATAGTCCTTTGTAGTTTGTTCTGGCTCCTCCTCCACCTCCTCCCCATATCCTTCACCAAAGTTTCTGGCATGGAAGTCATCTAACATGTCTTCTACCCCGACATCATAGGCAAGATCATTGATGCGTTGCCTCACCACCTCGTCTCTCAGACGCTCAGTTTCACCATGGAAGATCCACCACTCATACTTGGCCATCCATCCATTCATCACAAGATGTTTAGACATGTCCACCTTACTTTGCCTTGGCGTATTCCCACATTTGTTGCATGGACACCAAACCTTACTCGCACCTCAAGCATTCTGAAAAGCTTATTCCATGAAAGCACTGCTCTTCCTAACCCATTCATTATCATAATCTCCAAAACTCCTCTAGCCATCGTATATCCATGCACGGTCATCCATTCTCTATCATATACGCGAGAATATAAGAATGCATTGCATCTACACAAGGATCCTACCATCTAATAGGTGAAGATAAGTCATAATCCCACCCGAGGATGCATAGATGAGGTCAGTTTCATGCTCTACTCCTATCCAAGATAGAATTTCAGCAGCACCTCCTCGATGTTCTCCAAATACACGACTCGACAGTGAGATGGTGTATTCAAAGAACTACAGGGAGATGCTGCCGAAATTCTGAATCAGACAGGAGTAAAACATGGAAACTAACTACATCTACGCATCCTCGGGTGGTCCAAAAATGTGGACAATTCAAAACAGATATGGTTATAGGTATGCAGATATCTGCATACTTCCAACCATATCTCTCTCAAACGGGAGAGGCCTAACTGAGTTGTGCGATCTAGCTACAACCATGATACGGAAAGGGGATTATACCTAGGGTCACTGTGGAGTCAAGCTACCGACGAGGAAGACGATCAGAGCCGCCAAGGCACTCCGGCTCGGCTTTGACGGGCTCCTCTCTGCAAAAAATGAAACACACGGGCTCGGTTTGAAAACATTTGACGAAGCTCCCCTAGGCGGTGAGGTTTCTACAACCCCAAAAAAAGCATACGACCACGATGGCCGACAAACACATATTCAAATTCAAGATTGATCAAAGTTTTCCATGGCTCGATGGCCAACAACTTGCGAAGGTGAAGGCGATGATAGGGATGTCCGAGCGTCTCCGGCGCCAGGAGAGGCACCGAGGCGATAGGGACAATGCGGGCCAGACGGCGGCGAGCTCCTCCTCCCCTACTCCAGGGCTTCCTTCTCCTCCTTCAACTCCTCCATCCTCCTCCTCCCCCTCCTCCCCTTCTTCCTCCTCTTCCTAGCTCCTCCCTCCCCTTTCCCCTTCCCCCTCCTTCCTCCTCCTCTCCTCCCCTCCCCTACCCCTCCTCCCTCCTTCCTGCTTCCCCTTCCCCTTTCCCTACGATAGGAGGCGGGCGCGGCAATGGTTGGAGGCGGGCGTGGCGGCGGATGGGGACCTGGAGGCATAGGGCGGCGTGGCGGTGGGCCCTGGAGGTGGCCGTGCGGGGAGGAGGCTGCTCGAGGGGGCGGCACACGTCTGGGAGGAGACGGGCGTGGTTTGGCGTGGCGGCGCAGGCCGAGCCCTGTCGCGCGTGGAGCAGGGGCGACTCGGTGGCGTGTTTGGGGGCGGGGCAAGTCGGCGTGGGGGACGGGCGGTCGCTGATGGCGTGGGCTGGGTGGCTCGGCGGCGTGGGATGGAGGCGGCTGCGGTGGGGCGGCGGTGGGGGCGTGGGGCGGGGCGGCTCAGCGGCGCGGTGGGCCGCGGCGGCGGCGGTGGCGTGGGCAAGCGGCAAAGTGTGGTGAGGAGTGAGTGAGATGTGAGAGTGAGCGAGTGGCTAGTGACTTTGTTTAAAAAATTAGGTTTTCTCTTTCCGTGCGGCGAGATCATGAGGCTCACGGGGAAAGCCCGCTTCTTTCCCATGAGCCCACGGGATCTCGCTCACGGGGAAAGACGACAACATGCCCGACCAAGCAGCCCGTCCGGCGTGCCCCACCACCGGTTTCATTTTTCAAAAAAAAAAAAAAACCCTTCCCGTGAGCGGGACCTAGGGACTCACGGCAAAGGGACTTCTTTGCCGTGAGCGGCCACCGGAAAAGAATTGTCGAGAAAAAATAATTTTTTACTCTCTCTATCTTTTTTTTTTTTTAGCATATTTTTTCAAAATTAGATTCGAACTTACTTCAAAAATACCTTGTCACATTCACTCGACCATACATAATTGATGCTTTAGCGAAAAATTGATCATTATTTCATGTGGTTTTATCTCTACTTGTATTTACTTAATTACAACATAAAATTATAATAATTACAAAATAATCTAAAAATTCCCAAAAAATTGACATGACACAATCTCGATGTCTATTGCATATAGAAAAAGTTTCATAGCCAACCGTCACATCCACATGAAATCATACTAGATCATTCTTAACAAACTTGAAACTTCTACGTAGGTGTTGGAGTTTGTGAACATCGTGTGTGCCAACTTCCGAAACCTTCCCAATGTTTTATCCTAGCCTCGGCATAAGATATCATGACATATTATCAAATTTCATGATTTTTTTTTGGCTTCGGTTGATTTTTCTAGAATTTTCAAACCACTCGAGCACAACTTAAGGTTCGTGATTTCGTAATAAGATGTTTGAGATTTGATTTTTTTTTTACATGCAAAGCCTTACTTTGTGTTGAGTAAGATGAATATCAAATTTTTACTAAATTTGGCTTAATTTTTGAATCACTTGTAGTTCAAATTTGGCTTAATTTTAAAAATTTCCATAAAAAGAGAATAATTACCTAAATATACCAAATAAAGTAAAAAAACACCAAAATTGATCATGGAGTGCCATATGATATATAAGAACTATAGAAAAAAGTTTGGTGCCCAAAAACCAAAAAAAAAAAAAGGAACATTCTTTGTCGTGAGCGGGAACCCCGCTCCACGACAAAGGGGTGTTCTTTTGCGTGAGGCTTGCTATTCCTCATGACAAAGGGGGCTCACGGGAACGCCTTACCCGTGAGCTAGAGTGAGTGCTCACGGGAAAGGTTGCGGAGGGACGGACGGCCTCCGCCCGTTGCCTTCCCCGTGAGCTCTCCACAGAAAGATTGACGGAGGACGGACGGCCTCCGCCCGTTGCCTTTTCCCGTGAGCTCCACCTCACGGGGAAAGGCTGGAGGGGCCTTTCCGTGAGCTTTCCCCACGACAAAGGTGCGTTGCGTGAGTGTGGCCTTTGCCATGGGTGGGTAGAGAGCTCACGGGGAAGGCCGGATGCGGCGGTGTGCTCACGGCAAAGGCGGATTCTTTCCCATGAGCCATGCCGTTAGGGCTCACGGGAAAGAAGGGAAACGCCGTTTGGGTTTTACCTTTGCTTTGCAGGCGTTACGGGTTGGCTCACGGGAAAGGAGACATGAGCCGTCACCATAGCCCGCCCGTCAACTCTTTCCGTGTGCCCGGGGGAGGGGGTGTTGTTACGGGGAAGGCTAAGCCATAAGCTCTCACCTGGCTCACCGGAAAGGCCCTTTCCCGGTGCCTCATTTCCCGTCACCGCTACACCGTGAACTACTCGACGGGGAAAGCCTTTCCGGATGGGAAAAGGGTCTTTCTCGTGGCGTCGAGCTCGTGGGAAAGGACGCGACTCGGTAGTGGGGGGTGGACCAAATGGAGGAGTCTCCCGCCGCATGAATTTGATATATGGTATTGGAGTTGTGCTGGCCCAAGAACGCTTCGCCTCGTGCTTGTCCAACCTATAAAGTCGTATTTTTCATTTGGGTTACCAATTTGGCCGGCGGTACGCTACTGCGTGGTATGCAATCTCAATCGGTATCCACAAAAAAAAAAAAAAAAAAAAAACCCCCACTACGAACAATAAAATCACCCGCTGCATATGCATCTATCACGGCCGTCGCGCGCTGCTGAGCATAATCGATCGATCGATCGATGGCGTCCGACACCTCCCGTCGATCTCTTGGAGGAGATCTTCCTCCACCTCGGCGACATTACCCGACCCGCGGGTGCCTCGGCTTCTGGCGCTTGCTTCCCACGCGTCGTCTCCGACCACCGCTTCCTATGCGCGGTCGAGGTCCGTCCGCCCGGCCCAGTCCTAGGGCTACTCAATAATTATAATGGTGAAATAGTATTCCACCCGGCCCGGTCGCCCGAACCGCTCGGCGAAGGCCGCCGATAGGCTGCGCAAAAAAGCCGCCCGACTTCACCTTCTCTTTCGTCCACGGCCCCCAAGTCTTTGGCGTCGGCGCGACGCTTCGTGACGGTATTAACACAAAATTTGGTAGAGCACTGGATGACGGATGGGGCGGCACGCGATGGTTCGGCAAGGAGTCATTCGGCTAAGCGATATGGTGCCGGTGGTACTATGGCATTTGGAAAAGCCGTTAGTTCGGCTAAGGAGCCTCGAGTCCGAGAAGGAGCTGAGCAAAGAGATGGTTCGCAAGCCTGGAGCGTCAAGAGGAATATCCGAGGACAAGGGCCCACATCACGTGCAATTCACGACTCCGAGAAGACTTGGAGGACAATGTATCTTAGCTAGATATTTTTGTTATTAATTATTAAGTAACTAGTTAGGACTCATCAAGCCTAGGGTATAAATATGAGACCCTCGGCAACTGTAAAAAATCTACCCAAATCAATACAAACAACCCGGCTCCGTGCCTTGGCTCCGGCCACCCTTCAAGTCCGGTCGTGTCGTCGATCTATTTGCGAGAGGATTCATCGATTCGCCGACCTCCGTAAGTACGGCAACCTTGCACCATGTCTAGTATCGTCGGGATTTAGATTATTGCAAGAAGTCTTGTTCACGCTTAGTATCGTCGTCGGCGGATTTAAGCTATCGGGGGCAAGAGGGTTCTTTTTGTCGATCATGAGCCATCCGGTGGGCTAAGATCTGGCTAAGAGCTAGTTATCGGCTTCATTAGGCTTGGCACCCTAATGAATTCATTAAGTTACCGAGTGGTGCATGATTCTTACTTGATTATCTATTTATTTATTTGTGTTTTGCACACACTCTTTGCCCAATCTAGATTGATATAGTTAAACTTTATCTTTTTGTTAGATCTAGATGTCATCAACTCTTTCAATGTTTATCATTAAGCTTGTCATTAGATCTATCTGTTCTTTCATAGCCGAGCCTAGATCAATCTAGGTTGTCACGTGTTTAACGGGTTCTTGCGCGTTTAGTCATGAGTCGTGCGGCGGGGCTAAGGATTTACGTGTGAGTTTCTTCTTCATGGACCACTGGATTGGCAAGCTTGCCGAACACGATTATGTGTTTACTCGTATCTTGCATGTGTAAGTCTACCTATCGTTAGAGTCTAGTCGGCAAGCCGTATCATGCGGTGGATTAGCTTGTTGCGATTGTATCATGCGGTGGATTCTTTGTTAGGACGAAGAGGGTTTAGAACGGTTAAGTCGGCAAGCCGTATCATGCGGTGGATTAGCTTGTTGTAGTGTATCATGCGATTGGATTCTTTGTTAGGGACTGATCGGGACGAATCTCGGCTTTGCTTTAGAATCTCGGCTTTGCTTTAGATTAGGTTTGCATATGCACTTTCTTCGGTCTATGCATACGCGCTTCAACGAGTAATGAGTGTTTATAGATCTATTTAGATGTATGCGTGCTTTTAGCTTATCATGGTTAGATTGTATCATGCGGTGGATTGATCTAGTTGTGGTAAGTGGTTTATATCTGTAGCAAGTGGTATCATGCGGTAGATTAGCTTGCAAGGGTTTAAGCTTGACGGGTTTAGGAAGGCTAGGCGTGCGCGAGACTAGTTGGAAGAAACCTATGCATGTATCATTTAGATTAGGTTTATATTTATGAGTTACACTTACATTTCCATGTTGTCAATTAATTCGATCCATGCAATAGAGCTTTATGATGTCATATCATGATGATCGACTTTACTTGTGCAAACATGTCTTCTATGATCATTCGGCAACTGTTGATACTTTACATCTTTACATGCTTACCGAATGCATTCATTATCTACTGACAGATAGCTCTCATAGCTATATGTCTTTACATCCGCCTTAGAGCCATACATGCGGAACTGTCTTGGTCTCACCGGGCATGTTCAGATCTCACGTTTACCTCCTTGTCAATTAACGAGGTCAAATTGGATCGGGCACGCTTCAAGGCGCTCGGGCAGCGAGTAAAGCCAACTATTCCGGCTTGTCGATTGTGCGCGTGGCGCAAGGAGTAGGATTTTTTGTGCCTACAATGGCGCGTCCTCCTGTCGGCGCAAACCAGTTTCGTGCGGCATCCAGGACCTCGTGATCTGCGACCTCTTGCACCGGCGGCACGTCTTGATTCCGCCCATCCCCGACGATCTACTGTATGCTGCAGCCACCACGGAGCACGGCCTGCAGGTATTGGACTTTGAGTTTGAGCCCTTCTTCCTCGCCACGGGCGCCCGAGAGGCCAACAATGGCGAATTGTCGTTCGGGTGATGTGCAATGCTCTGTCCACAACCAAGGTGGTGGCTTTCGCCTTCTCTTCGGCTGTCAGACAATGGCGAGCCGTCGCATCTTTTAGCAACTCAACCCATGTATGGACCAACCTGTCTTCAGTGTGGTCTCGCCAGTCTGTGCGCAGCTGCTTCTACTGGACCCAACGTTTTGAAAGTTTCATCCTCGTGCTTGACACGAGCGGGACGATGAGGTTCTCCATCATCAGCACCACTGATATCCCGCGAACAATCTACTTTGGATGTGCTAAAATCGTTGTGGAGGCAGGGGAAGAAGGAAGGCTTGGTCTATTACTTGTTGACGACAAGAACTTGAAGGTTTATAGTAAGGCTTGGCAAGGAAATAATTGTGGTGTCGTAGCTCCAGAACCTGCTCAAGAGTGGCAGCACGACAATACAATCCCAATGCCAATTGACGATCTATGGATCCTCAATGTTGCAGCCGAAGGCTACGCTGTCCTAGGTGGATATCCATTGGGCCAGGTCGATCCTATGGAGGAGCCATCTGAAGGATATTACTTCACCGTGGACCTTAAGACATTCACATTTGAGAGGCTGGGTGTGTCGAAATTTGGTAGTGTCCCAAAGTTTCTCTACGCAAGCTTCCCGCCACCGTTTTCGCCGCCTACTATATGAAAGGGTATACAACCTTCTTTCTCTTAGTTATTTCTTTATTGTGTCTAAACAATGTCATCTTGTTTTTTACACTGGGTCATATAAATGTAGCAGAATTGTGCCTAATAAGGCGAATCCTAGCTCTTGGTCTCCACACCTCATGGAGAGAGAGAGACAAAAAAAGTTAGCTCTTCCCGGCCACCTATGACTCTATGAGGTATGGACGAAGAAAGTTTGGATACAGAAGGCTGTTGAATTATTATTATTGTTACAAGGCATAGACGATCTGTGGGAGTCAATCCTACTAAAAATTAGTTAGATAAGCCATCCATTGGTTTTGCATATTTGAGAAAAAAACCGAGACTTTGCAAGCTTAGTTGTTTAATTCATGAGTAATCGGCATGTATCTCCAATTGGGGAGGCAGCGATCAATGTAATCCTTAGAGCATCTCCAAGAGGAGTACCCTAAACTTCCTCTTAATCCCTAGTTTTTAGAAAAGTGAGAAAAAATCCCTCTCCAACAACTTGTTTTTCATATAAATGTAGCAGAATTGTGCCTAAGGCGAGTCCTAGCTCTTGGTCTCCACACCTCATGGAGAGAGAGAGACAAAAGTTAGCTCTTACCGGCCACCTATGAGGGACGGACGAAGAAAGTTTGGATACACAAAAGGTTGTTGAATTATTATTATTGTTACAAGTCATAGACGATTTGTGGGAGTCAATCCTACTAAAAATTAGTGAGATAAGCCATCCATTGGTTTTGCATATTCGAGAAAAAAGTCAGGACTTGCAAGTTTAGTTGTTTAATTCGTGGGTATCGGCATGTATCTCCAATTGGGGAGGCAGCGATCAATGTAAATCCTTAGAGCATCTCCAAGAGTACCCTAAACTTCCTCTTAATCCCTAGTTTTTTTTAGAAAAGTGAGAAAAAATCCCTCTCCGAACCACTAGTTTTTTAACTGGATCATATAAATGTAGCAGAATTGTGCCTAAGGCTAGTCCTAGCTCTTGGTCTCCACACCTCATGGAGAGAGAGACAAAAGTTAGCTCTTACCGGCCACCTATAAGGTACGGACGAAGAAAGTTTGGATACACAGAAGGTTGTTGAATTATTATTATTGTTACAAGTCATAGACGATTTGTGGGAGTCAATCCTACTTAAAAAATTAGTGAGATAAGCCATCCATTGGTTTTGCATATTCGAGAAAAAAAGCCGAGACTTGCAAGCTTAGTTCACTAGTACTGAAATGATTTTTTGCGTGACTCTGATTTTTTTTTTTTTGGCGGGCGTTGAGTTTGCCCGCCACGGTTAATGCCTCGATTAACCGTGGCGGGCGGCTTTTTATTTTACGTGACGGGCAATTTTGCCCACCACGTAAAAATCGATTTACCGTGGCGGGCGTTTATAAGGCGCTCGTCACGTAAAATAGAGCATTTTACGTGGCGGGCGCATTATAAAGGCCGTCCACGTTTAACTCCACCGCAGCCCAACAAAGCCCAGAACCAACGTATATCGGGTTCATATATATTGAGGACTTAGGTTTCACCACTCAGCCCGATCCACCCGCTCCTTCGGACAACTTCCCCGGCCTCGCTCCCTCGGATCCGCTCCCTCCTCCCCGAGCTCGTCCACCCAAGTCCACCCTCGGATCCGGCCGGCGATTCGGCTCGTCCACCCTCGAGATCCGGCCCGGCGCGGCGGCGCCGCCTCCTCCCCGGCGACCGGATCCTCTTCCCCTCGGCCCCGAGCACGGCGGCGGCGAGATGGCGCGGCGAGTGGGGCCCGAGCACGACGGCGGCGGCGGATCCCGACCTCCTCTTCCCCGAGACACGGCGGCGGCGCGGATCCACGGCGTCCTCTACCCCCAAGCACGGCGGCGGCGCGCGGATCCACGACGGCGCGCGCGGCGGCTCCTCCTCCACCGGGCGGCGGCGGCGGGTGGCTCCTCCTCTCTACCGGGGCGGCGGCCGCGGTGGGCTCCTCCTCCTCCTGCCGGGCGCCGTGGAATCGATCCGTCGCCCGAAAGCGCGTGGCGGCGGATCCGTCGCGCCGAGCTTCGTGGCCGCCCGGATTCGTCGCCAGCAGCGCATGGCGGCGGATCCGTCGGCGGCGACCAGGCGCGGCGAAACCCCTAGATCTTTGCGGCCGGGCTCGGCGGTGGATGGCCCTGCGGTCGGCGATGGGCTCGAGCCCGGGGCCTGGACAGTTTTGTTTTTTTTTCAAACCATACCGTGGCGGGCATCCTAATCTACCCGCCACGGATATTCGTTTTACCATGACGGACTTTGTAGCCCGCCACGCAAAAACACGCAGCGATTAACCGTGACCTTTCATTAGTGATGGGCTATAGTGCCCACCACGCAAAATCAATTGCGCCCGTCCACGCAAAATCATTTGGGTGCTAGTGGTTGTTTAATTCGTGAGTAATCGGCATGTATGCTATCCAAATACACGCTTATGCATGATGTAAAACCTATGACATATAGTACTTTTTTAAAACACATAGGAACTGGCAACTATTGCGCCTGGGGCCCCTCTCCTTCTTCTCTGGTGGAGGACCAATCACTTTTCCCGTTGTTTACCATCAATCTAGGCCTTGTTCAGATTGCTAAAATTTCTAACTCTTTTTCCACTTTCCCTCCATCACATCACATTAAATACACCAAAAGACATATGTTTAGAGTATAAAATGTATGTAAAAAAATAACTAATTACACAGTTTAGATGTACATTACGAGACGATTCTTTTGAGTCTAGTTACCCTATGGTAAGATAATATTTACCACAAACAAACGAAACGTGCTACAGTGCGCTACAGGAGTTCCAACAGTTACTTTTACACCCTATTTGGGTCAACCTTGCTCCTTGCATACTCCTAGGCTGGACTTTTGTCTCTATAAGAGCAACATGAAGAGAGTTGCTATTCATAAAGTTAATTTCAATTTAGACTAATGATGTTATGAAATAGACTAATGATGTTATGAAATTCTAAAATACCTGGTCTTCCATCCCGTCAATTCCGGTAGGGAAAGCGAGTAGCAGCAGCACCATGCTCGCTACATGTTGATTCACACACTACTTCTGCTCGCGCGCGTGGCCACTTCCTACAGTTTGCTTTAATTTCCCACTGCAGCTCCTGCTTCCGGCATTCTTCCAGACTCTGCCATAGATCCTCCTGGCCAATTGGCGATCCCGGACCTCACGTGGCTCCACGCACTACCGGACTGAGCTGCTTTGAAGTTGACAACAACGGGCTTTTTATCATGCAGTCGGTGGGCAGAAAGAAAAGCGCAGCACGGCCCCGCACGCGGGCTGACACGGGTGGCGAAACCCTAGCGCCGTCAGCCCTTCCACCCCTGCTCTTCCACCTCGCCGCTGCGGAGGAGACCGCCCGGGAGGCCAGCGCAGATCTCCTAGGATGGCGGCGGCGGGGCCCTCACCCGGCTGCGCGAGCTCCTCCGTGCGGGGGCTTTGGCGGCCATGGCGGCGGCTGCGGTGATTGTGGCCTTGCGGAGGAGATAGGAGGCGCGGTGGCGGCCTGTGGAGGTTCCGGTCGTGGCCGCAACGCGGGGTGGTGCGGAGGTGCGTCTTCTTTGCCGGTCTTCATGCGGCGGCGGGCGGCGTCGATTCCGGCCACCGAATCGAGGGCCCTTGGCGGATCAGCGCTGGATCCGGTGCCCCTGGGCTCGATCCATGTCGGCGTGGCGGCATCCCCGCCCCCTCTTCCTTCGCCGTGGGCGGCGATGCGCGGTGGGCTGGTCGTTGGTGGGCGGTGCTTGGTGGTGGTGGCGGCGGGGGTGGAGTGTGGTGGGCGTCACGGTGGTGATGGAGGAGTGGCTCAGCTGTTAGCCGGCGATGGCGGGTGGTGGTGGAGTTTGTCGCTACGGTTGGAAGCGGCGGTGGTGGAGGATTGGATGCGGCCGCTCGCCTTGCGGTCATTTGTTGCTCTCACGTCTCCCCCGGCGGCGGTGGTGTGGCTCCTTCGGTGGCCCGCGGTGGCGTGGGCGGCCAAGCCATGGTGGTGCGGCTGCGGTGCCGGCCCGGTTGAGGCTGCCCTGCTCGGACGGGGCTCGGCGGCGGAGCCGCGAGTGCGGCGGCGGGGTTCCCCCCTCTCCGTTTGCCCCCTCCTTCTACTTGATGGTGGTCACTCGGTGGTGGTTCTTGGGGCTATTGCTGGCGTTGGGGCGGTCCTCGTCTCGCCGGCCCTCCCCTCTTTGGCCTTTTTTGCCGTCGCGGGCGGTTCTTTTGTGAAGACGAAGGCCGGCGTCTTCGGGGGCATTGGTGCAGGATGCTCGGTTCGGTACCTCCAGGCCGGTGATTGTGTGTGGTGGCGGGTGGTACGGCCGGGTGGACATGCACGGCGGTGGGAGGTCGGTCTTCGCATGTCGCTTTGTTTGGGCGGTCTTTGGCGCAGCCTTTTGCGGCTGCGGGTGTGGCCGGGCGGCGTCGATCGTCCGGAGAGGTTTCGGCGGGTATGACAACGATGGCTCGGGTCCGATGGGGAACCGGAGATTGTGACCGGGTCCGTCTTTGTGGGTACTTTGGGCGAAAGCCTAGCGACGACGACACTGCGGGTGCCGATTTCCCCCCGTTGAGGGCGTCGCGCCCCCGCACTATCCACGGGTGAAAACCCGGTCCTTTGCGGACAGGCGACGGGCGGCGCTCGGGACGTCGTAACCTTCTTGAAGGCGTCGTCTTGGTTATGGACTCGGTCGGGTGGTCTCGGCGGGGGCCTGGTTTCATCGCTTCGCTGCCGTGTCGTGGGGTTTTGTGCTAGTGGTGGAGTAGGTTTGTTGTCGATGTCCCAATCCGGACCGGCCATTGTGGATGGAGGCTCGTGTTGATGACCCAATCCAACCGAAAGTGAAGTGACATGTCTTTTTTTTTTTTTCCTCCCATCCAAGTTGTTGGTTTGTGTTGAGTTGCTTTAGTGGGGTCTTTTCGACCACGAGTTGAGTGGGCGCTACTTTGTGGCGCGAGTTGAGTTGATCCGGGTACCTAGGTGTGCGGGGAGTAGGGTACCCTTCACAATTGTATGTTTTTTCTGGCCCGGTTTCAGGTCAAAAAACGGGGCCGGCACTTGCCTTTTTCTTTTATTCGTCTAATAGAAATCATGGCAAAGCTTTTTGCCGTCCTTTCTAAAAAAAATCATGCAGTCGGTAAAGGCTTTGCCAAGTACCGAAAAACACTTGACAAACATAAACACTTTCGGCAAATAAATCACAAAAAACCCAAAAGAAATACTCCCTCCATACTTGAAAAGAAAAGGCGTTTAGGACGGCAAGAACTTTGTCACAACCCGTTTTCGGTCAACGCGAGGGGGAAGACGGAGGAGATGACGTAGCGTAGGTCGTTGTCCGGCGGCGAAGGGGGGCGCTTAGCGGCGTTAGCGTTGGCGGCGTTAGCGGCCAAGCGGTGCGGCTTGGCGCCAAGCCTTGTGGCAGCGGCGGCGCAGTGGGCGGCGTCGGGCACGGTGGCGGCGGCGGCGGAAGTGGCGGTGGCGGTGGCGGCGGGAGGGAGAGGTGGAGAGCTAGATAGGTAGGGTTAAACCTAAATTTTTCTTGATTGATTGTCTCACGATAGTTGCCCTCATAATTATACGAGGGGTTTACAATTGCTAACGAGGCCAAGCCCATTAGTCTTTTTCTAGCTTACTTTAATTTAACTAAATAAATTTACTAATAAAGCTATATAATAATTAAATATTCAGCCACTCCGCTTATAAGGGCGACTCGCTAAGCGAGTGTGATATCTCTCCCGCTGGAGATTCGGCTCGCCCCTCGGTTTGGAATTCTGGATATACTTTTTGTTGAATAATTCAAGCATCCTCCCACGAAGCATCTGCAAATTGTCTTGTTCTTCCATTTGATGAGGACTTGAAGGCGACCTGCTTGGGACTCTTGATTTAAGCATGATCTCGGGTTCGGGAACCGGTGTACCTTCGTGAATACGTGGCAACTACGGAATATCGGTAGGAATCTCCCTCGGTGTGGTTTAAGTATCGACATGAAAGGCGTTGTGGATGCGGGTTCAGCGGGTAGATTCAACTCATATTTAAGCTGGAGTAATAATTTTGCTGATCTTTGAAAGGTCCAAAATATTTGGGAGAGAGCTTGTCTTTGTATAATGTTGATACTGATTCGGCAGATCGGGATAAAAGTTTGAGCCGGACATAATCACCCACCTTAAACTGTCTCTCTGTATGTTTAGCATCAAAGTAATTGCGGTAATAATCTTAAGCCAGTTGTAAATGAACCTTTGTTTGATTAAGAAAAGCATCATTTGAGATAATAAGTCATCACTGGCTGGTGACGTTGTCTCACCGGATTGTAGCCTCGGATTGTAGGGGGTCATGCCCATAGACCGGCTTAAACGGTGTGTTTTGGTTGATGTATGATATGAAGTATTATAACAATATTCTGCCCAAGGTAACCATCTTACCCAATCCTTTGGTTTGTCACCAGTCAAGCAGCGTAGATACATTGTGATAACCTTGTTGACTACCTCGGCCTGTCCATGCAGCTTGAGGAAGATAAGGCGATGTTGGTGACAAAATAATGTTGGGCAGATTTGAAGAGCTCTTGCCAAAATTGACTTGTGAAAACCACATCTCGGTCACTAACAATAGACCTTGGTAATCCATGTAATCTAACAATCTCTGAAAAAAACTTCTGGGCTTTGAGTTTCGTGGTATGGTGAGAGAGGGTATGAAGTGGGCATACTTGGATAAACGATCAACAACCGTTAAAATTACCGTCTTGGTGCCAACTTTCGGAAGTGCTTCAATGAAGTCCATGGAAATATCCTCCCGGATCTGTTGCCGGCTGGTAAGGGTTGAAGAAGTCCAGCTAGATGAAGATGTTCAGTTTTATTGCGTTGGCATACTAAATAATCATTCACAAAATTAGCGACAATGCGTTTATCATGGTCCGATGAAATCGATGCAATGTTTTTCGTATTCCCTCATGAGCTGAATCATGAATTGAATGAAGGATAGTCTGCGAGATGTTTGGATGATTGTGAAAGCCATACCTTTTGTTGAACAAGTATCAACCCATTATTTAACCTCCTATCTTTGAATCCTTACCATTAATTATAGAATCAATAAGGCTTATGGCTTCATCACTAAATGCAATTTCCTCACGAATCGGTCAAGCAAACCCAATTGAATTTACGAAATAGCCATTATAGAAGATTCATCGTTGTTCGACGAGATAGTGCGTCGCCCACCACATTGGATTTACGGGTTTGTATTCCACGGTAAAATCATAACCAAGTAATTTGCTAACCCATTGATGTTGAGGGATGGTAGATAGATATTTGGTCCAAAATGTATTTAAGACTGTAATGATCGGACCATATTATGAAGGGCGGCCCGGAGAGGTACGGTCACCAATGTTTGATTTATTTGTTACCAAGTCCTATGAGTTCTCTTTCATAAGCGACCAACTTTTTGTACTTATCGGGCAAGCGTTTCTTTGAAATGCGCTATTGGACCATTGCCCCGATGTAAAACAACACCCATACACGTACTAGAAGCATCACACTCCACCACGAACAATTTGTTGAAGTCCGGAAGTGAAGGATGTTGGTATTTGTTAACTTACGAGAGAAATAGATCCGCAAGCGCACGGATATTCGATGAGCATTTCACCCGGGGAGGGTTTTAAATATCGAATCCACGAGGAAGATATGATAAACAATTCATTTGATTAAAGGCGTTGATAGAAGACTAATGAGATTTGGTGGTTTAGCATTTACTTAAACGGGGGTAAGCCAATAATAGATAATAATGATAAGGTATATGAGGCGGTAGAGGTACACGTGGTGAGTATAGGATAAGATTAATTCCTAGTAAGATTAGGATTGGATTTATGACAAAGGTACAGTTCTTAAGTAGCATACAAAGAATATACAAAGTGTTTAGACGAGGCATAGCATAAGATCATATATATATCAAAACCATAAATAAGAATGTGCACCCAGAAGATTACTTAAGAAAATCAAGAACGAAACAAGATAATCCCAAGAACCATTATCGACTAGTCTTATATACGGGGATGGATTGCAAAAGGACTCAATAGTCTTTGTCACCACTACGATCTACCACACGACCCGGCATATAAGGTGAATCCGCTTAAGTAAATTATATCTAAGCACCATGCTTACATACTTTCTACTACCTAGCACACTCGAGTAATATACTAGGAGCTCTACGAATAAGTGCTTTGAATTACCATGAATAATGAACATATCAAATATGCTATGACTAGAATAAAGTGTAAGTAGACTAATTGCATGCATAATAATGAAATAGCACAAAGGTGTATGAGAACAATAATAATATTGATCCATAGTGTAACTTACGGATCCGGCAGGGCGAGGCGCTCTCTCTTCTCTAAACTCGACTTTCTATCTAAACTAGGCTCTAGATTAGAGCTATGTATTAGCTATCCTATCTCTTGGTGTCTCCTCTTCTTCTCACGCCTTGGCTTCTCCTTGATCTACTTCTTAATGAGCGTGAAGCTTTAGATCAAATTGGATTCGATTGACTTGAGGGGTCTTGGGCTGTTTTATATATGGGTCTTCCCTCTGTCTCTTCGGCTTCAACAGCGATGTGGTATTAATCCGTGCTCCTACCAACGCCCTCGGATCAAACCGACCATAAACGGCCGGATTAGATCGCGTCTTAGGCGGTTGAGGAAGGTTCCGGAGGAGGGCGGGCGTGGCTGCCAAAGGCAGCCGATCGGCGATATTTGGGCCCGATCGGCCCGGGGGGCTTCCCCTGCGGGTCCCGTCGTGCGTCGTGGCTTCCGGAGTCTTCTAGATGATGTTTTCTTGATTGTCAAGTTTCGTTCACGTCGGGAGTAATCCGGAGCCTTCTAGACTTGTTTCGAGTTGGATTGCGTTGCGTTCGTCGGTCGTATGCCACGTCATTTTGCTTTTTTTTTACATTAAGTCCTCAGTAAATCACAACTTTACCAAAACTCATGGAAATCATTAGTAGAAATCCCTAATAAGGTTATCTAATTATATTTTAGTTCTTTTCCATGAATTGTTGATGCATAAAAATATGAGTTAGTGGCGTCAACAAACTCCCCCAAGCTTACCCTTTGCTAGTCCCTAGCAAAGCTATATGCTATAGTAGGATCGGGAGTTGCTACTACGCTTTCATACCTCGATACCTTGTGTTTTATCCGAAATAAATTCTTCTCTTAACAGATTGCTCTCTCATACACATTTTACCATGGGGCGTAGCCTTTTCACGAATCATTAGTAAGATAGAACAATCAAGTTAAATACCATGTCTCAAACTCTTTGATCAACTATCATCCGGGGTTTTGCAATATTTTTCAAAAGAACACTTTCGAGAGATCCTATGTATGACCCTCTTAAGTAGATGGTATTTAGTGGAGTTACATGTGGTGGAACATACATAGTGGGATGATAGTGGCGAATGGATGAGGATGAAAGGTAGTAATTAGCCTTTAGCCTTTTTTTCTAGTATTTTTTTCTTTTCAAGCATCTTGGACTATATCTCTCTTTCTAAAAATTGCTAAGACACAGGCTGTCCATTCTTGGAGAGGTGGGCTTTTCCAGGACTTTTGTCCATTTTTCTCTCTCCTTAGAGATGTGGGCCCTACTCACCCTCGGACACGTGTCCATTATTCATCTCTAAATATATTTTTTTATTATTAGGGAGGTAGGCCCTTCTCGCCTAGTATGACTTTTGTCCATTACTCTCCCTCTCTCGTCTCACTTTTCTCTATATTTATTTTTCTTTTCTTTCTTTTTTTTCTTTTTTTTTTTTTTTTTTTTTCGAATGTAGCCCGAGAATCTAATTGGCATAAAGGCGTTGAGAGAGACATATCCAAAATTGCTAGAATTTATTTTTTATAATATGGCTAGCGGCTTGATGGAGTATGGGGATCGTACTTAGGGTTAGAAAGGCGTATTTAGTGGAGTGGGATGTTTTGATGCAGTGGCGAACTCTTAAGGGTCATAGCTAAGGAACTCATCATGTAATATTTTATAATTTTTAAAGATAAAAACCAGGGAGTCAAGTATCTCTAGGAATATGATAAACAGTAGCTCAACTTTTCATGCACTTTTATCTTTTAATGCTAAGACTCAGATTGAGCATGTGCTTCCCACAGTCTTTGGGTTTAGAGCAAATTAAGCATTTAAAGCTCTAGGGAATCTAAGTCCAAAGTGTAAGTACTTTAAGAGGAATTATGGCGGAGCAACTATTCATCATTTCCAAGCATATGTCATCAAGGTCATAATTAAAGAAAAGAGAGCTACTCGCAAACATCTAACATTTATTGGACTCTTAACATTAATACTTTTATTTAAGACTCATTACTCTAAGCAAATATACTAACTAGCTAATATTTAAAATAGATAGGATAATAATACTTATCGTGATAAGCGAGGGTGCTCTCCCCAATTTGGATTTTGAAGTAGTCTTTCTATTCATCCTTGGAACTTGTTCATCTACGGGTTTTCCTTAAATGTTCTCCCCTGCTAATATTAATTTCGCACATACCGAAGGAACAAATTCTAGGATTATGTTGTGAGCCTTCATGTGCTCACTTCTTTTTTTTTTTTTTTTAGAGAAACGTGTGGACCTTCATGTGCCCACATATTTTTGAGAATTTTTCTATGCAATAGGGATGCTAATGCAAAAACATATGAGTGCAATATCTTTGTATTTTTATTTTTATGCCACCACGGCAAGGGGTGCTTGCATGGGGCTTTTAAGGAACTAATGCAAAGCAAACATAATTTTATGACTTTCTAATGCAGGTTTTTAGAAAAGTAAATATGCTTAAGGGAAACATGCTAATTGAAATATGCTATGCAGAAAAATTTAAATATCTTGAGATAAATACCAAGTTACCTCTCGAGAGTTTAGAGCACTTACTCCCATGGCGTGGTGTCGCGTCTATGGGCCCTCATTTAAATGTTGTACCTGGTATGGTTCCTTCAATGATCTCGTAGGTGGGCGTGAGGCGAAAGTAGCCGCTGAAGTCGATTGTTCAATTGTTGATGCCTTTTGGTTGGGTCTCGAAGGTGTACTCTTGTTGCTCTTTTTAGCGACTTCTTTCTCTTTCCAAGATTGCTTCTTTGGTGGAGACCTTTCGGGTGTGGCGGTCAGCGGCGTTCAATATGGGTAGGAGCCGAGTGTATTTTTCCTTGATGTCTTTTTCTATCCTCTCTATGTGCTCCATCCTTGAGTCCAGCTTTTGTTGTAATTTCTGAAGACGCTTCTGGCTCTTGGTCCTTCTTCTCCCATGTCCATGACTAGAAAGTCAGTGAGGACATAGTCGTCTTTAATCTTGACAGGGACGTTTCGTATCATACCTTCTGGGACTCGGTATGATTGGTCCGCCATCTGCAGATGTACATAGGTGGAACACAAAGGCAGATTACCATATATTAATTGATACGTTACCTTTGACATCGTTGTTGATGCGATCCCCGTGTCGCACAACTTGCCGGAAGTTCCATTGATTAATGGAGCGGTGAATTGATGGAACTCGAGGGTCGTCTAACTTCTCCAATGGTGGTGGAATGCGCCGAGTCTTGCGTTTTGTTGGGACTTGATTGATCATCAAGACTCGTTCCATGTTTGGTCGAGGTTGACGGTTCTTCTTGTTCTTTCCTCGGATATTTTGGTACGTGTACTTCAGTGGTACGGTAATGGTGCGGTTGGGCGGGGAGCTAGGTGGACTTTTCTTGAATCTTCTTAATGTCTTCCTTGTCCATCAGCTCCGTATCCAACTTATGATTTCTCCGCGTCTTGTTCTTCTTAGGCTTGCTCGTCTGATCTTGAAGTTGCATCTCTTGGGATTGTGATCCCGAGGATGGCATCACCCATGTTCCTTGCTTATTATTATGTTGTAGGCAGGACATTAATCGGGCGCAAATTGTGTCCCCGCTCACAAAGTCAAGGTAGAGATCAAGTGCATGGGCTCACGGTGGAAAAACACCAACGAGAACCAAAATTATATTCATTCTACTCTAACCTTGAGCACATATAACCATGGTAGCATAATGTGTTTCATTTATTTGTGACAAAGGTGAAAAGATCAGACGATGGGTATGAATGTGGCTTTTATAACATAGCAAACTAAAAGTGTAGAGAAAAATAAAACTAGAGAGACAAGGGTAAGAACAACTAAGAGCTAACATGTTGAGCTATTCAGATTAATCTAAGTGAGGTTGTGAGCTAACATATTTAACTCCTTAGTAAGCATGCCATGATTAGAGTAAAGCTTTATTGATTAGGATACTTACCTTAAGATGTTACCTTTATTGTAGGATCATGGCAAACATCGTAACACCTCATGGTGGTTCTCTCTCGTGGCATGTATGGTAGTTGAGTGTCTTGTCCTCTCTTCATTTTTACGTGGTCGGAACGGTGGGAGTCCGAGAGGAGGGAGAGCCTTGCTGGATCATCTTCTAGTGGAATTGGTCTTCCTCCCCAAGCTCAAACTCGTGTCACTTTCGGTGTTTTAAAGTCGGGTTTGACATCATCTCCTTGAGTGTGTTGTGATTTGTCGGTCTTTGATGGAATCTTATTGTATTCGTCCTTTCCCTTGCATCAATCCATTTTCTTTTCTCTTTTAATCGCCCAAGGGATGAGGATGCCGATGACGGTTGATCTTCCTTTACTCGTTGTGAAAGGATGCTCATTTGAGATGTAAACTTGGAGTCCCTCCTTGATTATCTTTGTCCTACAATGACGTGGTGTGGAGTGTTCTTCTTGATGGTGTGTAGCACACTTTGGTTATCTCGATGATCAAGGGAGAAACCTCATTGGTGACAACCTTGTCCTCCATAGTCTCGAGGGCATTATTGTGACTTCTCTTTGTCTTGGCCCGTCATTGGTTGGAGTGCGTTCCTACCGGTGTATTTCTTGTGTAGGTGATGAGAGCAAGCAAGTCTTTGACAAGATGATGTATGTTGACGTTGATCCCGCTTCTCATCGGCCTCCTAGCTTGGTACTCCTCTGTTTTTGTAGTGGAAGTGGTAGTGAGGTAGGTCCATGAACGTGCTCACCACGCATTCTTTCCTCGCAATAGATTAGTGGACATATATACCGAAGGATAGCAATGATATTGAAAGGGTTATTGTCCAAATGATTTATTTGTGCTAACATAATGATGGTTCTTTAAAAACTTAGCACGATTATGTATATTTGTTTTGTTTTTATTATTATTATTATGAAGCGGTTGCATTTAAAGCGTGGCTAAGGCAAAGGTAACTTGCGACAAAAGACAAATTGAGTATTTAAGCACTTACAGTTCGTCCTTTCATAAGGAGTGAGTTGAGTCTTCTTTTTGCTAGAGTTGTTGGAGTTCGTCACATACCTTGCGTAAGCTAATTTCTTTTCCCAAATTGGATTTGATAATTTTCTGAGGGGTTAGTCTAACAAAGATAACCAGAATCTACTAAAGTATACTACTATCAGTCAAAAAATCAACCTAGACTTAATGTCCAACTCAATTTAAGAAGGCAATTTAATCTAAACACCATGTTTAATTTTAAAAGCCTTTAGAAATAAAAACAACACACCTTGCGGTTTCGGGAATCAAACTAAACACCATGTCTAACTTGAGCCATGAAATTAAACTAAGCATCATGTCTAAGGTGTATGAAGATATTTCAAAACTTAAGCATACTATAGCAAAACAGAGGTAGCATAAAAGTATTATAGAGATGAAGGGGTATGATTATGGTGAGACTAATATAATTATTCAAAAGTTAAAAAAAACCTTCTCACGTTCGATCATACTTACCTTTACTCACACAATTGAATTTGTGAGTTGTGTAGCTTCTTTATTCGTCACTTGAATTCTTGTGACGTCGACTTTGGGCAGAGTTCCAATGTTTAATGGTTCATGAAGTTCAGGTACCTTTGGATTCTCTTACCGTAGGTCGCTTTGGAAATATTAATCAATTACCACGCATAAGATAGACTAATAGACAATACACGGGTAATTACGTTTTAAGGAGAGGTGCTAAGTAGCAAATCCACACTTAGTATTCATCTATCAATAATCAAAAAGAGCGGCTATCAAAATCTTCCCTAAGAACGGCCCGAGAAATGCTTGTTGGTATTTGTTAACTTACAGAGAAATAGATCCGCAAGCGCCACGGATATCCAAAGTGAGCATTTCACCCGGGGAGGGTTTTAAATATCGAATCCACGAGGAAGATATGATAAACAATTCATTTGATTAAAGACGGTGATAGAAGACTAATGAGATTTGGTGGTTTAGCATTTACTTAAACAGGGTAAGCCAATAATAGATAATAATGATAAGGTATATGAGACGGTAGAGGTACACGTGGTGAGTATAGGATAAAATTAATTCCTAGTAAGATTAGGATTGGATTTATGACAAAGGTACAGTTCTTAAGTAGCATACAAAGAATATACAAAGTGTTTAGACAGGCATAGCATAAGATCATATATATATCAAAACCATAAATAAGAATGTGCACCCCGAAGATTACTTAAGAAAATCAAGAACGAAACAAGATATTCCCAAGAACCATTATCGACTAGTCTTATATACGGGGGATGGATTGCAAAGGACTCAATAGTCTTTGTCACCACTACGATCTACCACACGACCCTAAGCATATAAGGTGAATCCGCAAGTAAATTATATCTAAGCACCATGCTTACATACTTTCTACTACCTAGCACACTTTCGAGTAATATACTAGGAGCTCTACGAATAAGTGCTTTGAATTACCATGAATAATGAACATATCAAATATGCTATGACTAGAATAAAGTGTAAGTAGACTAATTGCATGCATAATAATGAAATAGCACAAAGGTGTATGAGAACAATAATAATATTGATCCATAGTGTAACTTACAGATCCAGAACCGGAGCAGACGCTCTCTCTTCTCTAAACTCTGACTTTCTATCTAAACTAGGCTCTAGATTAGAGCTATGAATTAGCTATCCTATCTCTTGGTGTCTCCTCTTCTTCTCCTGCCTTGGCTTCTCCTTGATCTACTTCTTAATGAACGTGAAGCTTTAGATCAAATTGGATTCTGATTGACTTGAGGGGGTCTTGGGCTGTTTATATATGGGTCTTCCTCTGTCTCTTCAGCTTCAACAGGCGAGTGGTATTAATCCCATGCTCCTACCAACGCTCTCGGATCAAACCGACCATAAACGACCGGATTAGATCGCGTCTTAGAGGCGGTTGAGGAAGGTTCGGAGACCGGGCAGACGTGGTCGCCAAGGCAGGCCGATCGGCCCGATATTTGGGCCGATCGGCCCGGGGGGCTTCCCTGCGGGTCCCGTCGTGCGTCGTGGCTTCCGGAGTCTTCTAGATGATGTTTTCTTCGGTGTCAAGTTTCGTTCACGTCGGGAGTAATCCGGAGCCTTCTAGACTTGTTTCGAGTTGGATTGCGTTTGCGTTACGTCGGTCGTATGCCACGTCATTTCGGCTTTTTTTTCGTTAAGTCCCCAGTAAATCACAACTTTACCAAAACTCATGGAAATCATTAGTAGAAATCCCTAATAAGGTTATCTAATTATATTTTAGTTCTTTTCCATGAATTGTTGATGCATAAAAATATGAGTTAGTGAGGGTCAACAAAGGACTAGTGTGATGACAATGTCCTCTTTAGATGCTCAAAGGTTGTTGTTGCTAGAGGCGCCCAACAGAATGAATCCTTTTTAAGGAGATCATGTCGAGGTCGTGCAATTGTGCCATAATCCATGATGAATTTTCTATAGTAACCCGCAAGTCCCAAGAAACCTCATAGTTCGGCGAGAGTTGTAGGTATTGACCAAGCGATCCTTCGCCTCAATTTTACGATGATCAACAACAACTCCAAAGATCGAAATAATATGTCCCCTCGGTAATCCGGTTGTGATTGCCCAAAGAGGCATTTAGATTTCTTTAAGAAAATGTTGTGCGATGTTAGTACCTTGAAGATCTCTTCCACATGTGAGAGATGTTTAGTCCGAGGATTTGCTAAAAATCGAATATCATCGAAGAAAACCAGCACAAACCGGTGATAGCCTGAGCGGAGATCTAGTTTGGTGGAGAATTTCGCACCTTCTAACTCATCCAACAATTTATTGGAAATTTGTCTTTTAAAGTATTACTATTGAGCTCCCGATAATCAACGAAATTGCCAAGTTTTGTCATGTTTCTTAACAAGAAGGACGGATGATGAAAATGGCGAAGTGCTATACCCGATAATACCTTGAGAGAGCATGTCGAGCATTGGCGTTTCTAGTTCATTCTTCTGTATCGAGGGTAGAGGTAAGGTCGAACAACTGTTGGTTTAGTAGGATCCTTAAGATGAATTCGATGGTCAAAGCGACGCTGAGGTGGGAGTCCCGAAGGCACTTTGAAAAGCTGTTGGAATTTGCATAGTAGAGGTTCTATTGGTGCATCGAAGAAAGTATATGAATACCCGGTGGAGGGTATGTTTCTTTAGAGAGACTATGCCATGTGATCGGTTTTCCTTTGCTTTGAGAATTTCATAATGAGCTTATTAAAATTCCAAATAATATTTCCCAGAGAGCTCGGCCATTCCACACCCAAGACAACATTATAGCCACCCAATTTAATGCTAAAGAAATCTGGTTTGAAACTTTCAAAAGTAGCAATAGAAAATTCAACATCATCATACCTCCCAACATTTGTTATATGTTGGCCATTAGCAAATGACTTCGGAGAGGTCGATGTGAGGTAGAACTTGGTAAATCCAAATTCAGAGTCCAAAAAATTGTGTGTTGAGCCAGAATCCAATAAAGCCAATAAATTGATACCATTTATATTGATAAATAATTGCATAGTAGGACAAGTAGATATGCCAGTTAATCCATGGAATGATATTTGAACATCTAAATATCGGCGATGATTTACCTTTGAGTTCTATCGACGTGATCTTTGTATAGAGACGTCTATCCGGTGCTATAGCAGTCTCCATATCGTGGTTGGTGCAGTTGGACATCTCTCGAATCGAGAGGTGCTAACCCAAAGCAATATATAACATGACCTGTTATTTTGGGGAGAGGTGTTGTACCTTGTTCAGTGTTGCTGTGAATTTATTTGTGTAATTGTCCAAATCTCCCAGTAGGTGTGAGGCTGTCAAATCACCAAGATGATTATGTAGTGGAGATCCAAAACCTGTTAATAGCTGCAGAAAATTCTGGCCAAGCTGGTTGACCCACTTCATTTTCCCAACGAATAAACCAAGATAATGTGTTCCCTTGAAGATGGAACGAAGCAATTTGGATCATTATCTTTGATTCCTTGAGCGAGAAAAAATTTATTGCATTTATACGACCAATGAGAAGGATCTCCTTTACCATCATACTCCGGAAAAACAGTTTTAAATTATTGCCGGGTCCGTCTAGGGATTTCTAGAGAAATTTTGGGGGAGTCTACGTGTTGTTCTTGTCTATAGGGATTTTTGGAGGGGTTTCGTGGTGCTTCTCGTAGGAATTTTCGAGGAAATTTCGTAGCAATTCTCGCATGAATTTCGGGCCTGGTTGTTTTGGGGTTTGTGGGTCGGAGCGTGGCGGATGGTGAACTCATCGTTGTCCACAGATCGAAGAGAACGCTTGAGGGCGGAACGCACTTAGCCGACGATCGGGACGACTTCGCCTCCATGGCTGAGATGTAGTTGTTGATGATGCCGTTGACGCCCTCCATGAACTTCTTGCTCCAAATGAGGCCATTGGATCGTCGGTCTCCGGATACCAATCTGTCACAACCCGTTTTCCGGCCAACGCGAGGGGAAGACGGAGGAGATGACGAAGCGTGGAGGTCGTTGTCTCGGCGGCGAAGGGGGCAGCGCGGGCAGCGGCGCGACGACGTGGCAGGGGCACGGCGTGGGCGGTGTAGGGCACGGCGACGGCGGCGGCGGCGGCAAAAGCGGCGGCGGTGGCGGCAAAGGCGAGGAGAGCCGGAGAGCTAGATAGGTAGGGTTAAACCCTAAATTTTTCTTGATTGATTGTCTCACGATACTTGCCCCCATATTTAAATGAGGGGTTTATAATTGCTAACGGGCCAAGCCCGTTAGTCTTTTCTAGCTTACTTTAATTTAACTAAATAAATTTACTAATAAAGCTATATAATAATTAAATATTCAGCCACTCCGCTTATCGAGGCGACTCGCCGATTGAGTGTGATGTAACACGGTCTCCAAAGTTTAAACTTTGACTTCTTTTTATATAAAAAATTTATAAAAAAATTATATATGTATGCTTTTATAAAAGTATTTTTCAAGACAAATATGATTTTCACATTTCTAAACTCAACGACTTAAAAGTTATTCATGATTTATGTTCCCAATGTTTGACCCAAACCTTTTCCAAAATATCTTCCTTTTCAAATATGGAGTAGTAGCAACTATTTTTAATATGGGAGGGGACCACCGACCAGCCACCCACCGCCCCTAGCTATGGTCATTTTTGACAATTTTTGCAAACTAGAAACAACGACCTCTCTCTCTCTCCCTAGTGACTCTCTTTGCTCTACCACGCACTACACTATCACTTATAGTTGTAGATTCCGCTTAGGTTCCCCACATATTATACAAAAACCGAAAGTGTAAATTGTTTGTTAGAGGCCCTAAACATTGTCGACTACAAAATTTCATAACTTTTGGAGATCTATGATTTTCATTTAGGAAGTTTCTCCATTCGAGGTCGATTTCACAAAATTTAAATTTCAAGTTTGAGATATTCAAACGTAGTTTTGGATGATAAAATGATTCAAATCAAAAATTTGTCAACTAGAAAGTTCCATAAACTTTTGAAATCTACAATTTATGATTTAGGAAGCTTCTCCATCCGAAGTTGTTTGAAAAAATCAAATTTTAAATTTTTTGAAATTCGAACGTAGCTTTACATAACATGGTTGATTTCAAATCAAAAAGTTGCCAACTATAAAGTTTCATATCTTCTTACCTAGTGATCGATAAAATACACTTTCGGCAAAGAGTAGGGTTCCGATAGCGGCGATTCAAACTGGCGTTCGGTATTTACCGAACCGATCGGTACAAGATGCCGGTTCCCGCACAAATTCGGTTCTCGAGAGAATAGGTACCGATCGGTTTTGTCAAAAGTAGGAACCGAGGGATTTCGGTTTCGGTAATTTGGTTCAGTTTCGTATTTACCAAAAATACCGAACAGATCTCAAAGAGGGATGTGAGCAGGAGAGCAGGAGACTTCTACTTCGTTGGTCAGCTCTGCCATGGCCGACGGGGCAGAGGTGGCCATCGGTGGCCGCGCGAGAAAGGTGCGCGGGAGCGCTGAGTGGGGGGCCTTGCTCGCCGGTCGACCTGGGACGCGGCGTCGGGCGTGGCGCCAAGAAGTGAGCAGCGGTCGACGGCGCCCTGGCAAAGCGGCGCCGCACCCGGCGGTGGAGGAGAGTTAGTTGTGGTCATTCCCACCGCCGCGGCTCTCTCGTGGAGTCGGGGTGGGGGGCGCCACTTTCCGGTGGGGTCAGGTCGGGCGGGGATTCACGGGGAGCGGGAGCTAGGTTTTCACTCGCCGGGCTTAGTGGGCTCTTGGGCTGATTCACGTTATTTTCACTCGAGCCCGAATTCGTTCCTATTTCGTAATTCGGTAAACCGAGCCATGGAACCAAAATACCTCGGTGAATTCGTTTTTGAGAACCCGAACCGAATAGCAACCGAATTTTTCGATTTCGGTTCGGTTTTGGTATTTTTCGTTCAGTACTTTCGGTTTTCAGTTTTTCGTGCCAGCCGAAGCGACGATGATTGAATACATCAATGAGAATTGATATATTGCTTGTTTGAGATAGTTTTTTCAAGAAAGAAGAGTTGTATTAGATAAAAGCTGGGTACATCAACATGTTAAAAGCACTCTGGATTACAGTACAAATATTTAGAAATTGATTTTCCTCTAAATTGTACCCACGCTGTGAATAGCTCCGGATCTCGAAACCAAACCGGTATGACACTTTCTAGTATGAATGACCGCGATAGGTAAACACTTTCGGCAAAAGGCCCGAGAACATATGCCCAACAAATGACCGCCAATATTGGTGGAGTTGAGAAACTTTTTTTCCGGTGTCTTCCTTCTTCTTCTTTTTGCCACCGAAGATGTGGAAGACCGATCTGAAACTTTTTCTCCCAAATCCTTCATCGTGGTTAGATCTAACCAAAATAAAACAAAGAAAAGACCGGAAAAAATTATTCCATGGCGGCAACACCATCTCTCGCCTAGATGTCGCCGTCCGAAATAAAAGTCTCCATAGTCCATGTCGTCATGCCCATGAGGATGCTTACGCCGCAATTGTCGCCCTAATCTTCAACAAAGCCGGCATGTAGAAAACGATTCTACCCTACCCTCTCACCGTTGTCGGAGAGGAGGAGATAAATCCCTAAAACCAAGAACCTTAGCATGGAGAGACCCTAACCTTAAGGACTCAATTTATTGAAAAAAAGCTTATGAAAAACGATGAATCCTTACTCCCTCTAGCAGTCTAGCCTCCTTCGCTGTGCCGAAGGAAGGAGAGGGAGTGGGACCAATGATGGTGGAGCAGAGAGGCGGCGGCGGAGGCGCGAGACTCGCGAGGTCAGAGTAGTGGCCCGTACCCCTATGTGCATGGAATAAGGTTCTTGACTCCTCGTTGCGCCGCATGCATGGTCATAAGGCCAGTCTCAATGGGAGTTTCACGGATGTTTTATGCACATTAAATAGGGTGACACATCAGCAGGAATTCACTTTTTGCATGAAACTATGAGGAGAGAGAAGAGAAAAGTTTCACCATGATGAAACTCTTGAGCGTTGTTTCCTAGGTGTTGGAAACAAAGTGTGAAATCCCTATTGAGACAAAAAATAGTGTTTCATCGTGGAGTCCATAGATGGAAGAGTAAATATGAGTGGGTAGAAAGAGAGGCCGTGGGACCTGTGAGCCTATAAAAGCGTGCAATGAAACTGTGTATTGAGAAAGACATCTATTTCATGTCAACGTTTCACATCTTGGAAACCGGAAGGTGAAACGCTCCATTAAGACTGGCCTAATAAGATCCCTGATCCAAAAATATATACACATCAGATATATATAGATAGCAATCGAACCGTCCTTGTTTGCTTGTTTCCGCTTTCCAATGGCTCTTCTTACCTAGTTTCGCCGCCTTAACGTGTGTGGTTACAAAAGCATGGGGCACAGAACGAACGCAACGCGGCGCCCGAGATAGGCAAATCTATTATAGCATGGGACGCCGAACTAGAATTCCGGATCGACGTAGCTGCGCGATGGCCTCGGGCGGACCTCCCCGTGGATCTCGTGGAGGATATCTTCCTCCGCCTCGGCGTCGCGGCCGACCTCGTCCGTGCCTCCTCCGCTGCCTGACCGCCTTCCGCCGTGTCCTCTCCGACGGCCGTTTCCTCCGCCAGCGTCAGGGTCCCTGCAGGGGCTGCGACGGCCCACCCGTCCTCGGATTGCTCACCGTCGCGGCGGTGCCAGCGTGGGATTCGTTTCAACCGCCGCCGCCGCCGCGGTGCTCGCCGCAAGGCAGCTTCAAGCGCCGTCGCATGCGCCTCGGCTTGTGTTGAAATAATTAGGCAATTTCGAGATTAATTCCAAAATATAAATCATGACAAATAGATGAACTAGATTAAACATGTTTAAATTACTAGCATGACAGATCAAGATATCGCATATACTAGCGGGGACAGATCATGGACATAATAACTAGTGTAAACTGAACTTGTACACTAGATATGTTTATACCGGCCGACGTTGAGGACAACGTAATGAAGAGGTTCCCGAAAGCGACGCCGAGGTCCTCCGTGTCATTTGTCGCTGTCGCCGATCGGGCGGCCGCCGCCAAGAAATCGAAGAAGCCGCCGATGAAGACGGCGTTGGGACGGTCCTCCGCTTGTCCTTCCCGGAAGACGAGCCGCCGCGACGAAGATCGGGGAGCCGCCGCGCGAAGAGCGCTTCCCAAAACCTTATTCGCCTTCTCCCCGCTGCAGGATCGCAAAGACGAGGGTTTCGAGACCTGCCGCCCGCCGTATTTGGTGCACGCAAGCAATCGGGCTGGAGTAGCTACGGCGGCGCAACAACAAGAAGAGGCGAAAACTCTATCTCAATTCTCTGGAGTTGAGAGATTGTCCATTCAAGGGACTCCTCTTCTCTAAACTAAGATGAGATATCAGATCTATGATTTTTGGCGTGGCGGTAGGCTGCTTATATATCCCGAACATCGTGTCGCGATCATGATCAGTTTAGGACTCTCTACTCGAGTCGATTCGGGACTCTGCGGCTTGAAGACCAAGATTACCAAAAATAGAATGGGCCTTTGAGATCTCTCTAGGAATTTCCGAATTTGTTATTGGGCCAAGCCCATCTAAATTCCAACAATCCCCACCGGATCTCAAATACTCATTTAGAGTTTTGTCAATTCTCGCCGCCATTTAATATACCAAGATTTCGGCGTAGACCGTAAAGTTGAACTTCGCCTAGGTCCTTAAGCTACACTTATTCACAACTTGAACAATGGACTACGCCTTGAATTGCAAGTTTTGTGCGAACAAGCTTTACTTAAAGCCACACTAGTACCCGACCGCTGTAGCCTTACCCCGTGGGTGGAGCATATACGTCATACTCCCTCGGTCTCTTCATGAGCTTATGGAGACCACCCAAGTCTCATAGACTCGACGACGTTTAATAGTCAAACTCATATAGGTATGTTCTTTTTCAAGAATGCTCAGTAGGATCGCATCTTCGCTTGTTAAAGCCAATAGAATATATTAAGGCATTAGCCAACCCGCCATACAAAGTGCCTCAACGCATTTGAGAGTTATTGCATCTTCACTTAGAGAGGGTTATAAATATACTCTCCTCGGTTTACCAATAGCTTGTTCTTCCCGGATCCTTAGTCACGGGATCTCCGATCAAAAAGGTTGGGTTACTACTACTATAAACTCATATGGGTCTCATACCCATCTCCCTTGATGCAATTTCTATCACATTACGTGATAGCCCTTTAGTAAAAGGGATCTCGCGGGTTTTTTTGTCATGCTACGTATATAAGATACGCTTATTACTCCCGGAGTTTCTCAACTTCCCGACAGTCTTCAAGCGTCTTTTTAACGTGTCTTGTTGACTTTGAATTATCCTTAGCACTATTCACTTTAGTGATCACCGTTTGATTATCACAGTTCATAAGGATAGCCGGTGCCGTTTTTCAACCACCGGCAAGTCGGACAAGAGCTCACGCAGCCACTCTGCCTCTGTAGATCTCGCTTTCTAAAGCGATAAGTTTACGCTTCCATGGTTGATTTAGTCTAAATAGTCCATTTTACAAGACCTCCATGACACCGCGCCACCTCCAAGAGTAAATACATACCCACTAGTAGCGTAGATTTGATCAATATCGATATCCAGTTCGCATCACTATATCCCTCTAGCACAGCTGGGTGCCCGGAATAGTGTATGTCATAACTTATTGTACCTTTAAGATAGCACAAGACCCTCTCTAGTACATGCCAATGATCATCACCCGGGTTGGACATATACCTACTCAACTTGCTCACAAAGAAAAGAGATATCCGGTCTAGTTGCATTTGCTAGATACATGAGTGAACCAACAACTGAGAGTACTTCAACCGATCTTTAGTACTCTTCTTATTTTTCCGCAATGTCACACTAGGATCATAAGGTGTTGGAGAAGGCTTTCTATCCATAAAACCAAAACGGTTCAGGACCTTCTCAACATAGTGAGATTGCGACAATGTAATCCCACTCTCTTCCTTAATTAGCTTAATGTTTAGAATTACATCGCCTCTCCTAGATCTTTCATGTCAAAACTCTTAGACAAGAAAGACTTGACTTCATTGATCACATCAATGTTGGAACCAAAGATTAGATTATCATCAACATATAAACATAATATAACAGATTCGCCTCCACCATGTCGATAATACACACACCTATCAGCCTCATTAACAGCAAAGCCCGCACTAGTTAAAGTGGAGTCAAACTTCTCATGCCATTGTTTAGGTGCTTGATTCAAGCCATACAAAGATTTCAATAACTTGCATACCTTTTGCTCTTCACCTTTTACTACAAATCAATCAGGCTGATCCATGTAAATCTCCTCACCCAACTCTCCATATGAAAAAGTGTCTTTACATCCATTTGATGAATGATCGGACCATATGAGGCGACCAAGGATAGTAGTGTTCGAATAGTGGTCATTTTAGCAACAGGTGAGTAAGTATCAAAGAAAACCTCGCCCTCCTTTTGAGTATAACCCTTTGCCACAAGCTGACCCTTGTACTTGTCAATAGTACCATCAGGTCTAAGCTTCTTCTTGAACACCCACTTACATCCAATTGGTTTACAACCAAATGGTAGATCAGATAGCTCCCAAGTTCCATTAGAAAGAATCGAGTCCATCTCACTATGAACAGCTTCTTTCTAATCATCTACATCTGGGGATGCATATGCCTCTGAGATAGAGGTGGGAGTATCATCCACAAGGTACACAATGAAATCATCACCAAAAGATTTTGCAATCCTTTGTCTCTTGTTCCTCACGGGAACTTCATTGTCATCCTTCTCAAGTGGTTGTTCAAATGACTCAACAGGTATTCGATAGGTATAGTATCACCAGGAGCTAATTCAGTAGAAAATCTAACATTGCTACGCATATATTTCAAAGGAAATATATTCTCAAAAAATGTAGCATCACGAGATTCAAAGATAGTATCTACAAGCATCATCAATTAACGTCATGAAATATCTCTTTCCACCTTTAGTCAACACACCATTCATCTCACATAGATCGAGAATGTATGAGTTCTAGAGGTGCCAAGTGTCTCTTCTCCTGCCTTATGAGGCTTTCGAGGTTGCTTAGATTGCACACAACTATGGCACTTAGAACTTTTGGCAATAGTGAAACTGAACTAACTTCAAGCTAGATAAATGTGACATCAAACCAAAGTTCACATGACATAAACGAGAATGCCAAACACTTGAACTATCATTTATTGTGCCACAAATATGATTCACCGACTTATTATGTTCTTCTAAAGATAGTGTTGTCTCCACGGAATCTTCTCTTTTCTCTAGAGATATTTCCCCGAGGCGATCCAACAAGAACCCGTAACATCTTAGCCTCAAGCGAGCATGGCCTTAACTCGCCACCTCTTTTATATGTGCACTAGAAAACTTTTCTAGTCTCAAAGACGTCGGTGAAAACAGCCATAGTTAAATCAAGAAAAAGCCTATGATAAGGTTTTTGGATTGTTGAAATAATTAGGCAATTTCAGATTAATTCCAAAATATAAATCATGACAAATAGATGAACTAGATTAAACATGTTTAAATTACTAGCATGACAGATCGTATATATCGCATATACTAGCGGGACAGATCATGAACATAATAACTAGTGTAAACCCAACTTGTACACTAGATATGTTTATACGGCTGACGTTGAGGACAACGTAATGAAGAGGTTCTCAAAGCGACGCCGAGGTCCTCCAGTGTCATTTGTCGCCGCCGTCGTCGGCGGCCGGGCTCTTTAAGAAATCGGAAGAAGCTATCGATGAAGACGGGCGCTGGGACGGTCCTCCGCTTGTCCTTCCCGAAGACGAGCCGCGGAGATTAAGATCGGGAGCAGCCGGCAAGAGCGCTTCCCAAAAACCTTATTCGCCTTCTCCCGCTGCAGGATCGCAAAGACGAGGGTTTCGAGACCTGCTCGCCCTCGGCCGGCCGGTGCACGCAAGCAATCGGGCTGGAGTAGCTACGGCGCAACAACAAGAAGAGGCTTAAAAACTCTATCTCAATTCTTCCGGAGTTGAGAGATTGTCCATTCAAGGGACTCCTCTCTAAACCAAGATGAGATATCGATCTGTGATTTTTGGCGTGGCCGGTAGGTCGCTATATATCCCGAACATCGTGTCGCGATCACGATCGGTTTAGGACTCTCTACTCGTGAGTCGGGCTTCAGACTCTCTACTCGTAGTCGATTCGGGACTCTGCAGCCTTGAAGACCAAGATTACCAAAAATAGAATGGGCCTTTGAGATCTCTCTAGGAATTTCAATTTGTTATTGGGCCAAGCCCATCTAAATTCCAACAGCTTGTACTCCTCTTTCCTCTCAGACCAGACCGACCATGGCTGGTACGTCCACGACGGCCGCGTCCTCCTCTCCCCGGGCGACGCCTCCACCTGCGTGTCGCCCATCTCGTACCTTGTGGTCTATGACCCTTGCACCGCAAGCATGTTGAGGTCCCTCCCATCCCCAAAGACACTATGGCCTGTACGTGTACAGTGCAGGGTTCATTGCACTGTGACTGCCAGTTCGGCCCTTTCCTAGTTCCGGCCGACGACGAGGATGATTTATCGTTCCGGGTGATGTGCACGGTGCTGTCCGCAGACTTGGAATACACCAAGACCAAGCTCCAGACCTTCATCTACTCCTCTGTCACCGGACAATGGCGTGGCGTGGCGTCTCTTAGCGATGCAGACTATGAACCTCTGGATCGCCTCTTCTCCATGGAGCGCAACTATGCCCACGGCTGCTTCTACTGGGTGGATTCTCACTACTACCCCAGTAAAGATATGCTCATGCTTGACATGAACGAGAGGAAATTCTCTGTCGTTCTCCTCCCGCACGGAACCAAGCGTAAACTTAAGACTGTTGTGAAGGCCGCAGCTGAAGACAGCAGGATTGGCTTGCTTGTTCTTCGTAACCAGAACGAACACTACATGTTAGACCTCTACACTAAGGCCTTTGGCAGCGCAAATGATTGCTTGCAATGGCGACACGATGCTGCAATCACCTTGTTAGGTTCTTATGTGTGGTTTTTTGGTGGTGCGGCCGATCAGGACTACGCACTCCTACAAGGGATTCCACGAGACGAGTACGAGGCCTGGAATCGGAGCAAGTTTACCGCGAGGAGGACACCAAGAAACGCACACTATTTCACGGTGGAGCTCAAGACGTTGAGGGTTGAGCATCTATGTGTGTCAGAATTCATCAACGCCGAACCTGCTTTCCTGTATGCAAGCTTTCCACCGCCGTTTGCACTGCCAAGTTTATGAAATATACTGTATGCAATGATCAGACGTTCGTCCTTGTTTTAGTCCATCAGCTGGTGTAGTGGTTGAGTTATTATATTGTGTCATGCGTGTGGTCGTCCTACTTAGAGCATGTATAGCCTACATGGGGCTTGTTATCTGCGCGTTTTGTCTACTTCATAGTTTATATGTGGACAAGTCAACATACAATTTGTACAGTTAGTTCTGTATTTAACCATCTGCAAACTGTTTAATACTTCGGAGATCACGAATTCTTACACACCCTCTTTGGTGAGAGATTTTTAATTAGAAACTCTTTGAACAATTTCTAAATCCATAATTCAAGTTTTTTTTTTTTTTTTGTCTGTTTATTAGTTGTTTGTTCACCTCGAGTTGTAGGGAAGGCCCTCCCCAGGTCTTCGCCTTAAGTTCTGCAATGGTCATGAGGCACCCCACCCCCCGCCGCCCTCCTCCCCCCCCTCCCTCCACTACCGCCGCAGGCGACCTCCACGGCGAAGGGGAGAGTGTACCGAGCGCCCTACGAAGCGCCGATAAGAGTCTCCCTCTACCGAGAGCAATTGTCGGAGAAAAGCTCTCGGTAGAGATTACTCTACCGAGAACCCTACCTTCGGTAACTCGGGCGCCCTCGGTAGTCCGCCTCTACCGAGAGGCTTCGGCTCCGCAAAGAACCACCCTCGGTGGAGTTGACGCCCCAGCGTCTGACCTCGTCGACGGCGCCCCTGCCGTCAACACTACCGAGCGGGGTAGGTTGGTGCTCGGTAGAATATGGTCATTCTATCGAGCGCTAGTATGCATGCCCTCGTTAAACATATTTTGCCGAGAGACTTGGCCATGGCTCTCGAAATTGACCATAATTTTTATTTTGTTTTCTGATTTCTCATTCCACCTTGACAAACACAATTTAAAACAAATCACATATATATCACATCCATACAAACTTGCATAATTAAAAACATGCATTATTTAGAACAAGTCACATATATATCACATACAGACAAACTTGCATAATTTAAAACATGCATAACTTAAAACACGTCACTACAATCAAAAAATGTTCTACTACAACTACAAGTTCAATACAAGGTCTACTACAACTCTTCACTACAAGTTTCCCGGTTCCTTCCGGTTTTGAAATAACCGGGTGAAGTGTAGGTTATCGATGTTGAAAGCACAGATCTCCGAAATGTAAAACAACGTTCTAACTAATACATCCTCCTTTGCTTCACAACTACGACGACATGGTGTGTCGACGATGGTTAACCGAGCTAGACATGTCAATGGGTCTCGAATCTTGCGGGCAACCACCTTTGCCCGATATCCATCCGTAGTGAGTGTTGGCATTGGATTAGCCCAGTCCAAACATAACCCAATGCCAACATTGCTTGTGTTAGAATTGATGCATAACTACACCCAACGTAGGTTAAGTCATACACGAACTCGTAATTATTGGAAAAAAACAAATTATGAGAACATATCGAGATTACCATATCATTTCTATATATAAGCTAGGTGATAAATTAACATATCAAGATTACCACATCATTTTGGTTCATCCGAAGCAGGTTTGCGACCAATCCCGCAACATCATCCCTCATGTTGCTACTATTAGTCGTCATCAAGTAAAGAGGAGGATGTGGGGAAAAGTGTACCCAATTTCTTCAATCTTGTGTACACATCCCATGAAAGCATATTTTTGTGCAACCGACTGGCTAGTCCCAAGTGGTGCTTTCATTCCAAACCCTCGAGATTTGTATAGGAATTCTAGTTCTTCTCCTCAAAGCGTATGGAAAAGCTAAGTCGACATTGGATTTGTCAACCCAATTGACTATTAAGATCATGATAGTGCCGACGTCCACTTGTTGAACCCCAAAGTACGAGAGATAGTGTTTAAGCCAAGTGATTTGGTCAATTGGTCGCGCAATACATTTAAAATTCATATAAATGGCAAATATACATCTACAAATATTTGACAAATTAATTATACAAATACTTACTATTATTGGAATATTTTTTCGCTATGGTGGGCAAACATCTTGGATCAGTGGTCAAATCCAGGGTCGATTACATGACCACTTTGAAACCTATGACTTCCGACGGTGGAAGATTACGCCCGACCATCTAACAAAAAGATACAAAAATTAGTTTTATTTTTTTGACAACATAACTACTACTAACATTATATAGCACAACATTTATTATTACAAAGAGATAATAGAAATATATACGAGAACACGATCGATAGCGGTGGAGGGCGTGGATGGCCGGCAGCTTGACGTCGAGGTGGGAGTGGTGGTGGTGGCCGACATTGGTGGGGGTGGCGGTGGTGGTGGTGGCGGTGGTGGCGGCCGACGTTGGTGGGGGGGTGGGTGGTGGTGGCGGCCGGCGTTGGGGGGGGTGGTGATGGCCGGGCGTTGGTGGGGTGGCGGTGGTTTTGGGGGCCGGGCATGGGCGGGCGGTCTTTGGCGTTGGTGGCGGCCGTGGTGGTGGTCGGCGGTGGTGCGTGGGACGGTTGTCCTAGGTTTCAACCATCATTTGAGCCAAGGTCAATGAAACCGTATCAAAAAACAATTTCACATGTCTCCACATACGATATCACGACAACCAAACAAGTTTCATGATTTTTCAACTTCGTTTGGATCTATCCCTAGATGAGGCCTCATATTGCACTCACAAATATGAATATCATTTTTCCATTCATGTCTCCCCTATATTCGAATGGCTTCTTGTTCAATTTGACTTATAAAAGAAAATTCAATGAAAAGAAATGAAATCAAAATATATACTATATAGTTTTGAAAAGATCTCAAATTTGGACATGAGCTATGAGGCATTGTATAAACCACACCTAAAAAAAATTTAGATCCCAAATTCCAAAAAAAGAGGTCATTTTCTTGAGAGCAAGTATATTGGCACTTTCGGCAAAAGTGTTTCTTGAGGGCCCGGCATCCCGGCACTTGGTAAACCCGCCGACACTCTACCGAACAGGACTCCACCCAGAGTGCCCTTCCAAAGCGGCCCCTCGGAAAGGCCCTAACCTGGGAGGGTCGGGACTTATCCATCCCCCCACACACTCTTCTCTTATCCATTCCCCTACTCTTCTCACTCACACACACACACACACAGTTCACACTCGCCTGGTCGCCGCGTCGTCGCCTCGCGCCCCCGCGCCATCCCGTCCGTGCGCCGACGCCCCCCCGCGTCAATCCGGCAATACGCGCTTCTCGCCTCAACCGCCCGTTTGCGCCGCCGCCAGCGGCACCTGGCCCGGCGCCGCCACCCGCCCACTGGGCGCTTCAAGGTGCCGTCTACCCGCCCGCCCCGCCCTGCCGCCTCACACCGCGCCCGCGCACAAGAAGGGAGCATGATGGAGGGAGTAGGGAAGGGGGGAAGATGAAGGAGGAGGGGAAGAGGAAGAGGAGGGAGAAGGAGAGGGAAGGAGGAGGGGAAAAGGAGGGGCCTTGCCATCCCGCGACCACTCCTCGCCCTCGGGTCAAGACTCCCGGCCGCCCACCACCCCACCCCCCATCTGGCCGCAAGAAGGTAACGAGGAGGAGGGACCACGCCACGCGCAGTCGCCCTCACACCGCCGGCCGTTCCTCCCCCCCACCGCCCCCCTCCGTCCGAGAAGGTAAGGATTCCCATCAATTTTAGCCCCGACGTCAAAGGTGAAAGGTCCTAATGGCTAGAGGGGGGGTGAATAGCCTATTAAAAATTCTTGCAACAACACTAAGGAAACCGATTAGTAAATAAGATGTATGAAGCTAACAAAAGCGAAAGCTACTGAACTAGCTATGCAAGCCACAAGACAAATATAGCAATTCTAATATCTCTAAGTCCACACGAAAGTGCTAGGTCACTAGTTTACTCCTAGGTGAGCAAGATAATCTAACTAATTTTACCACTAGGAGCTAAACTACACTAGTCAACTAAACAACCTATGGAAAGCTACACAAGTAAACTAGAGAAGGTAATGCAAAGAGATTAGAATACAATACCACCATGAGTGTAGAGGTTGTTGCCAATCACCGTGTACAATGAGAAATCTCCAACGAGCACAAGACAATAGACATGATGATTTTTCACCGAGGTTCACGTGTTTTGCCGGCACGCTAGTCCCCGTTGTGGCGATACACCCACTAGATGTTCCACAAGCTTAATGGCCGGTGCCAAATCCCCGGTGGGAGCTCAATGAAACAATCACTAGAGGGGATCCACAAGCCACGAGCAATCCACTAGTGATGCCTTCCTTTCGCGAATCTCCCGTGGGGAAAGGCTCAACCCCCTCACAAGTCCACCGGTGTGGCCTCGAACAATCCTGGGCCGAGCTCAACACCACCACGAACTCCAAGCCGCTAGGGAACCAAGCAAATTTCAAGGGAAACAAGAAATCTTCAATTGCAATCACAATCTAGTGCCACAAAATCGAATCACAAATGCATGCACTAGGGTTTTCCCCAAATCCTCTCTCAAATAAGCCACAAGCTAGGAGAGGAGAGGAGAGGAGGAGATGCTCTTCAAGCTCACAAGATCCAACACTTTTGAGGCTCTCAATTTCTCTCTTAAGGTTGGCACCCAAGATTTTTGAGAGAAGAGAGGAGAGGGAGCTTGCTCTTGGCTTTTCTTGTTCTTCGGTTGAGAGAAAGAGCCAGGGAGAATAATGAGTGAGAGAGGGAGAAAGAAAGGGGGAGGCGTTGGCTTTACCAGCACAGCCGGCCGTTCCCTCAAACAACGGTCATCTCCACTCACAGGCTGACAAGCGGGCCACCGTATGCCTGGCTCCCACACGGGTCACACGCTCCAGCACGCGCTGGGCACACGCGACCAGGTGCCGAAGCAGCAGGCAGGAAGCAGCAGTGGGTGCTCGGCAGCAAACCAATCCTGGTTCGAAAGCACAACAACAACGGGTCCCACATGCATGTAGAAGGGCCCCACACGGTTCTCTCGCGGGCGCCTGGCAATGAGCGAACAGCAACATCTCACGACGAAACAAAGGACCTGCTTCTCTCTTTCGAAGTCAACTATGCATGCATGCAAGGATGGGCCCCACGGCTGCTCAAAACTCTCACACACACGCGTGGTGTAACAACAGCCTCCTGTCTATTCCTGGCGCATGGTCCCCACTAGGCAGTGGTTGCATGTGCACAAGCACTCCATCCCTCACGCCGTCGACACAAGAATTTCCAGCTCGGGCACCATCAAATTCTAGGAACACCTTCTCTGTTGAAACACTGGAAGGGGGGTCACTTCTTCCAACCACAGAGAGCCCTGCCCTGGAAATATCACTAGGATGAACAAGAAATTCCAGATGCAGCTCCTTTCTTCTTTTATTTTTCGTCCTTTTTAAGTGCAAACTTCACAAAATATTCCAAAATAAATTGTGGCACTTAAGTTAGCTTTTCACAAATAATTTTTCGGGATTATTTTCGTGCATCTCACCAGCGTCACTAAATGATAATTATATGCAAATGAGACTCACATTTAGTGGCACTAGATAACCATTGCAATTAAAGATTTCCCTCTTTATAGTCGGCTATCTATCCTATAATGTGATCACACTTTCTCCCAAGTGTCTTGATCACTTAAAACAAACCCTATCAAGTTATACCTTTGCCTTGATCTCCGGATTTTGCTTTTCCAACGCGTGAGCTCGATAATCCATCATGTGCACGCCTTAGTCCACCATGCTCCATCTTCCAAGTTGGGTAATCCTATCTTATGTCATATACTCAAAGCATAGGATTAATCCGCTAGTGGTTTCATCAATTATCAAAACCAAACAAGGAATTTCAATCTCCCCTTTTTGGTAATTGATGACAACCTTCACAAAGATATTAAATAAATTCAATTTGAACTTGAATTGCTTGTCCAAAGCATTTTGGTCATGAATCAAAGTTGGACAAAAATTTCAAGGTTCGGTTTTGGTAATAGTAGCTCCCCCTACATATGTGCTTCCATGTGTTTAGATCAATTTGGCACATATGTATGGATAGAAATTTTGGGGAGAGATACTAATACCAAAAAGAGATGCTAAGGTTCAAGAATACGGACCTTTGAAGCGTGATACCAATCGGAGTCCTTAGCATCAATGTAACTAGACAATCATCAAAACTCAACATACCCCGTGAGATCAACATTATAGGCTTAAATGTGAGCAATGTCTAGATACATCCTATGCATGCTAGTTGGTCAATACACCAATCAATTTTCAAAAACTAGCATACACCAAGCAATCATGTATATTGAATTTAGATTGCCCAATGCAACATTTCATCATGATATCATGATCATGCACATACAAATGCACAAATAGTCTATGAGCTTGCTCCCCTATTTGTGATAACCTTTCCAACATCTTTTGTGACTTATTTCTCCCCTTTGTCAACAATCACCAAAAAGGTGTAAAAGAGAGAAATCAAGTCAATCAAAGGATCAAATGTGGTCTCATCTAGATCACTTGCCTTTCCATGTATTCAAGTTTGAACCAAGGACAAGCTTTTTTTCACACCTCATATAAATAAGGGTTATCTTGCACCATGTTAGAATCCACATCAATAGCTCATTTTCTAGAATCAACACTAGGATTGCAAGCCCACAAACATGTCATATGCCACCACTAGTTCATAAAATCATTCAAAACAATAGTGGTACCACACATACATTGAAAACATTTGATTTTGCATGAATGAGCCTATTAACATGCATGATGTCTAGATGCACTAACAAGTCCTTAGCATAATATGAATGCCATGTCAAACAACTTTTACCTTGCTTGTTGTCGAAGGAGAGGCATGTCATATAAGTGGGGTGCATCAACTCAAGTTGGAGAAGTCAATAATGTTCAATTCTCCCTTTAGCATGCAAAACCTTTTCTCATCAAGTGGCTTGGTGAATATGTCGGCTAGTTGATCTTCTAATTGCCAATGCCCATGATACAAATGTCACCCTTTTGTTGATGATCTCTTATAAAGTGGTGCCTAATATCAATGTGTTTTGTTCTTGGATGTTGAACCGGATTTTGAGTCATCTTTCTAGCACTTTCATTGTCACAAAACAATGGAACCTTGTCAAATTTGAATCCAAAATCCTCAATGTAGACCTCATCCAAAGCAATTGAGTGCAACAACTTCCCCGCACTAATGTATTCGGCTTCCGCGGTAGAGAGAGCAACACTATTTTGCTTCTTTGAAGACCATGATACTAGTGACCTTCCAAGGAATTGACATGTGCCACTTGTGCTCATTCTATTTATCTTGCACCTCCATAATCGAATCCTAATATCCAATAAGCTCAAACTTGGATCCCTTTGGATACCAAAGTCCAACATCTTTTGTGCCCTTCAAGTACCTCAAAATTCTCTTAGTTGCCTTGAGGTGACTTTCTCTAGGGTCGAGATTGATATCTAGCACACATGCCCACACTAAATGCTATGTCCGGTCTTGATGCGGTTGCATAGAGAAAGCTTCCAATCATAGACCTATACTTCTTTTTGCTCAACCATGTTGCCACTAGGGTCGGGGTCTAAGCTTCCATTGGTTGCCATAGGTGTGGACATTGACTTGGCATCTTGTAGATCAAACTTCTTGATCATGTCCTTGATGTACTTGCCTTGACTAACAAATGTGCCATTCTTCAATTGCTTAATTTGGAGTCCAAGAAAGAATGTGAGCTCTCCAAGCATTGACATTTCAAACTCATTGGCCATCATCTTAGCAAACTCTTCACAAAACTCTTGGTTGGTTGACCCAAAGATAATGTCATCAACATATATTTGCAACACAAACAAGTCATACCCAATCTTCTTGGTGAAGAGAGTGGTGTCCACCTTTCCCATCTTGAACCCTTTAGAGAGGAGAAAATCTCTCAACCTCTCATACCATGCTCTAGGTGCTTGTTTCAATCCATACAAAGCCTTCTTCAATTTGTAGACATGGTTGGGATACTTCTCATCTTCAAAGCCCGGTGGTTGTTCAACATAGACCAACTCATTTATGAATCCATTCAAGAATGCACTCTTCACATCCATTTGATAGAGTTTGATATCATGTGCACAAGCATAGGCAAGCAAGATTCTAATTGCTTCAAGTCTAGCAACCGGTGCATAGGTCTCTCCCAAAGTCAAGACCCTCTACTTGTGTGTACCCTTGAGCTACTAGTCTTGCCTTGTTTCTAACCACAATTCCATCTTGATCTTGCTTGTTCTTGAAGACCCACTTGGTTCCAATCACATTGTAGTCCTTTGGCCTTTCCACCAATTCCCAAACATCATTCCTCTTGAAGTTGTTCAACTCTTCATGCATAGCATTTATCCAATCTTCCTTCTCTAGTGCCTTCTCAATATTCTTCGGTTCTTCTTGAGACACAAAGGCATGGTGAGCACAAAATGATGCCAATCTTCCTCTAGTGCATACTCCACTATTGATGTCACCCATGATTTGATCAATTGGATGATCTCTTGCAATGTTGGTAGGTTGCATCACTTGCACTTGATGACTAGGATGAGTTGATGGACTAGCTTGTTGCTCTTGATCTTCATCTTGAGTCCCACTAGTTCTTGCTTCATTGTCTCCAATCACAACCGAAGTGGTTGGCAATGGAGTGTCATCATCATCACCAACTTGCCTAGGCCGAATGTCACCAATATCCATGTTTCTCATTGCATTCTCCAAGTTGGAACCACTCGCATCATCATGATTTTCAACTTCACCTTGAGAGCCTTGGGTTTCATCAAATTCCACATCATGAACTTCTTCAAGTTTGCCACTACCCAAGTTCCAAACTCTATATGCTTTGCTTGTGGTTGAATAACCAACTAGGAACCCTTCATCACACTTCTTGTCAAATTTGCCTAATCTTGTGCCTTTCTTGAGTATGTAACATTTGCATCCAAAGACTCTAAAGTAACCAATGTTGGGCTTCCTTCCATTCAACAACTCATATGGTGTCTTGCCAAGCATACCATGGCAATATAGGCGGTTGCTACAACAGCAAGCCGTGTTGATTGCTTCGGCCCAAAAGGAATGACTCACATTGTATTCACTAAGCATTGATCTTGCCATTTCAATCAAGGTTCTATTCTTTCTCTCAACTACACCATTGGATTGAGGAGTATAGGTTGGTGAGAATTGATGTCCAATTCCAAGCTCATCACACAACTCTTCTATTCTTGTATTCTTGAATTCACTCCCATTGTCACTTCTAATCTTCTTGATGGATGTCTCAAATTCATTTTGAACCCTCTTGACAAATGTCTTGAAAAGCTCAAACACATCATTCTTGTCATGCAAAAAGAACACCCATGTGTACCTAGTGTAGTCATCAACCCACGTTTTCCTAAACGGTAAACGCTACACGGGCGGTGACCCTTCGTTTAGCGTTTAGGCTGTTTAGACGCCGTGTAGACGGCGTTTAAACGGATTAAACGGTTTTTGTACTGTAGCAAGGTTTTAGCAGTTTAAACAGAGTCTTAGCAGTTTAAACAGAGCTAAACATTGCATGGGACAGATGTTAGAGTCTCGCCCCCTCTTCCTCCTCAATCCCCATCCTAGCAATCCTCTCAGCCCTCTCTTCCTCCTCAATCCCCCCCCAATTGCGGCCCGTATCAATGTGTAGACTTCTGAGCAAAATCGATTGCATGAATGAGGATATAAGGAAAAGTGAGGGAACAGAGCATCACCGGGAGGCCGCCCGGTCCTGGCTGCCGTCGAAGGCGGGGGATGTCCGGAGCAGGGGACGTAGGGAGGGGGGAGCAGGCGAGGCGAGGCGTCGGCACCACTTCACCAGCGCGAGGCGAGATGTCCACGAGAAGAGGTCAGGCGGCGAGAGCAGGGACGGAGGCGAGGCGGAGCAGTCTGGCGCGGGAGCTGGCGGCTGCGGAGGCGTCCACGCGGGAGCGGCGGCGGAGGCTGTCCGGTCGATCACGCTGCTCGGAGGCGAGGACGCCTGGAGCAGGGACGCAGGAGCAGGGGACGGAGGCGAGGCGGAGGCGTCGCTGGGAGGCTGCGCGCGGTGGAGGCGTCTTGCGCCGAGAGCGGCACGGCTTCCGCGCGAGACCGAGCGGTGGCGGAGGAGTCGTCCGCGCGAGACCGAGCGGGCGCGTCGGCGCGGTAATTCTTTCCCCAATTCCTAAACCCTAGCCGCGGTACTTGTATTGCCCGTGAAATCGACCGCAAAATCCCTTCCCTTCCCGCCGCGCTTTTCGCTGACGAGCCATCGCGCAAACGATGTAAAACGTCCGTTCGGACGCCCGATTCCGTTTCCCCACCGTCCCGTGTCGACCGTTTTCAACGTCTAACTCCGTTTTTGACCGCTTAAACAGGAACCCCGTTTACCTCACCGATCAGGACCTAAACTCCACGGTAGCCCTTCGTTTACCGTTTAGACGCATTTAGACGGCCGTTTAAAACCGTTTAGGATAACGTGGTCATCAACTATGACAAAACCATACTTGTTGCCACCAATGCTTGTGTATGTTGTTGGCCCAAACAAATCCATGTGTAGTAACTCAAATGCCTTGCTTGTACTCATTGTGCTCTTGGTTGGATGTGCATTACCATGTTGCTTGCCGGCTTGACATGCTCCACAAGGTTTGTCCTTCTCAAACTTGACATCACTCAAGCCTCTAACCAAGTCATGCTTCATCAACTTGTTCAATTGCTTCATTCCAATATGACCAAGCCTTCTATGCCACAACCACCCTTTGCTAGCCTTTGAGAGTAAACATGTTGTCAACTTGGCTTCTTTTGAGTTGAAGTCCACCAAATAGAGATCACCATATCTAAAGCCCTTGAATATCATGTTGGCACCATCACCACTAACCACTTCAACTTCTTGACTAGTGAATATGCATTTGTAGCCAAGATCACAAAGTTGAGAGACCGACAAAAGATTGTAATCAAGGTTGTCAACTAGCAACACTTTGGATAAGCTCTTCTCTTGTGTAATTGCTATCTTGCCAAGACCCAATACATTGCCTTTCTTGTCATTGCCAAATGTGATAGATTCATACTCATCAATGCCCTTGATGCTAATTGATTTGAACATATGAGAATCCCCCGGTCATGTGTTGAGTGCACCCACTATCCATTATCCAATGCTCTCCTCCTTCGGTAATTGACCTACAAAAAGAGATCAATTCTTCTTAGGTACCCAAACTTGCTTGGGTCCTTCAAGGTTAGTCACCAAGGCCTTTGGTACCCAAATGGCTTTCTTCTTTGAGCCCATCCATGGTGTACCAATGAACCTAGCACGAACACCATTGTCCTTCTTCACAAGCATATATGAATGATCAAGCTTAATGGAAGAGACATTGGTTTTCTTGTTCATGCACTTGTGCTCTAAGTGACCAACTTGCTTGCAACTTTTGCAATAGCTACCATTGTTCCTCACAAAGCTTGTTTTGTGATTAACAAAGGCGGCCTTGCCTTTCTTGGGGATATAACCTAAGCCCTCCTTGTATAAGGATGCCCTTTGGCTACCCAAGCACATAAGCAAGCGGTCCTCACCACCATAAGCCTTAGCCAAGGTGTGATTGAGTTCCTTTACTTCCCTCTTTAAACATGCATTTTCATGAATGAGCATAGGATTGTCATTATCTTCACTAGCGATGGATGTGCTAGTGATAAAGCTAGTGGAGGCTACACATGTAGGGGTTGATTCATCAACAAGAATATCACACATGATGCTGGCATTGCATGTATCAACCTTATCCTCAACTAAGCACAACTTGTGCTCTTCTAGTAGGGAGGAATGAGCTTTCTCTAGCTTAGAATGAGATTTCTCAAGCTTCTTATGGTCTACCTTTAGACTCTCATAAGAGGCCCGAAGCTCCTCAAGTTCTTGCTTAAGGCTCTTTGTTTCCTTATGCAAGCCCTTGACCTCCTTCCTACTTAGCTTGTACATGTCAATGCAATCATCAAGCATAATTTTCAATTCTTCCCTAGTGTGAGTTGGCTCCTCATCATCACTATCACTATCACTATCAACATCATCATCTTTAGTGATAGATTGTACCTTTGTGGCCTTAGCCATGAAGCATGAAGAAGGAGTGTCGAAGAGGGAGATCTTGTCATGCATAGCCAAGTGAGCTTGTCCCTTCTTCTTGTTCTTCTTCTCCTCTTCTTCATCACTTGAAGAGGATGAGCCATCACTATCCCAAGTAGCCACATGTGACTCATTCTTCTTCTTGGGCTTGTCCTTCTTCTCATTCTTGGCATCATTCTTCTTTCTTGCATTCTTGATGCCCTTCTCATCATCACTCTCATATGGGCATTCGGCAATTAAGTGACAATCATCATGGCATCTAAAACACTTCATGTTGCCCTCATTCTTGCCACTCTTGTTCTTCTTTGATGATTGCTTCTTGTTCTTTTTGTTGATGTATGTCTTCTTCACATATTTGCCCAATCTTCTCACAAAGAGGGCCATTTGTTCATCAACTTCACTTCCACTTGTAGAAGTGCCTTCCTCATCATCACTTGACTCTTCTTTCTTCTTCTTGCCCTTAGATGAAGAACTTGCTTTGAGTGCCAAGCTTTTCTTTTCCTCCTTCTCGTCCTCATCCTTGGCCTTCTTGTTTGCCTTGTTGATGAGCTCTTGCTTCTTCTTATCATCTCTATATGAGTCATCGGTCATCACCTCATCAAGCAATTGGTTGGGTGTTAAATCCTTTAAATTTTTCCTCACTAGCACGGTGATGAACATCCCAAACCTCTCCGGCAAATATCTCAAGAACTTCATGTTGAAGGTCTTGTCCTTGATCTCTTCTCCTAGAGCATTGAGATCATTCACCAACACTTGCATGCGGTGAAACATCTCCGGAACACTCTCATCTTCCTCCATCTTGAAGCTATTGAATTGCTCAAGCTTTATGTATGCCTTGGCTTGCTTGACTCCTTCGGTGCCCTCATAGCACTCTTCTAGCTTCTTCCAAATGTCATGGGCAATTGTGAGTGACTTGACTTGCTCAAACACTCGATCATTGAATGCCTCATGAAATGCACTCACGGCCACATCATTTGCATACATTTTCTTCTCTTCCAATGGAGTTGGCTCATTTTCTTTTGCCACTTCAAACTTCTTCTCGGTCACGACCCACACTTCTCTATTGATTGACTTGAGGGTGTGCGGTCATCTTCACCTTCCAATAGGCAAAGTTGGTGCCATCGAAAGGTGGCGCCTTCTTGGTGTTGTTGACAGGAAAACTCAACGCCATTTTGTCACCGTAGGATGTTAAGCCACTCAAATAACGGTGCCTAGCTCGATACCACTTGAAAGGTCCTAATGGCTAGAGGGGGTGAATAGCCTATTAAAAAATTCTTGCAACAACACTAAGTAAACCGATTAGTAAATAAGATGGCGTGAAGCTAACAAAGCGGTGCTACGAACTAGCTATGCAAGCCACAAGACAAATATAGCAATTCTAATATCTCTAAGTCCACACGAAAGTGCTAGGTCACTAGTTTACTCCTAGGTGAGCAAGATAATCTAACTAATTTTACCACTAGGAGCTAAACTACACTAGTCAACTAAACAACCTATGGAAAGCTACACAAGTAAACTAGAGAAGGTAATGCAAAGAGATTAGAATACAATACCACCAAGCAGAGTGTAGAGGTTGTTGCCAATCACCGTGTACAATGAGAAATCTCCAACGAGCACAAGACAATAGACATGATGATTTTTCACCGAGGTTCACGCGGCTTGCCGGCACGCCCAGTCGTTGTGGCGATACACCCACTAGATGTTCCACAAGCTTAATGGCGGTGCCAAATCGGTGGGAGCTCAATGAAACAATCACTAGAGGGGATCCACAAGCGGCGAGCAATCCACTAGTGATGCTTTGGCGAATCTCCCATGGGAAAGGCTCAACCCCTCACAAGTCCACCGGTGTGGCCTCGAACAATCTCCGGTCGAGCTCAACACCACCACGAACTCCAAGCCGCTAGGGAACCAAAGCAAATTTCCAAGGGAAACAAGAAATCTTCAATTGCAATCACAATCTAGTGCCACAAAATCGAATCACAAATGCATGCACTAGGGTTTCCCCAAATCCTCTCTCAAATAAGCCACAAGCTAGGAGAGGGAGAGGAAGAGGAGGAGATGCTCTTCAAGCTCACAAGATCCAACACTTTTGAGGCTCTCAATTTCTCTCTTAAGGTTGGCACCCAAGATTTGGAGAGAAGAGAGGAGAGGGAGCTTGCTCTTGGCTTTTCTTGTTCTTCGGTTGAGAGAAAGAGCCAGGGAGAATAATGAGTGAGAGAGGGAGAAAGAAAGGGGGAGGCGTTGGCTTTACCAGCACAGCCGGCCGTTCCCTCAAACAACGGTCATCTCCACTCACAGGCTGACAAGCGGGCCACCGTATGCCTGGCTCCCACACGGGTCACACGCTCCAGCACGCGCTGGGCACACGCGACCAGGTGCCGAAGCAGCAGGCAGGAAGCAGCAGTGGGTGCTCGGCAGCAAACCAATCCTGGTTCGAAAGCACAACAACAACGGGTCCCACATGCATGTAGAAGGGCCCCACACGGTTCTCTCGCGGGCGCCTGGCAATGAGCGAACAGCAACATCTCACGACGAAACAAAGGACCTGCTTCTCTCTTTCGAAGTCAACTATGCATGCATGCAAGGATGGGCCCCACGGCTGCTCAAAACTCTCACACACACGCGTGGTGTAACAACAGCCTCCTGTCTATTCCTGGCGCATGGTCCCCACTAGGCAGTGGTTGCATGTGCACAAGCACTCCATCCCTCACGCCGTCGACACAAGAATTTCCAGCTCGGGCACCATCAAATTCTAGGAACACCTTCTCTGTTGAAACACTGGAAGGGGGTCACTTCTTCCAACCACAGAGAGCCCTGCCCTGGAAATATCACTAGGATGAACAAGAAATTCCAGATGCAGCTCCTTTTTCTTTTTTTATTTTTCGTCCTTTTTAAGTGCAAACTTCACAAAATATTCCAAAATAAATTGTGGCACTTAAGTTAGCTTTTCACAAATAATTTTTCGGGATTATTTTCGTGCATCTCACCGCGTCACTAAATGATAATTATATGCAAATGAGACTCACATTTAGTGGCACTAGATAACCATTGCAATTAAAGATTTCCCCCTCTTTATAGTCGGCTATCTATCCTATAATGTGATCACACTTTCTCCCAAGTGTCTTGATCACTTAAAACAAACCCTATCAAGTTATACCTTTGCCTTGATCTCCGGATTTTGCTTTTCCAACGCGTGAGCTCGATAATCCATCATGTGCATCGCCTTAGTCCACCATGCTCCATCTTCCAAGTTGGGTAATCCTATCTTATGTCATATACTCAAAGCATAGGATTAATCCGCTAGTGGTTTCATCAATTATCAAAAACCAAACAAGGAATTTCAAAAGGTGAGGCATTTGGATACTACTAGTTGTGGTGGAGTGGTCGTGATGGTGGAGTGGTAATGATGGTTGTGGTCGAGTGGCCGTGTTGGTTGTGTTCAAAATTTTGTCCTTTTATGCCTGTGATGATTTACAATGCCTATATTGCAAGTGAGACATCCATGCCTAGCTAGAACCTATTTATGTTCTCATGCCTGTCATCGAACCATGTGACACATCCATGCCTAGCAAGCTGTTGTCCACCTCTGATGACCTGATGGCTATCTTTGGATGGTCACACGGTTTCATGGCAACCATGAACTTTGTCGGCTATTGGTCCTTATGCTTCAAGTTCAAATATGAAAGAAAAGGGAATTTAATTCTGAGGCTATGCTTATATATTGGCTTGTGATGCAAAGCTGGTCGGTTTTGATTCACCGAGCGCAGCGATGGCACTCGGTGAAACGACCATATTTCTACCAGTGCCAAGTGCTGAATTCGACTTTCGGTAGAGAGGGGTTTCACAGGTTTTTAAGGTTTTTAAAATAAAACATCACCGAGTGCCTTTGTGTGGGGGCCCTCGATGAAGTGGGACGCCGTCGTCGACGTTCACCTTCCTTTGGCGGGAGGGGGCTCGCTGAAGTTGACGTCGACGGTGGAAAACGCCATCGACATCGGGCCAACTTTAGCGAGAGGGGACTTAGCGCTCGGAAGAGGCCGTACCGAATGCCCCATTTTGAGCTCTCGATAAAGCCCGCTCCCGTGCAAAGTTTCACCAAGGGGGCTTCTACCGAGAGCGGCCCTCAAGTAGAGCCTCTACCAAGCGCAATTAACCCTTCTGGCGCTCAGTAGGGCGGAGCATCCAGTAGTGCTCCACCCCGTACCCATCCCCTCCTCCTCCACCCCCATCCCATTCCCTCTTCACGTAGGTCGCTTTGCCAAGCGGCGTGGGAACCCGTCCTCGCCCGCCACCACCACCTCCAGCGGCGCCCGGGCGTAGGGGGTCTCCTTGATTCAATTCCAGCAGACCGCCCGCCGGCTCCTGTTTTGTCGGGTATTCGACCTCCCCTTCGACACCGCCGGCACCGGAACCCACGCGGGTTGGCCATGGCGCTCCCGGCGATGTCGTGCCCAAGGGGGCTTCGCCCGCCCGGTTCTTGAGTCCATGCCTGCACCTCCGACGCCGCCAACCCCGAACTCTGCCCACGCGACCATGTTGGCCGCCATGGCTAGGGACATTGTGGCTCCTAGGGCCCCCCTATCACCCGGCGATGGCGGGCGCCGTCTGATCTTTGGAGCTGCCGAGGGGTTGGTCCCCGGGCGCTGCCCCGCGAGTGCTGCCTCCTCCGTGCCGATGTCGGCAGAGCGGCCACGACCTCGCCGGCTGCCGCTATTTGCGTGTGGATGACGGTGGCCACGCTGAAGTAGCGCTGGAGCCGTATCAGGCGTTGGCACTATGGAAGGACCAGGGGGCCACAGGCCTTTCGTCGACAACCTCCTTCTCGTCGACAACCTCGGCTGGGGGCGCGGCGACCCCTAAGCCATCCCCTACGCTTCCGCCATCGTAGGGGCAACTTTGCCGATGAATCTATCCTCCCTTTCTCCGACCGTGGTTCCATTCTTCCCCTAACTCTCTACCGGGAGGTCCAAGGTACAATGGTGGGGGCGACTACCTCACAGATCGCTCCGAGTTCAGCCCCGACGAACTCGTCGAGCCATCCCGATGGCGTGACGCTTGCCGATGGCCCCCGTTGTGCTAGCACCTCCTCTCACTGGCGGTTGTCCCGCGGGGCTCGAGCTACGCAACATACCAGTTGTGCGTCGTGCCTTCACGCCCGGTCACGGGCGGCACCTCGAGAGCTGCTGCGGCGGTTGGCAGCCCGACTACCGGTTCGGGGCGGAGCCTCTGCCCCCACACGCTCGCGTTGACATGCAGCGCCGACACACGAGGGCGATGGGCACCGTCACAGCAACCGCCGCAACGGCGTCTGCGCGGGGGCGTGTGACTACGGCGTGTTGTGCTCCCATGCATCACCGTCGCCGCGAAGAGGGCGGGGCGAGGGCATCCGAAGGGGGCGAGGATGTCCTGCTGGCATTAGTAGCACCTTCCTTCGCAGGAGCCGACATCGTCGGCGGGCTGAAGCACGCCAAGGTTGGAGGACCTTTGCCTCCTTGTCGCTCTTCGGTCGTGTCGCCTATGCATCAATCGAAGGTGGTGGTTCCTTGTCATCCTTCGCTGCGGCCACGATGTCGCATGTCCCTGGGTGGGCATACCCCCGTAGATGCGAGATGGCTTCATGCACGTGTGGAGCCGGCGGTCGTCGTCGTCGTCATGCCGAGCTCCGCCCGCGGCCCGTCCTGCCGATGCTAGTCGAGCGTTGCTTCAATTGCCTCTCTGTCAAGCATGTCCACGCGCTCTACACCTTCCCATTGCGCCGCTTTCACTGGCGCGGAGGAGGGGCACCGGCGCCTGCTGCCCACTGAAGGTGCCGGAGGTCGGGGCCTAAGCGCGGCCACTCGCCCTCATGGGCCGCGGGTTGTGATCATCATTCTCGTTGGGATTGTGCCTCCAAGGCCGTCCGCCCGACCTGGCTCGGAGGCCACAATGTTCGACACGTCTACCTCCGTCATCACTGCGACGTCGATGCTGCATTATCGTCGACAGTGCCCCCGCCTTCCTCTCTAGCGGTGCAGGTGGTGTTGGCGGATCCCTTGTCGCCGCCACGCATGGTGCAGCTTAGCTTTGTGGATCTTTGTTGCGCCGGAGGTGGCTGGCGAGATCGCCGCCGCAGAGGGTACTACGCTGTCGCCTTCCGTTGCGGACCGGCTGGGTACGGTCCAGCCGCCTTCGCTGACCGTTCGGACGCTAGGGCTGGCGAGAACCAGTCGCCAGTGTTGCGGGCACTCCCACCATGCAGGACTTCATCAGTTCCCTTCGGTTGCCTCTACAGGAGCCGCTGCTTAAGTCCACCCCAATCCGGCGTGTCTCCCGTAGGGCCAACCCACCGCTGGTGCCCCGACAGAGTGTGCGCATTGCGGCGCTGTCACCGTCGTGACCCAAGAAGTGGAGGCCGGCGACGGACCCTCCCTCACGGATGTTCGTACAACAAGTTCCATGACAACTTGGGGGGGTCGCTTTCCTCCAAGCAGGCCACCGTGAAGGCCGCCATGTGTGAGCTGTACCGGTAGTGGGCTGAGCTTGACTAGCAGGGCGCGCTGTTTAGCTCCTTGGTCGCATAACTAGTTTATTAGTTAATCAAACCAGTGTGTGTTCCACTGCGTCTTATGTTGTGTTCTACACCATCACTAATGGCAGCTCGCTGTGAAGTGGCGTGGGGAGTGTTTGTCCGTTTTGTAGGTCTGTTGACCACTCTATTCTCCTTAATGAAATACACGTGAAGTCGCGTTCTAGAAAAAAAAACCTCGAGTTGTAGTCTCCTTCTATTTATTCCCCCACATCATTCTTCTTTTGTTTTTTGCATCCTAGAGCCAGTTTCGGAGAGGGTCCGTTTCTGATTGGTTGAAGGTTGATTCAGATGATGCATTTTCTGAAGATACCAAGCAAGGAGCAACTTCGGTTGTGATCAGGGATGAGCAGGGCAGGTTCAGAGCTGCACAAGCAATTCAGTATGAAAACGAGATCTGGATGCATGTACTATGGAAGCCATGGCGTCAAGAGACAGTATGAGGTGAATTCGCCGGGTGGCTTTGGAAACTAATTGTCTTCAGGTTGTGTAGCTAGCTATGGAAGAAAAAAAGATATGCAAAGGTCAATCATTGATCCTATTTTAAAGGAAATGGAGGCGATTAGTCTTTTCTTCCATGAATTTTCTCTCCTTTATTAGTAGATAGAAATTGTAATAAGGTCGTGTACTGATTAGCTCAACAGGTCTAGAGTTCGCATCGTTCGGAGGTGTGGCATGTTACTCGGGCATGCGTGTATGCCTTGATCATGTTTGAGGCTTGGGCCAGCTGATAATGAAAGGCAAGCTATGCACACAACGAAAAGACGGTCCGTTTGTGATTTTTTTCTTTAAACTGGGAAAAGAAAGAGTTCGGCCTGATGAATACTTGAGAAAGGAAATATTCTAATACCGTCGATCGGAAGGAAATTAAATGACATGTATTTTGGTTCGTGTACACATGTAGTGCTGAAGATAGGCATGCTGAACTTCTATCGGCCAAGATATTTGCATGAGATCACATGTGTGTCCGTTCATCCCCATCCCTTGTATTGAAATCGTGTTGGTGACAATATTATAACGGTTAGGCCGGGTTTGAAATTTTTGTCGTGTGAGAACCATTTCACCGTTGGCTGGTGACATAACCGCCAAAAATTTTTTTGTCTAAGGTGAATCGGCCCCACATTAATTAGATATATGTTTATTTCTACCTAAACTCATGACCCGTGTTTGATCTGGTCACTTTGAGATATTTCTTTATTATGGGACTCCAAACAAGGTGTTTTGTTATTATGGGACTCCTAACGTTTGCTTTGCTCTAATGACACCCGAAACAGTTACCCTTTGCAAAACATGACATCAGGCCTAAATGGCGCACAGGTATTGGAGATGTATAAATGAATTAAAATACATGTATTGGAGATGTATAAATGAATTAAAATTACCAAATGTCATGTTTTGCAAAGTGTAATTGTTTCAGGTGTCATTAGAGCAAAGCAAACGTTATGAGTCCTATAATAACAAAGCGCTATGTTTGGAGTCCCATAATAGCAAATATCTCGGTCACTCTATAGATTCTGATATAAAACACCTGCAAAATAGACCGCACCTCTGCCCTAAAGGTCGCTGACCACCCCAGCTCATTGATAGTGTCTGTTTAAGATGCGTGATTTGCAACGTATGGTAAATTGTGATAGAATCCTAATCCGAACAGAAATCATAGACAGTAGCCATCGATCTATCCTTTTTTTTGGTTGGTTTCCGTTTCCAATGTGGTCTTATACCTAGTTCCAGCAGCCTTGATGACGTGCGGTTATAATAATATTACATGCCTTCCCTGGGTTTTATTTCAATCTATTATTCTCACCTGAGCCGCCAATCCAGAGTTCACGTACGCGATTATGGCCTCGGCGGCGGAGCTCCCCGTTGATCTCTTGGAGCAGATCTTCCTCCGCCTCAACGATGTGGCGGACCTCGTCCGTGCCTCCGCCGCCTGTGCTGCCTTCCGCCGTGTCGTCTCGGACGGCCTTTTCCTCCGCCGCTTCAGGTCCCTCCACCGCCTGCCCGTCCTCGTCTCTCAAGATTGTTATGGAGGTAGCTGAAGACAGGGTTGGCTTGTTGGTTGTTTGTCAGAATCAGAATACGTTACACCTCTACAGCAAGGCCGTCGGAGGTGCAAATGATTGCTGGCAACGGCAACATGATGTTGTAGTCACCTTGCCCGCCAACAAGAAGTCTTTTGTGTGGTTGTTTGGTGGTGCGGCTGATGAGGGATACGCAGTCATACAAGGGGTTCGACAAGGCGAGTTTGAATCTTTGATCTACTCTGCCCCGGAGTTGAGGCGAAAAGTAAAGGCACACTATTTCACCGTGGAGCTCCAGATGTTGGTGGTTGAGCGGCTATGCTGCGTGACGCAATTCGACATTGAACCTGGTTTCCTGTATGCAAGCTTTCCACCGCCGTTTGCACCGCCGAGGTTATGAAATACTGTGTGTCCATGGATCATATATACCTTCTTCCTTGTTTTAATTCATCAGCTGTAGCTAGGTAGCTGTTGGGAATCATAATTCATAAACGTGTATGTTATTTCTGTGATGATGCGTCGTCATCTATGCGACTTGTTCCCATAGCGCACTTTAATTTAATGTCAAACTGCAGGCAAAATATATACACCGTGCTACCATCGACATTAGTGCATTTAAAGGGATGAGTATACACACATCTAAAGCGCGTACTATGTACTATGTTTTTGTTGAACGAATCAGGCAGAGCTACCGATTATCTAAAACTTCTATAGTGGAAACCCCACTTAGGAGTTCTCTCGACTTGTGATGAAGCCACGTCATCAGCGGGTTCCTAACATGCAACTAGGTTCAATTGTGACCTTTCAATACCATCTGCGGTTCAGCTGCAAACGATGATTAGTGCTCCACTAGAAATGCTGAGTGCTCCACTAGAATTGGAACAACCTATAGCTGCATGCACATGCAAACCGCTGCACAATACTACACTAGCCATCAATTCACCGTGAACTTCAAGCAATTGAGCGGTCTTTTTTTTTTGACAACATGCAATTGAGCGGTGGACTATACCCCTCCATGCATCTGTTGGTCACAATTTGCATGATATGAGCCATTCATCTCCCTCTCCATGCCGTCACCGATTCACATACCTCCATAAATTCGTTTGTCAACCTCAAGTTTGACCACTCGTCTTATTCAAAAATTTGTGCAAATATAGTCAAATTTAAGTCATTCTTAAGGACCTTTGGTTAATAAAGCATGCCACAACAAAAGTTGTGATATTTTGAACAAATTTTTGAATAAGACGAGTGGTCAAACTTTGGTTTAAAAAGTCAAACGAACTACAATTTAGAACGGATTTAATATTAATTTAATAATCAGGTCCATCTACACGTGCGGACAGTTCGACTACGATTTTTTTCGAAATTAGACTTGGAAAATAGAGCCCCCCACATGAGTTTATATTATCACATGGTGAGATGTCCTGGTTTTTGCAGTCCGGAATGCAAACTTACACATAACCTTCTAAGATTTTTTATCACAGCCTACACATGCAAATACATAGACAACTCGTCAAATTTCATAATTTGTTTGACTTCGTTTGCTTTTTATAGAATTTAAAAACGATTCACCCGCAAGTAAGTCGACATGTTTTCGTGCACAAGATGTTTGAATTCTTGGAACGTGACCATGGATGAGGCCTCAAGTTTAGACTCACAAACATGAATATCATCTTTCCAATCATTTAGATTCATTATTCGAATGACTCACTGTTCAGACATAGTAAAATGTACCAAAAATATCCAAAATTGAACATGGAGCTCTAAACTGTAGCATGACTACAGAAAAAACATGAAGCAAAAATAAAAAAATAAAAACTTTACCGAGCGCCTGGCTGGGCTCTCCACAAAAGAGCTATACGCTTTCTTTGAGAACCGGTCGTCGGCGCTCGGGCAAAAGCCAGGAACACGTGGCGCCAGTTCGATGTCCAAATTTGTTGGAAAAATACAAAATTTTTGCCGGCGCCAGATCTAGCAGCTCTCGGTAAAGACCCCATCTTTGCCGAGAGTTGCACGATCCGCTCTCGGCAATTAATTAAAACTTAAAAATGAAACAAAAAAATTAAAATTTTTGCCGAGGGCTGGATCTGAAAAGCTCTCAACAAAGGCCCTATCTTCCGGATCCCGTGCTCGGTAAAGAATTCTTTTAACAAAAAAAACCTAGCTAACACTCGCCCACACACTCCAGCCAACCGCCCCATCGCCACCCTCCTATGCGCCGGCCCCGCTGCTACCCGCCGCCCCATGACCTCGCCTCATCGGGCTCCGTACGCCGCTCACCCGCCACCAGGAGAAGAAAGGGAAGGAGGAAGAGGAGGAGGGGAAGGACAAGAAAGGGAAGGGGGACGGAGAGGAAGAGAGGAAGGAGGGGAAGGAGGAGGAAGAGGAGGAGGGGAATGAGGTGCTGCCACGTCCGTACCTTGACGCCGCCCGGGTTGCCACTATCGTACGTCAATGCCACCCTAGCTTCGGTAGCCACCTCTCTCACGACCTGGCACCGGCTCTAACCTCAACCAAGGTGAGTAGTAGTGTTAGTATTAGTGTTACTAGCACTTAATTAGTCTGCCGGGTGAATCCATATGAGTAACTTGATAAATTTAGATGGTGATTACGTATGCTTGTATCAATGTGACTCGGTAATGATATGTGGATTGAATGGATATGAAAGTGTGGTTGTCGGGCTTTGTGCCGTTTGTTTTATTATAGGTTTTGGAAACCTCACCGTGCAGGGATGTTCTGCCAAAAATTTGAACTAAGCCCTATGTTTTTCTTTACAGAGAAGAGCCCGTATGAGTCAAGCCGGAGTACCTCAGCAACCCTGATCTTCTTCCTCGTAGTTGCGGGTCTGCCTGCACCGCTTCGCCTCGGCACTACCACCCTAGGTATGAATAACCCCACTTCCGGTTGCATGGTCCTAGATTGCGTAACATGGTTAGGTGTCTCCCGTTCGAAAGAGGTATGTCTGGAGGTATGCATATCTTTTATAATTAAGTTTTGTTTATTATGCATCTAATTATGTCTTATTTATATTTTGATTATAGGTTATTGAAGAAAGATGGCGATCACCCGTCGGGGAGGATGACGGGTAGGGGTCGGACAAGAGGTGGAGGAGGACCAGCGTCAGAGGCCCTTGTCCACCTTATACAGCCCGACACAGGGGAGGACCATGGGGATGGGTCAGCCAGGTGGAGTAGGAGGCCCGGCGTCTGTACGCCCAGGAGGGAGCCGTCTCCCATACTAGTGTAGAGGACCAAGGAGGATGATAACGAGGAGCTGCTGGTCAACCAAACGACCGAAGAGCGTGAGCAAAGCAGGCGACACTGGACGGGGACGACGCGACGACGATTGGGAGGATGAGTCTGGCGATGCCTCAGGTGCAGGTTCCAGCGGTGGCGGCAAAGGCGGCGAAGGTCTACTTGCAATTCCCCGCCACGATTCCTCCAACTCGCCTCCTTCGTAATCGCCAAGTGATTAGCCCCCAAGGGACAAGGTAAGTTAATTTAAATGCCTTACTTCATTTGAATTTTCAAGAGAAACTAATATTTTGTCTTAATTGTGCAGAACTGGATCGTTGTGTCGGGCGGTGGCTCACGCAAACCCACCGGCATTATTGGGCTTGTGTGGAGGCAGCACTACCCCGACATTGTCACGTACCACGGGCAAACAGAGCCGGCCTACATGTGGGGGCCACTACTACAGGGCGTAGACCGGGACTACACACTGGGCAGATCACGTGCCCACCGAGTTTTGGGTAACTCTCGCTCGCATAAAGTTTTTCTCAATACATCACATTCATTTGACTCAACCTAGAAACAAATAATTTGACATCGTACTTGTATGCATAACTTCTTCCAATACGAGGACGGATATAAGGCAGCAGAAATGCTACGACGCTTGAGAACGCCTACAAAAAACTCGTCACTGACATGCATCACGAAAAAGCACCAGGCCATCATTACCTACTACGCGATGATGCTTGGCAGGAGGATAGGGAAGAATGAAGCAAGAACGGTGATGTTGACCCGTGAACACTTTATAGAAATACATGAACAACACTAATATTGCTTCATTTTGAGATTTGTTTAATTTGATATTTTTACCTATCAAATACTTCATGACGTGTGGATGATTCCCTGGTCGTGTCTCTCTCATGGTCCTGCTTGGGCAATGATCGTGGACAAGTGGTTCACGCAAGGGTACCGTGGAGGCGCACGATGCTGCATGGGACCGACGTTTGGTGATGCAAGGTCCAGCACACCACCAAGGCAATCGGAGCCTTATGGAGTACAAAGAATTATGGGTTGGTTTCTTTTATCGCTTCTGAGGCTCAATCTTCTTTTATCGCCAGTCCAACACATTAATCCTCTTCCTTTATTTCTCACAGCTACAGGCACATCACGACAAGGACTGCAATGACTTCCAGACCTATTGCATGTCACACATGGGCAAGGCGATGCCTGACGTTTCCTACGACGTGAACGACCCGCCCAAGGCGTAAAGCAACCAGAGTGTCGGCACCTAGATCGGTGAGTACACGGCAGCGACTAGGCAAAAATATGGGGAAGATTACGATCCGGGTGCTCATGACATTGATATAGACATCGTTATGGGCTTGGGATGAGGCAAGAAGCACTGGAGGTTGTGGCTATGGCATCATCGACAGTTCCGGCCTAAGACTAGCCAACATCCGAGCACGAAGGGCGGAGTCTGACCCACCGATACGACAACAGCCGAGCGTGGCGATGGCCCGGTCGGCGCCTTGAGGTTTGCATTACTTGTCGTACATTGATCTTTACATGCCCAATTAGGTTTGTATTACCGAAACACTGAAGTCAAATGTTGTTGGCTCAAATAGAAGATGAAAGGCGGCTACGTCAGAAGCATGCCAAGCAGCTAGCTGAGGAAAGGAGGCGTCGTGAGGACGTGGAGGCCACGCATGCGACAATGGCTCAAAAGTTCGAGGAACTTACTAGGTTCCTTTCCACGTCTGGTGGTATGGCTCGCCACCTAGGCTCCTAGCTCCGGCCGCTCCACATCTGTTTATGACTCAAAGATGAGATGGGTACTCCTGTGAGTATGATAGCAAAGGGTTTTGTTCACGTTTTTCCTGTATCAAGTAATCATGTCTAACATTTGCAACCTTTTCTCCTTTGCGCAGCCTGGATCGGCGGGTTCAATTTAGCCGCCTCCAAGTGGTGAGCAAGTCTTCCGATCGCCGGCAACTCAAGATCCACCTTTCCCACCTCAAGGATGAGCATAGGTTTCAGTTAGTTGATGATGTGGTGAGACTTGTGGACTTGTTTGGATGAATTTGATGCACTTGTGGATTTGTGACTTGATGTGGTGATGTAATTTTGCTACATATGTGATATATGTAATAATGGATGTGTTTTTCGTCTTTGGATGTGTTAAATATGTGATGGATGTTTGTTTGCAATTGCGCCGCAAAGCGGGAGAAATGGTGGTAGAAACCCACCTTCCCGCATTTGCCGAGTCAACGTTGATGATGTGGTGATGTACTTTTGCTACATATGTGATATATGTAATAATGGATGTGTTTTTCTGCGCTGGATGTGTTAAATATGTGATGGATGTTTGTTTGCAATTGCGCGCCGCAAAGGGGGAGAAATGGTGGTAGAAACCCACCTTCCCAGATTTGCCGAGAGTCATTGCCACAACACTTCGGCAAAGAACAACGCTTTGCCGAGAGCTAGCTCGGACGACGCTCAGCAAAAGAATTTTTTCAAAAAAATAAAATAAAATTCTTTGTCGAGAGCGCTTTGGCCGTGCTCTCGGCAAAGGATTTTCAAAAATATGGATTTTTTTTTTTTTGCCAAGAGCTCTTCGTCTAGCTCGAAAAAGTTTTTGTAAAAACCAAAAAATCTTTGCCGAAGCGACTCATGTCCCTGGCGCCGACTAAAAAGCCATCAACTTCTGTCAATTTTAACTAACATTAATGGTAACTTTATTTTGCCGAGAGCCCAACCGACCCCTCGGCAAAGGCTCGCCGAGCGCCGTTGTGTGGGCGCGGGCGCCGGCAAAGCCCCTCCGCCGTGAAAAAAATTTCCGGAGGCGCTATGCCGAGCGCCACTCTCGGCAAAGGCTTTGCCGAGGGTAAATATGCCTTTAACGAGCGCCCGAGGCCCTCGGCAAAGGGCCAGTTTCCTATAGTGCATGTTACTCTTTTTAGTAATTTGAAACTAGTCAATGTGCTCATTGGGCATCTATAGGACCCCTTGTGTTCATATCTACTCTTAAACCTACACATGGAGGTTTTCTCCAATATAATGGTGGGTTACAATCGCATGTAGGGAAAACTGAATGTGTGGCACCTGTCATATATATCACTAATAATCTTCTATCATGTATTTCAAATGTGTGGGATGCATTCTGATTAATTGTTTGGTGATATAGCCTTCCCCAAGTTCTATTGTGCAATGTAGAACTTGGAAATTCATTGGTGTGTGCGCAGGATCAACAAATAACATGCCTGGCACCTAATTTTTGCTCACTACTATTCAGATTGTCACACATTGGCAGTATCAATTGTTGTGGATACATGGTGGAAAATTCCATTATGTATATTGTGGTAAATGGCAATGGACGCCTTGTCAATTTGTTTTATTAATGTTCAAGATCGCAGTATTGTGGACTGAGTTAAGACTTTTCATTGGGCGCTGACGCTGGTCCCAAATTGGAGTTGAAAATTTTCATGGATACTAGTTTGGAATGAAGCTCGGATTGGACCAGCATGGGAAACACATAAGCAATTCCAAAAAAATTTATGTGTTTATATTGGTCCTTAAGCTATTTAAATCCATGCTAATTAAGTTTAATTTATGCAACCATCAAATTTTCTAAAAATATCTTTTGAAAATAAATACGGCTTCAAAGAATAGTCAACATAAAATGCTAATAAATTAAGTGTGCCGCTATCATAATATCTTCCATAAATCTTAATTTTCGTCTAAAACTGCATAGTATGATTTCAGCCATTCATTGTGGCCCTATCACATGGATGGTTATTTGGCCGATTAGATGATGTGTTGCAATCAAATCAATCAATAAAAACGATTTAAAAGTAAAAAAAAGGGGGGGGGTGGTGTTTACAGTGTCTCAGAGACAGAAATACTTGAGAAGCGTGCGAGCTAAGCGCTTCTTGTCTCGCTGCAGGAGCTGTGCCTTTGTTTCTTCTGATTGGCTGCCTGCTCCTCCTCGCTAGCGAGATGAGCGCCGTTGGGGACTCTGCCCTGTGCGGACTCTCGCCGGCGGCCAGGAAGTAGGGTATCCTCTGTCACTTTGAAGGTCGCGCCGCGAGGCCGTTGGGCACCATCGCCACGGGCGCTGGGTGAGAGGTAAGGAAGCAGAGGGTGTGGCACGGCCATTGGGATTCGTTGCGCCGAGCTTCACCTCACCGGACGCCGCTAGCTCTCCTTATCGCCGCGGGCGAGGTCCGCCTCGCAGCCACGGGCGCGAAGCCGCCCGCGCCCGGATGTGCGCGCTTCGCGGACACATGGACTCCCTACGTTCGATGAGTAGGAGAAGGAAGCAGTGGCAGGTGAGACCTAGTAAAGCAAAACAAATCTATGAAACTGTGAAATGAAACTATACACTCACGAGGGAAAACCCTATTTCATTTCATGCCAAGATCTCACATCTTAGAATCTGAGAGGTAAAAACCTCCATTGAGACCGACCTTATAAATACTCGGTGGGTGGCACTGTGATAAAGAATGAATTAATATATCCATTTGTAGGGAGATTTTGAAGCTTGTCAGGGCATCCACGGATCTAGATATAGATATTGAATAAGATATAGAACATATAGACATATCTATATTGATATAGAATATATAGATATAGATATAGATATAGATATAGATATTTTGGCAGGTAGAGATCCACGACGACCATTTTGTTACGCCATGACATAGCGAGCAATTTTTTTGTTAAAAAGAGTTATATTGTTTCTTTAGAAGAAGAGAAGAACAAAATGCTGGTGTTTTTATATATCAAGAAACAAAATGGTCTCATTCTTTTCTTTTTATTAGTGGAAAACAAAATATATGCTTTCATTCTTTTTCTCTCTTTTTTTGAGAAAACAAATATATGCTTTCATTCGATCGAGGGAAAGTGGGGACGGGCCCAGTTTGCTGAATAATGACCATCGGAAACTCTGGCCCAGCCCATTTGACTCCAGTAGACACTAGTAACGGTCGTCGGACACGGAGCCTAGCTAGGTTTTGCTCACCAGCGACGAGCGACGAGCGACGAGCCATCCTCACTCTCACCAACGGCGCCGACAGCAGCAGCAGCAGCACCGTGATGCCGACGATCGTCGTCCTCCCCGATGAGATTCTGGAGGACATCTTCTTCCGCCTCGACGACGCAGCTGACGTCGTCCGGGCCTCCGCTGCGTGCCAATCCCATCGCCGCATCGTCTGCAATCGCCGGTTCCTGCGCAGGTACCGGTTCCTCCACCCTGCGCCCGTCGTTGGATTTCTCGAGTCCATGGGGAATGGAGGAATCCTCCAAGCCCAGAAGCCGCACCAGTCTGCCCCTGCGGCGAGGTACCTCTTGAAGGCGGCGGATTTCACCTTCTCCTTCCTTCCCGTGGAACCAAACACCTTCCCCTGGCGCATCTGTGACGCCCGCGACGGCCGTGTCCTGCTCTCCCGGCGCAGCGCCGACAGCACCACCACCTTCCTGGACCTCGTCATCTGCGACCCCTTGTACCGCCGGTACGTCAAGATCCCGTCTATCCCGGAAGACCTGTGGGACAGGCGCTATAGTACTGAAATGGACTCCGAACCCTTCCTCCTTCCAGCTCGTGAGGAGGAAGACGAGTCACGGTTCCGAGTGATCTACAACTGGATGTGCACATACAAGATCATCAGCTTCCTCTTCGATTCAGGGATTCCAGGCACTGAGAAATGGACTGTGGCGACTACTTTCAACTTCTTACCAGACAGGCTGATTCATGATCCCATGAGATTGGTGCGCCACCGCCACTACGTTGGCAGCAGCTTCTACTGGGTGAATCGTCATGTGCCAAAAATATATGCTTGTCCTTGATCCAGTTGAGATTGTTGTAAAACACACGGACTCTGTCCTAGAAGGAAAGGAGAAGGAAGAATCATAATCCTAGTCCGTTCGTATGTGGGCTCTTACCGAAACTCTTAGACCATGACAGGACTATATATATGTGGGAGCTCTATGTTGTAATTAACCAATAATTCATATGAATAAAGATTAGTCTCCCTACATCTTGTGTCTACTTGTTCTACTTTCATCTACTACGTGATCGTGAGAGACGGAGAGGGGAAGGTTCTAACCGCTGGCAACATGTTTCACAACACGTTATCAGCACGAAAAGCTCTTCGTCGACATCGCCGTTGAAGCTGCCGCCCGATCTTCGGCACCGACGCCGTCGCTGACGCCGCCGCAACTCGCTTCGACGGCGTCAACATCCCCGGCGTTGTTAGCGGAACGGATCTGCTACCTCTGCCTGCTACAAATCCAAGACTGCATCGACTCATCGTCACGCCGGCAGGTCCCACGGTCTAGCCGAACTGTCCTTGCGACAGCCTTCGCTTCTTCTAGAATTCAAGAAACAAAGGTATGAATTGCAAAGACAATGTGTCAACCATTGAGCCGATCGAATTTTGTTTTTCACTTAGAAACTGTACAGGAAGTACATGGGCTTTTATTCTTTTTCTGTACATTGAGTACAGAAACACATGAATAGGCATGGCAGCCTACGCTATCGTACACCATAACATGCATGCAGTTTGCATAGTAGCGATATGTCACAAGGCCATCGAAGTTAACCACCGTCCACGTCAGTTGACGTACTGCAGAGACCCCCCTACGCGTCAAACTCGCAGTTGGCGTTTTGTAGAGAACAACCGATCAAATTTTATATCAAACCGATCTACAAGCTAGAAGCTAGTAATAGATCAAATTCTATTGTCAATGTATATGGTATATATATATATACTACGCCTGCAGTCAGCAAACCTCCACCGCCAATCTGAATTATTGGTCGAGTCCTGAAGCATATCTAACGTGGAACATACATGTGAAAAAAAAATGAATTACACATAGATATAGATTAACGAGAAGATTAATCTTATCATTATAGTCATATGTACATTGACTAGCTAGAAAGTAATTGGGTGGTGTTCCACAGTTGTTCTGACGTACGTACTAGCCAGATGATATCATCCTCGCAGAAGCTAAGGGCTTGCAGCTCGTCACCCGTGGTATTGCAACAGACAGAGCAACCATCAGGGCTAGTTCACGGACTCACGCTGCCCGAACTCACGTCTACTGATTACTGCACTCTTGGCGTATTGCACGATAAACTAATTTGAACTCATTGAACGTAGTTTTTCCCCTGTACGGGTGTTTAAACGCCGACTGTTCCGGGGACGGAGGCTAGCAGCCTACCACTATGTCATGCATCATGGTGCGTTGGGTTCTTCATTCGGCTCAAACGAACCGAATAGGAAATTCTGGATATTGGTTATGGCGTTGTATTGAAAGAAAAGAAAAACTCATGTTTTCTAGCAGAAAATTATGGGTAGGTATTTAATTGTAAAAGTCTTCTGTTTATATACATTTATAGCATTTATCTATTCATGTATATATGCCTTGTTTTTTTTTCTATGCTCTTTTTGAAAGCATTTATTTATCACACATCATTTTTTTATACCATGTAATTTTAAGAATAGAATCTTGAATGGTTACACTAGAAACATGGTAGTGTATGAGCATTCTAAATCCTGCAGACCTTAGACTTATTACATTTGAGAGTCTCATATTTATTTTTCCTAGCATATGATTTTTTTTTTTGGGATGAATGAATGCTTGGTATACATTCTGAAAATTTTGCATATACCATAATCCGAAAAAAAAATGTTAGGGACGCTTCTAAGAATATTTTTGAGTAACCATCCAATTTTTTTTTTTTTTTTTGCACCTTGCTACTCGTTTACATGTAGTAAACTTCTATGCACATGATCCAAGATATGTTAATATGCTTGCCTTAAAAGAAGAAGCAATATCCTAAAAATTACTCGAAAGTAAAAGTATTTGTTACGGTTATTATTAAATCCATGAAGGATATTTTCCTACCATTGAAGTGTAGTAAAACTCAGCATAAGTATTTCATAATTACTCTCGAAATGAGTATATGGCTAATAGAAGTAACAAATACATTGTGGGACTCATTGCATGAGTAAAATCCCAAATTATGATTATAGAATATCATATTGCATTGAAAGTCGAATTTTCAAGCTTGTATGTCTGTCTTATTTGCTCTATAAAAATAGCTCGAAGCTTTATATTAAATGTCTAGAAGACAAGATGGTAAATAGATTTTATTAATCTACATTCTCGAAGAAATGTCTCTTGTATATAGAATATCAAAGAGTAATATAATACATGAAGTATTTGAATTTACCATTAGAAATTACTCAAATTGAAAATTGAGTTAGAATTTTTAGACGACTTTATGAACCAGGATATTATCGATTGCAATAATTTTGAATATATGGCTTGCATATGTTACACTTCTTGAAGGCGTGTGACTACATATCATAACTATTGAATATAAAAGCATGAAGCTACCCCTTGTCAATTACGACATGCAAGAATGTATATTATTTGGAACATATAAAGTTTCTCTTGAAGAAGAACTTAAATCACGTGCTTATATATTTGTTATCTTTGAATTCCATATCCTGAAGTATTGATAGTAGTGGTGGAGGTGCATTAAATTTTTAACTCCTGTTGAATTAAGTGGTTAATGGTTAATTTGTTATCTTGAAGACTAATATGAAACGTTTAATATTCTTAGTTGTAATTACTTGAAGTAATATGTGTGAACTTCTCATGGAATAAATTAGATTTATATGTTTCACATATAAACAATTGCCGATTGCCTATCAAAATAATTTTTGCATTAATTTATCCACAAAGAAGCCTCAATTAACCATGAAGGTTATGATCCTTTGTGCATCACTACCATGTAGGTAGATGGGAAACTGAAATTTCTAAAAAGCACATGAACAACCTGGACTAAACTGGCATATTAATTGATCTTGGAAGGATCGATTTAGCCAAATTCTAAGTATTTAATATTTTAGTCCATGAACTAAAAGTTGTATCCTACCCTAAGTCTATTGTTGTACACTGAATAGTACATTGGATATGTGAATTTTGTGCCATAATCAATGAATACAATCTAGAAGTATGATTGGATTCTATGAAGCACTAGTAGTGACTATTGATAGATGATGCATGAAGCAAATCACTACTTGAAGTAGTCATGGCATGAAAAGGGCGAGGAATTTTGGGCAAAGACATAAGAAAATGTGGGTACTATTTATTTAATCGGCATAGCCTTCCTAAATCAATCTTTAAGTGCATGTATCAGAACTTGAAGTTACGCTCGCTCCTCTTTTGGCCGAGTTGCAAGTAAAGCGTGTAGCTTTGCAATTTTGTTGTTATCTATTATGTTAGACTGAATACTAACATTCCACATTACACTGTATGTGTATCTCATTGAGCTACAACTATCTCCACTCTTGCATGAATATTAGCATAACAGCTACTATTGTAGCTAGTAGCTACCTTTGCGCTTCCCTCATAAGTAAATTGGCTAGCTAGCATGCTATGTCTGTACGGTTCCCGTTGAACTAAGGAATGATTTGCTTTTGACGCATCGTATGCATACGCAATAGATTGATCTAGGGCCAAGTAGCCTAAGATCAGGGGAGTGAGTTTAAGAAATTTTTCTTTGAATGAAGACTAACCCATTTGATGGGATGAATAGTTGTCGAACTAAGATATTAGATAACACAATTATGATGATTTGGGATTTATAAAGAAAAGGCATCAAGAGATTTTTGCATTAAAGGCAATTAGAAAATTCTAGAAGAAAATTCCATGTGAATTTGAATGTTGCATATTTAATACACTTGAAGTGTATGATCCATTTTTATGAGTACTTGGATCAATTTTTTTAGGCTGATTAATAAAGAAGCTAGAGAATAAAATAGTTTTCTAAACTATGTTTTGTGCATATTAGGGGGAGAACATCCCTGATTTTGTAGGAATGCTGAACATTCTTAAATGCACTTTAAGTATTCTAGCTCGCTGCATAATGAATAATAACCCCCATATTGAAATATGTGTGTGAATATTTCCCATAAAATTTAATCATAGCATACATAAATGGGCCTCCACTTGTAGTTGGAGATATATGAATTTGAATTAAGCCCATGATAGGGGATATATTTTGAAGTATGCTATTAATGATCTAATATTGGCATTAGGGGGAGAGAGCCTATATTTTGAATGCCAAATATTATTTCCAGAGAAGAAAAATGATCTAGAAAATTTTCCTAAAGCTTGAAGCGGGGAATACTATCACGCACTAAGTCAACTAATAGTTTGACTAATGCTCTTGTGAAAGCATGAAGCAGAGCATATGCCAGATATTTTTATAAATGAGAGGAGTAACTTGAAGTTATAACCCAGAAGTTTTGTTTACGAATAGTAAACTAAATATTGCATACTATCAAGCTAAAATCTACGGGGGACGCCTGTAGGTTCTAGTTTTTGTGTATACTTATTGTTGAATAGAAAAAATGAAACTCCTCCATTCTCATGAAGAGAACACCTCATGAAGAAGGTTGAGCACCTCATGAAGAGGATCATCATGAAGATGAAATCCAACATACTAAGCGCGCGCATCATTAGTGTTGGATATGTAGAACAATATACCATCTCTTGTTTGGGAAATGACAGAGATAAAATATTCTCACATTGTGAGAGTATTGGGAGAAGAGAAAATAGTTGTCGACAACACTACCTCTTTAATTGCGAATGTTTCTCTTGTGAGAACCCGGATCCGCAAATAAAGTCCATGGCAAAATCGCTTGTAGCGATTATATCGGGTCAATGAAGAATGCAATTGAGGTTGAATCTCCTATTAAGAAGAAATGAATGTTCTGCTATATCTCTGGCAAATGAATGAGTATTGAATATGCAATCAATAGTGGATTATGAAAATCCATACAATTCCCCGAAGAATCTCATACTAATAAAGTCTAAGGTATATATATTCTGAATGAATATTCAAGTCTCAAGAAGAGCATGTCCTAGAAGGATTGCAATCATTAAATGATTTTTACAGTGAATAACACTATGACATTGCATATATCACTCATCTCTCATGCAGAGAGAATGTATCTCATAGAAGCGAATTATTAATTCATTAAGAATGAATGTACATCCTTGAAGGAATTAATCCATGAAGGATTTACCGGTCAATTTTTGAATAAAGACCATTCATCCCTGAAGTGAATATAGACCCGATAGAAAGAAAATGAGGAATATTAAACATCGTAAAGGTGTCATTGAAACACTTAGAAAGTGTATGAAAAGCTAGTAATGTAGTGTTGATATCCTCTATATACCATAGAAGGTATAAGAATAATGGTGGTTCTGGCAATTGAATTATCCCCTAAATGCCAAATGCAAGACTGGATTTGTACAATCAAAATCTCGAAGATTTATAGAATACAATTTGAAAATTCACTAAGGATTAGTTATAAGTATCTAAACTCTAGTATAAGTTTGATACACTATCTAGAAGATATTGAATATTAATTTATTTACCCCCATAATCCTCTAAAAGGATCTATTTCTCTGAAGGATAATATTTATTTGTTTTGCACAACTAACTGGTGGTCATTATGCATGAAGCATATTGCTCCCATATAATTCAAAGAAGAATTATGAGCCAACTTTAGAAAGACATAGTATTATGGTACTGCATACCATTAGTTTGCACACATTTATGAAAAGTGTGGTTTGAACAATTAAGTTCAAAAGTTTGGCTTTATGAGGGGGAGCATATTTTTACTGAATCTGCCTTTAAGGTAAACCACTGGAATTACAAAGATCATGTAGATCATATTTGCTAAAACAATGAAGTTTATGCAAAGATTATGAAGATCAATATCTATTCATGAAGAATAGAACATCCTCGAAGAATATATGATCATGAAAGTTAAACGCTGTACTCTTTTTTCCTATGTGAGTTTTTACTCGAAGGTTTCTCACACAAGGTTTTTAATGAGACAACTTGTGCAATGCAATTAACGAATGCGATGTACTCTTTTCTCCAAGAACCGTATTTCCCACTTCGGGTTTTTCGGATGGAGTTTTTGACGAGGCATATGCATATCGTGGTAATCGCCCAAGGGGGAGTGTTGTAAAACACACGGACTCTGTCCTAGAAGGAAAGGAGAAGGAAGAATCATAATCCTAGTCCGTTCGTATGTGGGCTCTTACCGAAACTCTTAGACCATGACAGGACTATATATATGTGGGAGCTCTATGTTGTAATTAACCAATAATTCATATGAATAAAGATTAGTCTCCCTACATCTTGTGTCTACTTGTTCTACTTTCATCTACTACGTGATCGTGAGAGACGGAGAGGGGAAGGTTCTAACCGCTGGCAACATGTTTCACAACAGAGATGAATTTCTCCATCATCAGCATCCCTTCTGGTACAGATATGGAAATTGCCAAAGTGCAGGCCGTTGTTGATGCAGGGGTGAACAGGCTTGGTATGGCAGTTCTTGGTCCTGCAAGGAGTTTAGATCTCTATTCTAAGACTTTGCAAGACAATGGTGGTGGCAGCGCAGAGAAGTGGCAACTTGACAAGCACCACCAATTGCCTGAGGGCTACGACACACACCACTACATTAGCGGTGCAGCCGAGGACTACTTGTTACTTGCAGGGTACTGTAACATAGAAACAGTACAGTATTCCATACTGGACCTCAAAACATTTCAGATTGAGAAATTTTGCAAGTCAAGGAATGTGGTTTATCAGGCTCTCCCATATGCAAGATTCCCACCATCATTATTTTCACCGCCAAGTATATGAAATGGTAAGAACCTTCCTTAGCTTGTCTCACTCATTTTGATGCAGATTGCTTTTTGTTGGTTTGACCTTTCATGCATCCAATCTCATGTCCACCCATTATTATAAAATTTGGTTTATGTGTATGGGCCTCCATGGATACTTTACATCATATATCAGACAGGTTATGTTCTCTAATAAGCTGTCTATCCATCTGATATATAGTGCTTTTTAAAATTGTTTTATAAGTACAATGACAACTCTTTGTGTCATTTTTGTGTAGTAATCTACAAAGTCCTAGCAAACAAAAATTTCTCATCAGTGTAGGAATCATTTGTGTTTCACCAGCAAATCAAAGTATCTGTGTTAGAAAAAACACAAGTTCGATGTGATTCTCCAAGTCCAAATAAATTTGTTTGACAGACTAGCTAGCTAGATCGTTTATTTCTTGTAGCTAGGACAATTTTGGACGCACTTTAATATGGTCCACCTGGATATAGCACATCTTGATGATTCTTATATAATCTTTGTTTTTCAGCACTCATGTCACATTGGACACTACCAAGGGTGAAGGGTGACAGCGGCAACATCGGCTGGTGGCACCATTTGTTTGATGGTTGAAGAACCATTATGTTTGCAACATCTGCTCTCTAACATCAGTTTGAGGGCCAAAGAATATCGCACCATATATCCGCCGCTACTAGCGTGGTGATGATATGTACCTGTAGTTTGATTACCTGTGTCTGTAGTCATGTTCTCCTTTTATGTAATTTGGAACTGGTCAATCTGCTAGTGGGCCATCTAGTAGGACCCCGTCGCACCAATGGCTACTCTTAAACCATATAAACAGAGGTTTTGTCCAAGGGAGGGGCTACTATACAATGGTAGGTAATTAAATGAATGTGGTACTTGTCCTGTCTTTAATAATCTTCTATATGATATTTCGAGTGTCTGGTTGCTTGGTTGGTTGGTGATACAACCTTCTCCAGGCGCTGTTGTGCAATGTAGAACTTGGAAATTCATTGGTGTGAGCAGGAGCAAAGCATGCCTCTGGCACCTGATTTTCGCTTAGTACTATATTCAGATTGTCACCGATTTGCAGTATACATGGTGGAAATTCTGATTATATGTAACAGTAAATGCCAATGGATGCCTTGTCAATTTATTGCAATGAAGTTCAATACTGCAGGATTTGTGGACTGAGGTAAAAAAATTCACTTCTCATCTGGTGCTGACACTGAGTTCCAATAAATTGGAGTTGGGGCATTTCATGCATGCAAGTTTGGGATGAAGCTCAGATTGAACCAGCGCACGGGAACACACAGAATATATTAAACGTGTGTGGTTAGCTTGACGAACAGGTTTCTGTTATTCTGTTTACTTATTTAATTTCCCCATGAAAAGCTTATCTATGCTTACAGTGTATCTTATTAAGCTATTTAAATCTATGCCAATTCAAGTTTATAGACTTTTCCGTGTGCCATTATAAAGTTTTCAATATAAGACTTAAAAGGTTGGACTGGTCATCACCTGTGCCACTGTTCGGAACTTATTTGTTTTACACACCATTCCGTTCACTTTTCTCTCTATAACGGTCTCAAACTACTACAGTGAAAAAAGGTCTAAAATGCCCTGAACTCTTCAAGTCATGCAAAAGCTCATTATTCCTCTTGTGCCACTTAAGTTTCCAGCTGCGTGGCTTACACTCAAGCTTGCGATGTTAGGTCAGTGGCCAAAAGTCTGGACAAGCCGTGTTTATAGTCAGATTTCAGGAGCTCTGAATATCTTAAAATGGTGTTATACTGTTGTAAGTATTTAGACTAAAGGCAGGTTACCAGTTTACAATAAGTATTTAGACTAAAGGCAGGTTACCAGTTTACAAGGACGATCAGAAAAGCAAACAACAAGAGACTCTACCATAGCTCCTAACGCATAGCTCTAGACCGAACCAAGGTAAAGGCCCATCCATGGCAAAAGACACAACAACCGGGGTTTGCAGCGACTTCACAAAATCATATACCCAACACTGAGGTTATAGAAAAAGAGCATTAAGCATTGGCCGACAGTCCGCTGCATACTCCAGCTTTGGTTTCACCAACGACAGCATGATTTGAGCAAAACATCAGGGTTTTGAGGACAATCCCTCTTGGAACATGCCGCAGCAGACTCTTGTTGATAGCCATGTCACTCCTTGTCTTCCAAATTATCCACACTGCTCCAGCATGTCTCAAGGAGTTGCATGACATTATTTCTTCTATGAAAAGGCTGCTTGATGTTTTCAAAAAAAAAAAAAAAAAAAAGAGTGCTTGATAAACATTTTATTCTCCTGATTTGTACCATGAAAGATTTTAAAACTTAACGGGCATCGTAGGTTTGTCCTCATCACATCATGAAAAAAGAGCCCAAGGTATACCATCGCTTGGCTAGCATGGAAGCGCACTCAAAATAGCCGGTCATTGCAAAACTAGCAGAGGAGGGCAGACATTTTTAGGAGGGGCGTGGGAACGAAATTAAAATGCAGACCCACGCAGATGCACGATTTTGGGAAGGATGTGTTATTATTGTGGTGTATGGTGCTGATGAGGAGATTAAAAATAACCGGTGCTAAGGGGAAGGAACGAATCCTCAATCGGTTGGAGGTACGGTCTTGTGTCAGTGGTGTGTTTGGTGCTGCTTGGTAGACGTTGACACTAGCTTGAAGCTTTTTAGTTGAAGATAGATAGAGATTAAATCTATGTGAGCAACCAGTTGCACCCCCAACTTGCAACTGACGCATCAACACATGCACAAACCTTATAATCATATTGCTTATGAAATATGTTGAACACGGAGTTATGATTGGAGTATATTAGAAATCATTATTAGCACTCAGTGCACTTAAAGCATTAATGATAACAAAATCTGCAGTCTCGCATGAGTTGATTTTGCAATTAAGTATTATTTTAGTAATGACAATACACTAAAATAACGACAAACCACAATATCATAGGTGTTGGTGAAATTTTATTGGTATATGGTGTACGACAGTACTAGAAGCTTCTTTACTCTGTATGATTGTTGTCCATCCCTCCTTAATCTTGAATTGAGGACTCACAATGTTCCTTGAGCTAGTTGCTTTTTTCTCCAGCAGCTTTCTTACTGCTAATGTTTTCTTCTTCATACTCATTTGCTGAATCTGAGCCACTTGAGGTGTCACCATCTTTTGCTAGCATAAAAACCATAAATTACTTATTAGATCATCGAAAAAAAAACACAACATACGAAATGATGATAAAATAATCATTTTTGTTTAAATGGAACCATACATGTGTAATAACCTTTACCATTCAAATCTCAAGTATAATTTGTTATTGAACATGCATGCTGCCTAGTTCCATATGTAAAACATATTTCTATTGAGGAACGTGTTTCAATCAAGAAGGTGTGGTATGCATCTATTCAACCACACAAGTTTGCACCTTAAGACTGTAGTACATCATGAAAAGAGGCATTCACAAGATAACCCGGGCTAGCCCTTCTAACCCAGTTTTGACTTGGATTCAAAGGAAATTCTGCATTAGAATATTTAAGAGAAGGCAAAAAATGAACTTACTGTTGTGCAACAATACACCAACATAGAATACAAATACTAACTAGTATTGTGTGCTATGCATGCTAAGGATCATGGGAATTTGGTCTAGTTAATTATCTAACTACCCATACTCTTGAAACATATTCACTTCTAAAGTTAATTCTTTTCTTACTCACTCGGTGCTTACAAATTGAGTAAAATTCACAATACAAGCCAAATAATTAACGGCCAAAGTACAGTGTTTCCTATTTTATCTCAAACTAAGCACATCAGATTTAAAGCTTCCATGTAAGATATGATGTTTCATTGTTGCATAGAAAATTTGCAAACAACCGTGTGAGAAGTTTCGCGGTAGCACATATACCATCATTCCCAATGCAAAAAAAAAAAAAAAAGGAAATGAGAAGACCAAAAGAACCAACAATTCAAAATTTGAGTAGTAGAAAACAAAATATAAACTTTGATAACCAACCACACTATGTTTGCATGTAAGTATTTGTAAATTTTTACAACATAAATAAGTACTAAAAACTCAAGCATATGAGCACAGCCATACAACATTTATGATGTATAGTATGGAACTTACAGTGGTCTATTTTTGGTGCTCGCCTAGACCGTGATGATCTTGTGGAATCCTTATAAGGCTTCTCCTTTATTATTAATCTTTTACGTAAACTTTCATGCTGCCAAGAAAAAAAGGATTAATCAATTATATCCTAGAATTACCTATGTACTTTTCCACTACTACTATTTACAGTCATTAGATTTTTATTTTGTGCACTATATGATATATATGCTCTTCCATATATGTACTATTGACTACTAGAATTTTTATACCTATAGTGCTGGAAGCTTACAATATATGTTGTTTTGGAAATTCACTAGTTTAAAGTTGTATTATTCTAATATTGGAAAGTTTGGAAGCAATGAGAACATAATTCTTTTTTGTGCATGGAGCAAGTATAAGAAATTTTGTCCCCAATTTCCACAAAACCAAGACCATAAATTAAATTAACACTACAAAACATTAAATAAAATTTGATTTCCATAACATTGTAAACCCATAAGTAAATATTTCCTAGTTACTTATTGATGATGGTAATGGTAAAACAAACTAGATAAAAAGTGATAGAATGAAATGCAAATATGAAAACATTTGGAAGTTAGGAAAGACAATTGTGAGTGAATCAAGTGGCGAGGGAACAAAATTCACTACATTCATTTTTGCCTAATAACCGTGATGCAGATTTTCACTAGATAAACAAAAAAACCAAGAGAACAATTACCAAATCTATAGATATTTCAAAAGAGTACAAATCATGAACACTTGTGTTTTTGAATAAATGCATTATTCTTGGATAGCTTTCCAGTTTCTAAGAAGGATAATGCAGATTTCGGTAAACCGGAATGTGTAGGAACTGGCAGGATCCGTGTAATACTGCATGATAAGACAAAATAATGATTCCTCAATCAAGCAAGTTCATTTATTCAATGATATAGATCATGACTCATGAGCCATATTATTTACTGGGGATCAATCCTGATCGATCCTTCCTTTGTTTTTCTATATGCTAGTTCTTTTGTCCAACCTTCGGGCAATCCACTTGGTCGAAAGTCCACTTTTGCAAGTATCTACAAATATGCCAAAAGAAGACATAGAAAAAATTAAGCACTCAATATGTAGTGTGTTATTTAAGTTTAACAAGTTCTAACAAAGAGACATACATTATCTTCGTAACTTGTGTCACATTGTCCATTGGTGTCGCATGCGAGACCTTTGCCTCATTGATATAGAGTAGTACATCTTGCTTTGATAGTAATCGCACACCAGTGATTGAGTGGACATAAAACTACAATGAAACCATAAAGACTATCAATAGTAGCCATCATTGTATACCAAAATCATTGGTAACACAAAATTGTTTGCACTTGATGCTCCATTTCAAAAATTAATTCCGCTACTAATAAGACCTAATTAAAGATAACGTATATATAACTTGATATATAATAAGTTTTTTGGATCAAAGCTGGACAATGGATAGGATATACATAATATATAAGTTTCATAAATGAAAAAAATAGTTAATTTTAAGAGTATAAACATGCAATGATCTCATACAGTGATATTCCTTACATTACCTCCACTCTAGTTTGGAACCTAGGAATTTCCAAGTCCATCCTCTTCTATAATTCAAATATGTTCAATGTAATTTTTATTAATTGAAAAATTTGTATCTACTAAGTTTCTTGTTTGAATGTAAAACAATTTGCATACAAATAAAAGCATACTACAAAGTAACATATAACTTTAGTTACTATTAGAGCCCCCAAGTCTTTTGAAACTAGCAACATATATATATATAGAACATAGCAATGGTACTAACTAACTAAACTTGTGGTACCTTGTACATCTTGTCTTTGTTCTCCCCACCAGCTCTAACTTCCATCACCCACCCCTTTGGAAGCCATTCATGTTGTTTCTAAATATGAAAGCATAATGAGCAGACAAAAAATTATAATAACACATCTAAGAATAAAAAAAGTTGATCATACATAAAAATTGTGGCCATGCACCTGAAGCGTGTTTTTCGCTCCACGTTCCTTCGATTCAAGTATAACGTTCATCCGTCCCGGAAAAAAGGTACTCCAATACCTCCGACTTCATGGTGAATGTGTAATTTGATATGGGAGAAGTATAGTACTCGCTTGCAAAATAGTTCAGATGTCCAAAGGAAATTCATAAATCTAAGTAATAAGAAAGTCTAGTTTATAGTTGATATCAATCCATACGACACAATTACTTGTTGGATCATATACTATTCCTATTGTTTGAGAAACATACTCGATTAATGGTACCATCTTCAGTCAGGAAGACCTCCATCGTCCATCCATCGGGAGCCAATCCGGTGGTTTCATTAGTGCCTCAATGTCATCCGCCTCATCTAGAGTAGTTGGTTCCTTTGCCTCCTCATCGGATATCATAGTAATAGGTTCGTCACTCATTTTTTGAGGGTTTGGCTAGAGTCTACTTATGCCTACCTTCTTGCTTTGGATCTATCAAAGCAAGGATTGGTCAACAATGGGTATTTATACTAATATTCCTATCCTTCTAGTGCTAGCTGGCATCTACCGTAGGCCGGAAATTGACCGGTTGTGTGGTAAGGAACAACAAAAAAAAAAAAATCAAGATCTAAATGTATAGTTTAACACCTAGCTCATTTAGTGTTGTAGATACTTTAGATTTGAAATGCATATTACATTATTAATGCACATAATGTAAAATAGGAAGGTGGGTGAGCTAACATTAGGTGTAACACCGACTCATTTAGTGTTGTAGATACTGCAGATTTGAAATGCAGATTGCATTATTAATACAAGAATGTAAAATAGGAAGGACGGTGAGCTAACAACACATGTTGTGGATCTTTATGGTAGGTAAGTGGAAGAACAACTCATGATGTGTAATGCCTAGAGCATTTAGTGTTGCAGATACTACAAACTTTAAATGGAGATTGCATTATTAATACACAAAATGTAAAATAGTAAGGAGGGTGAGCCAACATGTTGTGAATCTTTAAGGTGTAGGTAAGTGGAAAAAACTCATAATGATCCTAGTTGGCATTCTTTGTACATAGCTGCACATCGAAGAATACTATGTAGTCGACAAGTCAATACCAAGCACAAATTACTAAAGAAAAAAATAATAAGTAAATGATTTTTATGCATTAATTTATCCAAAATTTTGTGTTGAACACTTTTGGGGCACCAAAGAATATGACAATTTCATTTATTTATTTTTTTGTCCTTGAAAATACAGAGGCACCAATGTGTTGAGAAAGGGACATGTCCTTGGGGGGTTATTTTGATTATCTATACCTAACACTTCTATATCTATATCTATATCTATATCTATATCTATATCTATATCTATATCTATATCTATATCTATATCTATATCTATATCTATATCTATATCTATATCTATATCTAAAGAGACAAAAAAGGACTAAGTATTGCTAAGTCATGTAATTAGAATGAAGGTTACTAATTCTTCTAATCCCACTACATCTATCTTGAATTATTATATTAGGACTCTTCTTCTCCTCCAAAAAGTCAACAACTATCAAAGCAGTTATCTCAGATCTTGTCAACGCATTGTACTTAGGTGCAACATTTGATCTATCGTGCAATAGCCTAAGACTCAATTGGTGGCAATTATTATTTTCGACTAACAGATCCCTAGCTGCCCTAAATGATTTCACCAGTTCATTCAATCTATTGATCAAACATCCTCACTGAGCCCTCAACAATTCTTCTATAAATTTCATTCTCACACCAATCCCTATCCTTTCAAAAATTGATATTTGATTTTGCACCTCATTATCAGTGTGTCATAAATATAGCATATATACAGGAGATTTACCCTCATCTGGTAGTAAAGATCCAATTCGATGGTGGACATGTCATTAATTTTAAAGACATACGGCCCAAGACCCTTGTTATTTATATACAGGTCAGTGTTAACACCAAGTGAAGTGAAAGCAAACATGGAGTTGTATGGACATATAGATTTAATAAAATAGAGTATTAAGTATCACCATCCGGGTTCAATAAACCAACAAGAAATGGAGGGGGTGTTAAAGAGGCAGGAGCACCATACCTCCTCTACAAGAGAGATGAAAATGTACATGGTCTCCTTCAACTCGATATGTTTTTTACACGCTCATTGTCACGCCCCACTTTTAATGAGTCGTTAATCACACATGTTTGCGCCAGGATCACACCACAAACATGTCTGTTAGTAACAGATAATGGTAAACATAATTAATAGTAAACCGAGCTATAGAAATATAGGATGAAAAGGGGGCTTACAGTGGCGACGAAGGGTCACCAAGCCGGGTTACAATATCGAGAGTTGGCCAACCGAGAAGCGGTGGATTAACTATGACACGCCCGCATCTCCTCAAAAGCGCAGACTTGTGCATGGATGAATTCTGGGCTTCAACGTCCTTCTCCTAAGCAAACATCTTGCAAACTCCTACGATACGCTGATCCTCTACTTCGTCATCGATCTTACCTTCACATGTGCCGATATCTGTAAAAATAGAGGGGTGAGTACAAACGTACTCAGCAAGTCCCAACCAGGGGGTTGTAATTATTAAGGGTTTGGGCCCTAGCAAAGTCTCTAAAACTGCTCTCGCTAGTTCCCGGGTTATATCATATCATCACTGTCATGGCACCACAGGTTAGTCTTCATCAATGTGTAATCTAATCATAGATGTTCAGGCCTAGCACTTGCCCATTCCAAGGACGTGGCTATTCGAATAGATTCAATTAACTCTACAGAGGTGTACAAATTTCCCCACACGATAGGCATTGTCTACACCATGGCCCATGGTTCGACAGACCTAACGAGATCTCATACCCGCTTGGGCCGTCACCCTAGGTTTCGGTATAATCCTACCATGACTTCTCGGGGGTTGGAGAATGGGGAGATCACTTAGCACCCCATTAGCACACAGCATTTCGGAAGATCACCTAGCATCCGCCAACTCAATAATTCGTATACGATAATAACGTTGCGCCAAAAGTTTTACGTGGAGGATCACTTAGCAACCACGCCAACCCGACCTCGTAAGATCACCTAGCATCCGAGTCAGCTCCCGATAGATCGTTGCCTACACCGGCCACCTTGGATCAAAATTATACATTAACCCAGCGGGGTGTGGAATCAAACCGCCCCATTCCGGCGTGTGGCTGTACGTATAATCAAACTAGGTAGAAGGTCCATGACCCGGTCCTTAGGGAGCGAGCCCTCCAAGACAGGAAACCCTCACTAGGCGAAACCTGTCGAGACGATCCATCCCACATGGATCGCCCCAAACTCGCTTTTTGTTGATTAAGCCCAATTCTTAAACCAGGTTATATTAATGACAAAGCCTAGCGAAGCCCCACACACATAGCCCATGAGTACTCCCGCACGGCTTGCCATAGTTATACTTATCTTAACATCTTATTAATTATATGAATTAGGTCAGGTTAAGGGGTAAAGACTTGCACAGGAGGTTCTTACGAATCGGCACGCGTCGAAACGTCTCTAGTGTTCCTCGGACGGAAGCTCCTAATCGGGTCGATGTAGCACTACGGCAAGATACGTTGATAACCTAGCTTGAACTAGAGCAACCAAAACAAGCATAGAACATTATGGTGGCAATGGGTTAGATGCATAGAGCTAGATTTTAGATGAATTATGGAAGTCGTCTCACGCGAAACGGAGTTAAATTGCATGAGATATGGAATTTATAATATTAATCCCTAATTAAATCATTAGGGTAATATTATAATATAATTTTATCATGTAATAATATTGCAACTAATTACATGATAAAATTCTATAATTCAAATAATGAATTTACAAATTTTCGGGAATTTTTCCGATACGGAAAGTATATTTATAAAGTTACGCGGTACAACTCTCGGGTGCACTCAAAGAATTACATTAGTGTATCCGAGCGTCCCCCGTACACGTGGGTGCCACGTGGGTCCACGTGGACGCCACGGTGGCCGACACATCAGCGCCACGTGTATTACGGTGTCCCCTAACTGTAGGCGACGGCGTCGAACGGAAGGGCGACGGTCCGGCCCTCATTACCGGAACCTTGACGGCGCCATCGCAGAACCGAACGGCGCCATGGTTTTTCCTCGTCCGCCACGCGCTTATGCGGCGGCGCTTTCGCCGGATGTTCGCCGGAGTGGCCATCTCTGGCCCATACCTCGCCGTGAGTGGTGTGTTGGCCTCCAGGCCTCCCCCGAGCCCGACGACGTGGGCTCCGGGGCAGCATTGGAGGGGAGCCTCCACGACGACCCGGTGCGCGCGGCGCTCCCGGGCGGCGCTGCGAGGCATCGGCGTTGTAGTGCTCGGGATCGAACTAGCTAAGGAGGGGAAACCGAGAGCAGGGCACAAAGGGATCTCACCGACCGACCATCTTGACCGGCGGCGACTACGACGGGCGAACGGATGACCTAGCCGTCGCCGGCGGTGGAGCTCCAGTTTGGGGGAAATGGGAACGCCGCAAGGAGGAGAGGGAAGGAAGAGGATGGAGGCAAGCACCACGTTCCGGCTACCGCGGAGCTTGTGGAAATTTGGCGAGGGCGTCGAGCGCCCGGTGGCCGGTATTTATAGGCTCGCCGCGGGGCTCGCCGCCGGGATATTTTCTCCCGGACTCCGATCTTTCCGACCAAACCTGCACCTCTGTGGCCTCCAGCTGGCGGCCGGGCATGTGTGCGCTGGCTTTCGCGTGTTCCTCGTGCTCGGCGGGACGGTCAGCCGAGTTGTCTCGTCGTCAACGGTCGGTTGGCGCCCGGCCATGGTACCGGATTCAAGTTTCCGCTTCGTGGCGCGCTGTAGTGGTTGACTAGAGCCCCGGCTCGTGGTGTCATCCGGATGGCGGCTAGGGAGGTTAATGAGATCACCGTGTCGTCGTCGTTGCCAATAGCGACGGTGCGGCTCGTTCGCCGTGGCGGTTATGGCGACTCCGCGCACGCGCCCTCGCCGATGCCGTGCACGGGTCAAAGTTAGGCGGTCGGCTCGTCCGATGCGTTGCTGTGGCGAGGGGCTTCGTGCCTGCTCCTGTGCACTGGTCTCCGCTGCGTGGAGGGCCGGTACGGCGGAGGGCGGCGTTGCCAGGCGGCGCTGTGGCGCGGTTGTCACCAACAGGAGGGAGGAGGAAGACGATGGACGGCCGTGGGTCCCGGTTGTCGGTGTGAGAAAGGGGAGAAGGAAGAGATGGGCTGGCCTGCTTTGTTTCCGGCTCGATGGGCCTCGACGTCGGGCCGGCCCGCTCGGGAGAGTGGAAAGGAGGGAAGAGAGGGCCACTGGCTGGGGCGAGAGAGAAGGGAAAGGGAGGGAGGGTTTAGGCCCTGTGAGCCCCTTTCTCTTTTATTCTCTTTTCCATTTTCCTTTTCCTTATTCTTTATTCTTTTCCTTCCACTTCTTTTATGTGTATGTATATATATATTGTAAATATGTATACAAGCACTTATAGGTATCCTCATGACTTGTATTCATGAAAATATTTATTTCTTGGTACTTGTATAAATTGTATATATATATGCATCCACACCTTTTCCCGATCTCTTGTTATTTCATGTGTAACATATATGATAAATATTTATACAAGCACCTTTATATTCCCATGACGTTTATTGTCGAGAATATTTATTTATTGTGCTTATAAAAATATTCATATATATTTTTGGTACACATGTGTGTCGGTATATGTTATTCCTGAGATAATTTGTAGATCACTACTCATTCCTAGCCTACAGAGTGAAGGTCCTAATTTAAGGCCTAAAGGGGTGGAGATAGAGATAGAGAGAGAGGGGGAAACTTTCCTTTGCTTACAGTCTTTGTCTTTACAGAGCCTCTACCATTATCGCTACTCTATTCCTAGGGTGGCACGATAGTGTGGAGGGTATGCCTTTAGCCGATGTTTACTTGCTACCGTTACCCCATTTTCCTTGGTCCCTGCGTCTTCGTCTTCGTGGTCTTTGAATCTTCAAATTCTCCTTCTCGACTACCCCACTTAGAGAATTCATTCCTCTAAGATCAGGGAGAATTTCCATCTTCTCGCGGTCTTTGAGTTGTCTTCTTGCTGTTTGTGGCCCCTGGTGGTCGGGATTGTTGCCCCGATTCTTCGGGCAATAATCAACGTAAACTTGGGTGACCACTTCTCGTCGGGTAACCCTAAGTTTTCCGTTGCATCATTATCCGCTTACATCAGCCCATTTTTATGTTTCTCTTCTTCCTCTGGATCTGGATCTACCCCACTTAGAAGAGTTTTACTTCTATCTGCTTGCTCTGCGGCTTCTCCGTTTAGATGCCCGTGAATTTCTCTGTTGTTGCCTTTCCTTCGAGCAATCTTTTAATCTTTTTCTTTTCTCTTCTTTTTTCTTTTTTTCATTTTTTTTTTTGGGAAAGGGTGCAGGTACATCTCTTTGGGAGCGGCTAGTCGACTTCGCCGAGGTTGATGACTGGGGCGGTGACGTCGTAGGTCCGTCGATGGCCACGGAGCGGGAGGTCGTCTTCTCCTAGCGCCGGGCGGGCCAAGGGAGAGGAAGAATCCGTCGAGGCCAAGGGTAGTCGGGGTTACGGGCGGCGTTGGCGGCACGGCGGCGTACATCCCTTGCCTCTCGGGAGGGTGGATGGGGATCCCTTCTTGGATGGTGGGCTCCGTCCCCATCATGGCGAACGCCCGCCCGGCCCCCTGGTGATGCGGTAGGCTGTCGTCAGTTCTTGGGCTTGGCGCTCCCGGGTAGCCTTCAGCGTCTCGGCGAGCGTAGCCTCTCGGCGAGATGCCGTGGCGGCTTGCTCTTTTGCGTGGGCGTGTTCCGCGAGGAGTCACTGAACGTAGCTTTCGGCTCGCTCGGCTCGGCGAATCAGGCTTCTCGGCGGTGTCTTGGCGGTCGTCTTGCTCATCGAGAGCGGCAGAGATAGGATAGCAGGTGCTTGATGACTGCCTTCAATCACTGTAGTCTTCTGTCCATCTTCAGCTTGCGGTTCCAATCTTGGCTCTAGCTTGCATTCTGGCATTGGTTGTCACTCGAACTATTGCATGTCATCTTGATCCGCCTCGACGGTCGTGGTTCGGGTCGTGGTAACAAAGCAGTGATCGCCAGCTTTTCGGCATTGAGGTGTGACTGCCGGCAATGTTGCACGGTCGTCGGCACAGTAACAACTGAGGCGACGGCGCTTGACGGCTGTAGGGAAGAACATTGGTGCGGTTCAACGGCTACCGTCGTGGAGTCCACTTGTTGTCGCCACGCCACGTAGGTTAGTTCCTATTCTATCCGGACTAGAAAGGGAGTGGGAGGGAAAAGCACAAGGTACGATAGGGATCTACCTAATCTTTGGATTAGAGGGAAAGCAAGAAATTTAGGTAGAGGTGGACTCGGGGTATCCTAGTAACACAGGTGTCAAGACATAAAACAAACTTACCGTGTGAAACGTATGAAAAGGTTTGTCACGGTGAACTAAGTGTATGTGGAACTCGTCTGTGTTACTCGTGACCTGAGGAAGTTTTCAAGACGTTTCACAGATCCTATTGGAATTTCCTTCCATTCATTTCCGTAAAGTAGTAATAAATGAGAAGTTTTCCGTAGGATTGAAAAAAAGGAACAATACATTATACTAAACAATCAAGCGCGTCAATAGTTCTCGTCACAGGTCGAGTTACATAGATGATACAAGGTCGCATCACACATAGTGACTGCCATGATAATTATTGTGCGACTTTTCACCTACTAAAGGCCTTGAAGCCTAGACATCTATGATCTAGCGGCGAAGGCTTAGCTACTAACGCTAAGACAATGCTCGCACAACAAGCTTGCTCATGGATAATACTACTCAACTTTTTGCTGCTTGGACTATATGCCTTATGGAGACTCCTGTTGCACATCATATTAGCGCCCACTTAGGTGATCGGATGCTTTATGCATTTCCAGTTGGCCCACTATATAGCACTTGAATCCTTCCTGTTGGGGCTTTAGGGCGTGCAAGTTGGTTTAGCACTTCGGTACTTGGTTTTCTTAAAACTCTCGTTTTCAATATCGAGGAAGGCCAAGGTATCCTAAGTACTTTAGTATCTCCGAGGGGAGTTGTAAACTCTTTTTGGGTCAGGCAGTCCGACTGAGATCTTACTTACTAGTCCATTGTTACAAGAGTCTCGATGTTGACATCGATTCCGCAACATACGGACCATTGTGGTAAGGCGTACTCATTGCAACAAGTTTAAAAGTAGTTATCCTATGTGGAGTTAAAATTCTGTTAACCCAAATTTCATCCTATGGACAAGCTCGGCTCTGATACCATTCTGTCACGCCCCACTTTTAATGGGTCGTTAATCACACGTGTTTGCGCCAGGATCACGCCACAAACACGCCTCGTTAGTAAATGATAATGGTAAACATAATTAATAGTAAACCGAGCTATAGAAATATAGGATGGAAAGGGGGCTTACAGTGGCGATGAAGGGTCACCAAGCCGGGTTACAATATCAGAGTTGGCCAACCAAGAAGCGGTGGATTAACTATGACACCGCCCCCGCATCTCCAAAAAGGCAGACTTGTGCATGGATGAATTCCGGGCTTCAACGTCCTTCTCCTAAGCAAACATCTTGCAAACTCCTACGATACGCCGATCCTCTACTTCGTCATCGATCTTACCTTCACATGTGCCGATATCCGTAAAATAGAGGGGTGAGTACAAACGTACTTTCGCAAGTCCCAAACCAGGGGTTGTAATTATTAAGGGTTTGGGCCCTAGCGAGTCTCTAAAACTGCTCTCGCTAGTTCCCGAGTTATATCATATCATCACTATCATGGCACCACAGGTTAGTCTTCATCAATGTGTAATCTAATCATAGATGTTCAGGCCTAGCACTTGCCCATTCCAAGGACATGGCTATTCGAATAGATTCAATTAACTCGCAGAGGTGTACAAATTTCCCCCACACGATAGGCATTGTCTACACCATGGCCCATGGTTCGACGGACCTAACGAGATCCCGCACCGCTTGGGCCGCCACCCTAGGTTTCGTATAATCCTACCATGACTTCTCGGGGTTGGAGAATGGGGAGATCACTTAGCACCCCATTAGCACAAAGCATTTTCGAAGATCACCTAGCATCCGCCAACTCAATAATTCGTATACGATAATAACGTTGCGCCAAAAGTTTTACGTGGAGGATCACTTAGCAACCATGCCAACCCGACCTCGTAAGATCACCAAGCATCCGAGTCAGCTCCCGATAGATCGTTGCCTACACCGCCACCTTGGATCGAATTATACCTTAACCCGGTGGGTGTGGAATCAAGCCGCCCCATTCGGCGTGTGGTCGCATGACGTATAATCAAACTAGGCGAAGGTCCATGACCCGGTCCTTAGGGAGCGAGCCCTCCAAGACAGGAAACCCTCACTAGGCTTAAACTCGTCGAGACGATCCATCCCACATGGATCACCCCAAACTCGCTTTTTGTTGATTAAGCCCAATTCTTAAACCAGGTTATATTAATGACAAAGCCTAGCGAAAGCCCCCACACACATAGCCCATGAGTACTCCCCGCACGGCTTGCCATGGTTATACTTATCTTAACATCTTATTAATTATATGAATTAGGTCAGGTTAAGGGGGTAAGGACTTGCTGGGAGGTTCTTACGAATCGGCTTTTTTGGTCGAACGTCTCTAGTATTCCTCGGACGGAAGCTCCTAATCGGGTCGATGTAGAACTACACAAGATACGTTGATAACCTAGCTTGAACTAGAGCAACCAAAACAAGCATAGAACATTATGGTGGCAATGGGTTAGATGCATAAAGCTAGATTTTAGATGAATTATGGAAGTCGTCTCACGCTTTAAATGGAGTTAAATTGCATGAGATATGGAATTTATAATATTAATCCCTAATTAAATCATTAGGGTAATATTATAATATAATTTTATCATGTAATAATATTGCAACTAATTACATGATAAAATTCTATAATTCAAATAATGAATTTACAAATTTTTGGGAATTTTTCCGACACGGGAAAGTATATTTATAAAGTTACGCGGTACAACTCTCGGGGTGCACTCAAGAATTACATTAGTGTACCCAGAACTGCCCCCCGCATTGCGTGGGTGCCACGTGGGTCCACGTGGACGCCACGGTGGCCCGAAACACATCGGCGCCACGTGTATTACGGTGTCCCCTAAGCGTAGGCGCACGGCGCCGAAGCGGAAGGGCGGCGTGTCCGCTCCTCATTGGTCGGAACCTTGGCGGCGGCCATCGCAACCGGACGGCGCCGTGGTTTTTTTCCGTCCGCCGCGCCTATGCGGCGGTAAGCTTGTTCGGATGTTCGCCGGGCGGCCATCTCGGGCCCATACCTCGCCGTGAGTGGTGTGTTGGCCTCCAGGCCTCACCCCGAGCCCGACGACGTGGCTGGGGCAGCGATTGGAGGGGAGCCTCCACGACGACGGCGGCGGGCGGCGCTCCGTGGCTATTTGTGAGGCATCGGCGTTGTAGTGCCCGATCGAACTAGCTAAGGAGGGAAACTGGAGAGCGGGGCACAAGGGATCTCACCGACCGACCATCTTGACCCACGGCGACTCACGACGGCGACAACGGATGACCTAGCCGTTCCGTGGCGAGCCCAGTTTGGGGGAAATGGGAACGCCGCGGAGGAGAGGGGAAGGAAGAGGATGGAGGCGAGCACCTCACGTTCCCGGCCACCGCGGAGCTTGTGGAGGGTGGCGAGGTCGATCGAGCGCCCAAGGGCCGGTATTTATAGGCTCGCCCGGCGGGGCTCGTCGCCGGGAGATATTTTCTCCCGGACTCCGATCTTTTTCCGACCAAACCTGCACCTCTGTGGCCTCCGGTGGCGTCGGCGTAGCACGCTAGCGTGTTCCTCGTGCTCCGGCGGGGCGGTCACCGGGTTGTCTCGCCGTCAACGATCGGCTGGGCGCCTACCGCCATGGCAGCCGGATTCGAGCTGCTCGGGCGCCGCCGTAGTGGTTGACTAGGAGCCCCCGCGGCTCATGGTGTCATCCGGATGGCGGCTAGGGAGGTTAATGAGATCAGCGTGTCGTCGTCGTTGCCAATAGCGGCCGGTGTGGCTCGTGCGTCAGTGCGGCCATGGCGGACTCCAAGACGCGCCCTCGTGAGATGCCATGGCACGGGTCAAAGTTAGGCTACGGCTCGTCCGATGCGTTCTTTGTGGCGAGGGCTTCGTGCCCGCTCCCTGCCGGGGTCTCCGCTGCGTGGAGGGCTGGTATGGCGGAGGGCGGCGGCGCGGTGGCCAGTGGTGCGGTTGTCACCAACGGGAGGGAGGGAGGAAGACGATGGACGGTCAGGTCCTTGTTGTCGGTGTGAGAAAGGGGAGAAGGAAGAGATGGGCTGGCCTGCTTTGTTTCCGGCTCGATGGGCCTCGATGTCGGGCCGGCCCGTTCGGGAGAGTGGAAAGGAGGGAAGAGAGGGGGCTACGGTGGCCGGGCCAGAGAGAAGGGAAAGGAGGGAGGGTTTAGGCCCGTGGAGCCCCTTTCTCTTTTATTCTCTTTTCCATTTTCCTTTTCCTTATTCTTTATTCTTTTCCTTCCACTTCTTTTATGTGTATGTATATATATATTGTAAATATGTATACAAGCACTTATAGGTATCCTCATGACTTGTATTCATGAAAATATTTATTTACCGGTACTTGTATAAATTGTATATATATATGCATCCACACCTTTTCCCGATCTCTTGTTATTTCGTGTGTAACATATATGATAAATATTTATACAAGCACCTTTATATTCCCATGACGTTTATTGTCGAGAATATTTATTTATTGTGCTTATAAAAATATTTATATATATTTTTGGTACACATGTGTGTCGGTATATGTTATTCCCAGAGATAATTTGTAGATCACTACTCATGCAATATTTCCATAATTTAAATCTAGCACTTACCTTGCATCCTTGGTCACCATAAAGCTCGACAAGCAACAAAACAAGGTTTCCTATTTTCTAGATGGTGAGAGTTTGAATGCGTGGTTTTCAAAACAGGGTTTGGTTTTAGCGGAAATTAAATCAAGTTTTAGTTGTAATTCGAAAAGTTCAAATTTTTAGTGAATTTTAAAATGATGCAAAAAAACACGGGTGTTACACTCATGGTACCAAAACCGTAGTAATCGACACTTGTGTGTAGAGGCCCGTAGTAAGATATCTTGTCATTTATAACCACCATCAAGGAAAACATAGTTTTCTAGAAGAGTGGTACAGTCGGGCGAGGTTAGATCAAGCATTAAAGGTGTCCATATGAAGTGTGTACACACAATTTTTGTATAAACTATGCAGTGCATACGTTCATATGAAGCCCTTCTTATCTATCGATTCTCACACAAGATCTTCTATACTTTTGTTGAGGATGGCTAGTGGCTCCTACCAAGTCTCGGCATGAATGCACTTGCCCGCCACACGAACAAAGCTAGGAGGAGCATCAACTCTTGCATAGGACATATGATGGCCTACTTTCTACATGCATGTTGGTAGACAGTCTAATGCATGCATGCATCCTTGGAGTAGGCCACTTTGTCTACTTTTTCAGCATGCATATGCTACTAGCTTCTATACTTGACCAAGCGCTATTTACAAAGCATGAGAAATGGTAGCTACACGCATACATGAAAACAACTAACCTTCTTTCACAGTCCTTATATCGTCATCAGATTATAAGCACACATCAATAACTACCCCCTGCTTCATTCTCTTATTGTAGACCTTTGACGCTCCTGCCTCTCCCGTATTGTCCTCCCATAAGTGTATAACATGTAACATTGATAGCAATTTTTCTTTGCTTATACGAACAATAAGAATATATATAGTGCAAACACAAGTGAGTGGTGCACCTAGCTTGGAGGTGGACCCTTCTCTCCGCCTCGTCCCTATATTGCTAGCAAAGCGCCCCCCAATGAAACATTATTGGTGGATCATCTCTATGGATCATAAAACCATCTCCATACATAAAGGTACTAAGTGCAATAAAAGTGACAAGAAGCATGCTCCAATGACGTAATTTCTTGTTCAATCTCTCCTAATGAAAAGGCCTAACACGATTTACCAAGGCGGGCAGATTTTGTGCCTATAAATTTGCAATTTTAATTTCTTGACCTGAGGTGGTCACAAAATTAGATGTATGGAAGTTGCTTGATACTACTTTTTTCAACATGGTTAATAGGACCATTAGTTTTAGTATATCTCACTTGATATTTTGGCACCTATGTCTCCTACTTCGCCTTCCACTTCCCTACACGAGTACTATCTTGAGTAGGCAGGGCAAAGGCAGTGAGGGGTTGCGGTGGAGAGCGGTGAAAGATCATGATTAGGCAAGAGGAGAATCTCTAACGCAAAGTATCCATGGGAGCATGATGAGCAGAAATAGATATGGACTGAGGGATTAATTTATAAATGTGGCATGATGTCACAATATGTTCCTAGGTTCACATAGGCTTGTAATCCATGGTTAGTACTAAATTGGTAAGAATGATGTAGTAATCCAATTCAACCTATACACTAGTATGGAATAACAAAGAAATCAACGTTTAAAATATCGAAGATACTTATTGACTTTAATGACACATAGAGCAAGTAATCTCCCACAACTACAAAGAGTAAAGAGGAGACAATTTTTGGTGCGACAAATACTTTGGTTTCTCCGTCTGCACGACTCTGCGATATCCACTCCCACATCCCATGCAACTGCTCCATCCGTGCAACCTCTACTCCAATCACGCATGAAATTTAAGCCAATAAATCCCACGTGCTCGTCGTTCCTAGCCCCGCCAAATCGGAGATCGCCAATTAACAAAATCAGAGATCTCCCCTTCCATGTCCTGCTCTCGCATCTGCGTACATGTGATCCCATCCCCTTCCCGACTATAAATCTGTCCTTGGTTCCTACGACTTCCTCTGCACTGGTGAAAGGTCCTAAATGGCTAGTGGGGGGTGAATAGTCTAATAAAATTTTCTACAAAACACTAGAGCAACTTGTTAGAACTCTAAATGGCTATAAAAGTGGTTTCACTAGCTCTACTTGTCAGCAAGCCACCTATTGACAATTCTAGTTGCTAAAGTCTCTAATCCACTCAAAAGACTATGTCACTACTTTACCAACTAGACGAAAGAGCTAGATTACACTAAACAAGTCTAAGCAACTAGCAATTCTACACAAGATCAAGATATATATCAAAGTAAATGCAATGGATGTGAGCTAGGTATACCAACACGTTGAGGCAATGATCCGATCATAATATGAACACGATGAAGCCAATCACCATGAGACAATCAAACACAAGATGGAGACCCTTGATTTGTTCACCCGGAGTTCACTTGAGCACTCTCAAGCTACTCTCCAGTTGTGTCGCCTGTCTCAACGGTGGATCAAGATGATGCACTCGCCTTGCCTCACTAGGCACTCTTGACACCACGCAATTGAGGGGTAACTCAACGGCACACGCAATGTATTAGACTATTAATTTCGCACTTTCGCTAGGGAAGATCACAAACCCCTCACAAATCACAGGGAGGTGGGCAAGAATAATCTTCTTCTCTTACCAACGCCTCCAACAATCACTGAGCCGGTCTAGGAGTGGTGCTCTCCAAGAGCAAAAGGAAACCACCGGCTACAACGATCTTCAAGTGCCTCTAGATGCAACACTCACAAGCAAGCACTTGAAATTTCACCCAAATCTCTCAAAGTTATGCTCTCAAGCAAGTGGGGAGAGAGGGGAGAAGTTTTGCTCAGCTCAAAGTGTATGGAGTGATTCAAAATGTCCAAGAGGGAGAGCTAGAGTCGGCCACCCAAGTATTTATTAAAGTGGGGAAACACCCCACTTCAAACTGTTTTTGACATTTATATAAGTGGAGAAACACCCAAGTATTCCTCCCAAGGCTTCTAGCGGGCAGCGCAGTCCGAACTGCCAATCGTTCGTGGTAGCCGGCGTGCGGCAGTGCCACGGCCTCCCACTGGCCGCAGCCCTCCACGCGGAAACGGCACGGCATCCCCGACGCGGAGGCAGAGTGGTGTCCCTGTGCCCGTGTCACGCCCCACTTTTAATGGGTCGTTAATCACACGTGTTTGCGCCAGGATCACGCCACAAACACGTCTGTTAGTAACAGATAATGGTAAACATAATTAATAGTAAACCGAGCTATAGAAATATAGGATGGAAAGGGGGCTTACAGTGGCGACGAAGGGTCACCAAGCCGGGTTACAATATCAGAGTTGGCCAACCGAGAAGCGGTGGATTAACTATGACACTGCCCGTACTCCACAAAGGGACTTGTGCATGGATGAATTCTGGGCTTCGACGTCCTTCTCCTAAGCAAACATCTTGCAAACTCCTACGATACTCTGATCCCCTACTTCGTCATCGATCTTACCTTCACATGTGCCGATATCTGTAAAAATAGAGGGGTGAGTACAAACGTACTCAGCAAGTCCCAACCAGGGGGTTGTAATTATTAAGGGTTTGGGCCCTAGCAGAGTCTCTAAAACTGCTCAACTAGTTCCCGGGTTATATCATATCATCACTGTCATGGCACCACAAGGTTAGCCTTCATCAATGCGTAATCTAATCATAGATGTTCAGGCCTAGCACTTGCCCATTCCAAGGACGTGGCTATTCTAATAGATTCAATTAACTCTGCAGAGGTGTACAAATTTCCCCACATGATTGGCATTGTCTACACCATGGCCCATGGTTCGACAGACCTAACGAGATCCCGTACCCGCTTGGGCCGTCACCCTAGGCTTCGGTATAATCCTACCACGACTTCTCGGGGGTTGGAGAATGGGGAGATCACTTAGCACCCCATTAGCACACACAGCATTTCGGAAGATCACCTAGCATCCGCCAACTCAATAATTGGTATACGATAATAATGTTGCATACCAAAAGTGTTACGTGGAGGATCACTTAGCAAGCACACCAACCCGACCTCATAAGATCACCTAGCATCCGAGTCGGCTCCCGATAGATCGTTGCCTACACCGCCACCTTGGATCGAATTATACCTTAACCCGGCGGGTATGGAATCAAGCGCCCCATTCGGCGTGTGGTCAGACGTATAATCAAACTAGGTAGAAGGTCCATGACCCGGTCCTTAGGGAGCGAGCCCTCCAAGACAGGGAAACCCTCACTAGGCGAAACACGCCGAGACGATCCATCCCACATGGACCAAACTCGCTTTTTGTTGATTAAGCCCAATTCTTAAACCAGGTTATATTAATGACAAAGCCTAGCTTAAGCCCCCACACACATAGCCCATGAGTACTCCCCGCACGGCTTGCCATGGTTATACTTATCTTAACATCTTATTAATTATAGGAATTAGGTCGGGTTAAGGGGTAAGGACTTGCCACGGGAGGTTCTTACGAATCGGCACGGCGTCGAACGTCTCTAGTGTTCCTCGGACGGAAGCTCCTAATCGGGTCGATGTAGAACTACGGCACATACATTGGTAACCTAGCTTGAACTAGAGCAACCAAAACAAGCATAGAACATTATGGTGGCAATGGGTTAGATGCATAGAGCTAGATTTTAGATGAATTATGGAAGTCGTCTCACGCTAAACGGAGTTAAATTGCATGAGATATGGAATTGATAATATTAATCCCTAATTAAATCATTAGGGTAATATTATAATATAATTTTATCATGTAATAATATTGCAACTAATTACATGATAAAATTCTATAATTCAAATAATGAATTTACAAATTTTCTAGGAATTTTTCTCGACACGGAAAGTATATTTATAAAGTTCTGTGTACAACTCTCGGGTGCACTCAGCAATTACATTAGTGTACCCAGAACTGTCCCCGTACACGTGGGTGCCACGTGGGTCCACGTGGACGCCACGGTGGCCGACACATCAGCGCCACGTGTATTACGGTGTCCCCTAACTGTAGGCGACGGCGTCAGAACGGAAGGGCGACGTGTCCGCTCCTCATTGGCTGCAACCTTGACGGCGTCACTGCAACCGAACGGCGTTGTGGTTTTTCCCCGTTCGCCGCGCCTATGCGGCGGCGCTTCGCCGGATGTTCGCCGGAGTGGCCATCTCTGGCCCATACCTCGCCGTGAGTGGTGTGTTGGCCTCCAGGCCTCACCCCGAGCCTGACGACGTGGCCTGGGGCAGCATTGGAGGGGAGCCTCCATGACGACGGCGGGTGCGGCGGCGCTCCGTGGCGGCGCTACGAGGCATCGACGTTGTAGTGCCCGATCGAACTAGCAAAGGAGGGGAAACTGGAGAGCAGGGCACAAGGGATCTCACTAACCGACCATCTTGACCCGCGACGACGACGGCGAGAACGAGATGACCTAGCCGCGCCGGGCGCGGAGCTCTAGTTTGGGGAAAATGGGAACGCCGCGAGGAGCATAGGGGAAGGAAGAGGATGGAGGCGAGCACCTCACATTCCCGGCTACCACGGAGCTTGTGGAGGGGCTGGCGAGGTCGATCGAGCGCCCGTGGCCGGTATTTATAGGCTCGCCGCGGGGCTCGTCGCCGGAGATATTTTCTCCACGACTCCAGATTTTCTCCCCGGACTCCGGGGGACGGTCGGCTGAGTTGTCTCGTCGTCAACAAGCCGCCGGCGCCGCCGCCATGGCGGCCGGATTCGGTTGAGCTCGCTCGGCGCCGCTGTAGTGGTTCACTAGAGCCCCGTGGTGGTGGTGTCATCCGATGGCGCTAGGGAGGTTAATGAGATCACCGTGTCGTCAGTCATTGCCAATAGCGCCGGTGCGGCTCGTCCGTCGTGGCGGCCATGGCCGAACTCGCGCCGCACGTCCTCGTCGATGCCGTGCACAGGTCAAAGTTAGGCGGCCGGCTCGCCTCGATGCGTTCTTTTGCAGTAGGGTGTCGATTCAGCTAGATTGGGCCGGAACCGACACGTAGATTGGGAGGTTGGTGGTGGGGAGGAGGAAGAGGATGATGGTGGCGGCGGTGGAGCGGGCGGGCCGCCGCCGGCCGCGGAGGAGGCACGGCGGCGGCGGGCCGGGACGGGGGAAAGCAGAGGCGGGCGGCGGGGGTGAGGCGCCGCTGTGGGGAGAGAGGAGGCAGGGAGATGGGATAAAAATTCTTTATTTGCTTGTTACCCCAAAAGATTACAGACCCCTTACTTATATAGCCCGGCTATTGGGACTTGTATCTCAAGCAATCTCTCTAAAGGTTTCCTTATAGATTGGAATATCTTTTACAAGCAAGTCCTATTTATTTATTTCCTAATAAGGGTCTTCCTTATAGATGAGATAGCCCCTTGCACACCAAAAACACCTAAAGATAATCCTAGATATTTTCCTCCTTTATTTCCGAATTAATTGCCGAAGAATCCGCGGAAGGAAGGAGGCGGCGGACGGGACAAGGGCAGGCGAACTGTGGGGGCGGCGCCGGCTTCCCTGGGGCCGGGCCCGTCCTCCGGGGCCCTATTTTTCTGCGGGTCGTGACATCTCCCCCTTTCTCCGAGCCGGGCGCGTCCTCGCTGGATGAAAAGTCCATTCACCACCGGGATAGAGATCACCGCCCCTCGAGGCGATGAGTTCAACTGCAAAGAAGAGCCTACCCCTGCAGGGTTCCCGAGGATCATGTTCTCCCTTATGCGCTTGGGATCAAATTCCAGGAGGTAGTGAAGATTGCCGATGTAGCCGTGCTAGATGTAGCGATGAACAAAGACGTTCGTGCCGTGAGCCGTCTCCGCGACGGGCCGCCAATAGGAGCTCCCTTGGAACACCCACCTCAAGGTGCCGATGCACCATGTCGCGTGGTGGGCTCTCCGAGAACAAGAAACGCCGCTAGGAGGAGCGTTGGACGAAGAGTGGAAGTAGACGCCCGGATGGTGCTACCGTGGCGGTAGGAGGAGGAGTGGCGGCTAAGTTCAACATCGCACCGTGATATGAATGAGCCGACGTCGAACAGAGAAGGAGAGAGCTGATGGGCACCCCTCTCTCAAGGCCATAGCCGATGTGGACATTGTCGACCGGTGAGGAAGAGGCGATCCATGCCGCCGAGGAAAATGACCGGGCTAGGCCGATGTGGTGGCACCTCGGCCACATGCCGCCAAGCAGGATGGCGGTTGGTGCGGTGATGTTGGCTGGCTGCGTGTAGGCTTCCCAAGGAGAGGAAGTTCGCCCCGCGAACTCCGCCCCGAAGCAAGGCCTCCAAAGAAGTCCGCAGCAGTGGAGGAGAGGAGGCCGGAAGGTAGAAGTGGCCGCCGAAGAGGAGGAGGCCGTCTTCGAAAGTGTCCATCTTTGGAGCAGCGCCGCCGTGGTGACGCCGAGGGCTGGCGCGGCGTAGGTGTTGATCCTCTAGTGTAGCTCCGGCGTAGCCGACAAAGACTCCAGCAAATGTGTCATAAAGTCCAAGGCGCCGCATGCTCAACGTTTCCGGCCGAAGTCGCGGATGTACGGATGCCGAAGATGCCCGACTGGGAGGCCGGGGGAGGGGGCCCCGATCTTGAGGGGGTGGAGCTGAAGTGAACGCGTGCTCGGCGGCCCTCACGGTAATGCTATCGCGGCTACCGTGGGTCACGAAGTCCCACGCCACGCGTCCTAGGCTTGCCGCCCAAGGCATGCCAAGGATGACGCCGACGCCCTCGCCCGATGGCATGGCGTAGGGCGTCGATGTCGAAGGTGCTGGTGTCGAGGCGCAGTGGCACGTCGAAGGTGGTGGCGCGGCATGTAGACGTGGCGCCGGTGCCGATGGTGATCGGCACACGCGACCGGCCGAAGTTCGAGGCCTACCGTGGTCACCACACGGGGTCGATGTAGTTGTGCGTTGCTCGAGTCGACGATGATGTTGACGCCCGTGCACGAGATCATACCGACGAGGTAGAGAGAATGAACACCACGCATCGGGAGTTGGGGTCCCCAAAGTGAGGACCTTCAGATCAGCTGGCTCCTCTTTGACGTCCGCTAGTGGGTCGTTTGTTGTGTTATCGGTATAGTCGTTGAAGATTGTGATGTCGAAGAGATGTTTGCACTTGTGACCCCGTGAGAACGGCTCATCACAGCTTGAAGCGAGACCATCCTTGCGTCGTTCGTCATCTCCCTCCGGTGTCGGCCGTTTGAATGGCCGAAGTCATTCGCCGACGAGGGGCGCTCGGGGGCGGCCAGCAGGGGAGGGGCGCAGGGCCCCTGCTCTTTGCCGGTGCTGGCTTGCCCGGTGTTGTAGAGGATGGCGAGACGCCGCCAGTATGCCCTCGGGCGAGACATGGCTGCCTCCATGTCCTTGGGGTCTTTGCATCTCGACGTCCGCCTTGAGCGGTTCGCCCAAGCCCTTTGTGTAGATGTTGACCCGCCGCTGGTCGCCGAGGTTGCTCGCCTCGCGACACGAGCGCCAGAACTCGCTCCGTGTACTCATCGACGGTGCCGCCTTCCTTAGCGAGGCCAGCTCACCCGGCCGATTCCGCCTGCTTCGGTGGGCGAAGCGCTCGTTGACGTATTGGGCTTAAGTTTGCCCAATCGACCCACCGGTTTCTCCCGGGACAGCCTCATGTACCATTCTTTGTGCTCCTCCCCGTGAGATGATATGAAGCATACCAGACTTGCTCAGAGTAGGGCGCGTACCTTGTCCGAGAAGAAGAATTGCTCGCGGTTGATCCATGGAAGGGGATCGTCCTTGCCATCATAGGTGGGGAAGGACGCTTGTGCAAGCGGGAAGGAGGCCCGGGAGGGTCTCGGACGGGGGGGGGAGGAGGGGGCGGCGCATGCGCCCCGCCGATGATGTGCTCGCTGATTCGATCCTTCGGCCTCAAGTAGCGCTTGATCGGGTTCTCCGGATCATTTGTTGTTACCGATTGTCCCGGTTCTCGCTTGCCATCCGTCCGCTTCTTGATGAAATCGCGGGCTACCGACTCGAACATTGCCCTCATCTCGATCTCGGCGCCATGGAGTTGTTGTCGGAGTTTAAGCTTAGCCGGATCGTTACCGAGATGATAGCGATCTTATCGTCGAGCTTGTCCATCCCGGGTGTTGATCTTGGCGAACTCATCCCCCCCAAGTGCTTGATCGGTTTCTTGGCTTCATCGTCCATGGTGGTGGGTGGATCATAGTGGTCTCCGGATACCCGGTACCGCCGATTCCGGCTAGATTGGGCCGGAACCGACATGTAGATTGGGAGGCCGGTGGTGGGGAAGAGGAAGAGGATGATGGTGGCGCGGTGGAGGGGGGGTGCGCCGCCGGGTTGCAGCGGCCTTGGGCGGCGGCGGGGCTGGCCGGCTGCAGACGCTGGGCGCAGGAGGGCGGCGGCGGGTGGGCAAGGGCGCGGGGAGAGAGGAGGCAGGGAGATGGGATAAAAATTCTTTATTTGCTTGTTACCCCGAAAGATTACAGACCCCTTACTTATATAGCCCGGCTATTGGGACTTGTATCTCAAGCAATCTCTCTAAAGGTTTCCTTATAGATTGGAATACCTTTTACAAGCGGGTCCTATTTATTTATTTCCTAATAAGGGTCTCCCTTATAGATGAGATAGCCCCTTACACACCAAAACACCTAAAGATAATCCTAGATATTTTCCTCCTTTATTTCGAATTAATTGCCGAAGAATCCGCTGAAGGGAGGAGGCGGCGGTGGGGACAGCGCGAGCCTTGGGGCGGCGCCGGGCGCCCTTGGGCTGGGCCGGGCCCGGCCCTCCTGGGCCCTATTTCCTGGGTCGCGGACAGGAGGGGCTTCGTGCTCGCTCACGCACCGGTCTCCATTGCGTGGAGGCCGTACGGTGGAGGGCGGCGCTGCCAGCGGCGCTGTGGCGCGGTTGTCACCAACGGGGAGGGAGGAGGAAGACGACGGACGGCCGTGGGTCCCGGTTGTCGGTGAGAAAGGGGAGAAGGAAGAGATGGGCTGGCCTGCTTTGTTTCGCTCGATGGGCCTCGACGTCGGGCCGGCCCGTTCGAGGAGAGTGGAAAGGAGGGAAGAGAGGGGCACTGGGGGCTGGGCCGGAGAGAAGGGAAAGGAGGGAGGGGTTTAGGCCTGTGAGCCCCTTTTTCTCTTTTATTCTCTTTTCCATTTTCCTTTTCCTTATTCTTTATTCTTTTCCTTCCACTTCTTTTTATGTGTGTGTGTATATATTGTAAATATTTATACAAGCACTTATAGGTATCCTCATGACTTGTATTCATGAAAATATTTATTTCTTGGTACTTGTATAAATTGTATATATATATGCATCCACACCTTTTCCCGATCTCTTGTTATTTTTTGTGTAACATATATGATAAATATTTATACAAGCACCTTTATATTCCCATGACGTTTATTGTCGAGAATATTTATTTATTGTGCTTATAAAAATATTCATATATATTTTTTGGTACATGTGTGTCGGTATATGTTATTCCCAGAGATAATTTGTAGATCACTACTCAAGAAATATTTCCATAATTTAAATCTAGCACTTACCTTGCATCCTTGGTCACCATAAAGCTCGACAAGCAACAAACAAGGTTTCCTATTTTCTAGATGGTGAGAGTTTGAATGCAGGTTTTTGAAAAGGGGGTTTCGGTTTTAGCGGAAATTAAATCAAGTTTTAGTTGTAATTCGAAAAGTTCAAATTTTTAGTGAATTTTAAAATGATGTAAAAACACGGGTGTTACGGCCCGTGCCCTCGCCACGCCAGCTCCTCCTTGCCCTCGCCAAATAAGATGGTACCACACGGGACGGACACAACTCCAAGACCTCGCCTGCGGGCCTCCATGCGCTGGCGATGGTGAAAGTGTCTGCCGATCCATCGCTTCCTGTTCCATGTCTAAGCCCTAGCGCCAATCAAGTTCTCTGCATCCATATATATGAGACAAATCAAGCACCGAGAGCACCATGACCACCAAGCTTCAATCCATGCCCCCTGTTTAAAATAGCGGGCTATAGCTGCGTGAAAGACTCGCCGCTAAGATATTCACATTTGCTTTATAGCACCGCTATTTACAGCTACTTACCTCTATTTACCGCTATAGTGCTACTATTTACCGCTATTTCATATTTCATTTGTTACTAATTTGGTATTTTGGACGATTAATTTTTTATGAACCATGTTGTAATGTCATATTGGTATTTGGTAATGTTATTTCAACTTGTAGAACCTTGTAAACGTATTTGTGTTCATCAAATATCATATTTACATTGTTTGGGCATCAATTATTGGTGTTTTTCATAGTTTTTCTTATAAACCGTTATCTGACATAGCTCTGCTATAGCTCCACTATAGCTTTATAGTCCCTAGTAAAAATATGTTGCTATTTGCCATAGTCCACTATTTAAAACTTGGGATCCAGGTCCAAGCATCTCTCCCACTCGTGCTCTGTTAGTGAATATATTCCGTTCTAGTCTCTGACTGATTCCTTTGGATTTCAGTCAGCTCTGAGATCAATAATTTTCGGTCCACATAAACTGCACTCACATGCTTTTCGTTTAAATGTCAATTAGCTTTAACACCTATAGTGATATGTCGGCTGCTACCTTACTGAACTCAGGTTTTACAGCATCGGCGCTACAAAGGGCATGGAAATGTTTGAGAAAATGCATGGAAGTGTTGTATATACACTAGTAACAAAAATCTTATTCGTGGACGGGCAGTTTCCATTTTACATGGCGGGCATTAGAGCCCGTCACCCCACTTGGGATTAACCGTGGCGGGCACATTAGGGCGCCCGCCACGGAAGTTAATTTAGGAAATAAAAAAAAAAAGCCAAAAAAAGCCGGTAGCCCGCCCCCACTAGATGCGGATCGCGGCGCCGCTAGCCGATCCATCACAGCTCCGGCCATGGTAGATCCCGCCACCGCCGGATCAAGACGCTGTCGGAGCCGGATCCGCGACACCTAGGGTTGCGGACCCGCCGCCCAGCTCCATTTGGGCGCTTAGGTTTTGAGGCAGCCGCCATGGCTGGGTTTGTGGCCGACGTTGCCCGATCTAGACCCAACGAAGACAAGTATGAGTGGCTCGGATGGATAGAGAAAGGGAGAAGGAGATGGGGTGAATAGTGAACGGACAACCGCTCTTAGAAGAACCCGGTCGACAACCGCGTCCTCCAGCGCCACCGCCGCCGAGATCCGCCGAGGAGGGCTCGATCCGCCGGATCTGCCCCGATCCGCGCCTTCCCCGCCAAGGCGTGCCGTGCTCGGGCCGCTGATCCGATTGGGGTAGGAGGCTCCACCACGTCCCCGCGCACCGGCCCATCGCCGGGATCCGCCGACGAGACCTCGCCCTCCGCGGCCGGATGGGGGGGCGCGACGCGGCCACCATGCTCCTCATGTACTGGGAGGCCACGGTGTTGTTCCCACATGGATGCATGCGTGGGCAGCGATGAGGTAGTGAGAGAGAGAAAGAGAGACGGAGGGAGAGGGCCGTGGTGCGTGTGGAGAGTAAAGTGAGGGCGAGGGAGGGAGCTGGTGCGTGGAGGGGGCCGTGTGCGGTTGAGAGGAAAGGTTGGAACCCTAACTCCGAATTTATATGAAACATGGTTCGGCTGAGTCGGATTACGGACTCGAGATTTTACGGTGACGGGCCTTTAAAGATGTCCGCCATGGAAAATTGATTTACCATGGAGGGCATTATAATGTGCCCGCCACGATTAATATCTATTTACCGCGGGCGGCGTTTTTTAAGGTGCCCGGGCACCCGGTTTGTCCATCAGTTTTTATTTTCCGTGGCGGGCAAACTATGTGCCCGCCATGGAAAAAAAACCGAGGTGTCACGCAAAAATCATTTCGTTAATAGTGATAAAACGGCAATATCAGGGACATCCATAATTAGCGATAATGCGGGTCATTCGATCGGTGTTTGTGAGAAAGGTACGAAAATGTTGCATGAAAGGTCTGCCTAGGAAGACATGAAGCTAGTAAAGTATGAGTATTTTTAGCATGCCAGATATGTTGCAGGAGCATAGTAACATAGTGCTCATGAGAGCGACAGGTTAATGTTTGGTATATATAGGATGGCAGCAAGGCTTCAAATGGGTAGTACTAGCATATATCGACATTAAGGGGTGTTTGGGACTGCTCCGGCTCCACGCTTTTTTCAGCTCTGCTCCATTTTTTTTGTCAAACGGTTTTAGCTCCACTCACACAGTTCGAGAAAAAAAGTGTGGAGTTGTGAGAGCACATAAAGAGGTGCTCCACAAACTCCAGCTTTTTTGTGGAGCTGCTCCACGGTGGAGTTTGTGGAGCAGAGTTTGTGGAGCAGTCCCAAACACCCTCTAAATCAGATGGGCCTAAGGCACCAGGCTATCATGTCCATGCTCAGGGCGCAGAGACATAAGTGAATAAAGAAATTATTATATTTGTTCAGATGTCACTAATCTGTTAACACTGGACAAAAGTGCCACAAGACTACCTGTTTACGAGAAAGGTTGGCCAATATTAATCAGGAAAGGTTACATCATTTGCCACTACCTGTTTACGAGAAAGTTTGGCCAAAATTAGATACATGCGCAGCAACATTTTTTTTTTTTTTGAGATTACACAGTACAACGCAGACGCCAACACGCACGCACACTCACCCCTATGAACACACGTACGCAAACCCTACCCCTATGAGCACCTTAGAGGAAGGACTGAGCCGCAAATCTTCAAGTTCGAAGTCACCACCGGCGCCGCTATCGGAGGGGACGCCGCCTACCACTTAATGCATAGCGCCGAAAATCCTGAAATAAATCCGGGATAAAGTGTCGCACCCAGATTTGAACCCTGGGTGGGAGCCCCCTAACCAATGGCCTTTACCATTGAGCCATGAGCCCCTTGACGCCAGCAGCAACATTGCTGAGACAACAAAACTTTGTAAGAGCATAATTTGCTAGAAGGCCCAATCAACTCTATTATGTCCTCAAAAAAAAAACTCGGTCAACGACTCAAGCCCCTATCACAAGACCCTCCCTGAAGCTCATCCCACGAGCACTCGTGTTCCTTAAATACCGTTATATATAGCATTGTTAGAAAATATAGATGACCCAAATATATAATGCTGTTGTCAGTAATTATATACAATCACCTTTTTCAGTTGTCGAAAAAGGAATGCTATTACAATTTCATACAGTTGGCGGTGAAAACGGTGGCGGGAAACTTGCATAAAGAGAATTGGGGAAACTATCATATTCCAAGACACACAGCTTCTCAACTAGCATTGTCTTGAGCTCCAAGGTGAAATAATGTGCTTCTTCTAGCTTCGTCTCATTACAAGTACTAATCATCAGCTTAATCGGGTCATATGAAATCCCACGTAGGAGAACATAGCCCTCGGCTGCTCCATCAACAAGGTCAAGGACCAGATGGAAGCCAGCTGGCACTGGGATTGAACTGTCATGCCGCCACTCTTCCGATTCTTGGATGACACCATTGCCCTGCCATGATGCCTTGCTATACAGATCTATCGTCGTATGCTGATCAATATAGCTGACAAGTACTAGACCAAGCCTTCCATCCCCTGCCTCCACAAGCATCTTAAACTTCCCATTGCTTTCGCGTGGGAGGTTAGTGACGATTGAGAATTTCATCTCACGCGTGTCAAACACAAGCATATAGTTTGAACCTTGATCCAACCAGCAGATGCAGCTGTGCACGTACTGGCGAGACCATAGCGAAGGTAAGATCACCCACGCATACCTTTGATGGCTAAAAGACGCGACACATCGCCATTGCCCGCTGGCTGAAGAGAAGACGAAGGCAACCACCTCCGTTTTGGACACAGCAGTGCACATCACCTGGAACCGGAGCGATGACTCATCATCATCATCATCGACGGCCGGCACGAGGAAGGGATCACAGAATAATGTCATTGCCTCGTTACTGCCATCCTGCTTAGCAGCGAGTAGCAGGTCGCCCGGGATGATCGGAATGTGGACGTGCCGCCGGTGCAAGGGGTCGTACACCACGAGGTCCTCGAACATCATGTAACAAGGATTAGGGCACCGGGTGAGGAGGATGCGACTGTCATGGACGTCACAGACGTGCCAGCGTTTACGGTCAGGGAGGAAGGAAAAGGTGAAGTCGGCGGCTTTCGCGAAGCCGGCGGCGGCCCGAGCGGAGCGCCGCGGCGACTGGACCGGAACGAATTCTGTTTTGCAGTGACTAGGATCGTCGAGCAGCAACCCTAGGACGGGCCGGCGGTGACGGGACCTGAACCGGCGGAGGAAACGGCTGTTGGAGACGACGCGGTGGAAGGACGCGCAGGCGGCGGAGGCGCGGGCGAGGTCGGCATCGTCGTCGAGGCGGAGGAAGATCTCCTCCAGGAGATCACCAGGAAGGTCCGACGCCATTAATCCCGTGCCCGTGGTCGATCGGCGCACGGCTGGTGATAGATTGATGCACAGCGGGTTAAGCCACGTGATCACGTCATATATGCTGTATTTGTGGGTTGCAAAAGCAGAATGCAGCTCGTAACCGCCTTGGACTCTGTGATAAGATGTAAAGAAATTGAGTAGGTACAACTCTGCTACAATACAGTTTTAAATAGAGAAATCTATATCTATTCTTAATAATCTATGCCAAGTACTGCATCTATCCCCGAGGAGTGTCATTCTTTTCAATTCTAGGGAGAAGTCAAATGTATAAGAAAAGAATTTTTTACAATAATTAGGGAAAAGTTCGATGGCTCACATCGGCCGAGAGTTTATCGATCCCGGCGACAAACGAATGCATGAGGAAACGGGAGGAAATGGGTCGGAGGAAACGGGAGGAAAATGATGTGTCTATGGTCGGTGGGCCATATACGCAAAATTTCCTCCCGTTTCCCCGCTAAAATGTGGGGATTAAGACCAAGCGGTAATTACATTCTCGTAGTTCTTTATTTTAATTAAGGATAAAATGGTAACTTCATAATTATGTTTTGAGTAGTATAATTTTGAGATGATGATTCGTTTACTATAGTTCTTGTTAACTTTTTTTAAAAAATCCTCTAGGGTTCCTCCTTCTCCGTCTCTCCACCACCGCCACCAACCACGCTCATCCTCGTTCGCCCTCGTTCCTGCGAGCAGCAGCATCCGCCACCGCCGATGGAAGGAGACCGGGCCACCCCAGCCTCCCGTTCGCCCAATCGCCCTCGTTCCTCCGGCGACGGGCAGGTCGTGTCCACGACGGCCTCGGCGGCCACCGCCGCCGGTGCGGCACTGGCCCTCCCGAGCAGCGGCGGCGGTGCGGCGCCCTCCCCCACCCGGCAGCGGATCCAGCGGCATCCCCGATGTCTGCGCCCGTCGCTGCCTCCCCGACGCGGCTCTGCCCTCCCGACCCGCCAGGCCGCGAGCACGGTGGCCATGGGGGCCCCTCTCCCTCAACGGGCGGCGGATCCAGCGGCACCCCCGCCTCTAGCAGCGATGTCGGCGCCAACGCTGCCTCCAACGCGGCTCTGCCCTCCCGACCCTCCAGGCCGCGAAAGCACGGTGGCCATGGGGCGCCCCTCCCTCGTCGGCGGAGGATCCAGCGGCACCCCCTGCCTCTAGCAGCGATGTTGGCGCCTAACGCTGCCTCCAATGCGGCTCTGCCCTCCTTGACCCGCCAGGCAGCGAGCTCACATGGATTGGCATGTGAGTTCTTCTTCCATCACATGGATCTAGTAGCCAGCGCGATTCACCTCACTCGCTGGTGAGTTCTTCTTCGGTCTCATTTCCATCATTTGCATGCTCACATGGATTGAATGATAGCGAAGCTGTATAGATTCAGTGTAACTGCAATTGGCTGTACATAAATTCGATATCCTCCCTTTAGGTTACTGGAGGAATTGTTATGTTTGGTGCTGATAAAAGACTGAAGCATTGTGTGCAAACATTGATGTTCTAGCATTGTTCTAATAACAAGTAAGTCATGATTCAAATGCATGCTGACAAGTATAAAAACTATGAAGTAAGGAAGCCGTGTGCAAAAATCCTGAAGTTTCAGTTTGAGTTTGACTGTAGAAATGATCATTGAATGGTGGTGTGATTCCTTTTTTTTGTCTGAAATATGGCCGTCGTCCTACTTAGTACAAACGTTAAATTATCTTGGGATGCTAAGTTTGCGTGTCCATCTAGATGTGTGGAGATGATAGGTGGTGATCAGTAGTAGCAATCTGTCATTCTGGAACTTCAATAGAAACTGTGGACTCGACAGAAATTCTGCAGTCTGACCATGTTTACGATGCTTTCAATATTCTGTGTAGGTTATGTATTGGAGAAAAGGCTTGGGGCAGAAATCAGATGTTGAAGTTAGCAATTTTGTTGCCCGTGCTGCATTCCAGAACATAACCTACTGGAATCATGATACGACGCCATCGGCAGAGGATTCCCTCCCAAGGTGCTTTCACTGGTTAACCGTTGCTAATGCGGTGAGTATTATTTCTTCACCTAAGATATCGATCTGTTTGCTGTCCAATTATGCAAATCCATTTTTATTTTCTACTCCTGTGATTAGCTATATGCAGTGGGTCATTAAAAAAATTAATAACTGAAACAACAGAAATGTCATCACATAGATTGACAGAAATGGTCTTAATTTCGGTTTCCTGTTTGTACAGATGCACTGTCATGACCCAGGAGATAGGGGCCAGAAGGACAGGCCCACATGGCCCGAGGGCGCCCTGGGCGCCACCAGGGCAGGCACGCCGCCCCGCCGCCTCCGCCTCCCTTCCGCGGACTCTTCGCAATTAATTCAGAAATAAAGGAAGGAAATTCACTAGGATTATCTTAGGCTTTTTGGTGTGCAAGGGAATATTCCATCTATAAGGAAGACCCTTATTAGGAAAATAAATAGGATATGCTTGTAAAAAAAGGTATTCCAATCTATAAGGAAACCTTTAGAGAGATTGCTTGCGATACAAGTCCCACTAGCCGGGCTATAAAAGTAAGGGTCTCAGAATCTTCAGTGGCAACAAGCACAAAGAAAAATTTATCCCAACTTCCCTTCTCTCCTCCCTCCCAAGACGCCTCCAGCGCCCGCACGCGCTCCGCCGCCAAGACCACCGCCGCTGCCGCGCCGCCGCCGGCGCCGCCGCTGCAAATCGCCTCCACCGGGCCGGCGCCACCACCCCCACCGCCGAGCCGCCCGGGCGCCGCCGCTTCCAAGGGCGTCTCGCCACGTGTCACGCCCGGATCGATCCGGTTTGTGACAGCCGGTATCCGAGACCACTTCTGATCCACCCACCCACCATGGACGCCGAGACGAAGAAGATGCCGGAAGGACTTGGGGACCCATTCATTTCGTTTCACCAAGAGAGGCTCGACACGCCACGATCGTCATTTGTCTTATCGGGGTAACGATCAGAAGGAGGTCAAGCGTCACGCCTACAGAGGTCGACTCGCCATGAAGACAGCCGCATCGAGGAAACCGCCCGCACCTTCATCAAGACAAGGACGGATGGCAACAAGACCTCGACGATCGTCACAAAGGTGATCCGAGAACATGATGATAGGCTACCTTGGGCGGAAGCCCATGCCGAGGGGGCGCCGGCGCTAGGGGCGCATGCGCCGCCCCCACCACCCCCCGGCGGACACCTTCCCTGTGCCTCGCACCTCGCTCGCACAAGTTATCCTTCCCGACGATGACGGCAAGGAAGATGCCCTCCCATGGCTGAACCGCCGCGAGCAATTCTTCGTGGGACAAGGTACGCCAGCCACAGAGCAAGTTTGGTACGCCTCATATCATCTCACGAGGAGGAGCAAAAGAAAGGGTACATGAGGCTGTCCCAGAGAAACCGCTGGCGATTGGGCAAGCCGCCCAAGACATCAACGAACGCCGCCCAACCGCATACCGAACTGCTGGGCGAAGCCGGGCATCGCTACGGAAGACAGCACCGTGGATGAGTACACGGAGCAGTTCCTGGCTCACGGGCGCCGCGCAGACACCTCGACGACAAGCAGCCAGGAACATCTACACAGCCTAGATTGGGCGAGCCCCTAAAGATGACGCCGAGATGCAGGACCCCAAGGACATGGAGGCAGCCATGTCTCGCCAGGCGTACAAGTGACGCCTCACCATCCTCTACAACCCCGCAAGCCCGCACAAGAAGGCGGGCAAGGCACCTACGCCTCTTGCCCCGATGGCGCACCACAGCGCCCATGCCGTCGGCAGCCAGCTAAAGAACATCGACTTCGGCGTTTAAACGGCCGACACCGAGGAGATGGCGGGCGGCGTAAGGCGGCCTCGCTTCAATCGTGGCGAGCCGTTCACGCGCGGCGAGCACAAGTGCAAGCACCTCTTCGACATCACGATCTTCAACGACTACACCGACGACCAAGAGGGTGTTCCCCTGGCCGACGTCAAAGTGGAGAGCACCGACCTCAGTATCCTTTTCGGGGACCCCGACTCCCCGGTGCGTGGTGCTCACTCGTTATACCTCGTCGGCATCATCTCAAGCATGGGAGTCAACATCATCGTCGACTCGAGCAACGCACAACTACATCGATCCCCGCGGTGGTGACCACGGCAGGCCTCGGACTCGACCCGGGCGTGTGTTGATCACCGCTGGCACCGGCGCCACTCGACATGCCGGGCGGCCACCTTCGACGTACCACTACGATCGGCGCCAAGCACCTTCGACATCGACGCCACGTCATGCACGTGGGCAACGACGTTGACGCCATCCTTGGCATGCCTTGGCTGGCAAGCCGGGATGCGTGACGTGGGACTTCGCCACCAATGAGCTCCAAGACTACCACGCGGCCATCCCAAAGCCGCGTTCACGTTGGCACCACCTCCTCATGGTGGGGCGCCCCGGCCCCGATCTACTCAGTCCGGAATCTTCCCCGGGCGTCCGGACCCTCCCCTCCGCCGGGGAAACGCTCAAGGCATGCTAATTACCTTGACCTCTATGACACGCCGACTGGAGTCTTCGTGCAGTTGCGTCAAGCGATGCCGAGGACCAGCACCTACGCCGGATCGCCCTTGACGTCACCCACGAGGCGTGGCTGCTCCGGCGTGGGCGGTTGAGGGCGGCCTACTCCTCTTCGACGGCCGCTTCTACCTTCCGGCTTCTTCTCCACTACTACGGACCTTTGGAGGCTCGCTCCAAGGAGGAGTTCGCGGGACGAACTTCCTCGCCTCGGGCGCCCTACACAACCGCACCGACGTCGGCAGCACCGACCGCCATCCTTTTTGAGCGGCATCGTACGGCGCCATCACGTCGGCCCTTTCGGTCGTCTTCCTCGGCGGCATGGATCGCCTCTTCCTCACCATCGACAACGTCCACATCGCCTACGACCAGAGGGGCACGACCAGCTATCCCCCTCATTGTTTGACGCCGGCTCCTTCAATCTGATGCGATGTTGAATTTGGCCGCTTCTCCTCCTACCGCCCACGACATCACCATCCACGGCGCCTTCTTCCGCTCTTCATCACCCGCTCCGCCCAACAAGCGCTTCTTGTTCCTCGAGAGCCCGCCTCGCGACATGGTGCATCGGCATCTTGAGGCGGAGTTCCAAGGGAGCTCTTGCTCGCCGCTTCGTCGACGCACGGGTCGCCACGCGAGGGGACGTCTTTGCCCACCCGCTACATCTACCACGGCTACATCGGGAACCTTCACTATCTCTTGGAGTTTGCTCCACAGCGAACCCGGAGAACATGATCCTCGGGAACCCGTTGCACGGCAAGTTGATCCCGCAAGTTGAGCTCATCATGCCGGGTGCAAATGCACCTCCACCAGTGTGTCTTTGAATGGACTTTCATCATCCAGCGAGGACGCCACGGCCGGAGGAAGGGGGAGATGTCATGACCCAGAGATAGAGCCTGGACAGGCCCACGTGGCCCGGGGGCCGCAAGGCGCCGAAGGGGGCGCTTGGCCGCCGCCAGCCTCCGCCTCCCTTCCGCGGACTCTTCGGCAATTAATTCAGAAATAAAGGAAGGAAATTCACTAGGATTATCTTAGGCTTTTTGGTGTGCAAGGGGATATTCCATCTATAAGGAAGACCCTTATTAGGAAAATAAATAGGATATGCTTATAAAAAAAGGTACTCCAATCTATAAGGAAACCTTTAGAAATATTGTTTGCGATACAAGTCCCACTAGCCGGGTTATAAAAAGTAAGGGGTCTCAGTAATCTTTCGGGCAACAAGCAATAAAGAAAAATTTATCCCAACTCCCCCCTCCCTCAAGCGCCTTTCGCCCGCCCAAGCACCCCGCCGAGCCGCCGCCGACCACCGCCGCCCGGTAGGGCAATTGCCGCCCCCCTCCTCCACCGCCAACGCCACCCCCCCACCGCCAGAGAGCCGCCCGGCGCCGCCCCAAGGGCGCTCGCCGCCACGTGTCACGCCGATTGATCCGGTTTGGGACATGCACAAACCATCGACCGTTGAAGACCGGCTAGCATGTCGCCAATGCGTAATCAGGACAACTAGATCCATTTTACGCCACGATCATACACCAAAATGAGTTGTCCACGCAAATTTTTAGATTTTTCTAACTAGGTTAGGTATATTAACATTTTTCCTTCCATTTAACATCAAATAATCACAATAATAGGTAAACTTGGTCGAAAATTGTAGAAATGCACACATCATCACTGTTTGTCTCCATTACCCTCGCTATTAATTTTTCAAATGATTTGGACAAAGAGACAATATGCATCCATCACAACCATGAACCCTCTCTCACTTAGTCACATCACTCTATGTGAGACAAAGCTTTTGATTCTGCAGCAATGCATTTTTAATTGCTTGATGCATGCTTAATCGCAAAATGTCTTGCAAGACAAACATGAACCCATTTGAAGATACAAATGTTGTAAAATTTTCTACAAATCTAGTCAAACTTTATACAAATCTAAACAAACTTAACAAAGTTTAACTAGCAAGAACCTTATAATGACATATTTTTTTAAATGGAGGAACTATATATATGTTAATAGCATATACTCCCTCCGTATCACTATTAGAAGACTTTTAGGATAGCGACATGGTCACCAAAGCACAACTTTAACTCTCTTTATATGCATATTTTCATGAAAGTAATTTTGAAAACAAATCTATTGATATGATTTTTACATTACCAAACTCAACGACATAAAAGTTATTTATAATTTATGTTCCCAATGTTTGACCCACACCTTTTCCAAAACGTCATCTAATAGTGATATGGAGTATAATATTAAAAGTGGTATATTTCTTTTTCTCACTCTTCTTGTTTCGTGGGTGGCAATCATAGACCTATTGTCACGGCCGCCGAGAGCGGCAGCGACAAAAAGGGCGCTAGGGAGGGGGGCGGGCCGTAGGGAGAGGGGGGCGGGGGCACAAGTGTCGCAAGAGCGGTGTCGGGGCCAAAATCAAGGGTCCCCAACTTAAGCAACCATCCAAATGAATAGGCCGAACAGCGGGCTAGCCCAAAGACGCGCGAGCCGGGCCGAGTACGAGGATCGCTGCGGGCTCGCCCACCACGAATGAGCTCCGAGGGCGCATACGCAAAAATCCGCCTCGAACGAGCTCGGTGGCCCCGCTCCGAGCGAGCTCCGAGCTCGTGGCAAACCTCCATCTCAAACGAGCTCAAGGCTGCAGGTGGGGGCCAAGTCAGCCCCGAGCTTCGTGGCACCATCCGAGCACGCCCCGAGCTCGTGGGCCTACCTAGGACAACGCGGAACTCCAAAGCGAAGTTTCGCCCCACTACATCGAACTCCATGGCCCCATAAAGCCAAACGACTTTCTCCGACCATGCGAGCTCGAGCTCGAGCGATGGGGAACCAAGCTATCTACGCCGTGTGGGACTCATCATTACGGCTACGCCCCAATCTCAACAGGGGATCGAAAGTCCAATCTATAGTGCCTCGAGCTAGAGGCACTTTCGAGCACCATAGGCGAAGCTACGCGGCTTGTAGCCGCAAAGACGCCGCCGCGGGCGGCGGGCGCGGATGCGACTTGACCGTTGGGATGATGAGCTCGCATCCCGCCAACCACTAAACGGACAAGGTAATGATGGCACCCGGCGTGCGCCGGCCCAAGCCCGCGACGCGCTGGGCCGCACCAAGTCGGGAGCCATCGACGACCGCAAATCGTCCGAGAGAACTCGATAAATTCACGGCACGCGCTGCACGACGAGGCGGGACTCGACTACTGCCCAAGCACTCCATTACGGTGTCATCAGGGCACGCCGGTCACCGCGCCGCTGAAATGATCTCGAGGAGCTCGTCAGGGCACGCCCGAGCTCACCCGACGGGATTTCGCTCCTAGTTGAGCAGTGTCTGCCAGGAGGAGAACGGCTACAACAAGACGTGACGGCCCGCTTAGTTGTTGCCCGCACACGCCCTCCCCCTCAAGTTATTTTACCCCTTTCTCCCTCCGCCCGGTGGGCGTCCGTGTACACCCCTTGGCACTATAAAGGGTTCTTGGCCACCGGGAGGAGGCATCCAACCCATCCTCACTTCACCGCTTTCTAGCAACACACACGCACACCACTCTAGATATCGGCACTTGCCTCAATCATAGAGACTTGGGAGCTCACTCCCTCTCTCGACCAGCTTGTAGCCACCCCTCTACCAGCCCCCGAGCTCGGACAGTGACTCCGACTGGACTAGGGCACCGATTTGCCTGAACCAAGATAATCTTTGTGTCATTGTCCCTTGAGATAGGCCATCGAAGCACACACTATCCGACCGACATCGTGACCGTGGTTAAGAACCATGACAAGCGGGGAATATTTTCTTTATTTGCTTGTCCCTAAAAGATTACATTCTCCTTGTTTATATAGCTCTCCTATGGGACTTGTATCTCAAGCAATCTCTGAAGGTTTCCTTACATTTTCGGAATACCTTTTATAAGCAAACTCTTATTCTTTTCCTAATAGGAGATTTCCTTATAGATTGGAATATCTCTTGCACACAAAAAATTCCTAATCCTAATCCGAAGTGGAGACGACATGGGAGAGGGAGGTGGTGGCGGCCAGCCGGCGCTGCCTGCCCCCCTTCATGGGTCGGCTCGGCGGGTTGAGCGCCCCGGTCTCCTCTGGGCTGGGCGGTCATGTCTTGTGACACCTACTAATGTAAGACTGATCATTTCTAATCAAATTAAAAGAAAGATGTTTGGACCCGATGAGCTTTCCAAATTAAGAACAATGTTTTCTTTATATCCAGAAATTCCATAGGAGTATCTTGAAATGAAGGATGGTTTTTAAAGGAGATCGAAAGTGCCACCATAAATTCAATAAACAAAAGGTAGATAAAGAAAGCAACATCACACATGCAGATTCGTTTTATTATGTGTGGATCACATTCGAGAAGAAATCCAGTAAGCTTTTTTTTTGTAGTAGTGGTACTAGGATGATTCAGCGTTGCCTGGGTATGAAGTAAGAATATAAATAGGTTAGAATTTGGTTGCTAAGAATTAGAAGATGTATATGTATAGATGTATTAGCACAATGATATGCATAGAAGAGATGATACCTTCTTGCACGGGGCGGGAAGGTGGAAATGCAATAGATGTATATGACACATGGTTCAGAATTTAGAGATCCTTATATTATCGTTTGCATACTCATCACAAACCATATGACACATGGTTCAGAATTTAGAGATCATTAGTGTTTTGATATTCATCACAAAGCATAAGAAATTTAAAATGAAACAATATAATAAAGCTTCTATCGGTATTCCCTTTGGCTGCAAGTTGAAGATTGAATGTATTTATGGGCTTGGTAGAGTAAGTTTGATGAGGCATACAACCATATTGAGATGGCATGGTTTTTTCACAACTAAGGCCATATCTCTGTACTTTCCGAATAATTGAAATAGGAAATCATCTCCCATGTATGCAAGTGGCTGTAAAGGATAACAGGTGAACTGAAATCAGAATATGTTGATTACTTTAATCACGTCCAATGTATAGTGTTTATTTATTGTAGCGTAGCATTACTCACCTTTTCTGGAAACCAAACTTCTGGTCATTTTGCTTCAAGAACCGTTAAAGCAAATGCAGTTGTTGCAACATCCAGCAATCTGTTGATTTAGATGTGGCATATGCATAGATGCAGTTCGTAGTGAGCATTTGTAGTAAATTAGCGAAGGATTGAAGGGGAATTATTTGGAAAGTGTCATTTGCTTATTGGCATTAAAGTTTGAGCAGCAACATATGCACATCACCGTTTGTGGAAAGTGGCATTGAAGGGAGACCATAGAAAGACACTCCAGCCCCCATCTGAACTCTCCTCGCTACTTGGTAGTACCATGTCAATAAAAATGCAATAGTGGTTGTAAGAGGAAGGAAATTGAAAAGGTAATCAGAATATCATAACAGTGAAGACACACTTTTACTTGTCAGGGAAAACTATAACCACATAAACATCATAAAGAAGGATTCTTTATAGCCCTTGATCTGACAAAAGAACGCTCAGAGATTAAAGGAAAGTGTCTTAATCGGTTAATATTTACCAAAGTTATTAAGCAAACATGGTATGTCGAAGGATGATATTGTGCAAAGGAATTTCATAGTTTCTAAATTGGCAGGTCAACAGGCAGGACAACCGTGAGATGAATCAATAAAAACAGTGTCATATTCTTTCATAAGATAAATGCAGACTTGTATAGCTTTTTTATTAAAATACGGAAGCACATACAGGAGAAGCTTCACCTGAATGTTTAAGGTAAAAAGTGCCATGTTGAGTAACCGATCTTAAATCCTTCCAACAAATCCTATTTAAGTTCAGCTCAGTTAATCAGTAATTGTCAGCATTAATATTCTATAAGAATGTGTTGGTACTTTTTTTTCCTTACCTATGTGCAGAATAATAAGATGTATGGGTTGGAAGAGTGTATGAATTCATTCAGTTATGCTGAATCACAGTAGTAATAAGTCACATTGTTGGCTTTTACTGAACACAGGACTTGAACAGGTAGGGTATATTATATATGGTATTATAGGTAATATGTATAGAAACAAATGTGTGCAACATCGCTAATTAAAGAAAGTTTCTTCAATATTATTCCTAATAAGCTGCAGTACATGGAAGCTAATCTTCAAACTAAGATGGGAGCACTTCAGACTGGCTGCAAGCATAATATATATGACGAAAAGCATGAAACATCGCCAATTGAAGGAATTTTCTGTAATATTCGTACCACTGATCTTGGTCCAAGCTGCAGCACATGTTAGTAATATAGAAGAGGTAGAAGCGCAATCAGTCATGAACGTATGAATGGCAGACTCACCAAGTGTTTATGCATGTTAGGTACATGGTACGACGAAATGAGCTGCTAAACCTGGCACCAAAAAACACAGTACAGAAGCATCCATGGAATGAAAATATGGGCATATCCAATCAACTAAGCAAGTGTTGGATTGTACAGGCCAGAACCTGAGCTACGCTTGTAGGGTTTGCAGGCGACATCAGAATGTGGATCATGGTCAATCTACTGATCACGACCTTTAGGCAGAAGTTTGTGAGAAGCTTCATGTGTGCATGGCAATATTCTGCATACGGTAGAGAAAACAACATTATTATCCATTCTCTCGAATCATACAGGTGGTAGAAGGTGTGTATGCTCATCCAATCTAGTACTCCCTCCGTTCCAAATTATAAGACGTTTTGGCTTTTCTAGAAACATTTCTTTTTGCTATGCACCTAGTTATACACTATGTCTACATACATAGCAAAAGAAAAGTATTTGGAAAAACCAAAACGTCTTATAATTTGGAATGGAGGTAATAACTAATTAAATTCAGAGATGAAGGTACATGTGAGTAGCAAGGGAAAAAAATAAAGATGCATGTGCTAATTAAATGTAAATAAGAAAAGTAAGAGATGACAGCTTGTGTATACCGAGCAGCTAGCTAAGAGTCCGGACATATAATAATATATGGCTAACGTACAACACTTTTCGAGCCGAACCACAACCTGACAAAATTCAAAACAATAAGCTCTTGGCAATCAGAGAAAATAGGAAGATAGAAGCAAAAAGACAGAACCACTTACGACCCTTTTTCCACATCTTTTTAATTTAACTGGCTCAGTTATCTTAGCTCATGAACTATTGCTCCTACACCAACTAAAGCATAGGAAATTAGGAATATCTAAACGGTACCAAAGACAGTGAAGGAGATGGAGCTCACAGGATCCTGGAGAGGGCATCCCTAGCGTCCACTCGTCCTTGGTGCCTTCTACTTCGTGATGGCCTGGTACTCCATGAATTGGAGATGAATTGGAGATCTCACCCATAATAGCGTTGTCGTCAGGCTTAAAGCATAGCTGTCAGGTATTGTAATAATCACACATGAATAAAGGGTTTGTGATACCAATCTGCAATAATTTATAAAACATGAAATAAACTAAATGCCGATAGATTTAGGTAATTAAATTCAAGTTGACTACTTAAAGCATATTTGGTGTCACTATCTGCATTTCTACACATAGGCACTGAAAAAGAAAATGTTTGGGATCATCCATAGAAAGGGAAACCTGAACTGCACGCCCACAATCTGTGGTGACACCACCCTGACTGGAGCATGTAATCCTGTCCCTTTTATGTGTGAGGCGTCATGATGTGCGAGATTAGCACACTTGACTTGAATGTATATGCCAAAAGACACTTGAGATGCCCACATTGTAAACATTCTGAATTAACTCCACCCATGTTCAGCACGCAAGAAACGTTTGGTATCTACACATCTGAACAAAGCAAAAAGAAAGATATGATTAAGAAATCAATAATATTCTTGAGACTAAAATTGCTTTAAAAAAGCATATTCCATTAAACAGCCATGATCACTATAGCTCATGAACTAAAAGTAGTATTATTTTCATGGATCTGCATGCCAGATTACATAGCTTTTACCTTGTTTTATGAATAGAGGTTTATAACAATATTATGTGAGTAATTTCGGATCACAAAATACTTGCATTATATTATATAGTGAAAATCATGCAGATCTTGTCATCAAACAATTCCTCGAAATTATAGTGTGAAAAATTGTGCAGTACATTTTTTTCCTCCCCGACCCCGACTTTGCCCCCCGCGGGCGGCTCGGGAAACCCTAGCTGCAGCGCGCCCCCAGCCCCTCCTCCCCCCCGCCCTCACCGCCGCCGGGCGGGCCACGGCAAGGCAGCGGCCGCCGGGATGGTGGCGGCGGAGTTTCCACCTTCCTCTCGGTGGCGGCGCGGCGCGGGCGGGCGAGGGACGGCGCTCCGCTTGCCGCGGCGGCGTGGGGCTCGGCTCGGGCCGCCCGGCCTCCGCCGTAGCGGCGGCAGCCGCCGATGGCGGCCGGTGGTGGGAAGCGGGTGGGCGGCGCCCGGCGGTCTCTTCTTCTTCCTCTGTCGCCTCCTCTTCTTCCTGGCCGGTGGGCAGCCGGGCCGGCCCAGGCTCCCGAGGGGCTTGGGCGGCCGGATCGAGGGCCCCGGTGCCCGGATCCGCGCCCCCATGTTGGGGAGGGCCCGGTGGTGCCGCCATGGTGGGGCGGCTGCTCTGGTCGAGTCTTGGAACCCGCGGGAACCATGGTCCTCCAGGCTGGGGCGGCTTCCTCGGTGGTGGGGCGCGCTGCGTGACCGTCGGCGGCAGTCGGGCCGCGATGGTGGCGGTGCCCGGGCCGTGTGAGGCCTTCTGGACTTCGAGGCGTGCGGCGATCGACACGAAGCGGCAAGACGGGCTCGGTTCTCGAGCTGGCCGGAGGTGGCGGTCGACGCAGCCGCCGCGGCAGCAGCGTGCGGGCGGCGTCGATGCCCCTCCGGATGGGGTCCCGGGGATGGCGGAGCGGCAAAGGCGGCAAGAACAGCAGCATAGCCAGGACCCGGCGGACATGGTATGCGAGGTTCCAGGGCGAAAGTTTTGCGACGCGGCGGCGCTGTGGCGTCGCTTCCTGTTGAGGGCGTCGTGCTCCCTCGATCCCCTTGGGCGAAAGCCCTGGCCCATCTTGGACGGCGGCGGTGGCGTCCCGACGTCATCCCCTTCATGAAGGCGTCGCTCTTTCGCCCGTGCCACGGCGTCATCTTCGGTTGGTGCTCTTCTTCTTGCCGGCGTCCGTTGTGCGGGTGGGGGAGTTTGTGGCGCGAAGTCGGAGGCCGCTGCGTTGGAGGGGACGCGGCTGCTCGGCAACGATGATGCAAGGCGAACCCCTTTCTTCGTCGACCGGGCTTTGCGTCGGGAAGTCGGGCTGAACAAGGGGACGGGTGCTCTTCTTCTTGGCGTCCGATGTGCGGGTTGAGTGGGGTTTGTGGCGCGAAGTCGGAGCTGCTGCGTTGGAGGGGCGTGGCTCTAAGAACGATGGCGCAAAGCGCTTAACCCCCTTTTTCTTCGTCGGACCGGTCCGCTTCGAAGTCGGGCAGGAACCGGGAAGGGGCCGAGGTTCGGGATTGGAAGTCGGAGCTGTTCGTTTCGAGCTTGGCAACAATGACCTGCTTCCCGCCTTCGTTTGGTGTGTGCGCATGTTTTTCGTTTGGTCCGGCCGGGGTCCGCCATGGGAAGTCGGAGCTGCGGGTTGCTTATAATCATGCTTGGCAACGATGACTCATGGCGGTTGTGTGCTCTTCCGCGTCGTGGGTGGTGGCCCAGCGGGTGCGCTTTGCACCTTGTTTGGCTACCCTTCTTGTAAATACTCTTTCTACCGTCTTAATTGAGCGGCAGAGCTCCTGCCTTTTGTCTCAAAAAAAAAATTGTGCAATTACCTTGTACAGCCATAGAAAGGATTGAGGCGACGCCGGTTCAGGCGAGAGGCTCATATGCACAAACTGAGTCACCCATCGCCGTCCCATCCGCCCCGCCCTTGACGGAGGGACGGGAAGGGCGCCGACTGATGTTGGAGATGGAGAGATCAAAGGTGGGTAAGGGGTAGGGGTTCGCCGAGCGCTTGTTAGTACTCCACAACTATTAGCAATGAGAATCTTGCATGTTCCTAGCAATCATCAGCTTAGTTATTTGAAATGGAGAAGGAAAAAAAAATGTGGTTTTTACCTGCACCCAGAGAGGTTAAGCAACAACACCGGCATCCAGGCTAGAAGAACAAGTTAATCGTCTCCATCAAGGAACAGCAACACGCGCAATTCCTCTCTGACCGCCCTCTTCCCTCCTCTCCTGCCGTCCTGCATCCCCCAATCGGGCAATTTCCCCCAAACCTATGCGACCTTTGCCACCGCGAGAGCCACCATGGGTGGCGAGATGCGGGCGCCAGCAGGAAGGCCCGCTCGGCGGACTCGTCCTCATCCTCTTACGGTACCACGCCGTCGCCTCGCCGCAAACACCAAAGCATAGGTGGAGCCCGGTGCGGCGCTAGTGGGGCGAGTGGGGGTCTTGGCCGCCTGCCCCAACTTGTCGCCTCGTCGACGCAGATGCTTTAGCGGCGGCGGCCCAGATCTGGCCCGCGGTCCAGCGGCTGCGGTGGTGGGCGCGGGAGCGCTTCGGAAAAGCTAGCGCTTCCGCCCGGCATAAGAGGTGCGCGCGGGGTCTTGGCCGCTGCTCGGCTTGTGGCCTCGTCGGCAGCAGATGCTTGGGGGTCTTGCTCGCGACTCCCCGTGAGCCCGATCAGTGTGGACAAGCGGTGGCGCGGCGCGGCGCCCTCGCCGCCCGAGGAGGAAGCCGGGCGGCGGCGCACAGGGGGGGGGCAAAGTGGAGGGGAGGAGCGGTCCACGATGATGGTGCGTGAGGATGGCGTGCCCAGCGGCGAGAGGGAGGGGGAAGAGACATCAGCGGTTCGTGCGTGCGGGTGCGGTAGTAGCGGACAGGTGGGATGCCTCGTTGAGAGAAATCCCTACCGGGGGGTTTTTCCATATAGGTGTAGTAGATTATAGCCGCGGACAAGCCATGCGCGGCAAATCCTGAGGTGCAAGCGAAGAACATCTTGCTCAAGAAGTGGGGCTTTGAGCCCCTCTCGGCATCCCTTCTTCTACAAGCTAGGGCATCTGCTAGTTTCGGGAAACTATATAGAGGCCGCCTCTGTCATCTTCCAAAAGGGAAGCAATGTGGGGCGTTCCAAGGGCACGCACGGCTCGTGGGTTGCATGAAATGCGTCCGAGTGAAGTACATTTGGTATGTTGTTGCTCTCACCATTCGCAAAAACCAGAAGCAGTGCACTCCCATTCGGAAATGATAATCATGTTTGATCATAGGAAAAATCAAACTTAATTTTATCAAATAATAATTAGTCAAAACTTGTATGAATGGTTAGAACATAAATTTTCCATCAATAAATTTTTGTGGTGCTAAGAGTGCCTATAAGATGATATTAATTTATAGCTGGCGACTTTATATTATAAGAGAAATTGATGATTAAAATCTATTTTGTACGACTTTTTCTCTAGTCTCATACATTTACCATTTTTTAATGGAGGCACATATATATGTGTTTGGCATGCTAGATGGTTAGCGCCTTATAAATGTCTAGCTTAATGAAACATGTGTCTACATTAAACAATGATTAACACTAATAATGCAAGTAGATGTCACTAGACAGTAAAGAGCCTTACCAAGAATACTGTTAATTAAAGCATTAGATATAGATAGATTGATTGATAGATAGATCACCCAACTAATTAATGCATCAGTTCTTTGAAGGGCATAAACACAATTTTGTTTGTCTTAGGGGTTTCTCGATGTAAGTTTTCAAGAGGTGGAAGGCCATAAACAAAATTTTAAGGTTTTTGATGTAAGTTAGATCTGAGTTTGGCAAGTGAATTATATCAAACTGTTAGATGAGCTCTTTTTTTGACTTGGCATTTGGATTTAGGAGTTGATAAATAAGGGTAATTGTCAAACCACAAATGGAGAACTGTTGAAGTTGCTCTAATCTCTTTTTCGGTTGTCGACGACAGGCAAACAAAAAGGAAGAGGTATCGTACCATTACAATTTCACACACTTGGCGGTGAAAACGGTGGTGGGAAGCTTGCATAGAGAAAATTGGGGCGACTATCACACCCCAGCACACACAGCTTCTCAACTAGCAATGTCTTGAGGTCCAAGGTGAAATAATGTTCTTCTGGTTCCTTCTTATAAGTGCCAATACACAGCTCATCATGCTGGTCTTGTGGACGCCCACGTAGGAGAACGTAGCCCTCGGCTGTTCCAGTGAGGGTCAGATGAAAGCCAGGCATTGGGATTGAACTGTCATGCCGCCACTCTTCTTCCAGTTCTTGGATGACACCATTACCCCGCCATGCCTTACTATACAGATCCATCCTCGTGCCTCCATTATTGCTGACAAGTAATAGTCCAAGCCTTCCATCCCCTGCCTCCACAGGCATCTTAAGCTTCCCAAATCTATCGTTTGGGAGGTCAGAGATGGAGAATTTCATCTCACGCGTGTCAAACACAAGCATCACGTTTGCAGCTGCATACGCCCAACAGAAGCAGCTATGCACGTACTGCCGAAAGCACAGCGATGCTAAATGCGTGCTCATGCTAAAAAGACGCGCCGCATCGCCATTGCCCGCTGGTTGAGGAGAAGACCAAGGCCACCACTTTGGTTTTGGACCGAGCACTGCACATCACCCGAAACCGCGACGACGACGACTCATCATCATCTCTCTCGTCCTCGGCGACGGCCGGTGCGAGGAAGGGATCATCGAATGTCATTGCCTCATTGCTGCCAAGCAATAGCTTGTCGCCATGGATGGTCGGAATCTGGACGTGCCGCCGGTGCAGGGGGTCGTAGGCCACAAGGTCCTTGAACATGTAGCTACGGCCAGGGCGGCCACGAATGAGGAGGACGCGGCCATCACGCGCGTCACAGACGCGCCAGTGGCTGCTGTCAGGGAGGAAACAGAAGGTGAAGTCGGCGGCTTTCGCGAAGCCAGCGGCGGCCGGAGCTGAGCGCCGTGGCGGCTGGGCTGGGTAGAACAATCCTGTTTCCGAGTGGCAATTCTTGTCGAGCAGTAACCCAAGGACGGGCCGGCTGTGGAGGGACCTGAAGCGGCGGAGGAAACGGCTGTTGGAGACGACGCCGTGGAAGGACATGCAGGCGGCGGAGGCGCGGGCGAGGTCGGCCACGTCGTCGAGTCGGAGGAAGATCTCCTCCAGGAGATCGACGGGGAGATCGGACGCCATCGCGCGTGGCCGGCGCACCGCGTACGGGTACATGGTGGTGATAGCAGATCGATGCAGCGGGCTAAGCCGCTACGTCAATGTATTAATTTGTGGGTCCAACGTCGATTACTACGTCAGGTCGTAAGTCGTAACCACCGTGGACTCGCCTAAACGTCAGGCTGAACAAATTCTGTTCTTCTTCTTTTTTTTTTTTTTGAAAAATAAATTACTGAAACATAAATACAACTCTAGTATACCCGGGGCAAATTGAGAGGTAGTCCTACCTCCGAATCTCCGATTGTTATTATTTAACAAATGTGGGCCTCTTAAGAGGTCCCCTTCTAAAAATGAGTGACATTTTCAGAGACATACGGAGTACCTCTTAAGACATCCGCCCGTGTTAGTCAGTTTTAGGAGACAGTCCTTGAAATCTTGGTTAGAGAATATCGCTTAGCTAGTTGTTTTTTCCTTTGAGCTTTGCAAGCTCCAAAAATGTAAATAGTAGCTCCCTGCTTTTCTTGCACTCCTTGTGCATTTGTATAATATCAATATAAAAAATAGGTGGGGAGTTTTCCCCACTGATCCGTCAAAAAAAAGTTTTAGGAGACAGTTATTTATCGAAAAGTCTCCATACCGACCTCTAAAGTTCACCGGTTATTTCAAGAGAAGATATTTCAATCTATGACAATTTCTATTAAAAAAATGGCTCGACTTCTAATATGGATTATGTGCAAGTGTTAGCTAGTAGCAGTTGGCTCCGGAGAACCCTCCCCTGGGTATACAAGGGCTCAGCCTGGGGGAGGTAGGTACGCCGGGCGGTGCGGATGGTGGCTGGGTGGCTTAGGGAGCTGGCAGTGGTAGGGGCAGTTGGTCCAAGTCGAGGCATGGGAGACTCGCCGGAGTCGAGAAGATGGCGCGCAGCGAAGCCTCGCCGTAACCGCAGAAGATGGTGGCGGTGGGAGAGGGGAAGACGGAGGTTGCCCAGCGCTAGTGTTATTTGGAGCGGTAGTAGAGCAGTGGTGAAAAGGAGAAAGGTGGGGTGCTCAGCGGCAAGGAGGGGGGCGATGGAGGAGAGGTGCGGACTGCTAGATCCCTAAGGAGGAGAAGGAGGAGACCGCTATATATGGCCAGCGCTGGAGAGCCCGACGCGGGTGGGGGACCGGCGGTGGGGCGTTTGAGGAAGAAGCCGAGTGTGGGGATCGGAGGGGAAGAAGAAGAAGTGCTCGATTTGTTTGTAGACAGACCCAAAAGAATTTGTGTCATATATGATTTTATTAAGCTTCTAGTTTGCATTTCATGCAAGTCTTCCCAATGCAATGGTTTTCCGCTAGTGATGTGAATGACCAATTACCCACTTCTATCTATGTTACGCTTTCATGTAGTCTTATATGTTTATGTATTGTCATTTCTCCCCTTAATTAATATGCCAATTTTGTATTGCCAATATTTTTTTTTTTTCATACCGAGTACAAAAAGTGGAAATATTGGCACAACGGAAATGTTGAAGTGTCAAGTTTTTTTTTTTTTTTTTTTTTTTTGAGAATGACACAAAGTGCACCGCAGACACTCACAACACGCACGCACACTCACCCCTATGAACACACGCACCAAACCCTACCCCCATGAGCACCGGGCGACCGAAAGACCGACGGATCCGGAGATTCTCGAAGTCACCACCGGGCGCCTCGTCGTCGACGGGGAACGTCGCTACCACTTAATGCATAACGCCGCAAATCCACGAAAAAATCCCGGGGAAAGATCGAAGCACCGGGATTTGAACCCCTGGTGGGTAAGCGCCCCATTTGGGGCCGTCGCCCTACCATCGCTGTACACGCCAATTCGCGTTGAGTGTCAAGTGGTGCCTTTCAAATTGTGCAATGCAATTCACTCGAAAGGGCCGGCCCAGCCGAATATTAATTGCATTCCCCTAGCCCAGCCCATAACCGCACCAGCAAGTGTGCTTTCTGCCACTCCACTCCTCCACTTCGCCGCCGGAGTCCACCGAGCCCCATCCGCCTCCGACGCAGCGCGGCGATGTCCTCGTCGGCGAAGCGCCAGGTCACCGGCGCACCGGCATCGCAGCTGCTCTTCCCCGAAGAGATCCTGGAGGAGATCTTCCTCCGCCTCGACGCAGTGGAGGACCTCGTCCGTGCCTCCGCCGCCTGCACGACCTTCCACCGCGTCGTCTCCTCTCGCCGCTTCAGGTGCCTCTACCCGGTGCCCGCCCTCGGCGTCCTCGAGTTCGACGAACCGGGAAGATTCCACCCGGCAGAGCCGCCCCACCGCTCCTCCCCTGCGCGCGCGCCCTCGCGCAGGCCGCCGACTTCACCTTCTCTTTCGTCGGCGCCTCTCACTGCTGGCAGATCTGCGACGCCCGCGACTCCCACGTCCTCCTCTACCGGCGCCTCGGTGTCACTGGCGCGTTCGCTGACCTCATGGTCTGCGACCCCTTGCACCGCCGGCACGTCCAGCTACCTGCCATCCCCGACGACCTAGCGGCTGCTATCGGAGGTTGGGGCAAGCAGGAATTCGATGCCTTCCTCGATCCATTCCTCGATCCAGACAGTGACAAGGATAAGGAGAAGCCGGATTTCTCATTCAAGGTGATCTGCGCTGTGCAACTTGAACACAAGCTCGTGACCTTCCACTTCTCTTCAGTCACCGGACAATGGCGAGGCATCACGGTCAATAGAACAATTCCTTTGGACCCTTTCTTTGTTTCGTTTCAGAAGATGTTCGAGCGCCACTATGCACACGGCTGCATCTTCTGGACTATCAGTATCGTCAGCAGTTTTATGGTCATGCTCAACATGAATGATATGAAACTATCAGTTGTTGACCTCCCTCCTGGCAGCCATGCTAACCTGCGAGCACGGGCCATTGTCGAGGCAGGGGAAGGCATGATAGGTCTATTCACTCTTACTGATGGCATTCTACAACTCCACTATAAGTCTTTGCAAGGAACTGAGTGGCAGCCCGAAAGGATAATCCCGTTGCCCAAGACAAAAGGTTACTGGAAAATCGTTGATGCTGCTGCAGGGTACTTACTCCTAAAAGCATCAGAGTCACAGTATTTCACACTCAATCGCAAGACATTCCTAGTTGAGGGGCTGTGTGTTTCGAATAACCAGTATGCTAGAGGTGCACGATTGTATGCGACACTGCCAAGCATATGATACGGTACGGTCATTCCTTTTTTTCTCCAAATTTGGAATTAGGGTTTTTTATGTGCTCTTGCATCCTATGTATTCTCATAGCGCACTTTTGTTTGGTGCATCATCTCAACTCAATTACATGGTTGTCACCATGCTCATCTGCTGATTGACTGCTTATTAGTGGCATTACTGCATTTTTGTGTTTTGAACAGCTGATCAAATATGCAATGGATTGATGATTATTGCAGTATTGTTCAGCATATCAGTGTCAATCCCTGATTTCTGGTCGTTCGATTAATCGCGATTAGTCGTCCTGGTCGGTCGCAGGGGTTCGATTAGGTGGTCCGACCCGACCAGGTCGACCAGAAACCTGGTCGTCCGATTAGTCGTCGACTAATCGCGATTAGTCGTCCGACCAGGCCAATTGGACAACCAGTTTCATGTTTTTTGGGCCTATTTTGCAGCTGGGCTGCTGGGCTTTGGCTTGGCCTTCAACTTGGCCTGTTAGGGTTCATAGTAGATAAAGGAGGCACCCAACTCTCCCTGGCACCACTGAACCATTTAGTGTTGAACAATTTAGCTTATCTGTAGTTCTGTACTGAACCACTTTGGATTTTGGTTATGTAATATGCTGGCTGTGTGGCTGCTATGGTATGCTAAGTGTTAGTTATTGCTACTGTACCACAAGTAAGAAAAGAGAAGAAAACAACTCCCACAAGTGAGTCAGCAGCTAAACACTAATGCAGTCTTGATGCTTCCTTTATTGTGTATAATATAGTATATATTAAGAGCTATATATATATATATAGTATATATAGAGTATATACCCTAAAACACCCCTGGGCGACCAGGTGGGACGACCAGCTTCGACCAGGACCGATTAATCTAGCTGGTCAACGATTAATCACGATTAATCGCTGGTCGGTCCCTCGGTCGACCAGGTTCGACCAATCGACTAGAAATCATGGGTGTCAATCAATCAACATGTTTCACTACTAACTTCAGGTTTGAACTTTAATAAAGTCAGGTTTTATGTATCATTGGCATGCAATGTATACCTCCATATACTCCCTCCATGTCAAATGTAAGGTGTGTTGTGGTCAGGCTTGTCACATTCTCAAAAATAAGATGTTGACTATTAATTTATCCTACTCTACACTGTAATCATAACCATAAGAAAGTACTTTCAAATTTGAAATCCAGTGATAATTGATACTGTTTTCATCATAGAATAATTTTGTATCATGTTATACTAATTGTTCATTGAAGATTATGATGTTTGAATCCTAAAATGTGTGCACGCCTTATAAATAGAAATTTAGGGCGTAGCAGATGTGTATGCCTTCAGATAGGAATGAATGAAAATGCAACTCATGGTCATATGCTCACACATCTATAAGACTATAACTATAATAAACCCATGGAGTGTTTAGATGTATAAAAAATTGTATTTGTTAGTGGTCCTCCATTTTACATATCTGTACATCTCCTACAAAAACTTAATGGAGACTTTGAGCTATAATGTTTGATAGACTTGGTTGCGCATTACAAGTTTCTTTTGTATCATTGTAGCCTTCTCTGTAGGCTTTGAAATCATCAAGTATTAGGCAGATAGACTTCTGTGTTTGCTGCAGTTAGCGGATCTAATCAGTCACATTTCAATTCACATCGCCAAACCCAACGAATAGTTTATTTGGATGCACATGCCTGGAGACAGTTAACAAGGCTTATTTGGTAGTTTTTTCCGTGCTGGTCCTCCTAACATTTAATCTTTGGTAGTTCACAATGTTTTAAGGCGGTAAGGTGAGGCGTGGCGACTGACTACCGCTTTACGCTTAAGCGAGTAAGGCATAAGGCGAGGCGACGCTTTAACAAGTAAAGCAAAATTTAAAACAGCAGCTCAGAGCAAAATTTAAAATAACTACTAGTTCAGCATCTCAACCATGACTTATCAAGGTGATATTGTAATTTCAGTTGGTAACATCTATATGGTGCCTTGAAATACATGAAAACATGCTAATGCCAATAGTGATTACATCTATCTAATCTGATCAGCTGTTTAGTTTGTGCAATCATGTTCTCCCCTTTTGCCATTGTGTTGTACTGTTGTGTTTTGGTCTTTTGGAGCTATTTGGCATGCAATAAAGGCACTAAGGAGCCCTTCTAACTAACCTATTCTCACAAATTTGTAGCCATGGCTCATGGTGATTTGTCCAATCAGAAACTGGGTATAGTTATGATGAAAACTGTCGAAATGGTTATATCCATTCCTTAGCATTAATTAGGCCTTCTTACTTACGAGCTTCTATCCGTTGCTTTTGAGACTCCTATTGTTTGTCTTTAATTCCCAGTAATTGCAACTAAACTAATAGCAGCTACAGTTGTGTATTTCCTTGTGGTTGGAACATGGAAACTTTATGGTAAATAGTATAATAGTACAGTTATTATTACAGAATTTTTCACAATTCAGTTAAGTCAATTTAAATCATCTTCTGAGACTCAAGGTTTGTGTCAACTGGCTTGTTCTTCATGAGTGCGAATAACCTTCCTTTAATCTGGTTATGATCATTGATTGGTTTCTTATCATCTTGTTTTTTGAAATGTGTCATCAATGGGGATTTGTTCTTGTAACATGGAAGCAGTTGGGGTATGCTCTGTGTGTGTGGGGTGGGGGTGGGGGATGCTTCCGTTACGGTCGTTCATTCTGTTCAAATCAAAAAATCATTGTGTTGAAGTGTCAAAACAGTCCCAGTTATCATAAGGGTGTGCTTTAAGTTCCCTTGATATTATTGGTTAAGAGAATTTAGTAATCCTTGGCCTTGCAATTGTAGATAATATCTTCAGCCCTGTCTCATGAATGTATAAATAAACCTGTGGAGAGCTTAAATGTATATGAAGTCATATATGGTCTATTCTTCTGTCGGTGTGAAAAATATATGTGCCCTTTTCAGCTTTCCGTTTGTCACTTAGTTTTGTGTGTACTAGCCTGTTGGCTACATTATTTGTGGAGTATCATTTTTGTGCTCTATAGCCTATGTAATTACTTGAGGAGTAACATACATAACTTTGCCCGTCTGCGCTCATTAATATGCCTGCGCTTGTACACCTGTTATTGAATGAATTCATCATGATGGACTAGTTGCAAACAATCCCTCATTCATATGTCTGCGCTCTTTGATATGTTGATCAGGAGTTCAGGACTCTCGAGGACGCGCAGGACTGGCTGGCCGATGAATGTCGTGGCTGTAGAATTTGTCCAGCCTCGCCGCTCGATCGACGCCTGCCGCCACCGCCACCGTGCTCCAGCGGTGCAACCTCCTGCCTCCAGGCCAAAGCGCAGTCTAGCTAAGCTGCTGGGCCAGAAGAACACCGTCACCACACCACATAGAACCACAGCGAGTCATATGCTAGCACATTCTGATAGTGATGATGTAAAACTTCTGGTAGTGATGATAAAGAACTGGCCTGGTGCAAGACTTGGAAGTTCAATGGAGAGTATCGAAGAAACAAGTTGTTACACGAAGACGTGATTTCAAAATTCCTTTAAAAAAATATATATATATTTGAAACCCTGCCAAAACCTTTTAATTTTTCGGTAAGTTTCGTGAGGTTTCGCACAAGGTTTTATTTATTTATTTATTTATTTATTTTGAGTAAACGCACAAGGTTTTATTTGCAGTGAAAGAAAGCTAAATTGGTGCAATTCACTTGAAAGGGCCGGCCCAGCCCACATTACGTAGCCTATGCCCATCCGGTCCACATCAGCAGCAGCGCGTGCGCTTTCTGCCACTCCACTTCGCCGTCGAACCGTGGGATCCACCGCGCCCGCCGCCCTATCCAGTTGCCGCGCGATGTCCTCGCCGGCGGCGCATCGGGTCGCATGCGTCCCGGCATCGCAGCCGGTCTTCCCCGACGAGATCCTGGAGGAGATCTTCCTCCGCCTCGACGCCGCGGAAGACCTCGCCCCCGCCGCCGCCGCCGCCTGCACCGCCTTCCACTGCGTCGTCTCCGCGCGCCGCTTCCTTCATCGCTTCAGGTGCCTCCACGCCCCGCCCGTCCTCGGCGTCCTCGATTTCTACGCGCGGGAGCATTCCACCCCGCGGAGCCGCCCCACCGCTCCGCACCTGCTGCACGCGCCCTCGCGCGGGCTGCCGATTTCACCTTCTCCTTCATCCGCACCCGCACCCTCAACCACTGGATGTGGAGTGTCTGTGACGCCCGCGACGGCCGCTTCCTCCTCTACTTTCAAGTCAAAGTCAACCTCATGGTCTGCGATCCCTTGCACCGCCGTCGAGTCCAGTTACCCCTGATCCCCTACGACCTAGCGTCCTCCTCTGCTAGTCAATGGCGAGAGTTCGATTCGTTCCTCGTTCCAGCCACCGACACGGAGAAGGAGAAGCAGGATTTGTCATTCCGGGTGATCTGCACTGCGAGAAACCAACACAACATCGTGACCTTCCACTTCTCTTCAGACACTGGAAAATGGCGAGGCATTACGTTCAAGATACCAGTTCCTTTGGGGCCTTCTTTTTAGTTTTCGGAGATTCAGGCGCTACTATGCGCACGGCTGCTTCTTCTGGAGGACCGGCACTGCCAGTAATATGGTCATGCTTAACATGCATGATATGAAACTCTCTCTTGTTGACCTCCCTCCTGACACACATCAAAACCCACAACAGGCCATTGTCGAGACAGGGGAAGGCACAATAGGTCTGTTTACTATCTGTGTTGACAGGATACAGCTCTACTATAAGTCTTTGCAAGGAACTGATTGGCACCATGAAAGGATAATCCCGTTGCCCAGTATCCACAATGCAGCTGCAGGGTACTTACTCCTACAAGCGTCACCAATTGGTTCTTTCCTGTTTGCGAAGCAGGAGCCACAGTGTTTCACACTCAATCTCAAGACATTCCTAGTTGAGAGGCTTTGCATTCCTAATCACTACATTGAAGCTGCTCACCTGTACGCAAGTTTTCCATTACCGTTCTCACGGCCAAGCATATAAGACGGTACGAACCCTCCTTATTTTTTTCAAATGTAGAATTAGATTTCTTTTTTATGTGCTCTTGCATCCTACTTATTCGCATAGCCCACTTTTGTTTGGTGCATCATCTCAACTCATGGTTGTCATGTCACCATACTCATTTGTTGCTTGACTGTTAATTAGAGGCATTACTGCATTTTGTGTTTTTATGTATTGTTTGGACATGCAGCTGATCAAATAGGCAATGGGTTGATGATTATGGCAGTAATGTTTAGCATGTCAATGCCAATCAACATGTTTCACTATTAACTTCACGTTTTAACTTTTTAACAAAGTCAGGTTTTATATATGACTGGCATGCAATGCATAATGTCATATACTCCATTTCAAATTTAAGGTGTGCTAACATTTAATCTTTGGTAGGTCAGCATCTAAACCAGGACTTCTTAAGGTGAGGTTGCAATGTCAGTCGGTAACATCTGTATGGTGCCTTGAAACATTATGCATGAGACATGCTAATGCTGTTAGTGATGACATCTATCTAGTCCGATCAGGTGTTTAGTTTATGCAGTCATGTTTTCCCTTGTGTTGTACACTTGTGGCTGTTTGGAGCTATTTGGCATGTAATCAAGACACTAAAGGAGGCCTTATAACTGATTTGTGCTCGCACATTTCTTGGCACCAAAGGCCTTCTCACTTACTAGCTTCTGTCCAGTGCTTCTGAGACTCTTGTTGTATATCCTTTATTCCTAGTAGAATTGCAACTAAAGTACTAAACCAATAGCAGCGGCAGTTCTGTCCTATTTCCTGTTTGTGGTTGGAACAAAGAATTTCTATGGTAAGTAGTCTACAGTTCAGTTAAGTCAGTTTAAACGTCTACCTCCTGCTTTTGAGAGTGCTCGGGTAATGGCTGAGATCTCAAGGTCTTCGAATTATCTTCCTTTGCTGTTTCTCTTATCTGGTTATTATAATCATTGATTGTGGTTTACCATCTTTTTTGAAATGTGTCATCTGAGTATGCTCTGTGAATAGGAAAAAGTAGTTTCTCCGTATGGTATTAATGTCAATGTATCAAACTAGTCCTAGAAACAAGTTCCCCCTTATATCACAGGCGAAGAGAATTTTGGTGATCTTTAGCCTTGCAACTGTAGATAGTAATCTTCAGCCCTCGTCCTCAACTTTTAACCTGTGTAGAATTTAATTTTACCTGAAGCCATATAGGTTCTCTTCTGTGTCGGTGTGTGGGCTTTCCCTTGGGTCTAGTTCCTACACAAGTGAACTTTGACTTATCATATTTAGGAAATATGCCTGCCCTTTTCAGCTTTTTGTTTGTCACTTGTGTTTTAGGGAAGCCTGTAGATTGAATTATTTATGGACTGCCATGTCTCGAAAATAAGATGTTGACTGTTAATTTATCCTACTCTTTTTTTTTGATGAAACTGGAGGGGCCGGAGCCCCTACAATTTTATCCTACTCTACAATGTAATCATAACCATAAGAAAGTACTTTCAAATTTCAAATCTAGTGATAATTGATACTGTTTTCATCATAGAATAATTCTATATCATGTTAGACTAATTGTTCATTGAAGATTATGATGTTTGAATCCTAAAAAGTGTGCACGCCTTATAAATAGAAATTTAGGGCGTAGCAGATGTGTATGCCCTCAGATAGGAATGAATGAAAATGCAACTCATGGATGCTCACACATCTATAACTATAATAAACCCATGGAGTGTTTAGATGTATAAAAAAATTGTATTTGTTAGTGGTCCTCCATTTTACATATCTGTACATCTCCTACAAAAACTTAATGTAGACTTTGAGCTATAACGTTTGATAGACTTGGTTGCGCATTACAAGTTTCTATAATGTTTGGTAATCTTTAGCCTTGCAATTGTAGATAGTAATATTAACCTGTGGAGAGTTCCATTTTACCTGAAGCCATATTAGGTTCTCTTCTGTGTCGGTGTGTGGCCTACGAATTTTTCAAGATAAAACAAATTGTCCACGAATTTCATAAGACTAAACCAGTTTTTATTAATTTTTATTGCATCATATTGTATTAAAAAATTTGGATACATTTTTTATGAAAATTATGTTTGTAAACTTTTTGACGTTTTGTTAAAAATATTTCTAGTCCAATTACCTCCCTAAATTTTTAACTTAGTTTGATTTATTCTTAACATGTCCTCACCTCAGCAAAACCAACCAAAATAAAAAAAGAAACAAATGATTTAAAAAATCGAGGAACGTAGATTAAGAAAAAAATTGAGGAGTGTAAAAAAAAAAAAACTAGCCTTGCCGAATTCCGGTTCGGAATTTTAAAACTGCATTTTTTAGCAAACGGAATTTTTCCCTTTTTTTTGTTTTCTTTGTAGGGAAACTTGAAATGGCCGGCCCGGCCAACACATTGCGTAGCCAGGCCCAGGCCCAGACCATATCTGCCACTCCATCTTCTCTTCCACTCCGCTCCACTTCGCCGTCGGAGGAGTCGAGCAGATCCGCCGCACCCTATCCGCCGTCGACGCCGCGCGATGTCTCCGTCGGCAAAGCATCAGGCCACCGGCGCACCAGCGTCGCAGCCGGTCTTCCCCGACGAGATCCTTGAGGATATCTTCCTCCGCCTCGACGCGGTGGAAGACCTCGCCCGCGCCTCCGCCGCCTGCACCACCTTCCGCCGCGTCGTCTCCGCGCGCCGCTTCCTTCACCGCTTCAGCTGCCTCCACCCCCACCCGTCCTCGGCGTCCTCGAGTTCGACGGACGCAGAATATTCCATCCCGCGCAGCCACCCCACCGCTCCGCCCCTGCCGCACGCGCCCTCGCGCAGGCCGCCGACTTCACTTTCTCCTTCGTCGAAGCCCCTGACCTCTGGAAGGTCTGCGACGCCCGCGACGGCCGCGTCCTCCTTTACCGTTGGGTCGACTTCACCACTGAGCTCATGGTCTGCGACCCCTTGCACCGCCGGCACGTCCAGCTACCCCGCATCCCCGACGACCTAGCGGCAGCTACTGAGGAGGGCTTGTATGAACTCGATGCCTTCCTTGGTCCAGACACTGACAAGGATAAGGAGAAGCAGGATTTGTCATTCCGGGTGATCTGCGCTGTGCAGTGCGAAGACAAGCTCGTGACCTTCCACTTCTCTTCAGTCAACAGACAATGGCGAGGTATCACGATCAATAGAACAGTTCCTTTGTGCAGTGGCTTTCTAAGCTCCCCGAAGATCTTTTTCAAGCGCCACTATGCACACGGCTGCTACTTCTGGATGATTGGTGTTGTCAACAGTTATATGCTCATGCTCAACATGCATGATATGGAACTCTGTTGTTGACCTCCCTCCTGGTATTGGCCTTCGAGATCGGGCTATTGTGGAGGCTGGGGAAGGCATGATAGGTTTGTTCTATTATGATGATGTCCTGCAACAGCTACAGCTCTATTATAAGTCTTTGCAAGGAACTGAGTGGCAGCACAAAAGGATAATCCCCTTGCCCAAACAAAACAGTCCCTGGAACGTCGTTGGTGCAGCTTCAGGGTACTTACTCCTAAAGATAACACCATCAGATTGTTGGCTGAATTTAATGCAGGAGTCACAGTATTTCACACTTAATCTCAAGACATTCCTAGTTGAGGAGCTGTGCGTTTCACACACTAGAAGTGGTCTCCTTTATGCCAGTTTCTTATCACCATTCTCACTGCCAAGTATATGATATGGTATGGTACAGACCTTCTTTATTTTCTTAAAATTTGGCCTTACAGTGTTTTATGTGCTCTTGCATCCTACTTGTTCTCGTAGTGCACTTCTGTTTGGTGCATTATCTCAACTCAATTCCACGGTTGTCATGATGCTTCTCTAGTGGTTGACATTTAGAGGCGTGCCTTCGTTTTTGTATTTTTATGTGTTGTTCGGAAAGCTGCTCAAATAGGCAACGGTTTGATGATTATTGGAGTATTGTTCAACGTGTCAGTACCAATCAACATGTTTCACTACCAATTCAGGTTTAAATTTTAACAGAGATTTTATGTATCATTGGCACACACTCCATAATTCCATATATTGCCTCATTTTAAATGTAAGTTGTAGTTTGACTTGTCATATTCTCGAAAATGAGATGTTGACTCTTAATTTATCCTACTTTCAAATGTGAAATACAATGATACCAGTTTCATAGGATAATGCTATGTCATGTGAGACTAATTTCTCATTGAAGATTATGATGTTTGAATCTTAAAATCTGTGCACATCTTATAAAGAGAAACTGAGGATGTATCAAATGTGTATGCCCTCAAATAGGGATGGATGAAGATTCAAATCATGGCCATATCCTCATGAATCTAAGTAAACCTATGGCGAGTTTAGTTGTATATGAAAACAAAATACTTTTTTCAGTGGTCTCCATTTTACATATGTCCACTTCTTTGGTCCAAATGTCTTCTACCCAAGCTTAATGGCTACCTTGAGATATAATGTTTGTTAGATTTGACTGCACACTGCAAGTTTTTTTTTGTTTCATTTTTAGCCTACTCTGTAAGATTTGAACTCATCAAGTGTTATGCAGATAGATTTTTGTGTTTGCTGCAGTTTGTGGGTCTAATCAGTCATAAGCCCTCAACCCTATGCATCTCTGTGCATGAATTTCAATTGATGTTTGCAAACACAATGAATAGGTTTGCTTGGATGCAGATGCCTGGAAACAGTTAACATGGCTTACTTTTTCTTTTCATGCTGGTTCTAACATTTACTCTTTGGTATAGGTCAGCATATCTCGATTCCTGACCAGGACTTCTCAAGGTGATGTTGCAATATCAGTTGTCAACATCTTCTTGGTGACTTGAAATATTCTTCATGAGACTCGCTAATGTAGTCTATGATGACATCTATCTGTAGTCTGATCAGCTGTTTAGTTTCTACGGTCATGTTGTTCCCTTTTTGTCGTTGTGTTGTGTTTTCAAGCTATTTGGCATGCAATTGAGGCACTAAGAAGGCCTTCTAACTGATTTTGTGCTCTAGACATTTGTTGCCATCGCTCGTGGGGTAGTTATGATGAAAATTATTGAAATGGTTATATCCATTCCTTGACACTAAGTAGGCCTTCTCACTTTTACTAGCTTCTATCTGTTGCTTTTGAAACCTGTGTTGTTGTTCCTTTGTTCGATCTTAAGTTTGCTCCTATGGTTCCTCAGTACTGTCGTGTAGGATGATGTTTTTTTTATCCATTCCCTCGTCTTGCTTGTCGTGTTAATTGACTTTTAGTCATCCGGTACTGATCTATGCTGAATTCGTGAATAGTAGTTGGGCCCTCAAGGCCTGTGCCAACTGGTTGACTGGCTCTCATGCATGCTTTCTGTTTTCTCTTAATCTGATTGTTATCCTTGATTGTGGCTGCTGCTGTTCTTTTTTGAAATGTCTGATGCATTGAACATCGATGGGGATCTAAATTTATATGATGTTGGTGTTATGCCGCTTTTTAGAAACATTTTGGAATGAAATCATGGTGACGTCTCGGTGTAGTTTTGCTCGTACTGCTTTGCCCAAATTACACGGCCTAACATGGTAATTATAAAATATTTTTTAGAAACAATTGTAAAATTGTAAAATAAATAAGATATTCCACTGTGAAGTATATATATATATATATATATATATATATATTTTTTTTTTGAGGGAGACTGCGAAGTATATACAAAACACTTCAATTACCAGAGCAAGCTTGAGTAGGCCCAGACCATATTACGACTGCCCGGCCCACACATTGCGTAGCCAGGCCCAGCCCATAACTGCAACAGCACCAACGCTTTCTGCCACTCCTCCAAGACTCCGCTCCACTTCGCACTTTGCCGTCGGACGCAGATCCACGGAACCCTATCCGCCGCCGACGCCGCGAGATGTCTTCGTCGGCGAAGGATCAGGCCACCGGCGCACCAGCATCGCAGCCGGTCTTCCCCGACGAGATCCTTGAGGATATCTTCCTCCGCCTCGACGCCGCGGAAGACCTCGCCCGCGCCTCCGCCGCCTGCACCACCTTCCGCCGCGTCGTCTCCGCGCGTCACTTCCTTCACCGCTTCAGGTGCCTCCACCCCCACCCGTCCTCGGCGTCCTCGATTTCTCCGACGAAGTATTCCACCCCGCCGAGCCGCCCCACCGCTCCGCCCCTGCCGCACGCGCCCTCGCGCAGGCCGCCGATTTCACTTTCTCCTTCCTCCATACTGACCACTGGATGGTCGCCGACGCCCGCGACTCCCGCGTCCTCCTTTACCGGCTCACCAGCATCACCCCGTTCGCTGACCTCGTGGTCTGCGACCCCTTGCACCGCCGGCACGTCCAGCTTCCCACCATCCCTGACGACCTAGCAGCTGCTACTGGGGGCTGGGGCTTGCAGCAATTCGAGCCCTTCCTCGATCCAGACACTGACAAGGACAAGGAGAAGCAGGATTTGTCATTCCGGGTGATCTGCGTTGTACATTGCAAACACAAGCTCGTGACCTTCCACTTTTCTTCGGTCACCGGACAATGGCGAGGCATGACGTTCAAGCTCAATACAATAGTTCCTTTGTACTCTTCCTTGGTTGAGTGTCCAGAGATGTTCGACCGCCATTATGCTCATGGCTGCTACTTCTGGACGATGGGTATCGACAGCAGTTTTATGATCATGCTCAACATGCACGATATGGAACTCTGTTGTTGACCTCCCTCGTGGCATACATGCCAACTCACGAGCACTGGCCGTTGTGGAGGGAGGGGAAGGCATGATAGGTCTGTTCACTCTTAGGGACAACAGGTTAAAGCTCTACTATAAGTCTTTGCGAGGAACTGAGTGGCGGCGAAAGGATAATCCCTTGCCCAACCCAAACTGTTACTGGAGCATTGTTCATTCAGCTGCTGGGTATTTACTCCTAAAAGCATCACAACTGAATGCTTCCCAGTTTGCAATGCGGAGGTCACAGTATTTCACACTCAATCTCAAGACATTCCTAGTTGAGAAGCTGTGCGTTTCGAATAGTCAGTACAGTAGAGGTGTATTCCTCTATGCGAGTTTTTATCACCATTCTCACTGCCAAGTATATGATATGGTGCGACACTGACCTTTAGTTTTTAAAAAATGTTGACTTACAGTGTTTTTTTTATGTGCTCTTGCGTCCTGCTTATTATTGCAATACACTTTTGTTTGGTGCATTATCTGAACTCAATTCAATGGTTGTTATTATTGCAATGCACTTTTGTTTGGTGCATTATCTGAACTCAATTCAATTGTTGTCGTGATGCTCATCAGCTGATTGACTGTTTATTAGAGGCATACCTGCATTTTATATTTTGTTTGTTGTTTGGAAAGCTGATAAAAATAGGCAATTATTTGATGATTATTGCAGTATTGTTCAGCATGTCAGGGCCAATCAACTTATTGTTTCAATACCAACTTTAGGTTTGAACTTTTAACAAAGATTTTATATATCTCTAGCATGCAATCTAAATTCCATGCACTCCCTCCATTTCAAATATAAGGCGTGATTTGACTAGTCCATCCTAAAAAGATGGGATGTTGACTCTTATTTTATCCTACTTTCAAACGTGAAATCCAATTATACCATTTTCATAGAATAATTATATGTCATGTGAGACTAATTGTTCATTAAAGATTATGATGTTTCATGTTTGAATCTTAAAAATATGTGCACATCTTATATTATAAATAAAGAGAAACTGAGGATGTATCAAATGTGTATGCCGTCAGATAGGAATGAATGAAGATGCACATCATGGCCATATTCTCATGCATTTATAAGTAAACCTGTGGCGAGTTTAGTTGTATATGAAAAAATTATCAGCATTTTCAGCTGATACAGATCAGCTGCGCTTGCACCCACAGCAGCAGCTGGCTGCATGCAAAGGCCTGTATTGTTAGCTCACCAACGGGCCAACCGAACCCAGCTTATATTTGTCAGTGGTCTCCATTTTACATAACGTTCACTTCTTTTGGTCTAAATGCCTTGGACACAAGCTTAATGGAGACCTTGAGATATAATGTTTCATAGACTTCACTGCACATTACAAGTTTCTTTGTATCATTTTTAGCCTACTCTATGGCTTAGAACCCAAGTATTAAGCAGATAGATTTATGTGTTTGCTGCGGTTTGTGGATCTAATCGGTCACAAGTCCTCAACCCTATGCATCTCTGTACATGAATTTCAATTCATGTCTCCAAACACAATGAATGGTTTGTTTGGATGCTCATGCCTAAAACAGTTAGCATGCATGGCTTATTTGGTAGTTTTTTTTTCGTGTTGGTTCTAATATTTACTCTTTGGTAGGTCAGCATCCTGACGAGGACTTCTCAAGGTGATGTTGCAATGTCAGTTGGCAACATCTGTATGGTGACTTGAAATATTATGCACAAGACCCGCTAATGTTTAGTGATGACATCTGTCTGTAGTCTGATCAGCTGGTTACTTTCTGCAGTGATGTTCTCCCTTTTTTTTTTTGTAATTGTGTTGTGTTTTAGAGCTATTTGGCATGCAATCGAGGCACCAAGGAGGCCTTCTAAGTGATTTGTGCTGGCACATTTGTTGTATCCACGACTCGAAATTGTTATATCCACTCCTTGGCACTAAGTAGGCCTTCTCCCTTACTAGCTTCTCTCTCTGGTGCTTTTGAGACTCATGTTGTTTATCCTTATTTCCCAGTAGAATTGCAACTAAACTAGTAGCAGCGACAGTTGCGTGCTACTTCCTGTTTGTGGTTGGAACAAGGAAACTTTATGCTAAGTAGTCTAGTTATTGCAGAATTTTTCACAGTTCGGTGAATTCTGTTTAAATAATCTATCTGCTGTTTTTGAGGGCACACGGATAGTGGCTGAGATCTCTAGGTAACCTTCCTTTGCTATTTCTCTTAATCTGGTTATGATCATTGATTGTGGTTTCTTATCATCTTCATTTTTAGAAATTTGTCATCAATGGGGTTTCGTTCCCTTAAGATGGATAGTCTGGGTACGCTCTATGAAAAAATATATAAATTCTCATTATTATTATGTCAAAAGAAGTATCCCAGTCATCTTAAGAGTGTGTGTTGGCGATACCTGGAACCAAGCTCCCTTGATATCACTCTCCTAGAGAATTTGGTAGCCTTTGGCCTTGCAATTGTAGATAGAATTTTCCCCGTCTGACAGTGTAGCCATCTGCTGTGATGTTATGCTATGCCATCGGCGGTTGATAGTGCCTTGGGATGAGCGCCCGGAAGCGGAACCGTCGTCCGGCGGTTGCCGCAACCGGTAACCGCTTGTCTCGGGGCGCGCGCCACGGGACGGTATAAAAGCCCGTCGACCACCCGCGCGCGAGCCCCCCCGCCTCATTTTTCCTCTCGCTCGCGTCGATCGACTGTCATCGAGTTCTTGCTTTCGGTCGCCTTGACATTCGGGTGGATCTCAGCATTCGGCGCTTCGCTCCTTCGGCTCCCAAGGTAACCATGTTTTCTTCCTTGACAAAATATCTCAACTCGTATGGAGAAAAAAAAAGGGGCCCATCAGCGCTGCCAACAACAAAAAAGGGCCCATCAGCGCTGCCAACAACATACACACTGGCCATAAGCGGCAACGTCGCGGACATTTCTAGTTAGTCACTAGCAGAGGTCCCCGTGCTTCGCACGGGGCAGGAAAATATGGAGGCTTGGATTGATGTAAAAAGATATAATTAATGGGATTGCATATTATAGTAAAATCCAAACCATAGGAAAAATTTTGGAGTCCTAATCATAGCAAAATTTTAGAGTCCTAATCATAGTAAAATTTTAAACTTCCAAGCCATAGTAAAATTTGGGACTTAGTTAATGAATCAAGCCTCCTAAGCATTGTAAAAATTTAAACAAAAATTATCTATCATAATCATATTACTTAAAAGGTAAAGCAATATGTATATTAGCCTAGAACAAAAGAGAAAAGGGAAAAATCCTTTTCCTGGGCCGATTTTGGCTAGTCCATCAAAGTGGCCTGCTTGGCCCATGAGATGGCGCGAACTGTGCGCGGCCTGCTTGGCCCGTGAGACCGGCCAGCCGCCCTGAGCCGTTGATGGCAATCCGACGGCCGGAAGCATGCCCAGCGTGGATCAAAACTGCGCCCGCTGCCTCCCCTGAACCCCTAATTTCATTTCCTCCCTCCCCGGTCTCTTTCCTGCTCGCGGCGCGCGGCGCTGAGCAAGGCGATGGCGACGGTGAGCATGCCGGTGCTGAGGAGGACCTCGGTGCCGCCAAACTCGTCATAGCAACAAATGGCCACGCGACACATCACCCAACAGGCTATTTTTTTAGAAAAGGAGGTTTCCCTGATTTTGTATTACCAAAATCAACAGTTTTACAACATCCAAGCTCAAAAAGTTCTACGCGCATACCAGCATCAAACTGAGCCACGCTCTCTACATTAACGCAATCTAGATTATTACATTGTGATGGATGACTATCCTCACTCCCAGACAGCAACCGATGATCATCAGACGACATCACTCTCACAGGACTTAAGCCATGCCGTGCACCCGATTGATCCGACCCTGATGACAATCCCCTCTGGCTGGGCCACATTAACTGAGCTGGAGAGAGTGCTCTTTGTTCCAGGAAAGCCGCCATGTTCTGCACCCCTTCCTCCATGTCTGGTGGTAGTAAAGGCTTCCAGCTTCTCACCATTCTTGCTATCTTGATCAGTACCTCCTTCAATCCCATCCATAAACGACCCTGAAAGCACATTTCATTACGAAATTTTCACAATGACCATAAGATTGCTGAAGTGATAAAATTCACTTGTTTTATTTGCAATCCACAATCTGGCAACAGATTCATAATTAGAACCAATGTCAATACTCAAGTATTCAGAAACATAATTCCATATCCAAACAGCCACATTGCATTCAAAAAATAAATGAGTAATTGATTCCTGATCATTACAGAACAAGCAGGATTTGTCATTTAGATCTTGTCTTTTGGCTAAATTGTCTCTAGTTAGCAATTTGTTCTTTGACAAAAGCCACAGGAAAAACTGCACTCTAGGTGGGATATTCAGTTTCCAAATTGCATTAACAAACACAGGTGTAATACCCCTATAGTTAACTATAGCATACAAGGATTGGACCTGATACTTTCCAGAAGTAGTATAAGCCCAAAGCATTTGATCATCCTCATCATTGAGGCATATGTCTGACACCAACTCACAAAGTTTAAACCACAAATTCATAATTTGTTCAGAAACTGCTCTTCTAAAGGTTAGTTTGAGATTTGTACCATCCCAAACATCTTTCACAGTACTACCTTGCTGTTCATTAATAACATATAAAGGCCAATAAATGATGGCTAGGCTAGTATAACCTATCCATTGATCCTCCCAAAACCTAATCTTTTCTCCATTTCCTACATGCCACTTTATACCCACTTTTGCAGCTTTCATAGCCCAGTCTAAACCTTTCCAAAAAGGTGAGACATTGTAAGTAGGGCAGCAGAGAATGTTTGGTTTCTCAGTTTTGTATTTATAGTCAACTATCTTTGACCAAATGGCATTTTTATTTAGCTGGTATCTAAAGATCCATGCACTTAAAAGTGCCATGTTCAAACTTCTCAGATCAGGTACCCCTAACCCCCCAAATTCTTTTTTCTGAGCCACTAAAGGCCAATTTGCCAAGTGATATCTATGCTTTTCCTCCGTGTTATTCCACAAGAAGTGTCCCATGTGAGAGTTAATCAGCTCGATGGCCCACTTTGGGAATTTTATTACAGATAGCAAGTAGATAGGAATACTTGCTAAGCAGGCTCTAAGTAAAGTAAGCCTGGCAGCATAGGAAAGCAGCCTACCCCTCCAACCTGATATCCTCTTAATGATCTTATCAACAACTGGCTGAAGGTCAGCTCTAGTGAGTTTTGAGAAGTGCAGAGGCACCCCAAGGTATTTTACAGGAAACTCACTCTTTTTGCAACAAAAAACCTTTGCTATGTCATTAATTCTTTCTTCCTCCAACCCAATTGTTAATAGGTCACTCTTATCATAATTGATTTTCATGCCAGACATATTCTCAAAGCAGACTAAAATCCACTTCAAGTTCTTAGCTTTTTCTAGATCATTTTCTAGGAATAAAAGGGTATCATCTGCATATTGCAGGCTGATAATCCCTCCTTCTTCTACTTGGGGCAGTAATCCGGAAATAAGATTATTTTTGCTGCTTTCATAAGCATTCTAGTTAACACATCTACCACCAAGTTGAAGAGCAAAGGTGAAAGTGGGTCACCCTGCCTAAGACCTTTTCCAGGTTTAAAAAAAGAGCTATTTTCGTCATTAATTCTCACACAAACAGAGCCCCCTTGTACTAATCTTTTGATCCAACCAACCCATATCTGCCCAAAACCTCTGGATGTCAACATCCCTTCTAAGAATTCCCAACTAACCCTATCATAGGCCTTCTCATAATCTAGTTTGAGGATAATTCCCGATTCTTTGTTTCTGTGAACATCATGAATTATTTCATGAGCTGCAATAACACACTCTAGAATATATCTTCCTTTAAGGAAGGCTGTTTGATTTGGGGCAATTAGTCTTTCAGCTACAGAGATCAGCCTATTATTTAAGAGCTTGCCAAAAATCTTGAAGCTACAGTTTAGCAAGCTGATGGGTCTAAACTTCTTAAGAGTTTTAGCCTCAGCTTCTTTTGGGATTAGTGTTATCATGGCATAGTTAAGTCTATCCAGATTTAGCTCATTTTTTCAAACACTCTAATAAGACCAATCAGGTCATCCTTAATGATATCCCAGCAACTTTGATAAAACATAAAAGAGAACCCATCAGGTCCTGGGGCACCATCGGCATATGAGCCAAAAACTGCATCCTTAATCTCTTTTTCTGAGAAAGGTGCCTCTAAATAAGTGTTTTCCTCCTCAGAAACCAATTCTCCCTTATCCCAAAATTTTCCTCTAGATTAACAGACTGATTCTCTTCTTTACCAAAGAGAGTCTTATAAAACTCAACAGCATGCTCAAGCATGCCTTTGTTGTCTTCAATCCAACCTTGAGGTCCTTCAAGTCCCTCAATCTTCTTTTTCCTATTTCTTTGATTGGCTACTGCCATGAAATATGCCGTATTTCTATCTCCCTCCTTAATCAGTCTATCCCTAGATCTTTGTTTAGCTTTGGTCTCCTCCATTCTCCAAATGGCCTCCAAGTCCTTATTTATTTCATCTAGCCTAGTTTTATCTCTAGGGTCAACCCCAACTCTTTCCATGTTATCATCAAGTTTTTGGAACTCCTCAAGGAGGCCCTTTTTAAGCTTTTTGAAACTTGCATTAATATTGATAGCCCACCCTTTTAATTTCTTTCTTAAAAGCCTAATTTTAAACTGCCGGATGTCTAAGGGGTTATCAAATGCACAAGGGGTATCCCAAATTTTAGCAACAAACTCCTTAAACCCAGGCTGTTCTAACCACCACTTTTCAAATCTAAAGATGTTTGGCTTCTTTTTCTCTTTAAAACCAAAATCTAAAATCAGAGGTATGTGATCACTCACAGCCCTTGCTTCGATAGACACAAAAGCCGGTGGGAACTTTTGTTCGAAAGAGGTAGTGCAAAGAATTCTATCCAAAGTGGCCATAATTGGGTTTTCACGGTTATTAGTCGAGGTAAACCTCCTAGCTGAGTTTTTCAATTCTATCAGACCAAATTTGCTAATCCAATCATTAAATAGGTCAACCCATTTATGATTGATAATACCATTACTTTTCTCACTAGCATTAGTGACCAAATTAAAATCACCTCCAATAACACTTTGGGTCCATCCCAATTTGCTAAATTTTCTTCTAATTCCTTAAGGAAATCAGATTTTCCTTCCTCATAAGAGGAGCCATAGACTACTATCAATCTCCAAATGAAACCATCATCTAAATTCTTGACCATAGCTGAAACCATAAACTTACTAATTTTCCAAGCGGTTATTTCAAACTTAGAGTTATTGAAACCCACTAGAATACCACCAGCAGTACCCTCAGCAGGAAGGAAATTCCATACAAAATCCTTATGTATATATTTGAGAAAAGATTCATGAAAGTTATCTTTTTTTGTTTCTTGGAAACCAACAAAGTCTAGATTATTATCTTTAATAAAATCAGTGATGCACTGTAACCGACCTTCTTTATTAAGGCCTCTAACATTTCAAAATGCACCTATCATTGGAAACATTTTTAGAATTTATTGGTTTGCTTTCAGAAGCAATCTGAGCCCAAGTTGGGCTTATAACATCATTGTCCATATTACTTGTCAGATTCAAGTTCTCCTTTAAAGGAGGAAAATTCTCACATGATAGATCAACATCTAAGTTACTTAGCAAATTCACCTCAGGGTTATTATCTTTAAAAGACTCTAACAGAGATAATTCAGTTTGGTTGAGACCATCAATGGCCCCATCTACAGTAACCACATCTTTACCAAAATTGACTCCAAATAATGATGCTTTAGTCTTAAAGACATATTGCTTTCAAAAGCAAAAGAGGAGGATTTTCTTGTACCTTCAAGATTTTTCTCTTTCTGGCGTTCCTGAGCTTTTTCCATCATGATTTTTCCATCTTCAGGTACCCTTCTTGGTCTTGGTGGCCTTAGGGTAGGGCCCCAACCTTGCTTCCTCTTATGTTTCTGTCCTCCCAAATCAGCTTGTGGTTCCATCTTCTCCACCATTCCACTTGGCATTAAACCAGCTTCTTCCAGAGTCATCATCTCGGATTCCATCACATCTTCTTCCTCTTCATCAGACACTTCAAGCTCCATCCTCTTCAATAGATTTGAACATTCAAAGTTTGCATTGAGATCAGAATTTGCCAATTTTCTGAATTCATCCCATCTTGAGTGACTTGACGCCTCCATACTCATTTTCTGATTGCACTTTCCTGGTGGGGATGGTATTTCATCTGAGTTCGGTTTGCATAACTGTGCTGTCATGACCACACCAGGTGAGTCAAACTGTGCTAAATCAGCAAAAGCAAAATCCTCTAAGTTGCTCAAGCAATGGAATTGGTTAGTAGATTCCAAGTATTGCTTCCTTCCACTAAACTGTGAAGATAACTCAAGCACCTTTCCTTTGAGGTTGATTTTGGTTCTCATGAACCATGTTCATTGGTCCATCCCTAAACCCATTAGTTGAATCCACTTTGTCATAACATCCTTTAAAGGAGTTAATATAGGATCTACTATCACATCCCCATATTCCTTAGGTTTTCCTAATCCACTTCCTTTTCTTTCCATGATCGCCGCCTCCATATGGCTTAGGCGTATGCATTCCCCACCTAAAGTAACAGCGACCATCATACCTCTCAAAGATTTTGTCCCGATCCATGTTCTCATGACCGGACTCAACCATAGATATAGTCTTGCTTCCCATGTTAACATGGGAGCTTGCTTTAGGAGTTGAAAACTTAGCGTTTTTCTCCTTTTCCTCTTTCTTCTTTGCTTCATCATCCGAATCTAGCAGATCATCATCTTCTTCCTTATCTTCCTGATTATGTTTATCATCTCCATCATTACCATCATCTCCACCATTTCCATCTGCATTGTTGTTTGTATTTGGATCTTTTTCTACTTGAAGCTCAACAACATACAGCTTCATATCCATTTCAAATAGCCTCTCCTTAGGGATCTTGTTTTTATCTCTGACTGCTATCTTGACCTTGACCATTTCATAAAAGCTCTTAAAGATTGAAGACCATTCCACATCCATTAAGAGTCCAACACTTGAGGCTATCTGGGCAAAGACTTTCCAATGACAAAACTTTGGTGGGATACCTCTAAGTTCTACCCAAACTTCTTCTAGCTCACTATGAGGCTCCAACTCACCAAACCATTCAGTGACTTCAACTTGCACTCCAGCTTTCCTCAGGTTAAAGGATGGGTAATTCTTTATGTCACTAACCAGCTTGTTAGGTGGGAATTTGACAAGAAATTTCCCAGGCTCAAGCTCTCTAACCTACCAAGGCCATTCTTTACTGTAGATTTCAGCAAGCTCAACTTCCAATTCAGACTTTGATATCTGTCCTGATTTGATATTGACAACTCCACGGTTAGCCATATTCATCCACTGGATTGATTTTTCATTAGGAACTTCCAGATGGTAGCATCCCAACCCCTGACTAGCACTGCCCGCAAAGGCTGCAATAGGGTGTTCAGATTTCCATCTTGGACATACATCCATATGGTGTCCAGGGATTCCACATATGAAGCAAACTTTAGGTTTCGGGCAATTTCCCACAAAGTGCCCAGGCCATCCACAATTGTAACATATCAGACTTCTATATCTAGGATCTATGATGAAGGGCAGATCAACTTCGCTGATTACCTTGTACTCGCATCTGATGTTGATTTAGCTTTGGTTATTGCTGAAACTACTGAGGTTGCGGTTGCTGATTCCCCGTGCACGCCCCTCGCGACCGGGCCTTGCCTTGGGCTTTGTTGATCTTCGGCTGAGGCCCCGGCTGCTGATTCCCCTGCGCACGCCCATGATTCTGATTTTGCTTTGGTTGATGTTGATGCTGCTGAGGCTGTGGCATCTGGTTGGGACGGGGCTGATTCTGCTGAGGAAACCTTGGTGGTTGAGGAGGCTGTGCCCCGCCCTCCCACCTTGGTCCGTTCTCCCCGATAGCCACGAGGAGGCGGCGGCGGCGGCGGTTGCCCTCTTGCAGGGGGGGAGGTGGTGGCGCACCGAGCCGGTTGCCAAACCCTTTGCCCCATCCACCATCCTCGGCTTCGAAGCACTTCCGCGAACGTCTCCCTTCCTCCTCCCTTGCCCCAAACGTCCTTCGCATGGCGAGCTCAATCGGAGTCTTGCCAAGGGCGTCGGACTTCCTCATCGGGAAACAACCGCCGGCAAGAAATCCCCGCCTCCACCGGCTCCCTGCGGATCCAGACTAGGTTTGGGCCGGCGAATTTGGTGGCGGCGGCATGTGGAAAGGTGGGTTGGTTCGGGTTGCGGCGTGGTGGCGAGTCGATGACCCAAAGCTGGCGAACAACTCCTCCATCACCTCTTCTTCTTGCAAATTTTGACCTAGGTCCCTCTCCGAATTCCCATCTTTCCTCGAGATCGATCTCCTCCCGGCGTGGCGTGGGGCGAGGTTCCCTCCCCCGATTTGGAGGTCCCGGTGCGCTTGCGGGGCCTGGTTGCCGGCCCGGGGAGGGTTCGCCATGGCGGCTCGTCGGGCTCGGGCTCGGGCTCGGGCTCGGACGCGCGTCAGCGCGTGGGCGCTCGCGAGGGCGAAGATGGCGTCATCAAACTCCGCTTGGTTCGCTGGTCTGCTGTTCACTCGCCTTCACCCAACAGGCTATGAACAACTTTACTTTTTGTTTTGCGAAAAATGAACAACTTTACTTGACTGTTAACTTTTTACAAAATTTTACAAAGAATATCCATGATCTCTTTTTTTTCCATCAAAGTCTGAGGCTCGATCCACAGTATTCTGGACGATGGCTTGATAACGAACTAATGCATGGGTGAAATCATTCCATCCAGATCTCATAATGAGGACGTCAACGTAAATCTCAAAGAGACTATGAAGCAAAAGGAGGTAAACAAAAAAAATCATTACCGCTGAAGCTTCTATTTTTCCCAACAAAAGATAGACTATAACTCATCTCATTTACATGTGCTACATAAATAAACCACGAATATATAAACTCTTATTAACTTATACCCAAAACCATTTTATTCACCCGCGCGAAGCGCGGGGCTCTGGCTAGTAACTCCTTTAAACGTGGGGCTACCGGGCACGGTTGCGCTACAGTGCTTAAGAACAGTAAATACCCGTTAGTAAATAGTAAAATACCCGGTAACATAAACATTAAATACCCGTTAGCAAATAGTAATACCCGTTAACATGAACAGTAAATGCCCGTTAGTATACAGTACATGCCCGTTAGCACAAACAGTCCACCCGTTAGCAAATAGTAAACATCCGTTACTATAAACAGTAAATATCCGTTAGCAAACAGTACGTGCCCGTTAGCAAACATTGTATGTGAACAGCAAAATCTCCCAATTAACTCCGAATTGTATATTTCCAAATCATGTTAATCTCTCAATTTTTTGCAAACATCCCTCGAGCTCTTACATTCCAGTTTCATTAACCTAATTCCAATAATTAATCCCTAAGTTGTAATCCTCATAAAAAAACTTATTAACTCAAAAATGTATGTTTCCATAAAGTAAACGGATACACCGACGCTACCAAGGCAGAAAAATAAACCTGCCACGCACTGCCATAATCCAACAAAATCCCATCAATTTTTACACATATACATGGCTCAGCTACCACTTTACGTTTCTAAACCATATTATTATTACTAAACGCTCATATACCAAACTCCCATGCTTCTGTGCGACCGCATCCAAACACTTCATACATTGCCAGCACTCTCAAGAGTGAGTAAAAAGTGAGATGAGAGAAGGCTTAATATACTCAGCCTTGTTCCACAAATACTGCATATTTAAGAGAGAAGACATAACACAATTAATGCCTAGTGAGGATCCATAAATACCATATATTGAGAGATTGAGAGTGCCATTCAATTCAGAACTTTAAGTTTTATTTTAAAAATTTATGAAAACTTCAGAATATTAGTTGATCTAAGACTTGAGACATAGTGCTTGACTTGATTGTTCTGTCTTTCAATTACTAAAGACCCAAGTGAGAGTAAAAGCACCGTGGCTTGGTAATAAGGGTGAGTTTGAAGTCAGAATAATTTTATCCGATCCAGAGTAGAGTTCCTTTTTGAAAGCATGTGTACTCTATAAGAATGAAAGTATCGTAGCAACTCTTGATCCAAGTTTGTTTTTAATAAATAGCTTTGCTAAGGGTCTAGCAATGCTGGAACGCCACGCCACACGACTCACGACGCCGGGGTCGCGCTGTCGCCGTCTGTCTTCACGCTCCCCGCTGGCGGCGGCTCCTCCGCCTCCTGCGTCGGCGTCGTCGTCGGCGTCTGGTGCCCGTCACTGCTCGACACCGACAGGTTCTGCCCGTACTCGCTCGTCGGCGTCAGCTGCGTGCTGCCGCTCTGGAGCCCGCTGCCGCCCAGCGCCCTCTTTCGGAACTTCTTCAGGTCCTCGTTGTACTGGTTGGTGTCGTAGTCGGACGCCGAGCTGCTGTAGGACCCCATGAACCGGCTGTGCCCGGGCTTCACGCCTTCGTTCAGGTCGTCCAGAGATACGTCGCCTTCCAAGGCCCGGACAACCTGCGTGGATCACCAGAGCAGATGATTTCTTCTTAGAATTCATCGTCCAAGTAACACGAAACTAAATCAGTCAACCAATACAACGTGCCCTCATCAATCAATCAAGCGGATAACGATAACAGAGTACACATAGGATTCTTAGTTGAACCACTGCCATGCTGAAAAACAATTGATTTACCTGAAACAGTGTTGACACCTCTTTTCTTATTCTTTACTCCTACTGAATAACTCAAGTAGAGTGTTCACTTGTATATATATATATATATATATATATATATATATATATATATATATATATATATATATATATCTGTGTGTGTGTGTGTGTGTGTGTGTGTGTGTCTATATATATATATACACCTCTGACCCATTCGTGGCCGCCGCCGTGAAGAATGGCGAACACATGCAGCTGCGCAGGCTATCATCCTCGCCATCTCATTATCATTATACTCACTTCCCAGCCGGGGATCCACTAAAGCATCATGATTACCATCCTCAAATGCTTTTTTATCATCAAAGGCCTTGCCTGCAGGAGAAATATCAGTATAGTGAAAGGAAGCAGCACATGTCTAGTGTAATGACAAGAGTTTGTAAATAGCTACAAGGTTTGGTTTTGCTTTTCTATTGGCAATCTCAAATGTTATAATAATATAATAGATACAGGGTAATATAATAGATACAGGGTTGTGTAAACTGGTTTTGTCTCTGGTCGTGATCATTCTGATCACTGCTACTGAATCAGGAAAGCTGAATGCCATTAAAAATTGTTGCTCATAGAACTCTCAGTTGGAAAATACAACCCAGAAGGCTAGAAATCTACACTGGTGCTTCATGATTGTCATCTTTCTAACTATTTCTGCGTCAATAACTATTGCAGTGCCAGTCACAACTGAAGAGGCTATAGCACAAGGAATCAAGGGTTGCTTTTTTTTTTTTTGAAGACTAGCTGGCAAGCAAGGCATCGACAAAGGTGATTGACGGACAAAGCGATCGTGGCGACTCCGTTGGCGACTCGCCCCCGACCCGATCTAGATCGCCACCGCCCGGCGATCCGATGCCTAACACCGCAGGCCTGCGGCCACGGTGTCCTCGCCCGCCGCCACCATTGCAGTGTGGTGTCGGCCAACGCATAACGTCGGTTAGCCGTCCGGGCGCCGCCGTCCAACTCCTACCGCTAGGGTTTTGCCACTTAGGTTTCCCGGGTCGGGATCTTTAGATGCGTTGCTTTCGCTGTCTCGGACGCCAGCCACCGTGTTTTGTTTGCCATCCTCGCCGAGCCTATTCCTATGGCGACGACGGGGAGTGGAGGTGCGGGAGGAGAGGGACCGATGCCCCAAACCCTAATGTATCGGATTTACTCCAAAAGCTCAGCCGACGGAGGAAGAGGGCGATGCTGTTCGGGAGTTCAGTGACGATGAGGTCTTTGGAAGCTATGGAATCGCGAGAGCGGGCGTTGGTGGGGAAGGTACTGTCTCGGTGCCGATCCATGTTAGTAATGTGCAATCGGCTATGAGACCGGCTTGGGGTAAACCGGTTGGCCTCAAGATCCGGGCTATCGGGGAGAAGGGAGACAACCTCTTCGTGGCAGAGTTTGGTTGTGGTCGTGTGACTGGATCAGATTCGACCGGTTCGCCATGGATGGTTGGTAAGTACTCAGTGCGCTCCAAGAATATGATGAGAAACTCGGTCCGGCGAGAGATAAAGTTTGATCATGTGGAGCTTTGGGTTCGTATTCTTAATCTCCGGTGAAATTTTGGATGAATCGTACAAGAGGTGCTAGGGCGATGGAGCTGATCGGACATGTCGTGAAGATGGATGTAGATGCTGATGGGAAAGCAAGTGGTGCTTTTCTCCGGGCGAGGGTGGCTGTGCGGATTGACAAACCAGTACGCCGCGGCATTCTCCTACGTGTGCACAAAAACGAAGATCCACGCTGGTTTCAGGCTCAGTATGAGCGTCTACCTTATATCTGCTTCCATTGTGGTTTCATGGGACACTCTTCCATGGAGTGCCCTAATCCGGTTGCTCGTGGGGAGGACGGCAAGCTACCATATGATGTTAACTTGAGGGCTCCGGAGGACAAAAGACGACGTCTGCAGTCCTTTGCGGCAGCGGCTGCGGACTCATTTGGAAGTGGTTCAAAGTCTAGCTTCAGGCACTCGAACCAAAAGGTTCATTCTGGTAGCAGAGGGTCCAAATCCGTCGATGCCTCACAGAGTCGCGTGGGGGACTCAGAGGAACCAGAAATACAATCTCCTCTAAAGCAGCCGGTGAGGAATGATACGTCAGAAACTGATGCTCTTATACCGGATGCAAACAAAAAATTGGTTTTTGAGGCTATGGAGGAAGATGAGCGCCAGGGTCCGAGGAAGAGGAAATCGCACCGCCCCTCTCGGGTGGTACAGACTCCAGACCTCAATATCCCCATCGGAGGGTCCGGTGCCATTGTCCCTGTTGGCCTAGTGACATCTCGTGTGTGTCAGCTTGGTGGAGCTGCAGATAGCAGTGGGGGAAGTATGATTGAGACTCTCAAGAAGCAAAAGCGGGGCACCTCTCAAAATGCAGGATCGGCGGCGGCTGTTGTGGACAGCCCCCGCCGGGCGCAATGAAAATCTTATGTCTGAACTGCCGGGGTTTGGGGCAGCCCGAGGCAGTTCAAGAATTACGTAGCTTGATACAGCTACACCGCCCTAGTTTGGTCTCCTTGTCGGAGACGCGACTTTTCTCTAATAATGTGGATGGACTGAATAGATCCCTCGGCTTACCGTTTGGCCTAGGGGTCGAAGCTTTTGGCGCAGAGGAGGTGGCCTTGCACTTCTCTCGGACTCGGGATGTTGAAGTAAAGTTTGAGAGCTGCGATCGGCATCATATTGATGTTTCCATTACGGACTCCGTGACACGGAAGCAAAGTAGCGTTTCACCGGGTTCTATGGAGATGCTAGACGTGAATGGAGGTATAGAAGTTGGGAGTGCATGAGATTCCTTAGCTCTCAAAGCACGTTACCGTGGCTCACAAGCAGCGATTTTAATGAGGTGCTAGAAGCTCATGAACAGTTCGTGGGGGCGACGAGGCCTTAACATCAAATGAATGGCTTCGAGAGATCTTTGTTAACTTTTGTGGTTTTACCGATCTTGGCTATATAGGCCTTCCCTATACTTGGGATAACAGGCGCAGGATGGTGACAATGTGAAAGTTTATTTGGATAGAGGGCTAGCGAATTCTTCTTTTCTCGGCCTCTTTGGAGATGTTAAAGTGTGGCACATGCAAACTCTTGAATCAGATCATTGTGGCTTGATTATCGAGTGTAAACAAGGGACTAGAAGAAGCAAGAGAGCGGCGCCGTTTCCGTTATGAGAATATGTGGTGGCGCCGTGACCCGTCGTACTCTAAGGCGGTTGAGGAAGAGTGGTTGCGCCAAGGAGAAGCAGTTTCACTAGACCAAATGCGGCGGGGTCTGTCAGCCATGAGCACCTCCCTCTCATCCTGGGATCAGTCTACATTTGGCTCAGTCAGGGAAGAAATTGGCGCAGCTTCGAAAAGGAATTGGAATGGGTCCGGGGCAGTCCATCGGTTACGGACCATTCAGAAAGAAAACGAATTATGAAAGATATAGCTGAGTTGCTCAACAGGGAGGAGATTATGGAGAAACAACGGTCAAGATTAGAGTGGCTGTGGGCAGGAGATCGCAACACTTCTTCCTTCCAGGCCAAATCCAAAGAACGAGCCAAGATTAATCGTATTAATGCACTAAGAACACCAGATGGGTCGGTGGTCACAAAACAGCATGAGATCGAGCTGATAGCTCGGGGTTTCTACTCGGATCTCTTTAGTCGACAAGGCGGGTTGGACTGTGGCCCGATCCTTGACTGTGTTCCAGAGAAAGTGACGACCCATATGAATACAGAGCTCACAAAACCTTTTACAGCGATGGAGGTTGAGAGAGCTCTGTTCATGATGGGGCCGAACAAAACTCCGGTCCCGATGGCTTTACAGCGGGGTTCTATCAGCACCACTGGACTTTGCTTCGACCCAGTGTGACAAGGGCGGTGTTGGATTTTCTCAATGGTGGTCATATGCCTAATGAGGTGAACGATACTACAATTGTGCTCATCCCGAAGATAAAGAACCCCCAGGAGATGAAGAATTATAGACCGATATCTTTATGCAATGTCTTGTACAAGCTATGCTCAAAGGTCTTGGCTAACCGCCTCAGGGTTTTCTTGGATGAAATCATTTTCGAGGAGCAAAGCGCTTTCGTCCCCCGGGAGAGGCGATCACGGATAATGTGCTAGTGGTTTACGAATGCACTCATTATTTGAAAAGGAAAAAGGGTAAACGGTGCGCGTGTGCAATCAATTTGGATATGGCAAAAGCATATGATCGGGTAGAGTGGGAATATTTGGAACAAATCATGTTGAAGCTTGGTTTTAATAGCACCTTTGTCTCCTTGATTATGAGGTGCGTTTGTTCAGTTTCTTTAAGTGTTAAGGTCAATGGTACCCTCACAGATTCCTTCAAACCAAGTAGGGGGATTCGCCAAGGCGATCCCATCTCCCCCTATCTGTTTCTTCTCTGTGCGGAGGGTTTGTCTAGCCTGCTGAAGTCAAGAGGTCTGGTGTATCTCTCCAGAGGTGTGCGCGTGGGTGTCCATGCCCCCCGGATTTCACACTTGCTCTTTGCGGATGATTGCATAATATTTTCGAAGCATCGCATAGAGGGGCTTCGAGACTGCAGGGTATCCCGAGACATACAAGATGGGGTCGGGGCAGGTGGTGAAGCGTGACAAATCAGCTATCTTTTTTTAGCAAGAATTGTACCGATGATACGAAAGCAGAAGTCAGGCAGGTGCTGAATATTGATCAATAAGCGTTGGCAGAAAAATATCTAGGCCTTCCTACGGCTTTAGGGAGCTCTACTACGGAGGCTTTCGAGTTCATGCCAACAAGAATCAAGAATGTGATAGGAACGTGGAGTGGGAGACAGGCTAGCCAAGCCGGTCGGGAAATTCTGCTCAAATCAGTTGCTCAGGCTATACCAACGTACTCGATGAGTTGTTTCCTGCTCTCCAAGACCACATGTAACAAGATGAAGACCCCCATCGCAAATTACTGGTGGGGCGGTTCAGCTACGAGTAATAACATTCACTGGCAGAGCTGGGAGCGGCTTACCCTCCCGAAGAGACAAGGCGGGATGGGATTCAGGGATCTGCGGAATTTTAACATAGCTATGCTCGGCAAACAAGGGTGGCGACTCATGACCAGACCTGACAGCCTGTGTACAAGGGTGCTTAAAGGAAGGTATTATCACGATGGTGAGTTCCTGACAAGCACAAGAAAAAGGAACGTCAGCCATACTTGGCGAGCAATCCTTGCGGGTCGTGAGGTCCTAAATCAGGGACTGTTGAAGCGTATCGGGGATGGTGCTGCGACGGATATCTGGAGGGATCGGTGGCTTCCAAACCACTTCAATGGTCGCCCACTGACTCCTCGTGATGGTCAACAGGTGTCGACAGTTTCAGACTTGCTCATCGATGGTAATTGGAATGAGAACCTGATTCGACAGATCTTCATCCCGGTCGACGCAGAAGCAATCCTACGAACCCCATGCAGGTCTCTGATGTCTGATTGTTGGGCTTGGGAATTAGAGAAACATGGCCTATACTCTGTGAAGTCGGCGTACAAGTTATTGGACAATAGCAGACTAATGGGCAGTGGTTCAGGCGATCCAAGTTCATCAAGTAATGATAGCCGGAGAGCAGTATGGAAACTAAAGATACCTCCGAAAGTTCGTGTTTTTACGGTGGAGGGTACTCCATGAATTTCTACCGCCCGAAAGATACTTGCTATGCGACACATTGAACCCGTGGCAAACCGTGAGGTCCGTGGGGCTGCGGAAGAGACTATAAAGCATGTCTTATGCGATTGCACAATTGCTCGGGAGTTCGGGATCATTCGAAGGCACTTGTCGGAGTAAAGCCGCCAATGCTGAATCCGAGTCTTGGGCACATGACCTGGTATGTGGCGGAGCGGCCGTGGATGGCTGTCCGTGCCATGATCCCGATCGGCATGTATTCGTTGTGGACGCAGCCGCAACCGTCGCCGTCATGGGGAGCACCTGTTGCCAGTTAAAGAAGCGGTCCGATGGGCAATGGACCTGGCTTTTGAGCTCTGGAATAACGATGAGCTGATAGTACCGGCTGCCCGTGTACAACCAGCCCTCGCTGGGAACGACGCCGGGTGGGTGGTTCAAATGCAATGTGGATGGAGCCTACTACGAACGTAACGGGAAGGGAGCCACTGGTGTTGTCCTACGGGATGAGAATGGTGCCTTCATTAGGGGTGGTGCCTGGCGGTATTTTCACTTCCTTGACGCCCTTCACATGGAAGCTCGGGCTTGTCGGGATGGCCCGAGGCGGGCGAGAAGATTGGGCGTCTAGAGGGTCCGGTTGAGATCGATTGTCGAGCTGTTGAAGCTCTGGGAAGCACGAGACTGCCAGCGGTCGAGTGTGCTGCATGTCTTGGAGGATATTCGTGCCTTGAGTCTAGAATTCCTAGATTTCAGATTTTCTTTTATAAGTAGAAAGTGTAATTTGATAGCTCATACTTTGGCTAAGCAGGTCTCGGACGAGTCACAGGTCGGATGGTGGCAAATAGCACCGGCTTGTGTTACCTCGCTCCTAGCGTGTGATTGTAACCCTGGTCCCGTTCTTTGAATGAATGAAGAAAGCTTGTCATAAAAAAAAAAAAAAAAAAAAAAAAAGGGGGTTGCTATTTTGAATTTTCTGCTTACAATTTGCTGTGTGTCATGCTACACTCTAATAATAAACGAGACTTGCTGTCATCAATGGCAAGGTATTATGTTGTAATTGATATCTTATTTTTTTTTATTTCAGCCTATCAAAAGAAGTGGATTGTAATTGATATCTTTTTTTTTTTTCAGCTTATCAAAAGAAGCCAAACAAGATGCAGCTGTTAAGCATGCCCTTGCAGTTCATGCTTCTGTTTCATCTGGCAATTATGTTCTATTTTTCAAACTATATAAGAAGGCGCCCAATTTGAACTCATGCCTCATGGGTAAAGAGCAATCACTTAAATTGTACTTTTTCTTGGAAGAGGTTTCTGGTGCTGTAACCATTCTCATTAAGAGATCTCTATGTGGAGCGGATGCGATTTGAAGCGATGAAATGCATGTCTAAGTCATATCGCCCAACTTTACCTGTGGGATATGTAGCACAGATTTTGGGGTTCTTGATTGGCAATTGCTACGGTACTCCCAAATGATTATGGACCGTCCATTTTTTTTCGATCGAATGGTCACGATCATCTATTACCTCCAAATGATTATGGACCGTCCCAAATAGTAATTATTTAATTTTTTCTGACCGTCCAAATGATTATGGATCGTCCCAAATAGTAATTATTTAATTTTTATTTTAAAAAATAGGGTAAATATGGATAGTTTTAAATATAAAATATCTTTTATAGATTTTGTTGATGCATGCGCAATCTTTAAATGATATGGTTAATCTTTTTTTTATTTTATACTGTTATATTGTCATTACCTTATAATTTTGAATGTGACTTGATTAGCGTGTCTAGCCGTCGTGCATGTGGTTGGGTATTTACGTGACTTAATTTTGTGCATGTACGTGGTGTCATGCACACGTTAACTGGTGTGTAGATGCTAAAAAAAAACGTATACACGGTGTGTGTCCTTGCACGTTAGCATGTGTGTGGGGTCAGCTCAAAAAAAATCATGTGTAGATTTGAAGTTGTTGAAGAACATTTATTTGTCTTTTTAATTTGTAGCTAAATTTGAAATTTGGATACTACTATTTATCGAGTTTAATTTGAATTCATACAAATTTTATGTTTTTTGAGTGAAATACAAATTTTTGCTTGCAATGGGCCTACCTTAACAGGATTTTATATGGTAATAAAGTGAAATACAATAATTCTCAAAAAAAAAGTAAAATACAAATTTTATGCTTGCACCTGGTTTGGAAGGTACAGGATGTCCGCTGATGCGGCCCACCCCAGGAGCTCTCCGTGATTTGATGAATGCGCATGCATGCATGCGGGTTTTATTTTATTTTATTGAATATATTAATTTATTTAGTAATTCAGTAAATTGTGATAAATCAACGGTCCAGATGGATTTGAGATATTACCTCCTAGGAGGTAAAAGGTGTACCTGAGCATTACCCTTCTTGATTACAGAGACTGAAGGCTTTGCAAGCGATGGGGATGATGGATTAAAAGAATGCGAAAAATGGTTGAAAGCGCATGGGGCAGTTCTTTTCAGAAGATAACAGTGGGGAATTGCAGATAGATATGAAGGTATCGACTCCCTCAGTATTTTTTGGGTGCTATTTAAGTACAGTTAAATCTCATCTAACTAACTATCTAAAGACAATAGGAGGGTGCTAACGGTTTGGCGGCGAATCTCCAGTTAGGATAAATAAACATATGTTTCCTTGAGTAAAGCACTACACAGCTCCAGTAAAACAACCTGCTTGATCTTGATTATGCTAACATGCATGCTCTGATAGTTGGATTCCTTCTCTGACTCCTGTCAGTTCACAAGAATTATTTAACAGTGGTGATAGTGTTTTTCTAAAAGTACTACTAGCAATAATAACCTGTCATCATTCAATCTAGTCGCCTTCTATACATTTAACGTGCAAGTTTTATTTTTCTTTCTTGTATATTTCTGCACAGACTTCTTCTTCTACACTTTACATGCCAGAGCCAGAGGACGCGGTTGCACATGGTGATGCTTCACTTGCTGTTGAAAACTTTTTGGCACGGACTGACGGACATGGTAAAAGGTGCAGCAGCGATGGACCAACGGTGGATACTCCATAGTAGTATTGGTGCTGCTGTGGCAGTCATGCTGAGGTGTGGACGTACTGCACTTGCTGCTGTGGCAGTCGTGCTGAGGTGTGGATGCACTGCACTTCTCCCATAGAAATTACAACAGCGGGAGCATGAAATGGAGCTGCCCAACGAAGCTCGCGGAGCTAGAGAGTCGGAACAACCGAACAAGGATGTGGTCATCTGGTTCTGGCATTTGCTCTAACTGATCCAGTCATCGAACGTAGTCATCGGGTTCTGACATTTACACAAATTGATCCAGTCATCCAGAGTTGCACCGCGATGACCTTCGTTGAGAAGGCATTACCCAGACCTGAGCAAGTTTTTTTGTGTCGTGGTGGTGTTGTATCATTGGTTTACCCCTAACTTGGCATTAAGTGTACAAAATGTTGTGAAAAGCAACGACAGCTTTGAAGCATACATGTATGTTTTCCGGGGCCCCCTTTTTCTGGCTGCCCCTTTGTCTGTGAAGATTGTAAATGATTTTTTTTCTCACATATAAATTTGTCTTCCTATCCCATAGAAATATATATGCTAATACCCTTATAATCTCTGGAGCCAAACTGTGTACTGATATTCTGATACTAAATACGTATTTCATACGTACTGTGATAGACTGAAATGACTTGTTATACATTATGAATTTGTCTGCCGAGCGCATTGGTCAAGGTCTTGTGTTTTTTAGTAAAGATAAAACTGGCCAATGTTAGCCTGGTACGTCACACGATCTGCGTACTGCTTGTCCCGCCACCCGAGGCCGGGGAAACGTCCCGACTCCACGCGACCACGCCGCTGCCGTAGGTGACCCCCGACTCCGAATACCGCCACGTACCACCGCTGCCGCCGGAGACGAGCGCCGCCACTGCTTGCACTGCCTCCTATATCCTCCTCCTCCTTCCCCTTCTTCAGTTCTGTAGCTGATTGTAATGTTGATGCAAGCGGGTCAGGTCAATCCTTTTTTTTTTCCCTATAAAAACAGTAGATGTGCAACATTGCTTAATGCTAGCATTATCTGCTTGGTACTATGGGTGCTAAGTAACCAGCAACCTGAAGTCCGCAATCAGTTGCTGCTGGGTTATCGACACATTGGATGTTGAGCATAAATGTACAAATCAGAACTTTAGCAGGTCGTAGGACAAAACTTTGCCCCTGATGATGCCATCAGGTTAATAATTTTCTCTGTATCTATCAGATACCACAGCTAAGGAAAATTCACAAATTTACCATTTTGTTTCTCGGTTGTAGGTAGCTTATATTTTTCTTACTTATCCTCACATCTCCCAGTTGCACTTTGAAATTGCAATGCGATTTGTAATTCATAGTCAAATGGTAATTCACTACAGAGATACACGATAAATTTAGCTGTGTTCCGTTTCTACCATTGGACAATCTGATGAAATCTCTCTGGTTTCTATTCAGGGCTTGAAGAAGACACTACTGCTGCACAATGTTTGCAAGTCGGACGACCAGCTGGTCGCGACCTGGGACCGACCAGGGCGATTAATCGCGATTTCGCGATTAATCGGGCGACCAGGGACATCCTGGTCGAGCAGCTGGGACCGACCAGGACGACTAATCGCGATTAATCGGACGACCTGAAAACATTGTTGCTGCAACCATGAGTATTAGAGGAAATAGTCACATTGACCAGCATGGTTCTCCGCATGGTTCTCTCCGGTTGTCACTCATGACCATTGTAAGCCATTCATGCGTTGTAACCTTAAGATAGTAGTCGTAGTGTTCCTAGTCTTTAGGCTAGATGTATTGTAATCCAGTCATCTTGTAAACACTCTCTGTAAGCCACCGATGGGGGGGCACTTCTCCATCCTATATCAACACGTAACCGAGGCCAGAGATGGTACCTCGTTCATCCTAATCTTTCTACAATGAGATCCATGAAGTCAATGAGCACCATGAAGTTTTGCCGTGAGTGGTATGCACCCTTCTACATTGATCAGCTTCCTCTCTCTTGCATTAGATTGATCATACAGTTACTTGATGCTGGATGGTGGATGGACGTGCAGCAACAACATCCTGTACCCTAAGGAGGACAGAGACAGGCACACCCTATTCTTCGCATGTCGCAACTGCGAGCACCAGGTACAACTCATAAACCTCTATCCTTGTTCCACCAAAAAATTCAATCCAATCTTCTTGCTATAGCCCTCATCAGTGCATCACTACAAGAATGATGTTTGGGCACAGCACTTGGAGATGGGGTTCGAATGGGCGCTAAAATGTTTATGGGATGGGGTTGTTCCCTTTTTTTTTCTCAAATTCCAAGATTTTGGTAGGCTCATGCCAATGCTATGTGCCCTTCATTTCCATCTTTGGCTACTTAATTCCCTCATTTATTTCATGCATGCAGCAAAAGTTAAACATAACTGTAACAGGAATACGATTATCCTGTCCACACCGAAAAATATTACACTACTTGTCCTACGGTGTTAGTTGTGTCTGTGTTCAATGAATGGTGAATTGAATAACTGTGATTCAGGAGGTCTCTGACAATAACTGCGTCTATCGGAGTGAGGTGCGCCACACTGCTGGGGAGTGAACTCAGGTCTTGCAGGATGTAGCTTCTGACCCAACTCTTCCCAGAACCAAGACTGTCCGCTGCAATGTCTGTGGGCATGGAGAGGCTGTCTTCTTCCAGGTTTTTTTTTTTCTTGTTTTGCCTTGTCGCATTTTCATGGGTTGCATTTTCGTGTGATATTGCTATGCAATCTGAATGACTTGTTAAACAAAATAGTATGCCAAAATTCTGCACCTTGTTAATGTTAACGTTGGATATTGCATCCCCCTTTTTACTTGGCAGTATCTATCGTATATGTTGAGGCCTGCATCTATATCCCCGACACGAACATGTCCTAATTCACAAGTCAGAGTCAGTTCCCAAGAAAATGTGGCCTTATATTATTGTTTGGTGCCAGAATAAGGGTCCTCTTTTGTGCAGTAATACTACTAAATGCCATTAGAGCCGTAGCGCATACTACTTTGCATGTCTCTTTCTGTATTCTTCAAAATTACCGCATCTGCAGTTAAGCGATATTTATATTTCAATAGTTGCAATTGATGGCACTGATCCTGCTTAAATGTTTTGAGACAATCTTAAGCCCAGTGCTGTTTTTATCTCTTGCAGACCACGGCAAGAGGGGAGGGGATGACCCTGTTCTTTGTTTGCTGCAGCCCAGATTGTGGTAATCGATGGAGGGAATGATGCGATGAAATTTTGGCTCTAATAGTTGTTCCATCATAGCTTGGAACTGAACTTGTTTTGTGATTTTGTTGGAACTATGTATTTTGGCGTCCTGGCATATCTTAAGAATAATGAGAGAATGTTTTTCCAATATTTTACTTATTCCTTATTCAGTATGTGATATGTCAGATGTGGCTGCATTATATAGTCGCATATGCCTGCTATAGGTATATTGTGCTTGTTCCGTTCAAAAAAAAAAAGGTATATTGTGCTTGTACTTTAGGCCACTGCATAGCTGCGATTTGACCCTGGGCCTTTAAACAAGGTTGTTGCACGCCTGTGCCAGCAAAAGATTTTATTCTGACATATTTATGACAGAATATAATATGGTAGCAACTTCGACATGGGGAGCACATCTCGCACCAACAAGAGCGAGGAGCCTCAGTACTTTCTCCTTTCCATTCGTTGCTTTTGATTAGGCCCGCTCATCGACGAGATCCTGCCTTGATTCTACCCTTCATTTTTTCGAGAGTTTTCTTGTTGATTCTTGTTTGTGTAGTAGTAGAAGTTGATATTAGTGGCTTGAAACTGAATCATCCAACCTGTGTTGTCAATCAGCAACCGCAATGCCAAAAGAAAAGCTGGACAGTGATGCAAAGCAATGTGTCCCAGCCATTCTACATGCTCAGCAGTCAGCTAGTTTTCCTGCCACAATCATGCCAGTGTGTGTACGGAGTACATGTGTGACCATAGTTTACCATGAGACAATGCTAGTATCTGACCAAGACTCTACACGCATGTAGAGGTATGCAGCAAAGCATTGCAGGAATTCAAAAGATATAGGACAAGGTAGGCAGGAAAAGGAACGAAGTCAAATGTGCCAAAGTGACGAAGACGGCTCACCACAAAATATGTAGCGCACTTCAAACTAAATGTGCTCACCACAAAATGTGCGAAAACAGGAGTAGTTGCTGCTGATTGCATTGCAAGCAAGAAAACTTCTTGAACATGGTGGTATAAGTTAAGTAATATGTGTTTCATCAGTAAAATACTAAAATCTACAAGAACAAAAAGATCTCATATCCCATCGGTACATACAACACTATGAGTTGTGTCCGGGCATTTGAAGTATGATCAAGATCATAGGGAGTGAAGATCAAACGAACGTGGCATGGAGACTCTTGTCAATCGCTGCATCTCTTCATAACTCGAATTCCTCTTCTCGGAGCACCATCTCTGCGGCCTCTTCTTCATCTTCATCGAGAGAAAAGTAGTGGCTCTTCTCGGCCGGCCTGAATGTGTAGAACATGAACAGGTAGAACGCCAGGTTGGCCATCTCTTCTGCCAAGATGCTGACCCACCGGTACTTGTAGCTGGCAACCGTCTTGAGCGCATACACGACGATCCTGTTGGAATATTAGGCAATTTTCAGATTAATTCCATAATATAAATCATGACAAATTGAAAGACTAGATTAAGCATGTTTAACAAACTAGCATGATAGAAACTCATATCACAGATCATAGCATGATTCAACATCATATAGCATAGCAAGCATAGCATGATCATAGTAATAGGTGTAAGCACAACTAGCACACCATAGAGATTGGATAGATTGAGCATGATAAAACAATAGAATTAGATCACAGATGTAATACCTGCCGATGTAGAAGTACTTGGTGGTGAAGAAGCAGTCGATGATCGCGCTAGTTTAGCCGACGAGATGACTTGTTGATGAAGTAGTCGTAGAAGATTTGGGAGCAGTCGCGCGAAGAGCGCTTCCCAAAAACCTTATTCGCCTTCTCCTGGTGCAGGATCGCAAAGACGACGGTTCCGGAGACCTGCTCGCCCGGTCGCTGGTGCACGCGAACGATCGGGCTGGAGATTGGCGACGGCGGCGTAGCAGTGAGAAGAGGAAAATACTATTTTACTACTTTAGGATTTTCTAATTAAAACTCCCAATTGTAGTTGTTATGTTGTGTCTATTCCCAGGAGGCTTGGTACAATTATATAGGGAGGAGAACTCCCTACCTCTACATCAACTAGCAATATGGTACTAATTGATATTGCACCTCCCACCTTTACTCATGGGCTAAAACAATAAAGCCCATTAGGGAACACAAATATTGGGCCTTTGAGATTTATCAGAATTTCTTCATATGAATTTTAGGGGAACTATTCATATATAAATTCTAACAATCCCCCACCAGATCTCAAGCGCCCAAGTATAGATATTTTCCTTTATCTCACTATTTGTTTTATATACTAGTGTTTCAGCAGAGACTATTAAGTTGAACATCCGCCTAGAGCTTCAAGTTACACTCATCCACAACTTGAACAATGGACTACGCCTTGAATTGCAAGTTTTGTGCGAATGAGTTTTACTCAAAGTCAAACTAGTACTTGGCTGCCAGTAGCCTTTCTCCGTGGGTGGAGCATATACGTCATACTCCTTAGTCTCTTCATGAGCTTACTAGAGATCACCCAAATCTCATAGACTGCGACGTTTAACAGTCGAACTCATATAGGTATGCCCTTTCAAGAATGCTCTGTAGGGACAAAGCATCTTTACTTATAAAGTCAATAGGACATATTAAGGCATTCTCGCCAACCTACCATACTGAGCCTCTTCGCTCTTGAGAGTATTGCATCTTCACATAGATAGGGTTTATTAGTTTACTCTCCTCGGTTTACCAATAGCTTGTTCTTCCAGGTCCTTAGTCACGGGATCTCCGATCAAAAAGGTTGGGTTACTACTACTGAAAACTCATATGGGTCTCATACCCATCTCCCTAGATGCAATTTCTATCACATTACGTGATAGCCCTTGAGTAAAGGGATCTGTCAGGTTTTTTATCTCGTCGTATGTAGGATACGGTTATTACTCCGGAGTTTCTCAATTTTCGGCGGTCTTCAAACGTCTTTTAACGTGTCTTGTTGACTTTGAATTATCCTTTGCACTATTCACTTTAGTGATCACTTTGTTTGATTATCACAGTTCATAAGGATAGCCGGTCTGGTTTTTCAACCACCCGGCAAGTCGGACAAGAGCTCACGCAGCCACTCGCCTCTGCAGATCTTTGTTTTTAAAGCGAGAAGTTCGCTTCCATGGTTGACTTAGTCAAAATAGTCCGTTTACAAGACCTCCATGACACTGCGCCACCTCCAAGAGTAAATACATACCCACTTGTGGCGTAGATTTGAGCAATATTAGAAATCCAGTTAAGCATCACTATATCCCTCTAGCACAACCGAATGCCCGAATAGTGACTTCCATAGCTCATTGTACCTTTAAGATAGCACAAGACCCTTTCTAGTACATGCCAATGATCATCACCCGGGTTGGACATATACCTACTCAACTTGCTCACAGCAAAAGAGATATCTGGTCTGGTTGCATTCGCTAGATACATGAGTGAACCAACAATCTGAGAGTACTTGAGTTGATCTCTAGTACGCTTCTTATTCTTTTTTTCGCAATATCACACTAGGATCATAAGGTGTTGGAGAAGGCTTTCTATCCATAAAGCCAAAACGGCTCAGGACCTTCTCAACATAGTGAGATTGCGATAAAGTAATCCCACTCTCTTCCTTAATAAGCTTAATGTTTAGAATTACATCAGCCTCTCCTAGATCTTTCATATCAAAATTCTTTGACAAGAAAGACTTAACCTCATTTATGACATTCATGTTTGTTCCAAAGATTAGAATATCATCAACATATAAGCATAATATAACAGATTCGCCCCCACCATGTCGATAATACACACACCTATCAGCTTCATTGACAACATAACCGGCACTAGTTAACGTAGTGTCAAACTTCTCATGCCATTGTTTAGGTGCTTGTTTCAAGCCATACAAAGATTTTAATAACTTGCACACCTTTTGCTCTTCACCTTTTACTACAAATCCATCGGGCTGATCCATATAAATTTCCTCATCCAACTCTCCATTAAGAAAAAGCTGTCTTTACATCCATTTGATGAATGATCGGACCATATGAGGCGACCAAAGATAGTAGTGTTCGAATAGTGGTCATTCTAGCAACAGGTGAGTAAGTATCAAAGAAATCTTCTCCTTCTTTTTTGAGTGTAGCCTTTAGCCACAAGCCGAGCCTTGTACTTGTCAATAGTACCATCGAGGTCTAAGCTTCTTCTTGAACACCCACTTACATCCAATTGGTTTTATAACCGAATGGTAGATCAGATAGCTCCCAAGTTCCATTAGAAAGAATCGAGTCCATCTCACTACGAACAAGCTTCTTTCCAATCATCTACATCTAGAGATGCATATGCCCTCGAGATAGAGGTGGGAGTATCCTCCACAAGGTACACAATGAAATCATCACCAAAAGATTTTACAATCCTTTTGTCTCTTGTTCCTCACGGGAACTTCATTGTCATCCTTCTCAAGTGGTTGCTCAAATGACTCAATAGGATATTCGATAGGCATAGTATCATCGGGGAGCTAATTCAAGTAGAAAATCTAACATTGCTACGCATATCTTTTAAAGGAAATATATTCTCAAAAAATGTAGCATCACGAGATTCAAAGATAGTATCAACAAGCATATCAGAAACTTCAGATCTTACTACTAAAAATCGATAGGCAATCTTTGTTGTGAGCATATCCAAGAAAGATACAATCTACCGTCTTTTGGTCCAAGCTTACGCTTCTTATTAATTGGAACATTGACTTTTGCCAAACATCCCCACGTGCGCAAGTATGAAAGTGATGGTTTCCTTCCAACCCATATCTCATATGGTGTTGTCTCTTTATTTCTCGTTTGGAATTCTATTCGGGACATGACTCAAGATCAATATAGCTTCCCCCACCATGCCTTAGATAAACCAAAGAAAGGTGTCTAACATGGCATTAACCAAGTCGGTCAACGGCGATTTTTTTCCTCCTAAGCAACCCCGTTAGATTCGGGCGAATAGGGAGGTGTCCTCTCATAAATAATACCATGTTCCGCACAAAACTCATCAAATGTTATAGGAAAATATTCACCACCACGATCCGACCTTAGACGTTTAATCTTTTCTTTCTAGTTGATTTTCAACTTCAGCCTTAAAGATTTTAAAGTAGTCTAATGCCTCATCTTTAGTTTTTTAGCAAGTAAATATAGCAATATCTAGAAGCATCATCAATTAACGTCATGAAATATCTCTTTCCACCTTTAGTCAACACACCATTCATCTCGCATAGATCGGAATGAATGAGCTCTAGAGGTGCCAAGTGTCTCTCCTCATTTGCCTTGTGAGGCTTTCGAGGTTGCTTAGATTGCACACAATTATGGCACTTAGAACCTTTGGCAATGGTGAAATCTGGAATTAACAAAGAAGCTAGATAAATATGACATCAAACCAAAATTCACATGACATAAACGAGAATGCCAAACACTTGAATTATTATCAATTGTGCCACAAATATGATTCACCGACTTATTATAAAAATCGCTAAACTTAGGCGGAACAAGCCACCACAGTCATAACCTTTACCAATAAACTGGTCCATGCTTAGACATAACTACTTTATTGGACTCCATCACTACCTTAAACCCATCTCTTAAAAGAAGAGAAACACTAACAAGGTTCTTGCGAATAGTAGGGACATCTTTGCACGCGTTCTTTTCACCGCACAATTTTCCCCTGAAGTAAACTTCAGATCTACCGTGCCAACGCCACGAACGAAGCATGTGACCCATTCCCCATTAGGACAGAAGAACCTTGTAGCTCTTTATAAGAAGAAAACAAAGAGATGTCGGCACACACATGAATATTAGCACTGTATCAACCCACCAACTTGGTGATTGAAATACCGATAGTACAAAGAGGAACATTCTTTGTACTCCTCATCAAGATTGCTAATAGTCACGAGGTTGACATTCTTATTATTCCCATTGAAAAAGTGACTAAGCTGTCCACAAGTGAAGCAAAGCACCTCATCATTATTTTTTTCTTCTTCTCAAAGGTAGTTGTTAATTTGGCATTGGAAGATTTATTCCCTTTGTCCTTGCCCTCGTGGGTTTTTTTCGCACAAAATTAGTGCTAGAATGGCTCTTGTTCCCCTTATCAATAGTATTCTTCACCCGAATATTTTTCTCAACATCAAGAGATGCTATCGGGTTTACAACTGATATTTTACGTCTCTTGTGTTTAAGAATTGTACCGAACCTCTTCCATGAAAAAGGCAACTTAGCAATATTGCATCCGGCTACAAACTCATCGGGTATGACATACTTAAGGAGTTCAAGTTCTCTTGCCATGTATTGAACCTCATGCTCTTGCTTGACTATAGGCGGTTAGCAACCATCTTGTAGTCATAAAAGCTCTCCATAATGTACAACTCGGATGTACCAATGGTTGCATTCGGTTGATCCCACAATGCCTTCTCATCTTGAAGTGCAAGTTTGCATCTTCTAGATGACTAGCAAGACTGTTTAGGATTGTTCTAAAGATAGTGTTGTCTTTTAGGAATCTTCTCTTATCTCTAGAGATATTTCCCGAGGTGATCCAACAAGTAATCCGTAACATTTTAGCCTCTAGCCAGCGTGGCCTTAACTCGCCATCTCTTAAAATGTGCACTAGAAAATTTTTCTAGTCTCAAGACGTCGCTGAAAACAGCCATAGTTAAATCAAGAAAAAGCCTATAATAAGGTTTTTGGATTGTTAGAATATTAGGCAATTTTCAGATTAATTCCATAATATAAATCATGACAAATTGAAAGACTAGATTAAGCATGTTTAACAAACTAGCATGATAGAAACTTATATCACAGATCATAGCATGATTCAACATCATATAGCATAGCAAGCATAGCATGATCATAGTAATAGGTGTAAGCACAACTAGCACACCATAGAGATTGGATAGATTGAGCATGATAAAACAATAGAATTAGATCACAGATGTAATATCTGCCGATGTAGAAGTACTTGGTGGTGAAGAAGCCGATGATGATCGCTAGTTTAGCCGACGAGATGACTTGTTGATGAAGTAGTCGTAGAAGATTTGGGAGGCCGCGCACAAGAGCGCTTCCAAAAACCTTATTCGCCTCTCCCGGTGCAGGATCGCAAAGAAGACGGTTAGGAGAGACCCGCGATCGGTCATTTGGTGCACGCGAACGATCGGGCCGAGATTGGCGACGGCGGCGCAGCGGTTGAGAAGAGGAAAATACTATTTTACTACTTTAGGATTTTCTAATTGAAACTCCCAATTGTAGTTGTTATGTTGTGTGTATTTCCGTGAGGCTTGGTACAATTATATAGGGAGGAGAACTCCCTACGACCCTACCTCTACATCAACTAGCAATATGGTACTAATTGATATTGCACCTCCCACCTTTACTCATGGGCTAAAACAATAAAGCCCATTAGGGAACACAAATATTGGGCCTTTGAGATTTATCAGAATTTCTTCATATGAATTTTAGGGGAACTATTCATATATAAATTCTAACAGATCCTAGTGAAGTAGAGGTACCTAATCACCACGACGTAGAACTCCGCCAAACAGGTGGTGAGCTTGGAGAGGTTCCTCGCCGCCTTGCCGCCGATCTTGACGTCTCCCTGAGCGACCGGATGGACGAACGACGACCGGGAAGAGCACCGCCAGCAAAGACGCGACATCAACCAAGATGAAGATCGATTCCACGCCACCCACCCCTTCATGAAGGGCCCGGTCTCCCCAATGACGGCGGCGGCGATGTTGGCGGTGACCTGGAGCGGATCACGGCCATGAGCACCTTCTTCTCCCGGTCCCTGAAGGACGGGCTTCAAGAAGGACCACCCGGTGCCGACCGGCCGCGATCACCGCGAAGAGGATGACACCCTTGACGAGCCGGAAGAGGTAGAAGGCCACATCCGGCCGCGGCGGCGCCCCCCGTGACGCGGATGTAGTGCTGGTCCTCGGCCGCGAGAGGCGAGAGAGCAGCGCCGCGACGAGGAGGCCCGACATGAGGTGGTGGATCTCGTGCGCGGACACGCGGTCGCGGAGAGCGCGTGAGGTAACCCCGGCCGAACGCGGGCAGCGTAAGGCTAAGAAGCCGTAGATGGCCGGCGGGGCGCCCGGCCGACGGGAGGTAGTCCTTGAGCCGTCGGCGTTGGACGTTGTACATCGGTCGCGGACGGTCATGGAGACGAAGCGCCCGGGCGCAGCTTGGCGAAGAAGAGGGTGTACTGCGTCGGGGCGGGTGACCGGGAAGGACTTGTTGAAGCGCCGCCCTTGAGGTTCTTGAAGGTGAAGAGCTTCTTCACGATGCCCGCACCGTATAACTACGATTAACTCTTTGTGAGTATATAACTACGGTTCCACCTCCACCACCGTTCGATTGTCGAGACTTTTCCCAAGATACCCCTATAAAAAGTTCCCCGTGGCCCGGTACCCCTCAAAAAATTTTCTTTCCCTGTGTGTCCAACTTGAACTTTCGTTTGCCCCCCACGCACCTTCCGTCTCTCTTCCGCCCTGGATTTCTCCGTTAAGATGCCCTGACTCGTGGGACCGGTATGAAAAATGTCCTCAATGCCCTTTGCTTGAATCGGACAAGTTCTGAGCGAGTGAACTTTCCCGTGCCCGTACCCGTTCGCTCTTTCTCTCTCGTTCTCTCGTTCTCGCTCGGACAGGAATCCCGCGGCTAGTGTTTAGGGTCGACGGCGGCGCGGCGGACGGGCCGGCAGCGCGAGCGCGGGAGGCTGCGGCGGTGCCGGCGCAAGGCTGCGGGCGGCCATCGCGGCGAGCGGGGCGCGGCGGGCGTGCGCGGGCTGCGGGGCCGGCACGGATGAACTTGTCTTCCACTCCTCCCTGCTCCCCTTCCCTTCGCCTCCAAGCAGCAGCAGCGGCAGGCAACCGCGCCGCCGGCGCCATTGCCGAGCTCCGCGTCCATCCCTGGCAACGCGCTAACGAAGAGCATCCGCCATGTCCAAGCCAAGGTGAGTGTGCTGGCTGGCTGTGTGGTGCCCATTATTCTTGGTTGGTGCACTGACAAGACCTCGGTCGATCCGATCGTCGGCGGGCGTCTGCAGGTTGGACGGCAAGGTGGCCATCGTGACGGGCGGCGCGAGCGGGATCGGCGAGGCAGCGGTGCGGCTGTTCGCGTCGAGCGGGGCGACGGTGGTGATCGCGGACGTGCAGGACACGCTGGGTGAAGCGGTGGCGGCGTCTGTCAGGTCCGACCGGTGCGCGTACGCGCGGTGCGACGTGACGGACGAGGCGCAGGTGGAGGCGACAGTGACGCGCGTGGTGGCGTCGCACGGGCGGCTGGACGTGATGCTGAGCAACGCCGGGGTGCTGCTCCCGACGGGGTCGGTGATGGACATGGACCTGGCGGAGCTGGACCGCGTGATGGCCGTCAACTTCCGCGGCGCGGCGGCGTGCGTGAAGCACGCGGCGCGCGCCATGGTGGCGTCCGGGTCCGGCGGCGGCGCCATCGTGTGCACGGCGAGCGTGGCGTCGCTGCAGGGCGGGTTCGGCCCGGCGTCGTACACGGCGTCCAAGCACGCGCTGCTGGGCCTGGTGCGCGCTGCTACAGTAGATACATACATACACGCTTTGTGCAATGTTCCATCGTTTTCTTTTTTCTTTGCATTGGTTGGCATCAAGAAATCTGCTTTCGTTATTGGGATTTCCCTCTGTTCATACACCTCTGCATCCAAGTCGTCTACCCTCCCCACCATTGCTGAAGCTAAGCACTCCATCAACGATGAACTCGATTTGTAAAACAAACAGCTGCGCCATTGTAGTTTTTTCGCTAATATGTCCGTGGGACCCACCTGTCATTGTAGTTTGGAGCTGAAGGTACATTGGACTTTTTTCGCTAGTAGTTTAACACTGTTAGCCATGAATCTGGACGGAAGGGTACCTGGGGCAAAAGAAAGTTCAAGTTGGACATATAGGGAAAGAAAATTTTTTTGAGGGGTACACAGGCACAAGGGAACTTTTATAGGGATATAGAGGGAAAAGTCTCTCGATTGTCTCGGCTTTCCATCGCAACCGTACACGCCTTCCACCTTACGGAACCAGCAGGCGCGCGCGGCGGGCTGCGCCGCGGCGGCAGCCGTCCGTCCCGCGCCGCGGCAGCTTCTCCGTCTGCAGCCCGCGCGAGGCCCCGCTTGCTCCTTCTCTCCTCGGTCGCGCCGCCGTCGACTTCCCTCAACACACGCGGCGCTGGTCGCCCGAGCACCTTGCCCGCCCAGGCCGCCGCATCGCGCTATCACCGCCACCACCGCCGCGGGCCGCCCTTGACGCGGATTGGCGCCATCGCCGAAAGCACGCGCGCCGCCTGCTGAGCGCGCCGCCGCGACTCGCCGTCGTGCTGCAGTCTGGCGAGCCGTCGAGAACCGCCGCCGGAGCCAGCTCCCACCGGCGCCGCTCTTCCTCACCGTGCCTCCCATTCTCTTCTCTCTCTCTCCCTCTCGTTCTCGCGTGAGGACCGAGGTGGATGGGAACGGAAACGATGGGCAGCAACCCCGTCTGACACCCACTTCTACCCTTTCCCCTGTGGACCCCGTATGTCATACGGTCATCATCTTTTAAATTACGTACAACCTTGAGACACTCACAACACTCACAACACGCACGCACACTCACCCCTATGAATACACGTACGTAAACCCTACCCCTATGAGCACCTCAGAAGGATCGAGCACCCGGCAGATCTGGAGATTCCCGAAGTCACCATTGGCGCCCTCGTCGTCGACCCCTATGAGCACCTCCGAAGGACTGAGCACGGCAGATCGGAGATTCCCGAAGTCACCATTGGCGCCTCGTCGTCGACGGTAACGTCGCTACCACTTAATGCATAACGCCCGGTAAATTCGAGAAAATATCGGGAAAAAGGTGCGAAGCACCGGGATTTGAACCCAGTGGGTAGCGTCCCCACCTGGGACCGTCCTACCATCGGACTACAAGCCAGGTCGCTACGGTCATCATCTCCCCCTCACTTTATATGGACCGGGTGCATGTGTGAAATAAAGAGAGAGAAGGGAAGGATCCCTACTCTAGATCGGTGCATGACGAGCAGACCAAGTCCACGGCACAGTCTCCGACAGCCTGACTGTTCGCTGGACGGTGCGCGTCAGCCTAAGGCTAAAATGCTATGGGTACCCGGTTAAGTGTACACGGAAGAGTGGGAAGCTATTTTCCATACATCACAAAAATTCCCTGTCCATGAATTTCCACCATCATTTGCGATTACCCAAAATTCCAGAAATTATTTCTAAAGTATAATTCATTTATTTTATGTGAAGATTTTATGATGCTTAGGAGGCTATATTTATTAACTAAGTCCCAAATTTTACTATGGCTTGGTCACCTAAATCCCAAATTTTACTATGTCTTGGTCACCTAACTACTACACGCACCAAATTTTACTATAACTTCGAAGTTGCAGATTTCACTTAAGTCCTAATTGTTCCTATGGTTTGGAAGATCCAAATTTTAATTTTACTATAATTTGGAATCCCAGAAATTTTATGATGAAATTTACTTATGATTCACATAAATATTACCCCAAGAGCGATTTCACCCTAAAAAAAATAATACTACAAATTCCTACATCCAAACGACCACTTCCTCTTTTTTTTTTTTTTTTTTTTTTGAAACTGGGTATTTCATTACTCATGGGCTAACAGAGTCGCTAGCAACGATTACAGCAACAGCCTCGGGTAGAGAATTGAAATGATATCCTCCCCTCAGCACATAAATACCCCAACTTAGCCAGCGCATTCGCGGCTTCATTACATACTCTACCCACATGGGTACAAGCAAAACTACTAAAATTAACAAAAGCTAGAAACTTAATTTCCTCAATTAGATGCATCAGCACCGAATGATCATACTCCGACGATGTCAATGTCTTCACCACCTCTTGGGAATCAGTTTCAAGGATTAGCTTGGCTATCCCCATATCTGCCGCTTTTTGGACCCCCTGGAGACAAGCAATCAACTCAGCTTGGAATGCACTTAGGAGATTGTCAACCTTCCCTCTCCCAGCCATCATCACATCTCCATCACCATCTCGGATCAGAAAACCCCAGCTGCCTGATTTTTCATTCAGTAAGAAAGAGCCGTCAGTGTTTAGCTTCAGGACGTCACCCATCGGTTTCATCCACTTCTTCTTCTGCTGGATCTCCGAGAATTTAGTTTCAGTCACAGCTTGGAGGTGTTCATGAGCATATAACTCGATGTGCCTGGCAATGACATACGCCGGTCTCTTGCTCCCTTCTACCCTGCTGTTGTTACGTTCGGTCCAAATGAACCATAAAGAAATGACTATGAGCTCTTTCTTTTGATGGTTTTGTTTTAGTATCCATTCAGTGACACTATATGCATCAGGGAACGCAGCCATTGTTTTGCAGTCAGCATCCATGCTGAGTGTACGCCAAATTTGTCTTGCTAGTTTACATTTGAAGAACAGATGTGCTCCATCCTCCCTACACTGCCGCACACAGGACAGCGAATATCTACCTTCATTCATGCCTCTTCTGATCATATTGCATTTCAATGGGTGACTATTGTGGGCTAGTCTCCAAAAGAAATGTTTTATTTTGCCTGGGCATTTTAACTTCCATATGTCCTTCCAAATTCCTGGGCCATTGCTGCCGCTGCCTCCTTGTCCATCCCGGTTTCTTGAGCATGTTGCTGCATCCCGGCTAACTCGGTAAGCACTTTTCACACTAAACTGGCCATGTTTACCAAAATGCCATGCCAAAGCATTTGGTCTTCCTCCATGCACTGGTAATGCCAGTATTATCTCTGCATCTTCCTCCCAGAAAATATCTCTTACCAAACAAGAGTCCCATGATCCCGTGTATGGATCTATCAACTCGGTTACTTCGGTCAGCAGGGTAGATCCCCTTGGGGTGATTGGGCGCCTGCATGAATCCCTCGGCAGCCATGGGTCATTCCATATGTTCAGCCCAACACCGTCGCCTATTCTCCATATCATACCTCCTTTCAGCACCTCGAGACCATGCAGGATACTACGCCATGTGTACGACATCCCCGGTTTCGGTTTTGCTTCCAGGACCGTTGTTGATGGAAAATACTTTGCCTTCAGAACTTGAGCGCACAGGGAATCTGGATTCTGCCACAATCGCCACCCTTGTTTTGCAAGCATAGCCAAGTTGAAGTGGTAGATGTCTCTGAACCCCAAGCCCCCCTCCTCTTTCGGCTTTAAAAGTTGCTCTCTCGCCATCCAATGAATTTTGTGTTTGCCTTCTTGATTATTCCACCAATATCTACAGATCATTGCACTAATTTGATCACATAGATTTTTGTCAAGTCAAAACATCCCATGGCATATGTTGGTATTGCTTGTGCTACCGCTTTAATTAGAATCTCCTTGCCTGCCCATGACAAAAAAATTTCATTCCATCCCTGAATTCTTTTCCAAATTCTATCTTTGATATATGCGAAGGAAACTGATTTCGATCGCCCCACATGCACAGGTAGTCCCAGGTACTTTTCACTCCTTGCTTCCGTTGTGACCTGAAGGATATCACACACCGTGCTCCTGTGCAGATCATCTGTGTTTTGGCTAAAAAGAATAGCCGACTTTGTTTTGTTTATCTTCTGGCCTGAGCATTCCTCATAAATTTGGAGTATTTCCAGCAGATGCCTGCAATCCCCCTCCTTTGCACGAATCAGTATTAGAGAGTCATCGGCAAAGAGAAGGTGTGATATACTCGGTGCACCACTGCAAATTGTCACTCCTGCTATTAACCCATTGCGCTCACCCAAATTTAACAACGCTGAGAAGGCCTCTGCACACATTAGAAACAGGTAGGGTGATAGGGGATCCCCCTGCCGTAGACCCCGTTGAGGCACAAAAGTATCAGCTAGTTCTCCATTTACTTTCACTTGATATTTGACTGTCGTTACACACTTCATGATCACATTGATCCATTGCTCAGCAAATCCCATCTTTTTCATCATCTGCTCCAGAAAACACCACTCCACTCTATCATATGCCTTACTCATGTCCAGTTTGATGGCTGCATACCCCGTTTTACCTTCTCTTTTATTCATTAAAAAATGAGTTGCTTCATAAGCAATCAGAATATTGTCTGAGATCAATCTACCAGGAACAAAGGCACTTTGATTCGGAGTAATTATATCAGGAAGGACTTGCCTCAATCTACTTGATAGCACTTTGGACACAATCTTATAAATCACATTGCATAAACTTATTGGTCTCAAGTCAGTCACCTGTTCAGGCTTCTCCACCTTAGGTATTAACGCTATGATCGTGTCATTCCATCCCTGAGGCATCTGACCACCCTTGAGGACTCCTAGCACCTCCTCTATGAGTTGTTCACCTACCACATCCCAGTATTTTTTGAAAAATACAGCCGGCATACCGTCCGGCCCAGGTGCTTTTAGATCGCCAATTGCATCCAATGCTGTTTTCACTTCTTCTGCAGTGAACTCCTGTGTCAGGAGATCATTCATCTCCGGTGTGACTCTCGGCATAACAGCGTCAAGCAACTGCTGGAGCCGTTGATCATCCGGTGCTGCACACGTGGAGAAGAGCTGCAAGAAATAGTTAGATATAAACTCCTTTCTACAAACACAACAAACAAATCAATACTTCTACTTAAATTGTACTCAAATAAATAAATTACCAATAAACAAAATCTATTACAATTGCACTGAGCACCGCCCTTGCTCTGCTTAACCGACCCCACGAGAGGATAACGATGGGCATGAGCAAAGGCATCCAACCTGCAGCAATTCCAGTCTCCCACCCCCTCTCCTTTCTATCCGTGAACGCGGTCCAATACAATGAGACACAAAAGATGAAAAACTATTTTCCAACCATCACAAAATTATCAGAAAATTCCTAAACTATTTCACCATCTAAACCTGCTACATAGTGCATATATAGTCTATCTATCCTCCGCCCGCGCAAAGGGTCACCGGCTAGTATATATATAAGCAATATAACCATGACATTTTTTTTCGAGCAATATAGCCTTTTTTTGGGGGACGTCTCCCGTCGCAGGTTTACTGCCGAGGCCGAATCTGGCCCTTGTTCCCAAACTAGGCCCGATGTGCAATTCAGTCGGAAGGGCTGGCTCAGCCCATAAACGCAGCAGCACCTAGGGGTGGTAATAGATCCGGCCCATTTGTTTCTTCACGATTCCACTCGGCTCTTTTCATTTTTAGTTCAAAATTGTATAGTTTTACACGGTCAATTCTAATCCGACCCGATCCTTAAATTTGTTTTGCTAGGTTAAGGGCCTGTTTGGTTAGAGGGACTAGGGACTAGAGACTAATAGGGACTAAAAGTTAGTCCCTAGCCCCTCCCAAGAGTCTACTGGGGACTACTCCCTCCGTCTCAAAATAATTACACGTCTCGTGGATAAGTCACACCTTTCTAACTTTGACCATATGTATAGAAAAAAATAATCATGTTTACCATGTGTAGTAAGTATCATTAGATTGATATTAGAACATACTTTCATAATAAATTTATTTGGAAATCTAAGTATCGATGTTATTTTCTATATACTTTGTCAAAATTAAAAGAGTTTAACTTCTCGACAAGCAAGATGTGTAATTATTTTGAGATAGAGGAAGTAAATGAGACTAAAAATTAGTCCCCGGTCCTATTATTTGATAATTTAGAGACTAAATGAGACTAAAAATTAGAATGCGGTCCCCCTTAACCAAACACCCTTTACCACCCCTAGCAGCACGCGCTTACGCTTCTACCATCCCACTTCGCCCAGATCCACCGAGCCCTCAACGCGTAGCGATGTCATCGCCGCCGGCATCGTCGCGGCACACCCCACTTCCCTGAAGAGATCCTTGAGGAGATATTCCTCCGCCTCGACCGCGGAAGACCTCGCCGCGGTGTCTCCGCCGCTGCGACGACCTTCCACCGCGTCGTCTCCGCGCGCCGCTTCCTTCACCGCCGGGTGCCTCCACCCTCCACCCGTCCTCGGCCCCTCGATTTCGCCGAGGAAACATTCCACCCTGCCGAGCCGCCTCACCGCTCGCCCCTGCCGCACGCGCCCTCACGCAGGCCGCCGACTGAAGGGTCGAGATGGCGGACTAGAGGGGGGTGAATAGTCCTTTTTAAAACTAATCACACCGGCTAACCGAAACTAATGCGGAATTAAACTTATCGGTCTTGCCAAGACTTCACCCCTCTAACTAAGACTCTAAATCACCTCACAAAAGATCCTACACAAGAAGAATGAGGTGACAAGCCTAGCTTGAGCTCCTAAACAATTCTAGCAAGTTTAAAAGCACAAAGCCCCTAAGCTCACTAGATGCACAATGGATAAGTCAACACACGCCTAACCCAAAGGCTCAAACTACTTAGCTACACAAACTAAACAAAGTAACTAAACAAGCTACACAAGCTAGAAAGTTACAACAACACTACTCAACCACAAGCACAATATATATATGAAAGTAAGAACAAAGCTTGTGATGAAGAGATTGCAAACCACCGCGAAGTGTGGACACAAGATGACACCAGTGGTTTTTTTACCAAGGTCTCGGGAAGCTTGCCAACTTCCCCCTACTCCTCGTTGTGTTGACCGACACCTTGGTTGTTCCTCGATTGGACGATTCACCCACTTGATGATTCGCAAGCAAATGGCCGGTGCCAAATCCCTCGGAGGGAGCTCGCAAGAATCACTCACAAGATGGGGATCCTCAAGCCCGCAAGAACCCACACCCAAGTGTGGTAACTCAATGACACGCACCACTAGAGTTGCTCCTCACGATCCCCATGAGGTGAGCATGAACCTCTCACAAATCCTCCTCCGGAGCACCGCACAATCTTCCTTGCGTGCTTCAGCTGAGTCTCTTGCCACCAAGCCGTCTAGCAGGTGGCAACCTCCAAGAGTAACAAGCACACCGGCTTGCAACACGACCACCTAGTGCCACGAATGCGATCTCTCAACACAATGCACTAGAACTCGATCTCTCACTCAATCGGATAAACACTATCAAGCATATGTGAGTGGGAGGGCTCTCTAGCACTCTCAAGCATGGACACAAAGTCCCCAAGGTGCTTAGCACCTGCCAAGGCTGACCACAACCTCTATTTATAGCCCCCAAGCCAAATAGAGCCGTTGCCTCACGCAGTGCCGAAAAGAACGAGCGCCGGACGCGCCAGAACCAACCCGTCGGATCTTTGCCGCATGGTGGTGTCGTGGTTGAATATCATGGATATACCACGAACACAGTAAAATTGTATGGCTCGTGTGGGACTTCGATGGCCTAGCTCAAGGGACACAAGACACAAGGTTTATACTGGTTTGGGCAAATCAGTGCCCTAGTCCAGTCTCCAGTTGGAGTCACTATGTCCGAGCTCGAGGGCTCGTATCGGGGAGAATACAAGCTGTTTGAGAGAGTGAGGACGGCTCCCAGGTCTCTGTGAGTGGTGTGAGCGAGAGTATCGTAGAGATTTTGGTGCGTGAGAAGCTCTCCCTCCTCCCGGTGGCCAAGTGCCCCTTTTATAGTCGCAAGGGGCGTACACGGGTGCCACGGGGTGAAGGACGGGAGAACGATGGGATACAAAGGAGAAGGTGTAAAGTGCAAAAATGCGCTGGTGGCAGAGCACGCTGGGCGGTCAGGCACACGTGCGCCGTCGCCACCCTACGGCCCCGTAGCCTGTCCGTGTACTTCTGCATGATGTGGAGGGAGCAGCGTGGGAATCCCGTCGCTGGTCGTCAGTCTGGGCGAGCTCTAGAGCTCGCTAGCTCCGTAATGATGGCCGGCGTGCTTGGTTGTGCTCCAATCAGGTGTTACGGTAGGGAGGCGTCCCGTCAATCGTCAGGCATGCCTCTCTGTTCTTGTCTGGGCCTGCGGCGGCACCGTTTAGGCAAAGGCGGGGGCCCTAGCGTAGTGCAGAAAAACGTGTGGACGGGAGAGCTCGTCGGGAGAGCTCGAACGGCAGCAGTAGTTGGTTCTTTTGTCCGTAGTGTTTGGCGGTAGCGCTTGTCGTGACCCAGGCTCGACTTGACGGGTCGCTGTCGCGCGCGCGTCTGCGGATCGGAATCTGTTGCCGACATCATCAGCCGCGGCCCGTAGGCTGCGGCGGATAGCCGGACGCTTCGACACGCCTAGATGCGAATTCTTGTAGATTGGACTTCGGTCTCTCATTGGGATAGATGTGCTGGCAATTCTAACATCGCGCGGGTTGACGAGCTCATCCGAGCTCGAGCTCATTCGAGTTGAGAGTTGTCGGAGTGATCGAATTGTTTGGGTGAGGTCATGAGCTCGGGTGAGCTCGGGCGTCGTCATGAGCTCGTGGCTGCCCCGGAGCACTAGGCACGGCCTAGAGCTCGTGCGAGACGGAGAGTTATCCGCCGGTCTGTGAGCTCGTGGGCCGAGCTCGAGCTCGGTCTTAGAGCTCGTGCGAGGCTAAAAAGAGCTCGTCGGCTTACGAGGTCATGGGCTGAGTCCAAGCTCGGGCTCGGGCTCGTGTGCGGCGCGAAATCGGTCGTTCGGTCTCCGAGCTCGTGTGTGGCGGAGGTCGATCGTCGCCCTACGAGCTCGTGCGAGGCGGGGATGAGTCGTCCGACCTCCGAGCTCGTGCGAGGTGGAGGTCGGTCGTCCGCCTCTGAGCTCGTGCAAGGCGGAGATGAGTCGTCCGGCCTCCTCCGAGCGCACGAGGTAGAGGTCGGCCGAACTCTGATTGTGGCCGGCCCCGGAGCTCTAGGCGTGGCCTAGAGCTCATGCGAGATGGAGAGTTATCCGCCGGTCTGTGAGCTCATAGGCCGAGCTCGAGCTCGGTCTTACGGCTCGCGTGCGGCTAAAAAAAGAGCTCGTTGGCTTACGAGGTCGTGGGCGAGTCCGAGCTCGGGCTCGGAGCTCGTGCGAGGTGGAAATCGGTCGTTCGGTCTCCGAGCTCGTGCGTGGCGGTGGTCGATCGTCCACCCTACTGAGCTTGTGCGAGGCGGGGATGAGTCATCCGGCCTCCGAGCTCGTGCGGCGGAGGTCGGTCGAACTCTGATCGTGGCCGGCCCCGGAGCTCTAGGCGCGGCCTAGAGCTCATGCGAGACGGAGAGTTATCCACCGGTCTGTGAGCTCGTGGGCCGAGCTCGAGCTCGGTCTTAGAGCTTGTGTGAGGTGGAAAAGAGCTCGTCGGCTTACGTGGTCATGGGCCGAGTCCGAGCTCGGGCTCGGAGCTCATGTGAGGCGAAATCGGTCGTTCGGTCTCCGAGCTCGTGCGTGGCGGAGGCCTATCGTCCCGCCCCACGAGGCTCATGCAAGGCGGGGATGAGTTGTCCGGACTCCGAGCTCGTGCGGCGGCGGTCGGTCGTCCGCCCCTATGAGCTCGTGCGAGGCGGAGATATATGAGTCGTTCGGCCTTCGAGCTCACGCGAGGTAGAGGTCGGCCAAACTCTGATCGTGGCCGGCTTAGGCTGTGGAATGTTGGGCTGTTGTGCCGATTTGTCGTGTGTGTTTGGGGTACCCCTAATATTGGTACCAGGACAAGTGGCGTCCGGCGCTTCTCGTTTCACCACGTGTCGGTGACCGCTTGAAAACGACCGTTGGTGCGCTTCGCACAACAGCGCCGGACGCCACGCCGGACGCTGGCCGACCGAAGCGCCGGACACGCCGACCTCCGCCCCCGCCCCAACAAAGCGCCGGACGCCGGAGTCCCAGCGCCGGCGTTGTAACACCCCCGGTGTTAACCAACTAAAATTTGCCATGTCATCATGATCATTGCAAATCATACATGTTTAGGAGAATTTGAAATGCATCAAATTAAAATAAGTTTATATTTTAGAGAAAAGTTTGTGCTTAGGAGTTTTAGAGTGATTTAATTTTTTGATAAATGATTTTGATCCTAAGTGTGTTGTTGATTGATGGTTTGATAGTTATATGTTGGGAACCTGAAATTTGTATCAAATTCAAGTTTGAATTGAACTTCGAAAATCCTAATTTCTATACTTTATTTTATCCCCTTTTTGATATCTCAAAATTTAGGCAAAATTTGATAAAAGTTCCAAAAAGCCAGTTTGTAGATCTTGTTTTGTTTTACCAAAGTGGTTTTGGAAGTTTTTAAAGTTGTTTTATAAAGTTTGGAGCAAATTTGAAATTATTCAAACCCCTATTTTGACCCTATTTCAAAAAGTCATATTTGGAGGCCGAATTTGAAAATGTTTCAAAAAGAGAAAATGTTCATCTTGAAAAGTTATGCAAAGTTGCTTTTTGGAGTTTTTCGAGTTCAGTTCAAATTTTGGGAGAATTTGGCAAATTTCAGTGAATAGGGTTTGGAGCTACAAGAACCGCACGGGGGATTTGCTTTCAGCGCGCCCATACCGGCCGGTCGCCGGTGTTCGCCGTGGCTGCCTCGTCGCTTCGACCGCTCCCGCACGTCACCAGCTACCTGGCCAGGTTCACGGAGCACCCGCCACGTCCCCATCCTTTTCATTCTCCATTTAAGGCAGCGAGGCCGCCGTCTTCTTCTTTTCTTCTTCTTTCCACCGATGACCACCATCCGCCGCCTTGCGCGCCGCTAGCAAGCTTTCGAACCGCGTTTGAGCACGCCACCCTCTCCGTCTCATCTTTGCGCGTCATTTGAGCCACCTTGCAACTTCTCAAATCAACCGTGCCGCGCAGTCACCGTCGTCTTCCTCACGGGCGGTAACCGTGCCGCCCACGAATCACCTCGCCGTGGTTAGCCCGTGTCGGTGTACTTTGACCTGCTCTTGTTCTTGTTTTCGCGTCACCCTATCGTTCTATCTCTCATGCGCTTGGTCGTTTCCACAGCCGACGCCCAGTCATGCCGGGACATCAACGTTGCTGCCGGAGTCCGCCGCCGCCCATTGTTCCGTCGTCGATCTACCTCCGCCTCGTCTCAGGTCCAAACCAAACGTGAGCACCGTCGTCGTGGTGAGCTTACGAGGTCGTCCCCTCTTGCCGTCCGTTCGTCGTTTTGCAGCGCGGAATAGCGGAACGCAAGCCGCGCGGCGAGCTCGCTTTTACCCCGCGCCACCGCTCGGCGTGGTCGCGTTCATGGGTGTTCGTTTAGGTTCGATTGAGTGAGGGAAATGGCGCTGGGTATGCTGGAGTGAGTAGTGCGCCGCCGTCGCCGAGGAGAGTGAGCTCTCGCCGTGTTGCTGCGCCCGTCGGGCCGCCATCACCGCCGGCGTGCTTTGTCGTGCTTTCGGAGGAAGGGTAAAGTGGTGTCAGGAGATGCGGAGAGGGAGGGGAGTCGTGGGGACCGAGCCGCGTCGCCGCCGGGCGACCTCGCCCGCCGGCGAGCTAGCGCCGGATCAACGCCGGCGGCCGCGTTTGGCCTTGAGCTCTGCTCCTGGCGGCTGGGCTGGGCTGTCGTAGCTGGGCCCGGCTCGCTTGGTGTTGTGCGCGCTGGGCCAGTTCAGGCCCAACGGCCAGTTTCCTTTATAAAGTGTGTTTATTTAATTTCTGTGTTGTGAATAGTATCTGATATTCCAAATTTCATATAAATTCGAAAACTTGTTTAAAAATTCTGAAATTTTTGTGTAGCCTTCCTATGAGATGTTTACCCATGAAAAATTTGAAACTTTGATTTTGAGTAGTTTTTGCATGATTTAAAAATACATTGTTTAATTGAAAATGCATCTTCCATGATTTTTAGAAAATAAAATATTTATTCAAAAATCATGAAAATTGGTTTGGTGCTGTTTTAGAGTGTAACCTTTCTGTACAAAAAGTTTGGAGTCATTTTAACAAAGTTTATTTCTTTATTATTTTATGCTTTATTTATTTAAGTGTTAAATGTAATGTTTAGTGTATAATAACTTAGGATTTGTGTGACTTTTGGATTGTTTTGTGAATCTTGGATCACACCACAATAAAATGGTCCTTGAGAACTCCTTTAGTGATAGTAGTAGTTCAACAAGTTGGTTTTGTTGGGTTGCAACTTTATCGTGAAGGAAAGTGTCCTTAAGTTGTTTATCATTTCATGCATCCATCCAAAGATCATATTTATACTTCATCATGCTAAAGCATGCATCATCATTTACGTGTAGTAAACGAGAGTGTTGTGGTTCGCGATGATCAAGCTTTGGAGAAGGTGCATCTGTCCAAGGTGTTGGTGTCAAGTGTGACTTCGATGATCGACTTTGGAATCTAACTTTCCTTGCAACACGGGCAAGCCGGTTCATTTAAACCCATCCTTGATGTTTTACAAAGTTTTATATCACCTTTGTTTATGCTTTATTGCATTAAGTAATTAGGAGTTGAGTGATAACCTAATTCTTTGCATCACCATCCTTGTTTATTTCAATACCATCCTTGATAACATGTTTTATTTCGAAAATGCTTAGTGATGCTTAGCCCCGCTTAATTAGTTAAGCTTTTCATAAAAATGTTTTATATGATCAAAGATGGCATATCTTGTTGGTTTTTGAGAAGTAAAGTTTAACCCTGAGACCGGTCGGGTAACTTGCACCGAGAATGGAGTCTCGCGTGTAGTGTTTCCAAACCGTGTCAATTAAGGACCGATTCGTTGTAGGCCGGTGAAACGGGACTTTTGAACGCATGATGTGCCCGAGGCCTTCGGGGCAAGGGCACGTCCCGCCTAGTGTCACTCAGGTTAGACGAAACTTGTTTTGGCCACATACTCCGATAAGCCGGATCTTGGTGGAGCCAAATCGGGGAACGGATAACTACGCGACTTTGGGAGTGGAGAGATGGCGGGAGTAGCATGTACCCGCCCTACTTGAATTTTTGGTACGGCGATGGGGTACTGTACTCTCGGGTGGCGTGTGACCCAGTCCCGTTTTGGACAAATCCGAAAGAAGGTTGATATATGCAAGCTTCGGTGCTACATATGTCGTGTGGTTAGAACTCCCCAGCTGGGTTATAATTGATTCGAATCGTCCGTGCTTCTCGGTTATGGAGACCCGATTTCTCGACCACTCATCGTAGAATAATTGATGGAACAAGGTTTGGAGAAAGAAAAGTTGGAATGACTAAGAAGTGTTTGCTCTAGTGTAGGATCACCTAGATTCTACAAGCTACTAATTTGAGATAAAATATTAAAAGTAAGGATTCACCATTAGTAAGCTTTTCTGCAAAATGAGTCCTTGATTCTTGCTAAAGCCTTACCTTGATCCCCTAAGCCTCTGAGTCTTCTCCTATTTTCCTTGATGGTTAAGTCTTGTTGAGTACTCCCGTACTCAGGGTTCTTTGACCCTTGTTGTAGGAGCAGGTCATGAACAGGTTTGTTTTGGTCCCTATTGCATGACGGAGTACCGGGAGGATGATGGCGAGTAGAGGTGAACCCTTGGGCGGGGTTGTCGGTGTTATATATGTATAAGTTACTCCAATAAACTCAGGCTTGTAATAATACTACTTAAGTTTGTTTTATTTGAAAAAAGTTTGTAAAATTATGGTTATGTAATCTTTCCGCTTTTACTCGATGTATTTTGAATAAAATATTGTAATCTTTGCAATGACTTCGTTAATGAGATCATGTTCGGAAGATTAATAGAGCTTTCTAGATTATTGGGAACGTGTGCATAATGATCGAGAGGTCTTAATGACAATGATAAGTGCATGTGGGCCCTATAATTTAGGAGGGATCATTACAGTTGGTACGAGCGAGTCATTACTTGTAGTTTCTTGTAGTATTATTTTACAAAACTTCAAAATGTTTTGAGTCAAATTAAATTTAAAACTAATTTGGAGTCCAAATTATTTTCGACTCAACTTAAGCATTCTTGCTTCTAAACTTAACTCTTGCTTTTCTTAAAGACCGAGAAAGATTGTCGAAGATCAAATGGAGATTGTTGAAGATTCGGCTCTACAAAAGATGTTGTGACGTGTCAATATCTCCAAATCTCAGGGATATCTTAACTTTTCTTTTCATCTAGTAGTAGTGCCATATGTTGACCCAATGGTTGGACCTATAGTTAAGTCCGACTATGTTGGATCGGCATGGTTTATAGGGTTAGGATCTATGGATTATCTCTTTCTGATCTTTGTTCCACTTTCCTCACTATTTTAACAGAGGGTCGTATTGTGCTAATAGTAATACGATAGTTTTGCAAAGTGTTATATGGAGTAACATGTTATATTGCCCTATATATAAGTTTTTCTACGCATAGTTTAGTAAGTTAGATTCATGCATCATGATTTATTAACTTGTTAATTAGTTGCTTTCCCCTTTAATGTGGTTTGGGTTAAGTAATATCAAACCCATTCTTGCTAACCGGCTCCTTCCAAATAATCCTTGCTAATCCAATCTTATCCTCAACGGATGCCTCGGTCCCATGCCAGTTCTAGTCAGAGTGGTGCTGTTCCCGACCCACCACCAGTTCCTATCAACCTGACAGATGCAATTGCCGCTTTAGTCCAGGCCACTACTGAAAATAGTATTAATGCGAAGAAGTGGCCTGAGAAGAATAATCAGAATGACAATCGGGGTAACCATGGCCGTTAGAATAATAGAAAGGGGACCTCATACCCTGATTTTACTAACACTAAGCCCCCAATCTTTTCGAGAGCAAATGAACCATTGGAGGCAGATGATTGGCTCCGTACCATGGAGCAAAAGTTTGAGCTCATGGAGTTTACCACCTATCAGAAGCCCCACTTTGCAGCCCAACGGTTTAGGGAGCTGCAGGAGCTTGGTGGGCTACCTTTCTTGCCATGCAGCTACCCGGTCACCGTGGTGACTTGACCGAGTTCCGTGAAGCATTCGGGCTCATTATATACTGAAGGTGTGATGGCTAAAAAGTTAGAAGAATTCCTTGATCTGAAACAAGGAGATCAGTCAGTCATGGAGTATGTTGGTCGGTTCAACCATCTTTCTCAGTATGCTCCCGAACATGTTGATACTGATCCGAAGAAAAAGAAATGGTTCCTGCGTGGTCTGAATATGAAGCTTCAAACCATGATGACCACTCGTGCCACACATACTTATCATGAGATAGTAAATATGGCACTTCATGCTGAAGAAAAGTATCGTCAGCATAAGGAGATTAAGAATAAGAAGAAAAATGTCTCATCTGGATTTTCTGGAGGAAACAAGAAGCGGCAGAGGGTGGTCTATCATCCTATTAATTATTATCGTCCTCCTTATCGCCCACCCTAGTTCGGCCTAGGCGCGATCAATTGTCCGACCTGCTGCTACTCCATTCTATCCACGCCAGCCGAATGCCCCAGGCATTCGTAATCCAACCCCACAAACTCATAATTACCCATGCTACAACTATGGCAAGCCAGGCCACTTTGCTAAGGATTTGTCCCGCCCCCGTGCAATACAATCCTAATTATCGTGGAGCCTCTCGGAAGTCGGCCACGAATCGGACTAAAATTATAATCGAGAATGCTCAAAAGGAAAGGCGGAAAAGAAGCACGGTCGGGTTTTCTATACAAGTGCTGAAGAGATACCTGCAGAGGAACCTGTCATGATGGGTATGTTTTCTATTGCCAATCACCCTGCAGTTATGTTATTTGATTCTAGTGCATCACATACATTCATCAATAGAACATTTGTTGTGAAGCATGAATTAACAATTGGGGAAACAAAAGAGGAATTCTTGATCTGATGCTGGGGGGGCGTCGTGTTCTAAGGAGATAGTATACCAGGTACCTGTAAAGTTAGGTGGGCATGATTTTCCCACCAACATGATAATTCTTAAGGATCAGGATATAGATGTGATCCTGGGCATGAATTGGATGTATCAGCATGGGGCTGTCATCGATACTTTGAATAGAACCATTAGAGTAAACTTACCTGATGGTAATTCTTAGCTTCTTATCCAACTCCCAATTCCCAAGAGGGCAGTTGAGAGAGTTTGTGCAACCTTAGTTAAAGAAGTGAAAGACATTCTAGTGGTCTGTGAATTTCTAGATGTATTTCCAGATGATTTGCCTGGTCTGCCCCCAGATAGGGATGTTCAGTTCAGCATAGAGTTAAAACCTGGAACTGCCCCAATATCTAGAAGGGCTTATAGAATGCCACCTAAAGAGTTAGCAGAGTTGAAGACTCAGTTGCAAGAGTTGCTTGACAAAGGTTTTATCCAACCTAGTTCTTCGCCTTGGGGATGTCCTGCTATATTTGTGAAAAAGAAAGATCAAACTTTGAGGCTATGTGTGGATTATTGTCTACTGAATGAAGTGACAATTAAGAATAAGTACCCTTTGCCCAGAATTGATCTGCTTTTTGATCAACTTGCTGGAGCTAAAGTATTCTCCAAGATTGACTTGAGATCAGGGTATCATCAGATAAAGATCAAGCCCGAAGATATTCCAAAGGCGCTTTCACCACCGGATATGGGTTATATGAATACCTGGTGATGTCCTTTGGTTTAACCAATGCCCCAGCTCATTTCATGTATTTGATGAACTCAGTGTTCATGCCTGAGCTTGACAAGTTTATAGTGGTCTTCATTGATGACATCCTGGTATATTCCAAGAACCAAGAAGAGCATGCTAAACATCTCAGGATTGTTCTAACTCGTCTGAGAGAGCATCAGTTATATGCTAAGTTCAGTAAGTGTGAGTTTTGGTTAGAAGAAGTGCAATTCTTGGGTCATGTGTTGTCGGTGATGGAGTTGCGGTTGATCCAAGTAAAGTCAAGGATATCCTCAACCTGGAAGCCCCCAACCTCGGTGCATCAAGTTCGCAGTTTTCTTGGAATGGTGGGTTATTACCGTTGGTTTATTCCAGACTTTTCTAAAGTAGCAAAGCCTATCACTGAGTTACTGAAAAATCAAACCAAATTTGTTTGGTCATCTGAATGTGAGAAAGCTTTCCAGATTCTGAAAAAGGCATTAACTACTGCACCAGTCTTAGCTCAGCCAGATATTGAGAAGCCATTTGATGTTTATTGTGATGCTTACGGTATTGGTCTTGGATGCGTCTTCGATGCAAGAAAGAAGAGTTATTGCCTATGCTTCTCAAAGCAACTCAAGCGTCATGAAGAGCATTACCCAACTCATGATTTAGAGTTAGCGGCAGCTTGTCCATGCCTTAAAGATTTGGCGTCATTATTTCTTGGGCAACACTTGTAATATTTATACTAATCATAAGAGCTTAAAGTGTATCTTCACCCGGTCGATCTGAATATGAGGCAAAGAAGATGGTTAGAATTGATCAAGGATTATGATCTGGAAGTGCACTATCATCCTGGTAAGGCAAATGTGGTTGCCGATGCACTCAGTAGGAAGTCCCAGTGCAATTGTCTTGGAGTAAGTTTAATGGACAAAACTTTGTGTCAAGATATGGAAAAGTTGAATTTGAGAATTATTGAACAAGGGACTCTATCCGGTATCTTTGTGGAATCAAATATCCGAGATCGATTATTGCTACTCGAGAGAGAAAATAAAGGTGTAGCACATATCAAAGAGAAAGTTGAAGTGGAAAGCCATCTTGTTTCAGAATTGATGAAGCGGATGTGCTATGGTTCAAGAATCGTTTGGTGGTACCGAAAGTTCCTGAGTTACGGTAACAAATCCTCGATGAAGCACACTTGACAAGATACTCTATTCATCCAGGAAGTACTAAGATGTATCGGGATTTGAGCGAGAGATTCGGTGGACCAAAATGAAAATAGAAGTTGCTAGTTATGTGGGTAAGTGTGATACATGTCGGCGAGTAAAGGCCGTCTGAGATGAGACTGCGCAGACGCTTAAATCCATTGCATGTTCCGTCTTGGAAGTGGGAGGAAATTACCATGGACTTTATTGTTGGTTTACCCAAGGTGTCAAGAGGTTTTAATTCTATTTGGGTAATTGTTGATCGTCTTACAAAGATAGCACATTTCTTGCCGAGTCAAGGATATTTATGCAAAGAACAGATTATGCTAGATTATATTTGAATAGAATTTTCGACCGCATGGTGCACCAAAGATTATTGTTTCGGATAGAAGTTCGGTGTTTATGAATAAATTTTGGAAGCAATTACAAAAGTCATTGGGTACCAAGCTTATTCACATTTCAAGCATATCACCCTCGGACTGATGGGATGGTGAAAGAGTTAATCGATTCTAGAAGATATGTTAAGAGCTTGTGTTCTCACCTATCAGGAAAAATGGGATGAATGTTTACCTCTGGCAAAATTTTCTTATAACAATGGCTATCAAGAAAGTATAAAAAATGGCACCATTTGAAGCTCGTATGGACGCGGATGTAGGACCCCGCTACATTGGTGCGAGCCCGAGAGAAAGAGAATTCTTTGGAGTGGATTTAGTAAAAGAAGCGAGAAGAAAAAGTTCGACTTATACAAGCAAATATGAAAGCGGCCCAATCCCGTCAAAAGAGTTATCTCGACAAAAGGCGCACTCCCTTAGTTTTCAAAGTGAAAGATTATGTCTATCTTAAGGTGTCCCCTATGAAAGGAGTGAACCATTTTGGAGTCAAAGGAAAATTAGCGCCCGTTATATTGGTCCATTTCAAATCTTGCAAAAGTGTGGAAAAGTGGCGTATCGTCTTAAATTACGAAACGGTTTGTCACCGTGCATAATGTGTTTCATGTGTCACAATTAAAGAAATGTCTTCAGGAGCCTGATCAAGTGGTTGACCTTGATGGACTTGAACTGGAACCTGACTTGACTTATTTAGAGTATCCTGTTCGAGTTTTGGATCAAAAAGATCGTGTCACTCGTAGAAGGACAACCAGATGGTATAAGGTCCAATGGAACCAACATACCGAAGAAGAAGCTACGTGGGAGTCGAGGAGTATCTACAAGAGCACTTCTCGGAATTCTTTGCTTCTATCTAGGTTACAATTTCTTCTATAAATTGTAACTTCTCTTTTTGAGCCATGTAAAATGTAGGCCCCCTTACTTGTTTTATGAAATAGTTCGAGATGTGTTTGCTTGACACATTTTCTTTGCCGTTATTTTAACCCCGGGGCTTTAAATCTTAGGGACGAGATTTCTTTTAGGGAAAGGCTGTAACACCCCCGGTGTTAACCAACTAAAATTTGCCATGTCATCATGATCATTGCAAATCATACATGTTTAGGAGAATTTGAAATGCATCAAATTAAAATAAGTTTATATTTTAGAGAAAAGTTTGTGCTTAAGAGTTTTAGAGTGATTTAATTTTTGATAAATGATTTTGATCCTAAGTGTGTTGTTGATTGATGGTTTGATAGTTATATGTTGGGAATCTGAAATTTGTATCAAATTCAAGTTTGAATTGAACGAAAAATCCTAATTTCTATACTTTATTTTATCCCCTTTTTGATATCTCAAAATTTAGGCAAAATTTGATAAAAGTTCCAAAAGCCAGTTTATAGATCTTGTTTTGTTTTACCAAAGTGGTTTTGGAAGTTTTTAAAGTTGTTTTATAAAATTTGGGCAAATTTGAAATTATTCAAACCCCTATTTTGACCCTATTTCAAAAAGTCATATTTGGAGGCCGAATTTGAAAATGTTTCAAAAAGAGAAAATGTTCACCTTGAAAAGTTATGCAAAGTTGCTTTTGGAGTTTTTCGAGTTCAGTTCCAATTTTGGGAGAATTTGGCAAATTTTAGTGAATAGGGTTTGGAGCTACGATAACATACGAGGGGGGATTCCCCTCGCACCCATACCGCCGGTCGCCGGTGTTCGCCCGTGGCCGCCTCGACGCTTCGACCGGCTCCGTGCGTCACCGGCTACTGGCGGGTTCGCGAAGCACCCCGCCACGCCCCGTCCTTTTCATTCTCCATTTAAGGCACGAGGCCGCCGCGTCTTCTTCTTTTCTTCTTCTTTCCATCGCGCCGCCGACCACCATCGCCGCCTTGCTTGCGCTAACAAGCTCGGACCGCCGCAGCGTTTGAGCACGCCACCCTCTTCGTCTCATCTTTTGCGACGTTTGAGCCACCTTGCAACTTCTCGAATCAACCGTGCCGCGCAGTCACCGTCGTCTTCCTCGCGGCGTAACGCGCCGCCCTTGAATCACCTCGCCCGTGGTTACCCCAGCGTCGGTGTGCCGACTGCTCTTGTTCTTGTTTTCGCGTCACCCTATCATTCTATCTCTCATGCGGCTTGGTCGTTTCCAATACGCCGACGCCGATCACGTCGGGACATCACCGTTGCCCGCTGAGTCCCGCCGCCGTGTTCGTCGCCGATCTACCTCCGCCGCTCTCCGCCCAAATCAACGCGTGAGCACCGCTGCCGTGGTGAGCTTCTGGTCGCCCCTATGCCGCCCGCTCGTCGCTTTCGCGCTGAATAGCCGGAACCTGCCGCGCCGGGCGAAGCCGGGCGCGCTGCACGCCACCGCCGCTGCGGGCGTTCATGGGTGCTCGTTTAGGTTCGATTGAGTGAGGGGAAATGGTCGCCTGGGTATCTTTGGAGTGAGTAGTGTGCTCGCCGTCGCCGGGAGAGCTCCGTGTGAGCTCTCCCCCGTGTTCGCCGTCGGGCCGCATCGCCGCTATCGCCGGCCGAGCGCATGCTGCCATGCTCGGAGGAAGGGAAAGTGGTGTCGAGATGCGGAGAGGAGAGGGAGTGCGTAGGACCGAGCCGCTGCCGCCGGCGAGGTCGTAGCCACGGCTGGCCGGGCCGTCGGTAGCGGGAGCTCTCGCTCTGGCCCATTTGGGGGGGCACCGCCTTGTACTGGGCCGCCTGTTTGGTGTTGGGCCGCACCGGGCGGTTCAGGCCCAACGGCCGATTTCCTTTATAAAGTGTGTTTATTTAATTTCTTGTGTTCGAATAGTATCGATTTTCCAAATTTCATATAAATTCGAAAACTTGTTTAAAAATTCTGAAATTTTTGTGTAGCCTTCCTATGAGTATGCTATGAGTATGTTTACCCATGAAAAATTTGAAACTTTGATTTTGAGTAGTTTTTGCATGATTTAAAAATACATTGTTTAATTGAAAAATGCATCTTCCATGATTTTTAGAAAATAAAATATTTATTCAAAAAAATCATGAAAATTGGTTTAGTCTTTGTTTTAGAGTGTAGCCTTTACGTACAAAAAGTTTGGAGTCATTTTAACAAAGTTTATTTCTTTATTATTTTATGCTTTATTTATTTAAGTGTTAAATGTAATGTTTAGTGTATAATAACTTAGGATTTGTGTGACTTTTGGATTGTTTTGTGAATCTTGGATCACACCACAATAAAATGGTCCTTGAGAACTCCTTTAGTGATAGTAGTAGTTCAACAAGTTGGTTTTGTTGGGTTGCAACTTTATCGTGAAGGAAAGTGTACTTAAGTTGTTTATCATTTGTTGTCGTAACTCTAAAGGTTAGACGAAACTAGTTTTGGCCACATACTCCGATAAGCCGGATCTTGGTGGAGCCAAATCGGGAATGGATAACTACGCACTAGGAGTGGAGAGATGGCGGGAGTAGCGTGTACCCGCCCTACTTGAATTTCGGTACGGCGGTGGGGTACTGTACACTCGGGTGGCGTGTGACCCAGTCCCATTTTGGACAAATCTGAAAGAAGGTTGATATATGCAAGCTTAAGTGCTACATATGTCGTGTGGTTACAACTCCCCAGCTGGGTTATAATCGATTCGAATCGTCCGTGCTTCTCGGTTATGGAGACCCGATTTCTCGACCACTCGTCGTAGAATAATTGATGGAACAAGGTTTGGAGAAAGAAAAGTTGGAATGACTAAGAAGTGTTTGCTCTAGTGTAGGATCACCTAGATTCTACAAGCTACTAATTTGAGATAAAATATTGAAATTAAGGATTCACCATTAGTAAGCTTTTCTGCAAAATGAGTCCTTGATTCTTGCTAAAGCCTTACCTTGATCCCCTAAGCCTGCATTCCTGAGTCTTCTCCTATTTTCCTTGACGGTTAAGTCTTGTTGAGTACTCCCGTACTCAGGGTTCTTTGACCCTTGTTGCAGGAGTAGGTCATGAACAGGTTTGTTTTGGTCCTTGTTGCATGACGGAGTACCAGGAGGAGGATGACGAGTAGAGGTGAACCCTTGGGTAGGGTTGTCAGTGTTATATATGTATAAGTTACTCCAATAAACTCGGGCTTGTAATAATACTACTTAAGTTTGTTTTATTTGAAAAAAAAAAGTTTGTAAAATTATGGTTATGTAATCTTTCCATTTGTTTACTCGATCTATTTTGAATAAAATATTGTAATCTTGCAATGACTCGTTAATGAGATCCCTGTTCGGAAGATTAATAGAGCTTTCTAGATTATTGGGAACGTGTGCATAATGATCGAGGTCTTAATGACAATGATAAGTGCATGTGGGCCCTATAATTTAGGAGGTTCTGTTATAGGCGTCCGGCGCTCCACCGCCGGATGCTCCGACGCAGCGCTGCGCTATTTGCCTCGAGCCTTCACTGTGCCGGACGCTGCCCCGGCGTCCGACGCCAACACATGCGGCGTCCGGCGCATGTAAAACCACGTTTTACAGCCCGGGAACGCCACTAACTTCTCCACCTTTGCCCCAACATGCTAGCCGACAAGTGTATCAAGTTGTGCTCCGGAGATAGCATGTTTTCACCATAAACTTGCATCGCAAAAAGAAAATAGGCGTTTCATTTTCTCAAAAGCGCCGAATGAGCGGTACCCAAACCCAACTCAACCACCGCAAACACCACCGCCGCCAAATGTGCCAACACCACCACGTGTACAACACCAAGTGCATGTGTGTTAGCATTTTCACGCACAGTTTCAAAGGCGAAGTTAGCTCTTGTTCTCACCACGCCACTTGATCCTAACACATCGTAAAGTTAGATCGCACAAGTGGCACTAGATGACCAATATGCAAACAAGTTTGCCCCTCTTGATAGTATGGCCATCTATCCTAAACCCGATCATATACTTCTCTAAGCTCCTCATGACCGGTGAAATGAAATGCCCTATAGGTTATACCTTTGCCTTGTGTATTTCCATTCTGCTCCATCTCCAAGTGCCGATGCAACACATGCACCAACATGATCATGAATGATATGATCCACTTCATATCATCACATGACCTTCTTGGTCCATCGATCTTGACCTCACTTGCTCTTCACCGTTGCGTCGGTCCATCGGCGCCAAGTCTTGCTCAAGTTTCACCGCCTCGCGGTCCGTCACTCCAAAGCCTCGACTTGCCCATCACACTTGCAACCGGTCCATCAAGCCAAGCCTCATCTTGATCTTCACCACCTTGGTCACATGACTCCATGTCATGTCACATATGCAATAAGCTTCTTCATAGCGTCATCACACATGAACTAATCTCCTGTGTATTACCTCAATCACACATTATTAGTCCACGATGTTGTCACTCAATTACCAAAAACCACACGGGACCTTTCATCGACTTCACTTTCTCCTTCCTCGGTGCCCCTCACTGCAAGAATGTCTGCAACACCCACGATTCCGCGTCCTCCTTTGCCGGGCGCACCAACATCACCGCCCCATTCGGCCGACCTCATGGTGCGAGACCCCTTGCACCGCCAGGCATGTCGGCTTCCCGCCATCCACGATGACCTAGCAGCTACTCTTCTTTGGGGGGGCATGCAACAATTCGATCCCTTCCTTGATCCGGACACCGACAAGGACAAGGAGAAGCGGGATTTTCTTTTCGGGTGATCTGCGTTGTGCGGTGTGAACACAAGCTCGTGACCTTCCACTTTCTCTTGATCCTTTGGACAATGGCGAGGCATCACGTTCCATAGAACAATTCCTTTGAGCTCTACCTTTGGTGGGTTTGAAGCTATTCAAGCGCCACTATGCACACGGCTGCTGCTTCTAGATGATTGCTCTCCATAGTTTTATGGTCATGCTCCTCCGGTGGTGCGCCTTGTGCGCACCCGGTTGGGGGCTTCAGCGATGGTGGCGGCGGCGTCAAGGTCGTCCTGTTTGTCTTCTTGGTGGCCTCCGTCGTGGCATTCCCGGCGTCGGCGAGGGTGGCGTCGTCAAAAGGGGTGCGGAGGGAGATCTTTGCCGGTGCGGCATGGTGGCGTCAGCGTTGGCGTCTCCTCCGGCGATGCGGGGAGAGGCGGTTTGACTTCGCCGTCTTGTTCTATCGATGGAATAAGGGGGGTTGCCGACTTCGCTAGGCGAAGACGGAGAGGTTTCTTCGCCGGTTTCCCTGCCCTAGATGCGGAGACGAGGTCCTCTGATGGCGTGTGCAGGTTTTGGATGACGCTGTCCATCCCTACCCGTCGCGGCGCCCATGGCGGGAGTTCCGCTTGCTCGTCATCCTTTGACGGTGGAGCTATGGTTTGTCCGGGCGGTGTCGGCAATGCGGAGGTGCTGGCGGCGCAGTGGAATAATGTTTTGCGACCTCTCCTTTGCTCCGACGGTGTTCTTCTCCGGCGCCTGCGGCGAGGTTGGCGACCTCCGGACAGGGGACCGGGGCTGCTGCTTCATGGCCTTCGTTGGACGATGTTGCGGCTGCTCTCTGTTATCTTGTGCGGAGTTTGTACAGGAGGTTGTCATCGCTCGTGGCTTCGTCCGGTTGTCCGGGCAGCGATGACAGAAGGGATGACTTCCTGCCTCGGTACAAGGTTTGTGGTTGCAGGAGGTATGGACTTCCTATTTCTTCTGGCCTTCGTTGGAAATGCGAGGTTCCAGGTTCGAGGGTGTCCGAGGTTCTTCCCTGGCCGACGTTCCGCAAAGTTTATGGCTTCGCCACTGATAAGCGGTTCACAAAGCAGCACAGCTGGAGCTTCTATAGCTCGCCAATCTGCGATGATGCATCCTCGAATCAAGATGAAGCGGTTTGGTTTGGTTGTTGTATCGAAACAGGGGTTTCTCTTGTACCTTTCTTTCTTGTACCTGTATTTGTACTCGGTCGTTTCCTTTACTTAATACAGGTATGACTTTCACAAAAAAAAAAATATAGAACTCTCTGTTGTTGACCTCCCTCCTGGCATACATGATAACCCGCGAGCACTGGCCGTTGTGGAGGCTGGGGAAGCCATGATTGGTCTGTTTACTTTTAGGGACAACATGCTACAGCTCTACTATAAGTCTCTGCGAGGAACTGAGTGGCAGCACGAAAGGATAATCCCCTTGCCCAAACCAAATTGTTCCTGGAGAATTGTTCATTCAGTTGCTGGGTATTTACTCCTAAGAGCAAGTATAATAAGGAGTTGAGAGCTGGCGAAATCCTATGTGGCGGAGAGAGAAAGCAGGAAACAGAGTCATGCGGGCGACTCGCGAAACGCCTGCTCAAGCGAGCGGATGGGCGCTGCTGCCTCTGCTATTGGCTGCCGCTTGCATGCGCAGCTTTGCTATTCGCTGATGCATGCTGCTCTGCATTGAATACAGCGGGTCCACTGCCACCCCGTCTCACGTTCTCGCCGGCTGCCAACCAAACCATAAAACTTGCTCTAAAAGCATCACAGCTGAATGATTCTCAGATTGCAATGCGGGGGTCACAGTATTTCACACTCAATCTCAAGACATTCCTAGTTGAGAAGCTGTGCGTTTTGAATAATAATTGGTACAATAGAGATGTATTCCTCTATGCGAGTTTCTTATCACCATTCTCAATGCCAAGTATATGATATGGTATGATACTGACCTTTTTTAAAACAAAATGTTGACTTACAATGTTTTTTATGTGCTCTTGCATCGTACTTATTATTGCAGTGCACTTTTGTTTGGTGCATTATCTGAACTCAATTCAATGGTTGTCATGATGCTCATCTGCTGATTGACTGTTTATTAGAGGCATGCCTGCATTTTATATTTTTATTTGTTGTTTGGAAAGCTGATCAAATAGGAAATTATTTGATGATTATTGCAATATTGTTCAGCATGTCAGTGTCAATGAACTTATTGTTTCACTACCAACTTGAGGTTTGAACTTTTAACGAAGATTTTATGTATCACTAGCATGCAATCTAAATTCCATGTTCCGCCTCCATTTCAAATGTAAGGCGTAGTTTGACTTGTCCATTCTCAAAAATGGGATGTTGACTCTTATTTTATCCTACTTTCAAATGTGAAATCCAATGATACAATTTTCATAGAATAATTATATGTCATATGATACTAATTGTTCATTGAAGATTATGATGTTTGAATCTTAAAATACGTGCACATCTTATAATTTATAAATAAAGAGAAACTGAGGATGTATCAAATGTGCATGCCCTCAGATAGGAATGAATGAAGATGCAAATTTGTGGCGAGTTTAGTAGTATAAAAAAAATTCAGTGGTTCTCCATTTTACATATGTCCACTTCTTTGGTCTAAACGTCTTGCACACATGCTTGATATATAATGTTTGTTAGACTTGATTGCACATTACAAGTTTCTTTGTATTATTTTTAGCCTACGGGCTTTGAACTCATCAAGTATTAGGCGAGATAGATTTACGTGTTTGATGCGGTTTGTGGATATAATCAGTCATAAGCCCTCAACCTATGCATCTATGTACATGAATTTCAATTGATGTTTCCAAACACAATGATGGGTCTGTTTGGATGCAGATGCCCTGGAAACGACTAACATGGCTTACTTGGTTTTTCTTTTTTCATGCTGGTTCTAACATTTACTCTTTGTCAGGTCAGCGTATCCCGATTCGACCAGGACTTCTCAAGGTGATGTTGCAATATCAGTTGTCAACATCTGCTTGGTGACTTGAAATATTCTTCGTGAGACCCACTAATGTTGTGCTGTGATGATATCTTTCTGCAGTCTGATCAGCTGTTTAGTTTCTGCAGTCATGTTCTCCCCTTTTGTCGTTGTGTGTTGTGTTTTCGAGCTATTTACCATGCAATTGAGGCACTAAGAAGGCCTTCTAACTGATTTGTTGTGCTTAGACATTTGTAACCATGGCTCATGGAGATCTGTCCAATCAGGAACTGGGTATAGTTCTGATGAAAATTATTGAAACGGTTATATCCATTCCTTGAAACTAAGTAGGCCTTCTCACTTACTAGCTTCTATCTGTTGCTTTTGAAACTCGTGTTGTTGGTCATTTGTTCTTAAGTTTGCTCCTATGGTTCCTCAGTACTATCCTGTAAAATGGTTTTTCTTTATCCATTCCCATCCTTGTCTTGCTTGTCGTGTTAATTCACTTTTGATCGTCTGGTACTGTTCTATGTTAAATTCATGAATAGTAGTTGAGCCCTCAAGGCCTGTGCCACCTGGCTCTTATGCATGCTTTCCGTTTTCCCTTAATCTGATTGTTATCCTTGACTGTGGTTGCTGTTCTTTTTTTGAAATGTCTGACGCATTGATTATCGATGGGGATTTAAATTTATACGAAGTCACATTTCTTGTCAGTTGCTATCCATTGGCCTGGTAATTCCTACTACAGAAGCCTACTGGTGAACTTTGACACCATGCCATCATCTTTGACACGGGTTCTGGAGTCTTTACACATTGATCTGGGCTTAAGGGGACTATAAATATTAGATTATATAAAGGCGTCCATAAAAGTGTATACGTCAGCTAGCTAGGAGAAGTACTGAGCCAATTAGGAGGAGATAGAGGTAGAAAATTCACAGCGCTAGCGATAGAACAGTCGCCTAGCTTGCACGTTCCACGAGATTTTTTTGAGTCTCTGACACATCTTCAACTATCCGGCTGTTGTACTTTTTAATTGTTTACAGGCAACACGTCAGCCGGCGATTTACTCCGATCCGTCCGTTGCGGACGCCCTAAGAGTGATTTAATAGCCTTTTTAGAGACATGTTGAAACTCTTTGAACAATGGAGACTTGGAGAGTTAGTTAAAACTAACCTCTTATAAACAATGGAAACTACCGTTTCGATAAATGATCCTGACAAGACTGTAGTATTACTAGGATGTTGTTTGCTTGAACTTATCATTCCGACATATCAGCCATGGTACATTATATTTCTCTCAAAAGTATATTTCTCTCAAAACAATTAGCATCAGTCGGCTTATCAGCAAGAGAAAGCTATCTCTGTCTGCTGCCGCTGGTGTTTAATTTGAGTAAATAAACTGTCTTGGTGACCCTGATGCAGCGTTTTTTAGAAGCATTTTGGAATGAAATCATGTTGACTTCTCGGTGGTACATGGCTCTAATTCACCAGTCTCATCTCATGTGGTTTTGCTCATACTGCTCTGCCCAAATTTCACGGCCTAGCATGGTAATTATAAAATATATATATTTTAGAAACAATGTAAAATAAAATAAGATATTCCAGCATACCTTGCGCGAAGTATATACAAAACACTTCAATTACCACCGCAGGCTTGAGTAGGCCCAGACCATATTACGTGGCCATCGATTAGTTATGGCCGGCCCGTTAACGCCCAGCAGCCCCCAGATCACAGTGGGTATACGAGGGTGGGACTGCAGCTGCGGTTTCTGCAGCTCCGCCGCCGCCCTCGCCTCGCGATGTCCTCGCCATCGGCAAATCCGGACGCCGGCGACGCCGCTGACCCACCTGCACATCCGGACTCTGGCAACCCAGCGTCGCAGCCGGTCTTCCCCGACGAGATCATTGAGGAGATTTTCCTCCGCCTCGACGCCACGGAAGACCTTGCCCGCGCCTCCGCCGCCTGCACGACCTTCCGCCGCGTCGTCTCCGCGCCCCGCTTCCTTCACCGCTTCAGGTGCCTCCACTCCCCGCCCGTCCTCGGCGTCCTCGATTTCGAGGCGTTCCACCCGGCCGAGCCGCCCCACCGCGCCGCACCTGCTGCGCGCCCTCGCCCGTGCCGCCGACTTCACCTTCTCCTTCCTCGGCAGCCCTCACCTCTGGCGGGTCTGCGATGCCCGCGACTCCCGCGTCCTCCTCCGTCGCGTCAGAGTCACCTCCGTGTTCGCTGGCCTCGTCGTCTGCGACCCTTTGCACCGCCGGCACGTCGAGCTACCTGCAATCCCCGACGTCCTTGTGGCTGCTACTGGGGTCGGGGACATGGAGGAATTCGATCCCTTCCTAGATCCAGACACTGGCAAGGACAAGGAGAAGCAGGATTTGTCATTCCGGGTGATATGCGCTGTGCAGTGCCAACACAAGCTCGTCACCTTCCACTTTTCCTCAGTCACCGGACAATGGCGAGGCATCACATTCAATAGAACAATTCCTTCGAGCGCTACCTTTGTTGGGTTTCAGAATCTGTTCAGGCGCCACTACGCACACGGCTGCTTCTTCTGGACGATTGCTCTCCATAGTCTTATGGTCATGCTCAACATGCACGATATGGAACTCTCTGTTGTTGACCTCCCTCCTGGCATATTTTTTCCTCAAGCACGGGCCATTGTGGAGGCAGGGGAAGGCATGATAGGTCTGTTCAGTCTTACTTATGGCATGCTGCAGTTCTACCGTAAGTCTTTGCGAGGAACCGAGTGGCACCACGAAAGGATAATCCCCTTGCCTGAACTGAACAGTTACTGGAGCATCCTCGATGCAGCTGCAGGGTACTTACTCCTACAAGCGACACCACGCCATTCTCCCCAGTTTAACGTGAAGGAGTCACAGTATTTCACACTCAATCTCAAGACATTCCTATTTGAAGGGCTTTGTGTTTCGAATAGGCACATTACAGGTGCTCACCTGTATGCAAGTTTTCTGTTACCATTCTCACAGCCAAGCATATGATACGGTACTAACCTTCCTTACTTTCTTCAAATTTGAGTATTTTTTTTATGTGCCCTTGTATCCTGCTTACTCGCGTAAGCACTTCTGTTTGGTGCATCATCTCAACTCAATTCCATGGTTCTCACCATTCTCATCCGCTGATTGACTGTTTATTAGGGGCATGTCTTCGTTATTTTTGTGTTGTTTGGAAAGCTGATCAAATAGGCAATGAGTTGATGATTGTTGCAGTATTGTTCACCCTCCAAAAATGTAAGGTGTCGTTTGACTTGTCACATTCTCAAAAATGAGATGTTGACTCTTAATTTATCGTACTTTCAAATGTCAAATCCAATGACACAATTTTTTATAGAATAATTCTATGTCATATGAGACTAATTGTTCATTGAAGATTATGATGTTTGAATTTTAAAAATCTGTGAACGCCTTTATAAAGAGAAATTAAGGATGTATCAAATGCGAATGCCTTCAGATAGGAATGAATGAAGATGCAGATCATGGCCAGATCCTCACGCTTCTAGAAGTTAACCTGTAGCAAGTTTAGTTGTCTGTGAATTTTATTTTTTGTCAGTGGTCTCTATTTTACATATGCTTACTTCTCCGGTCTAACATCGTCTACACAAGTTTAGTGGAGACCTTGAGATAAAATGTTTGATAGACTTGACTGCGAATTAGTGCATTACAAGTTTCTTTGTATCATTTTTAGTGTACTTAGCCTTTGAACTCAAATTTTAAGCAGATAGATTTCTGTGTTTGCTACGGTTTGTGTATGTAATCAGTCACAAGCCCTCAACCCTATGCATCTCTGTACATGGCTTATTTGGAAGTTTTATTTTTTTCCATGCTGGTTCTAACTTTTACTCTTTGGTAGGTCAGCATCCCGACCTGGACTTCTCAAGGTGATGTTGCAATGTCAGTTGGCAACATCTGTAATTCTGTATGATGACTTCAAATATTATGCAGGAGACCCGCCAATAATGTTCAGTCATGACATCTATTTGTAGTCTGATCAACTGTTTACTTTCTGCAATAATGTTCTCCTTTTTTTTCAATTGTGTTGTGTTTTGGAGCTATTTGGCATGAGGCACTATGGAGGCCTTCGAACTGATTTGTGCTGGCGCATTTGTAGCCATGGCTCGAAATGGTTATATCCATTTCTTGGCACTAAGTAGGCCTTCTCCCTTGCTAGCTTCTGTCTGGTGCTTTTAGACTCATGTTGTTTATCCTTAATTTCGAGTAGAATCGCAACTTAACTAGTAGCAGTGACACAGTGGCGTGCTACTTCCTGTTTGTGGTTGGAAGAAGGGCACTTTATGGTAAGTAGTATAGTTATTGCAGAATGTTTCGCTGTTCGGTGAAGTCTGTTTAAATGATCTAGCTGCTGTTTTTGATAGCCCACAGATTAGTGGCATAGCCCACAGATTAGTGGCTGAGATCTCAAGGTCTGCGAATAACCTTTCCTTTTGCTGTGTCAAAGTAGTCCCAGACTCCCAGTCATCGTAAGAATGTGTTGGTGATACATGGAACCAAGTTCCCTTGATATCACTCTACTAGAGAATTTGGTAACCTTTGGCCTCACTCTTCAACTTTTAACCTGTGGAGAGCTTAATTGTACCTGAAGTCTTATAGGTTCTCTTATGTGTCAATGTGTGGGCTTTCCCTCGGTCTAGTGAACTTCTAGTAATCATGCTTGGGAAATATATACCTGACCTTTTCAACTTTCTGTTAGTCACTTACTTTTTGTGGGTAGTCTGTAGATTACATTATATATGGAATGGCACTTGTGTACTCTGTAACCTGTTATAATAATTAGGGAGAATTAGGACTTTGGCCCTGAAAAAAAGTTGCTTTAGGAATCAGGCTTTTTTAAAAAATTTGGGAATCCGGCCTCAAAACGAAATTTCCTTAGGAATCAGGCCTTCCGTTGGTTCCGTCAGCAAGTTCTGTTAGGGGAAAAAAAAAAAAAAAAAAAACTAGCTCCATGCCAAGGGAAAAGACAAAAATACCCTTCTGCTCGTAACAGAAGCCGCCCGGCCCTTCGTCTCAGTTCGTGTGAAAGGGGAAAAACGATGGCCGACGGAATCTATTGCCGGCCCGGCGTTAACAGAGCGCGCGAGGCCGCCAGCTCACCCGCGCCCGTGCCCTCGGTGGCCGGCGGATCTCCCCTGGCTTGGCGCGCCCGCGCTCGACGGCCGAGTATATGCTAATGGCGTGCAGCTCTATTTGTCAGCAATGACGGTGAGCCCATATTGGATGAGCCACAAACAATCTTGGGTATGTCTGCACTCTCGACACATTGATCACGAGTTGAGGAACACCATTCAGGTCCTCAATGTCGTGTGTTCATGATGCTTGTAGTTTGTACCAATGTTTGTGCGTTGTGCCAGATGTTTGGTATATTAGCAAAAATGGGTATTATATTTGGAAAACATGAGTTCTATCACCACAATTTATTTTTATCTCTCATCAAGTATCATGTGGTTTTTTTTTTTTGATAAAGTATACCTGTATTAATTAAGGGAAAAGCAATACAAGTACACCGTAAAAGGAAACGTATGATAGCTACCCCGCCTATAATCTATATGGACCCCAGCAAATAAGAAAATTACAAACTGGTCCTTAGACCCATCTAGAACGGACACCAGCCGCAACCGCTTCCGTCGAAGACCGCCGCCATCAGCTATCGCCACCAAACCTGAAGCACCAAAAGGTGGACTGCAGAAGACGCTCGATCTCGCAAAGGCGAAGAAGTCGTTGAACGCCCATCCGTCGGGATCACTATCCAGGTTGAAACGATGATGGTGGAGCCGACGATAGCATCCTCCGTCGCGGTGAAGCCGAATCCGGTCGAACCACCAATCTTCCCGAAGACCCGCAGCCACCACCGCATCCCACGTAGGGGCCGGGGAGCCTCCACGCACCAAGGCGCAAAGACCTCGCCCGGCCCGAACACTCCTAAACAAGATCCAAGAACGGACCTTACCTCCACACCCTCGTCGCCGCGCCGGAGACGAACGCCGCCGAGACGGGAAGAGAGCGAGAGGACATTATTCCCGGACAACGACGCCGCCGCCTCAACGCCATCATCCGAAACCCTAACAAAGACCTAACCCTAACCCTAACTCCGGGGACACACCACCTACTCGAGGAAACACCGGCCGCAGCCATCGCCGGGCGTGGAGGCCGCCTCCCTCACCCACCGGCGCCGACGAGGATGCCGACGGGGGGAGGGAGCGGCGGCGGCGGCGGCGAGTTCGGCTCTCGAGAGCCTTTCCTGTATCATGTGGTTTTGCTCATACATTGCCCAAATTTCACGGCCAAGAATGGTGGTAATTATAAATTTATGGAATATTCTAGCATACCTTGCCAGAGTACATAAATGGGCTGTAGTTACCGGTGCAAGCTTGAGCAGGCCCAGACAATATTATGTGGGCCATCGATTAGGTATGGCCTGGCCTGTTAAACGCCCAACAGCCCAGGTCTCAGTTGATGTACACGAGAGAGTGGGACTGAGTGCGGGTTGGCTTGTAGTCCAATGGTAGGACGGTCCAGGTGGGGCCACCCACCGGGGGTTCAAATCGCGGTGCTCGCACCTTTTCTTGGGATTTTCCCAGAAATTTTTCGGCGTTATGCATTAAGTGGTAGCGGCGTTCCGTCGATGACGAGGCGCCCACGGTGACTTCGAGAATCTCATTTGCGGCCGCCCGGTCCTTCGGAGGTGCTCATAGGGGTAGGGTTTGCGTACGTGTGTTCATAGAGGTGAGTGTGCGTGCGTGTTGTGAGGGTCTGCGTTGTATTGTGTCATTCTCAAAAAACAAAAAAGAGAGAGTGGGACTGAGCAGCTCTCGGCTTTCTCGCCACCCGCCGTCGTCGCAGAGACACCAATCCCCGTCGCCGCGCGATGTCCCGCCGCCGGCGCCTCCGGCGCTGGCGACCCGGCGCCGCAGCCTATCTTCCTTCCCTCGACTCGGCGGCCGACCCCGCGAACGTGAAGGCCTCACTCCTTTTCAGCGCCGCTCCTTCTACCACGCCCGGCCGCGCCCCACCGCTCCACCACCGCCGCTCGCGCCTTTGCGGAAGCTGCTTTCACACCCGCTCCTTCCTCCCCGAGCCCGGCTCCTGGCTGCTCCATGATGCCACCGATGGCCTCCTCGCTATTATCCTTGGATTCCTCGAAAATATGCCCGGCTTTGATGACCTCGTGGTGTGTGATCCCTTACAGCGCCCGCATGTCCGGATTCCCCGTATCCCTGTCGACCTAACAGCCGGTACGTTCACGCCTGAGTTTGACCTAATAGCCGGTACGTTCCCGTCTGACATATACTTCCCGAGTTTCTTCGCTCCAACCGGCGAGGAGGGATCTTCATTTCGAGTGATCTCAATGATTTATGGTTCTGAGAAAATGAAGGTGAGTCCCTTCGTTTTCTCTTCAGCGACCGATCAATGGCGTAGAGTCACATTCGATGGATGGGAATTTATTGGAGGTATTGAAGTCATGCTCACATCTTGCCGTCACCACCCACACATAAGCCTCCGCAGGGCATCTGGGTTGTTCAGTGAGATACTCATGCTAGACACACACAAGATGGAATTCTCTGTGGTACGCACACCTCTTTTCCGCCATGACCAACAGAATGCCATTTTTGAGGCAGGGGAAGGGAGGCTTGGTTTCTTAACCATCGGTGATGGCATGTTAGACCTCTACTGTAAGGCTTGGCAGCAAGACAACGGTTTTAGTGTGGAAGAGTGGCAGCATGAAACGACAATCCCAATCCCCTTGCAGGACTTGACAGGTATTCCATCAGCTTCTGTGGTACAAGTGATGGCTACTTACTCCTGCGAGCTATCCCACGAGACTTCGCTGAGCGCAAAGACATTCCAGGGATACACTATTTCACGGTAGATCTCAAGACATTGCTGGTGGAGCGGTTGTGCCTGTTGAATAAATGGATTAATAATGGTATTATTTATGCAAACTTCCTACCACCATTGTCGCTGCCAAGTATATGAAATGCGAATGGTAAGAAATGGCGTTCATCCAACTTGTTTCCATAGTGCAATTAGTTTTTTTTTTTCGATCACGCCGAGGCGCGTTTTTCATTAAGCAGAAAGAATTTTTGTTACACAACACCCACAGTAACATGCGGTTACCACATGCCACACCACCTCCTAAAAAGGATTAAAATAGTGCAATTAGTATTGTTGCATCAAAATCATCTTGCCTGCACCGCTATAACTGGGGCCTTGTTTAGATACACCCAAAATTCCAAGTTTTTTTTCACCCTCTCTCCATTACATCAATTTTTGGACGCATGCATGTAGCATTAAATATTGGTAAAATAAATAACTAATTGCACAGATTAGTTGTAAATCACGAGACGAATCTTTTTGAGCCTAGTTAGCCCATGATTGGACAATATTTGTCAAATACAAACGAAAGTGCTACAGTAGCAAAGTTGAAAAAAATTGCAATCTAAAAGCCCTGGTTTTGTTAGTAAAATACCTCAAGAAATCAAGATCTTCCGTGGCACTATGGGTGAAAGCCCTGGTTTTGTTTAGTAAGATTTGAAAATCAAGTTGAAGGAGATCCTCCCGGCATGTATTATGATCCAATGATATCCAAACTTGTAGTATTGGGAGAAAGTCGCTACTACACTAGTAAGGATAAAGAACTGTCGATTCACCAGAATTGACACATTTCTTTTGATGTTTTTACTGTTTGTATCTTTTCTCTTCCCTAATAGTCCATCTCTCTAGTGACCCTGCACATTGATGTATTTTTAGTTGTATTATAAAAAATTCCACAAATGTAGGCAAATGCATATCGCAGATGATGTTAGACTCAATCTGCAGAGGTAGTCTATGCTAATTTGTTTCAAGAAGTGTTGCTAATCTTTATTCTTCTACTGACGTCCATATACCACACAAAACGGGTGAAGTCCCGATCACGAAAAAAAATGGGTGCCACACTTCATTGGGCACTTTATAATGAAACACATGTGAAGTCCCGAACTTTTGGCCACTCCGGTTAATGGAAAACAGGGTGAAGTCCCGATCGCGGAAAAAAAGTTAAGCAAACGAGAGCTCGATTACATTGGGCATGCTTGAAAATAACAAGAGCCAACAAAATCAAGATTCTCATGGTAATGACATAATCACTAAATCACAACCATTCAGGACCTCAGGAGACACTAACATGACACTTCATAACAATATAATAACCCACCATAATTTTTTTTGATAATACGTATCTATATTTCTGGTTAAGGAAAAGCGTACAAATACAGGTACGAAAAGGACAGAGGGACAGCTGTCCCGACCATTTTGCACGAAGGCCCCTAAACAAGACAAAAATTATAGAAAGCCTCCCGGAGCACATTGCTTCTCGAATCCTCCATAACCTCGGATCAAGAGCATCTCCTTCGCACGAAGGCTTTGACACGAGCCGCAGTTGATGAAGGCTGGCGAAGATCTATCGGCTGCCCGAGCTGCTCAGACCACTCGGATCGAGCATCGCCATCGCCGGCCGACGGAAGCCGAAGAGAAGACGAACTTCGACCCACTCACCTTCCAACCACAACCCTGGACTGCCGCACCTGAGAAGACGAGCCACCAAGAACTCACCGAGGGCAGCTCGGACTCGTACAAGATCCGAACTCGTCCGGACCGCACCTCCACGCGGTCGTCGACGGCACCGAGCGACGTGGCGTCGCCAAGACGGGACAACCACGGAGGACCTTATTCCATACCGACGAAGTGCCGCCGCCTCGGCGACCTCGTCGGAAACCTAACCCTAAACCTAAGGGACCTTGGCCCTACCCCTCCGCCGGCGAAGGAAACTTGGTCCTACACGTCTCCGGCGGCCGGAGGACATTGGAGACGGGAAGGACCAAGATCCCCGCCGGCGAAGGGCACTCCTCTCGAAATCACCTCTCCGGACTGTAGCGGATCGCAAGAGGGAGAGACGGTTCGAGAGGCCTCTCACTACCCACACATTTGGCGTCCCGGAAGAGATCCGGGAACATATACGGGGACACCGTACCACGAAAAAAAACACCTCGGCGGGCTCCCGGAAATCGCCCGGGACGACTCGGATCCGTGATTCCTACCGCAATCTAGTGCTCCCCTGTAAACGCCGGGCGTTGGACCCACCATCTTGCCTTGGGAGACAGAGGACAGAGAGGTGAGAGAGGAAACAGCATGCAGCGGCGGGTCCCACTATTTGAAGTAACTAAAAAAATGTTATAACTCACAAACCAAAAATCAAATTAAATTTTGATTACACCATTGAATTCGTTTCAATAAATCCTTCAAAACAAGATCTCACATGGATACATTGAGATAAAATTACAAGTGGGCCCTTGATGGTAGTTCGTATAGTAGAGATATAAAGGATGGATGAGTGCGGGAGAAAGTGATATGGAGGAAAGAATCTTGATGACTAGGAGGATAGAGAAAGTATTTAAAGGACAAAGAGTGCGGATAGTCTCAACCCACCATAAATTTTGTTCCGCCTGTTAAGTAATCACGTTGCTAGCGGTAAAGATCTGTCTTCTCACACGATCGAACAAATCAAAGTAAGAACACAGGAGACACAAAGTTGTGGTGGAGCTTTCTCTTTATTATTTCTGATATTAATTACAAAGGGTACTCCTCCAAATATATAGTCCAGTAGATACTCCATATACGGTATGAGAGTTTATAATTTGGTATGAGTCCATATCCTTCTAGGACAAGGAAACCTGGACCTTGCTTAAACTAGTCCAGACTTTTCCTAAAGCATTAGTTTCCTAACACTCCCCTTGGGCCGAATACCACGACATATATGATTTATCCAAAAACCCAATGGGAAAAAAAAAATAAAACATATATACCGTACTTATGTTGCATACATTACCTCATTAAAAATCTTTAAATGAAAAACCTTTAGATAAAAGAAAAACTCATAAAGGAAAAGAGTATAATGTCCAAGTAATCTGCTAGACTACTAATCATTCTGTTAGAATGAATTATATTTGTCTTCTAGACACAAACAGAAATTATAAACTCAATTAAGTTTCCCCTTGAGCTTTGAAGTTCTCGGAGGCGTCTCAAACCAATACCACGCACACACTTTTCAAAAAGGGGCTGCAGGCAAAGACTTAGTGAATATATCTGCTAGATTGTCACATGACTTGGTAAGAGTTACTAAAATTTCTTCTTTCTTTTGTAATTCATGCGTGAAAAACAATTTAGGCGAAATATGCTTCGTGATATTCGACTTTACATATCCTGTTTGTATTTGTGCAACACAAGCCGCATTATCTTCAAAGATAATGGTTGGGGAATTCACAGTATTTATTCCACATGCACTTTGCACATATTGTGTCATGCGTCTAAGCCAAGTGCATTCCTTAGCTGCTTCAAATAATGCTATAATTTCTGAGTGGTTTGTCGAAGTTGCCACCATCGTTTGCTTTGTCGATTTCCAGGAAATTGCAGTACCACCACACAAAAATACATATCCAGTCTGAGATATTGCTTTATGTGGATCAGACAAGTATCCTGCATCAGCATAACCTACTAGGCTTAAATCAGCATAACCCACTAGGCTTAAATCTTGGTTTTTCTGGAAAAATAATCCAAGGTCTTCGGTGCCTCTCAGGTATCTGAGAATATGTTTTATGCCCTTCAAAGTGACGTAGAGTAGGAGCTGAGCTGAATCTTGCTATGAGATTAACAGCAAAGGCTATATCAGGCCTAGTACCATTCGCTAGATACATTAAGACTCCTATAGCACTCAAATATGGATATTCGGATCCTAATATTTTTTCATTTTCTTCTCTTGGTCTGAAAATATCCTTTTCAACATCTAATGATCTTACAACCATAGGTGTTTTAAGTGGGTATGCGTCCTTCATGTTAAACTTATTTAATACCTTCTTGGTATAAGGTCGACTGATGTACAAGTATCCCTTCATGGGTATGCTCAATCTGCGAGGCCTAAGCAATACTTAGTCTTACCTAAATCTTTCATTTCAAATTCAGATTTTAAGTAAGAACTAGCTTCCTCAATATCCTCTCGATGTTCCAATGATATTCAGATCATCTACGTAAGCGAGAGACTATCTGAGAATCCCTTGTTTGATTTTCTAATAAAAACACAAGGACAATCTTCATTATTCATGAATCCCTTCTTCGTGAGGTATTCACTAAGCCGGTTGTACCACATTCTACCAGATTGTTTAAGACCATATAATGACCTTTTTAATTTTACACTATACATGTTGCGTTCTTCTTCTTTAGGGACTTTAATTCCTTCAGGGGACTTTCATATATATTTCAGTGTCCAATGACCCATATAAATATGCGATCACAACATCCATTAGTTTCATCTGCAAATTCATGTTTACTGCCAATGAGATTAAGTACCGGAATGTTATTCCATCCATAACAGGAGAGTAAGTTTCATCGAAATCGATGCGGGTCTCTGCGTAAACCCTTGTGCTACTAATCTCGCTTTATATCGTACCACCATATTGTTCTCGTCTCTTTTTCGGACAAAAACCCATTTGTGACCTACTGGTATACTCCTTCAGGAGTGAGGCCTACAGGACCAAACACATTTCTTTTATTAAGCGAGATTAATTCTGATTTGATTGCCTCTTTCCATTTTGACCAATCAGAACGCTTCTTGCATTCTAATATAGATTTCGGCTCTGGATCCAGATCAACTTTGGCAATCTTTTCAGCAAAATAAATGTCGACATTAGTAGTCTTTCTTTCATAAACTTCTCCTGTTTCAACATAATTAATTGAGATCTCATCTATTCTTTCTATTTTCGTCCAGATCTACGCTATTTCCCGGTGCGTTTAGATCAGGAATTTCCGGTCTGCCCATGTGAGTATTAGTTGTGCGCACATTCTCACAGGGTACAAGTTCTACAGGAAGTTTCACTTCAGGTGTATCCACATTACGTGGTGCTCTATTTTTAGCTCCTTCACCTTCTATGGGGTTCTTGGTTTTATTCTTTGGCTCACGTTTGCTTTTCTTGAGGCGTCCCCCAGAGATATTCATAGGAGCTTTCATATTTGATTCATTCTGAATCGATGCACTCGGACTCCCCCTCTTCCTAGGATTCAGGGTAAAAGATTTCAATTGAAATTGTTTTGACGTATCCTCTTCAAAAGGAATGTCTATTCTTTCCGGTGCATTTACTGCTGGTATATGTGATTTCATAATCCCCTTTGTATTGGTGAAGGCTTCTGGCAGTTGATTAGCAATTCTTTGTAAATCTATTATATTTTGAACTTCTTGTTCAGTCTCCTTAGTGCGGATATCCATTGCATGAATTCCAGTGGCTTCCCAATTTATTTCTCGGCATTCATCCCTAGAGAGATACTTTCCTCCCCCTAATGCCGGGAAATGATCTTCATTGAAAATACTATCAGCGAAGCGAGCCTTATGCAGATCCCCAGTTGTAGGCTCTAAATACTTTATAATTGATGGGCTTTCGAAACCAACATAAACTCCAAGTTTTCGTTGAGCACCCATTGCAGTACGCTGAGGTGGTGGTATTGGAATATATACAGCACATCCAAATTTACGCAGATGGGAAATATTAGGTTCTTTGCCATGCACTATTTGGATAGGAGAAAATTCACTGTAAGCAGATGGTCTTAGTTGTATGAGTGAAGCTGCATGCAACACTGCGTGCCCCCAACAAGTGGTCGGCAGCATGCAGTTTTGTAGTAATGGCCGTGCAATTAACTTGATCCTCTTAATTAATGACTCTGCTAGGCCATTCTGAGTATGTATGTGTGGTACAGAATGTTCCACTTTGATTCCCATTGCCATACAATAATCATTGAACACCTTCGAGGTGAATTCTCCAGCATTATCCATTCTAATAGATTTAATTCGTTCATCTGGAAAATTTGTTTTCAATTGAATTATTTGTGACATCAGCCGTGCAAAAGCATGATTTCTAGTGGACAATAGGCATACATGACTCCATCTACTAGATGCATCAATCAATACCATGAAGTACCGAAATGGCCCTGACAGAGGTGTAATTGGTCCACATATATCACCCTGGATTCTTTCTAGGAATGAAGGCAATTCTGCTCGAATTTTTTAAAACTGAGGGTCGAGTTATAAGTTTCCCCTTTGCACATGCTAGGCAAAGAAAATCTTCTTGATTTGGGAATTCTTTAGTCTTCAGATTATGGCCATTAGCATTTTTAACTATATTCTGCATCATACGAAGTCCAGGATGTCCTAGTCTATCATGCCAAGTTCTGTATGCTTCTTGGTTCTTAAAGATAGTTTTCATTGCAACGTAACCCTTAATAGGCTTTATAATTGTGTAGTACAGGCTATCTTTTTTATGGAAGGGAAGCTTTCAACAATAGTTTTTTCATCTCCGTGCATTTTTTTGTCATGACAAGGCGTTCAGCACCACTATCATCATTGGTTTCTACATGAAAATTGTTTGCACGGATGTCTTTGAAGCTTAACAAAGTTCTTGTTGATTCAGGATATAGTAATGCTTCCTGGATTACTAGTTCGGTTCCATTAGGGAGTATTATCGTGGCTCTTCCAGTGCCAACAATATGCTTACCGCTGCCAGCGATAGTTGTTACATCTAGTATCCCGTAATACAGTGTTTGTGGTACAGCTGTCTACCAGACACATTTCCTCATCCATAGCCATAGTACTATATTATTCAAAAGAATGAAATTACTTCAGGCATATTTAAACGGACAGAAGCATAAAACAAACAAAACTTAACTATATATTAATATATTATTTAAGGTCTACAAGACTCGTCACAATAACCAAAGCTCTATATGAGCCGACACCATGGACCACATATTCTTGCAGGAATTTGAAAACCTAATCTTAATGCCAACCTAATTTAAAACTTAATACTTAATAGATAGCTAGATACAATCTGGAAGACTTAGACAGAGTCCCCATGCACGTCATCCATAATCTCATCTTCTAGAAGGTCATCTTCAAAATTGTCAAGATCAAGATCTTCATTAGCAGATATCTTGTCAATATCCATGCCATCCTTTTGTTCTTTTGATGGCGTCTTGGGAGCTTCCTGATCCCTTGAAGCCTTGGAACATTCACCCACTTCTGGTTTTGACTTCTTGTTTTCAACATAATGGGATTCTTGCATGGACTTCTTCTGATTCTTGAGTTCTTGATACAAATTCACTATATGCTTAGGTGTGCGACATATGCGTGACCAGTGGCCTCGCATACCACACTTGTAGCATTCCTGGTCTTGTTTACCGTATTCTCCTCCTGAAGGAATCTTCTTTGATTTCCATTGCTTCTTCTTGAAGTTTGTAGACTTCTTGTCATTGTTTTTCATAGGAGCTTTCTGTTCTCCTTTCCCCCTTTTATCACCCTTCTTCTGGAAAGATGTAGCATTTGCTTCAGGCGGAGCCATACTTCCAGTAGGCCGTGAAAGATGATTCTGCATGATGGTCTCATCTTCACCTTGATCTTGCTGCATGGCATTGCTTAACTCAACATAAGTCTTATAATTCTCCTTCTTGTATTGGCGACTAATGTTGGTCATCTTAGGGTGAAAGGTGGACAGAGTTTTCTCTATGAGATCTTTATCTTCTACAGGAAGTTTGCACAGCTTCATGCGTGTAATGATCCCATATAGAGCGGTATTGTAGTCCTCAACAGTCTTGTAATCTTGATAACGAAGGTTATGCCAATCGCGTTTGACTTTGGGTAGAATCATAGATTCAATATTTTCAAAGCGTTCACGCAATGAATCCCACAAGACTTTTGGGTCTCTTTCAGTCATGTACTCATTCTTCAGGGTAGTACTCAGATGATGCCTAAGAAAATGCAGTGCCTGTGCCTTCTCGGCATCAGAAGCAACAGCAGCATTATCTATGGGTTTAATAGTCTTCAGGAGTACTTTCCCACTAAGAATAATCTCAGCATCGATAGACCAAGCCAGGTAATTGCTGCCATTCGGGTACAGCTCAGTGAATTCACGCTTGACAATGTCAGACATATCTGTATGGCATGAAAAATATATATGCGTATCAATATACTGCTAGTAAGCTATTAGTTGGCAAATAAGAATATTTGTGGTCTGTAGATGTCTATAGGTTATATACATATATATATACTCCAACATTCAATATCTGAGAATTTATATGCAAAAATTACTAACTTGCAAAACATCCAGCCAAAGAGATTCTTCAAGAACTAGAATTCTAATTTCTATAGACTGCTTTACACACAAAAAAAATATAGCTAGCCTAATCCAATTTCATACGAACACCAGCTTCTAGCTGATCTTCCATGGAACTCAAATCGAGTTTGGCTTCTTGCCGTGTGCAAGTCTGCAGAGGCCATTCAAGGGCGCTTGGCGACATGGTGGCCATATAGCAGCACCAAATCTAATTGGATTAGATTTTTCAGAATATAGTGGCTCGAATTAAGTAACCGGCTTCAGGCAAGCTTCATCGATTACAGGTGCAAGCCCGCAATCGATCCTCAGATATTATTGTAGATTCCTATCTCCATGATTCTTTCTAATTTCGGATTAAAAAAAAATCTGCTAGTAGATCGAACCAAAAAGCTAAACAGCCGCAAGAACAGATTTGGGGAAAAACAGATCGATTTCTATCGAAGAAGCGTACTGCGAGACGCGATTGCTACATACCGTCGGTGTCGTGTAGCTGATCTCGCGACGTAGATTGAAGTTCGATGCAGTGGAGGCAGGAAGCAGTGAAGAGGAAGTAGATCCACGGCCGGCAGCAACGAAGTCAACGCTGGCTCTCCTTCTCGGCGAGTTCGGCGTTGATGTAGAAAACGATGTGTCGCAACCTTGTAGCGACGTCCGGCGATATCACCAATGATATGTAAGCAGTGGTGAGATCGACGGAGAACGGAAGAGTCTCGTGCTGATAACGTGTTAAGTAATCACGTTGCTAGCGGTAAAGATCTCTCTTCTCACACGATCAAACAAATCAAAGTAAGAACACAGGAGACACAAAGTTGTGGTGGAGCTTTCTCTTTATTATTTCTGATATTAATTACAAAGGGTACTCCTCCAAATATATAGTCTAGTAGATACTCCATATACGGTATGAGAGTTTATAATTTGGTATGAGTCCATATCCTTCTAGTACAAGGAAACCTGGACCTTGCTTAAACTAGTCCAGACTTTTCCTTTTTTTTTTTTTTTTTGAGAATTACACATTCAACCTTGAGGCCACAACACGCACGCACACTCACCCCTATGAACACACGCACGCAAACCCTACCCCCATGAGCACCTCCGGGGGCTGGGCGGCCGGCGGATCTGGAGATTCTCGAAGTCACCATAGGCGCCTCGTCGTCGACGGAACGCCGCTACCACTTAATGCATAACGCCGGTGAAATCCTTGGGAAAATCCAGGGAAAAGGCGCGAGCACCGGGATAACGTGTTATGAAACATGTCGTCGGCCGGTTAGGACCTTCCCTCTCCTTCTCTCATGATCACGTAGTAGATAAAAGAAGTAGAACAAGTAGACACAAGATAGGGAGACTATTCTTTATTCATCCGAATATTGGTAATTACAACATAGATCTCTCACGTATATATAGTCTGCCAAGGCCTAAGAGTTTCGGTAAGAGCCCACATACAAACGGACTAGGATTAGGATTCCTCCTTCTCCTTTCCTTCTAGGGCAGAGTCCGTGTGTTTTACAACACTCCCCCTTGGGCGATTATCACGATATGCATATGCCTCATCAAAAACTCCATCCAGAAAATCCAAAGGGGAAAAAGCGGTTCTTGGAGAAAAGAGTACATCGCATTCGTTAATTGCATTGCACATGTTGTTTCATTAAAAACCTTGTGTGAGAGACCTTCAAAACTCACGTAGGGAAAAAGAGTACAACATTTAACCTTCTTGGTCATATATTCTTCAGGATATTCTATTCTTCATGAATAGATATTGATCTTTATAATCTATGCATAAACTTCGGTGTTTTAGCAAATATGATCTACTTAATCTTTGTAATTCTAGTGGTTTACCTTAAAGGCAGATTCAATAAAATATGCTCCCCCTCATAAAGCCAAACTTTGAACTTCATTGTTCAAACCACACTTTTTCATAAACGTGTGTAAATAAAAGTTGGCTCATAATTCTTCTATGAATTATATGGGAGCAATATGCTTCATGCATAATGACCACCAATTAGTTGTGCAAAACAAATAAATATTATCCTTCAGAGAAATAGATTCTTTCAGAGGTATGGGGTAAATAAATTAATATTCAATATCTTCAAGATAGTGTATCAAACTTATACTAGAGTTTGAATACTTATAATTAATCCTTAGTAGATTTTCAAATTGTATTCTATAAATCTTCGAGATTTTGATCGTACAAATCCGGCCTCGTATTTGGCATTTAGGGGATTCAATTGCCAAAACCACCATTATTCTCATGCCTTCTATGGTATTCTTAGAGGATATCATTAACTTCATGCTAGCTTTTCATACACTTTCTAAGTGTTTTGATGACACCTTCACGGTATTTAAGATTTCTCTTTTTCTTTCTCTCGGGTCTATATTCACTTCGAGGGGATGAATGGTGTTTATTCAAAAAAATTGACTGGTAAATCCTTCATGGATTAATTCCTTCAAGGATGTACATTCATTCTTAGTGAATTAACAATTCTCTTCTATGAGATACATTCTCTCTTTGGATCGAGAGATGGGTGATATACACAATGACATAGCGTTATTCTTTGTAAAATCATTCAATGATTGCGGATCCTTCTAGGATATGCTCTTCTTGAGACTTGAATATTCATTCGGGAATACATATACCTTAGACTTTAATACTTAGTATGAGATTCCTACAAGTTGCGATTTATATTCTTGGGAATTATATGGATTTTCATAATCCACTAATTAAGTGCATATTCGATATTCATTCGTTTCATTTGCGAAATACTGACAAAACATTCATTTCTTCTTAACAGGAGATTCAACCTCAATTGCATTCTTCATTGACCCCGATATAATCGCTACAAGCGATTTTGCCATGGACTTTATTTTCCGGATCCAGGGTTCTCATAAGAGAAACATTTGCAATTATAGAGGTAATGTTGTCGACAATTATTTCTTTCTCCCAACACTCTCATAATATGAGAGTATTATATCTGTCATTTCCCAAACAAGAGATGGTATATTGTTACTGCATACCCAACACAAGTGAGGTGCGCGCTTATTGTGTTGGATGTCATCTTCATGATGATCCTCTTCATGAGGTGTTTAACCTTCTTCGTGAGGCGTTCTCTTCACGAGAATGGAGGAGTTCCATTTCTTTTCTATTTAATGTGTATACACTAAACTAGAACCCACAAAGGCGTCCCAGTAGATTTTAGATTGATAGTATATAACACTTAGTTTACTACTAGTAAATACAACTTCGGTTTATAACTTCAAGTTACTCCTCTCATTTCAAAAATATCCGCATATGCTCGCCGGGCTTCAAAGAGCATTAGTCAAATTATTGTATGACTTGGTGTGTGATACTATTCCTGCTTCAAGCTCAAAGGAATATTTCTCTTGAGATCATTTTCCTTCTATGGAAATAATATTTGGCATTCAAAATATAGGCTTTCTCTCCCCTAATGCTAATATTAGATCATTAATATAGCATACTTCAAAATATATCCCCTACCATGGGCTTAATTCAAATTCATATATCTCCAACTACAAGTGGAGGTCCATTTATGTATGCTATGATTAAATTTTATGGGAAATATTCACACACATATTTCAATATGGGGGTTATTATTCATTATGCAGTGAGCTAGAATACTTAAAGTGCATTTAAGAATGTTCAAAGCATTCCTACAAAATCAGGGATGTTCTCCCCTAATATGCACAAAACATAGTTTAGAAAACTATTTCATTCTCTAGCTTCTTTATTAATCAGCCTAAAAATTGATCCAAGTACTCATAAAAATGGATCATACACTTCAAGTGTATTAAATATGCAACATTCAAATTCACATGGAATTTTCTTCTAGAATTTTCTAATTGCCTTAATGCAAAAATCCCTTGATGCCTTTTTCTTTATAAATCCCAAATCATCATAATTGTGTTATCCAATATCTTAGTTCCACAACTATTCATCCCATCAAATGGTTAGTCTCCATTGAGCAAAATTTCATAAACTCACTCCCCCGATCTTAGGCTACTTGGCCCTAGACCAATCTATTGCTTTTGCATATGATGCATCAAAAGCAAATCATTCCTCGATTCAACGGGAACCATATAGACATAGCATGCTAGCTAGCGAATTTACTTATGAGGGAAGCGTAAAGGTAGCTACTAGCTACAACTATAGCTGTTATGCTAATATTGATGCAAAAGTGGAGATAGTTGCGGCTCAATGAGATACACATGCATGTGTAATGTGAAATGTTAGTATTCAATAACATAATAGATAACAATAAAATACAAAGCTACAAGCTTACTTGCATTTAGTGCAGAGAGAAAGTTAACTTCTTTTGGAGGGGGGGCAGAACTTCAAGTCCCGATACATGCACTTAAAAATTGATTTAGGACGGCTATGCCTATTAAATATATATTATCCACATTTTCTTACGCCTTTAACCAAAATTCCTCCCCCTCTTCATGCCATAATTACTTCAAGTAGTAACTTGCTTCAAGCATTATCTATGAATAATCAATTCTAATGCTTCCATAGAATCCAAATAATACTTCTAGTATTCTTTGGTTATGCCATGAAATTCACATATCCAATGTACTATTCGATTGTACACCATAGGACCCGGGGTAGAATATAACTTCTAGTTCTCAAGATAAAAATTAAATACTTAGGATTATACAATTTCTTGGCTAAATCGATCCTTCTAAGACAAGTTAATATGCCGGTATAGTCCAACTATTCATGTGCTTTTAGGAAATTCGGTTTCCCATTTACCTACATGGTAGTGATGCACAAAGAACTATAACCTTCGTGGCTAATTAAGGCTTCTTTGTGGATAAAAATAATACAAAAATTTATTTTGATAGGCAATAGGCAATTTGTTTATATGTGAAAACATATAAATCTAATTTATCCCATGAGAAGTTCACACATATTACTTCAAGTAAAAATTGCAACTAAGAATATTAAATGTTTCATATTAGTCTTCAAGCTAACAAAATAACCATTAACCACTTAAGTCAACGGGGAATTAAAAATTTAATGCACCACCACCACTTCTATCAATACTTCAGGATATGAAATTCAAAGATAACAAATAAATAAGCACATGATTTAAATTCTTCTTCAAGAGAAACTTTATATGTTCCAAAAAATATACATTCTCGCATGTCTTAACTTCTATACTTGACAAGCGATAGCTTCATGCTTTATATTCAAGAGTTATGATATACCGTCACAAGCCTTCAAGGGGTGTAACATATATGTAAGCCATATATTTAAAATTATTGCAATCCATAATATCCTGGTTCATTAGTTTCCTAACACCGCCAAATGACGATGTCGTGGCTGGAAAAAGTGTCAAAAGTGACGAGCCTCGCCGCTAGCACTTGGGCCTTTTACATGGTGCAATTCACTTGAAAGGGCCGGCCCAACCCACATTGCGTAGCCTAGCCCATAACAGCAGCAGCGCGTGCGCTTGTTTCGGCCACTCCACTAGTCCGCTCCGCTCCACTTCGCCGTCGCCGCCGCCGTCGCCGGTCAAACCAGATCCACCGAGCCCGCCGCCGTATCCCGTCGCCGCGCGATGTCCTCGCCGGCGGCGCATCGGGTCGCCTGCGCCCCGGAATCGCAGCCGGTCTTCCCCGACGAGATCCTGGAGGAGATCTTCCTCCGCCTCGACGCAGCGGGAGGACCTCGCCCGTGCCTCCGCCGCCTGCACGACCTTCCACCGCGTCGTCTCCGCGCGCCGCTTCCTTCACCGCTTCAGGTGCCTCCACCCCCCACCCGTCCTCGGCGTTCTCCAATGCTTCACGACCGAAGCATTTCCCCCCGCCGAGCCGCCCCACCGCTCCGCCCTGCCGCACGCGCCCTCGCTCAGGCCGCCGACTTCACCTTCGCCTTCCTCGGCGCCCCTCACTCTGACCGCTGGGTGGTCTGCGACGCTCGCGACTCCCGCGTCCTCCTTTACCGGTACACCAGCACCAACGCCGCGTGCGCTGACGTCATGGTCTGCGACCCCTTGCATCGCCGGCACGTACAGCTACCTCCCATCCCCGACGACCTAGCGGCCGCTACTGGGGTAGAGGCCTTGCAGCATTTCTTCCTGGATCAGACACTAACAAGGACATGGAGAAGCAGGATTTTTTCGTTCGGGTGATCTGCACTATGCATTGCCAAGACAAGCTTGTGACCTTCCAGTTCTCTTCAGTCACCGGGCAATGGTTAGGAATCACGTTCAATAGAGCAGTTCCTTTGGACTATGTCTTGGTTAGGTTTCAGGAGTTGTTCGAGCGCTACTACGCTCATGGCTGCTACTTCTGGATCATCGCTGTCGACAGCAGTTTTATGATCATGCTCAACATGCATGATATGAAACTTTCTGTTGTTGACCTCCCTCCTGGCTTGGATGACAACATGCGAGCACGGGCCATTGTGGAGGCAGGGGAAGGCATGATAGGTCTGTTCGCTCTTAGTGGTGGCATGCTACAGCTCTACTATAAGTCTTTGCAAGGAACTGATTGGCAACACAAAAGGATAATCCCCTTGCCCAAACCAAACAGTGACTGGAGCATTATTCATGCGGCTGCTGGGCACTTACTCCTAAAAGCATCACCACCTTATCCTGCTTCACAGTTTGCAGTGCGGGAGCCACAGTATTTCACACTCAATCTCAAGACATTCCTAGTTGAGAGGCTTTGTGTTTCGAATCGGCACATTGCAGGTGCTCGTCTGTATCGAAGTTTCCCATCACCGTTCTCACTGCCAAGCATATGATACGGTCACGAACCTTCCTTATTTTCTTCAAATTTGGAATTAGAGTGCTTTTTTTATGTGCTCTTGTATCCTACTTATAGGTGTAGCGCACTTTTGTTTGGTGCATCATCTCAACTCTTGGCTGTCATGTCACCATGCTCATTTGCTAATTGACTGCTAATTAGAGGCATTGCTGCATTTTTGTGTTTTTATGTGTTGTTTGGACAGCTGATAAAAACGGCAATGGATTGATGATTATTGCAGTATTGTTCAGCATGTCAATGCCAATCAACATGTTTCACTACGAACTTCAGGTTTTAACTTTTAAGAAAGTCAGGTTTTATATATCATTGGCATGCAATTCAAATGTGAGGTGTGGTAGCTTGTCACATTCTCAAAAATAAGATGTTGACTATTAGTTTATCCCAGTCTACATGTAATCATGACCATAAGAAAGTACTTTCAAATGTGAAATCAATGATATCGTTTTCATAGAATATTTATTTGTCATGTGAGACTAATTGTTCATTAAAGATTATGATGCTTGAATTCTAAATTGTGTGCATGCCTTATAAAGAGAAATTGAGGTGCATCGCAAAAAAAAAAAAAGAAATTGAGGTGCGTATCAAATGTGTATGCCCTCAGATAGGAATGGATGAAAATGCAACTCATGGCCATATGCTCACACATCTATAATGAAATCCATGGAGAGTTTAGATGTTTATGGAAATTTAAATTCGCTATTGGTCCTCCATTTTACATATCTGCACTTCTTTGATCTAAACGTCTCCTGCACAAGCTTAATGGAGGACCTTGAGATATAGGTTTGATAGACTTGACTGCACATTACAAGTTTCTGTGTATCATTTTTATTAGTCATCTCTGTAGGCTTTGAACTCATCAAGTATTAGGCAGATGTCCGTATGTTGCTCCAGTTTGTGGGTTTGATCAGTCACAAGTACTCAACCCTATGCATCTCCGTACATGAATTTCAATCACGTCTCCAAACACAATGAATAGTTTGTTTGAATGCACATGTCTGGAAACAGTTAACATGTCTTATTTGGTAGGTTTTTGCATGCTGGTGCTAATATTTAATCTTTGGTAGGTCAGCATCTCAACCAGGACTTCTTAAGGTGAGGTTGCAATGTCAGTCGGTAACATCTGTATGGTGCCTTGAAACATTATGCATGAGACATGCTAATGCTGTTAGTGATGACATCTATCTAGTCCGATCAACTGTTTAGTTTATGCAGTCATGTTTTCCCTGTTGCCATTGTGTTGTACACTTGTGGATGTTTGGATCTATTTGGCATGTAATCGAGGCACTAAGGAGGCCTTCTAACTGATTTGTGCTCGCACATTTGTAGCCATGGCTCATGGAGATTGTTCAATCAAAAACTGGGTTTAGTTGTGATTTAAGTGACGGAAATGGTTATATCCATTTCTTGGCACCAAAGGCCTTCTCACTTACTAGCTTCTATCCAGTGCTTCTGAGACTTGTTTATCCTTTATTCCTAGTAGAATTGCAACTAAAGTACTAAGCCAATAGCAGCGGCAGTTCTGTCCTATTTCCTGTTTGTGGTTGGAACAAAGTGTTTCTATGGTAAGTAGTCTACAGTTCAGTTAAGTCAGTTTAAACGTCTACCTCCTGCTTTTGAGGGCCCATGGGTAGTGGCTGAGATCTCAAGGTCTTGAATAACCTTCCTTTGTTGTTTGTTTTATCTGGTTGTTATGATCATTGATTGTGGTTTACCATCTTCATTTTTTGAAATGTGTCATCTGGGTATGCTCTGTGGATAGGAAAAAAAAATAGTTTCTCTGTACGCTATTAGTCCTAGAAACAAGTTCCCTTGATATCACTGGCCAAGAGAATTTTGGTAATCTTTAGCCTTGCAGTTTTACCTGTGCAGAGTTTAATTTTACCTGAAGCCATATGGGTTCTCTTCTGTGTCGGTGTGTGGCCTTTCCCTTGGGTCTAGTTCCTACACAAGCCTACTGGTGAACTTTGACTTATCATGTTTGGGAAATATGTCTGCCCTTTTCAGGTTTCTGTTTGTCACTTGCCCTTTTGGGGAAGCCTGTAGATTGAATTATTCATGAACAGGCATGTGTGTACTATGTGGCCTATTGTAACTGTGGTTGTGGAGCATTGGGCGGGATTTGCCCCCTCCCTTCTGCTAGTGTAGTCAGTCTGCTGCAATGATACACACACATACACCTGTTAAAACAGTTCCAAATATGCATTATTCATATATCTAACATGCTGATGTTGTAGTAAAGTCGTTTTGATTTTATTATACACACGAGCGCTACATTGCATTGTATCTGAAACTAGACCACGAAAGGCAAGGAATGGAGGGGAAATTCTATTGACGAATAAGATAAAATCTACTGAGTGGCTTTATTATGTATTTCAGTCACGAATAACTGACGGTAAGCAGGTTTTACTGAGCCACTGGCGTCTCCTGGCCAAGAAAACGGTAGTCTGTGTAGAGGTATAAAACGTGCTCCTGTTCCTGTCATACTTGTTCAGAGCCACCTTCTTCCTGAACCGCTCCCAGCCTCCCACCTTGTACCCTTCCTCTCCCGACCGTACCCTCCATTCACCATGAATGTGCCCCTGAACGCAGCTTGCCATTGTCCTCGCTGCCATCATCGGCGTGCGTCGTCCTCCGCTCGACCATGTGGCAGTAGAGCAAGCCGAGCTTGTCCATGGACTGGACAAGGACACAAAGGTGCAGCACTGACGGGGAGAGGTGCACGGCCCACCACGCATGCGGACGCGGTGCGCGCCGATCTCGTCAGCCACGGCCGCCAAGACGTCCGCGGCCAAGCGGCGGCAATGGTTGTCCGGGCTGTTGCCATCGTTGATGACCTCGTCGTCGTTGACGTTCTTGATATACCATCCTGGCAAAGAGGGTCAGTGTCTACAATGGGACTAGACCGGTTTTTATTTTAAACTTTTTCTAAGATTAAACCAGTTTTTATATATTTTTTTAATTGCATTATATTTTATTAAAAAAATGGGATACATTTTTGGTAAATTATGTTTGTAAACTTTTTTCGACGTGTTTAAAAATATTTCTACCCAATTACCTCCATAAATTTTTTATATATTTTCTAAGACTAAATTTTCGACGTGTTTGTAAACTGCAGTTCGGAATTGACTAGAAAAGACCGGCCCGGCCCACACATTGCGTATTCAGGCCCAGACCATAACCGCAGCAACACTATCGTTTCCTGCCAGTCCATCTTCCACTCCACTCCAATTCGCCGTCGGACGAGTCCAACACATCCACCGAACCCTATCCGCCGCCGACGCCGCGCGATGTCTCCGTCGGCGAAGGATCAGGCCACCGGCGCACCAGCATCGCAGCCGGTCTTCCCCGACGAGATCCTTGAGGATATCTTCCTCCGCCTCGACGCCGCGGAAGACCTCGCCCGCGCCTCCGCCGCCTGCACCACCTTCCGCCGCGTCGTCTCGGCGCGCCACTTCCTTCACCGCTTCAGGTGCCTCCACCCCCACCCGTCCTCGGCGTCCTCGATTTCTCCGACGAAGTATTCCACCCCGCCGAGCCGCCCCACCGCTCCGCCCCTGCCGCACGCGCCCTCGCGCAGGCCGCCGATTTCACTTTCTCCTTCCTCGGTACTGACCGCTGGATGGTCGCCGACGCCCGCGACTCCCGCGTCCTCCTTTACCGGCTCACCAGCATCACCCCGTTCGCTGACCTCGTGGTCTGCGACCCCTTGCACCGCCGGCACGTCCAGCTTCCCACCATCCCTGACGACCTAGCAGCTGCTACTGGGGGCTGGGGCTTTGCAGCAATTCGAGCCCTTCCTCGATCCAGACACTGACAAGGACAAGGAGAAGCAGGATTTGTCATTCCGGGTGATCTGCGTTGTACATTGCGAACACAAGCTCGTGACCTTCCACTTTTCTTCAGTCACTGGACAATGGCGAGGCATGACGTTCAAGCTCAATACAATAGTTCCTTTGTACTCTTCCTTGGTTGAGTGTCCAGAGATGTTCGACCGCCATTATGCTCATGGCTGCTACTTCTGGACGATGGGTATCGACAGCAGTTTTATGATCATGCTCAACATGCACGATATGGAACTCTCTGTTGTTGACCTCCCTCGTGGCATACATGCCAACTCACGAGCACTGGCCGTTGTGGAGGGAGGGGAAGGCATGATAGGTCTGTTCACTCTTAGGGACAACAGGTTAAAGCTCTACTATAAGTCTTTGCGAGGAACTGAGTGGCGGCGCGAAAAGGATAATCCCCTTGCCCAACCCAAACTGTTACTGGAGCATTGTTCATTCAGCTGCTGGGTATTTACTCCTAAAAGCATCACAACTGAATGCTTCCCAGTTTGCAATCGCGCGGAGGTCACAGTATTTCACACTCAATCTCAAGACATTCCTAGTTGAGAAGCTGTGCGTTTCGAATAGTCAGTACAGTAGAGGTGTATTCCTCTATGCAAGTTTTTTATCACCATTCTCACTGCCAAGTATATGACATGGTACGACACTGACCTTTATTTTTTTAAAAATGTTGACTTACAGTGTTTTTTTATGTGCTCTTGCATCCTACTTATTATTGCAATACACTTTTGTTTGGTGCATTATCTGAACTCAATTCAATGGTTGTTATTATTGCAATGCACTTTTGTTTGGTGCATTATCTGAACTCAATTCAATTGTTGTCGTGATGCTCATCAGCTGATTGACTGTTTATTAGAGGCATACCTGCATTTTATATTTTGTTTGTTGTTTGAAAGCTGATAAAAAATAGGCAATTATTTGATGATTATTGCAGTATTGTTCAGCATGCAGTGCCAAACAACTTATTGTTTCACTACCAACTTTAGGTTTGAACTTTTAACAAAGGTTTTATATATCTCTAGCATGCAATCTAAATTCCATGTACTCCCTCCATTTCAAATATAAAGGCGTGATTTGACTTGTCCATCCTAAAAAGATGGGATGTTGACTCTTATTTTATCCTACTTTCAAGCGTGAAATCCAATTATACCATTTTCATAGAATAATTATATGTCATGTGAGACTAATTGTTCATTAAAGATTATGATGTTTCATGTTTGAATCTTAAAATATGTGCACATCTTATATTATAAATAAAGAGAAACTGAGGATGTATCAAATGTGTATGCCGTCAGATAGGAATGAATGAAGATGCACATCATGGCCATATTCTCATGCATTTATAAGTAAACCTGTGGCGAGTTTAGTTGTATATGAAAAAAATTATCAGCATGTTCAGCTGATACAGATCAGTTGCGCTTTGCAGCCACAGCAGCAGCTGGCTGCATGCAAAGGCCTGTATTGTTAGCTCACCAACGGGCCAACCGAACCCAGCTTATATTTGTCAGCCCTGTTTTCGCTAGGGCGCTAGGCGGATTTTCCTCGGCGACCCACTGCCTAGCAACTAGTCGGGAGTAATGGGGCCTAGACGTTTCTAGGCGTTTTTCTAGGCGTTTTATAGCTCACCAACGGGCCAACCGAACCCAGCTTATATTTGTCAGTGGTCTCCATTTTACATACGTTCACTTCTTTGGTCTAAAATGCCTTGGACACAAACTTAATGGAGACCTTGAGATATAATGTTTCATAGACTTCACTGCACATTACAAGTTTCTTTTGTATCATTTTTAGCCTGCTCTATGGCTTAGAACCCAAGTATTAAGCAGATAGATTTATGTGTTTGCTGCTGTTTGTGGATCTAATCGGTCACAAGTCCTCAACCCTATGCATCTCTGTACATGAATTTCAATTCATGTCTCCAAACACAATGAATGGTTTGTTTGGATGCTCATGCCTAAAACAGTTAACATGCATGGCTTATTTGGTAGTTTTTTTTCGTGTTGGTTCTAATATTTACTCTTTGGTAGGTCAGCATCGGTGATGTTGCAATGTCAGTTGGCAACATCTGTATGGTGACTTGAAATATTATGCACAAGACCGCTAATGTTTAGTGATGACATCTGTCTGTAGTCTGATCAGCTGGTTACTTTCTGCAGTGATGTTCTCTTTTTTTTGTAATTGTGTTGTGTTTTAGAGCTATTTGGCATGCAATCGACACCAAGGAGGCCTTCTAAGTGATTTGTGCTGGCACATTTGTTGTATCCACGACTTCGAAATTGTTATATCCACTCCTTGGCACTAAGTAGGCCTTCTCCCCTTACTAGGTTCTCTCTCTGGTGCTTTTTGAGACTCATGTTGTTTATCCTTATTTCCCAGTAGAATTGCAACTAAACTAGTAGCAGCGACAGTTGCGTGCTACTTCCTGTTTGTGGTTGGAACAAGGAAACTTTATGCTAAGTAGTCTAGTTATTGCAGAATTTTTCACAGTTCGGTGAATTCTGTTTAAATAATCTATCTGCTGTTTTTGAGGGCACACGGATAGTGGCTGAGATCTCTAGGTAACCTTCCTTTGCTATTTCTCTTAATCTGGTTATGATCATTGATTGTGGTTTCTTATCATCTTCATTTTTAGAAATTTGTCATCAATGGGGTTTCGTTCCCTTAAGATGGATAGTCTGGGTACGCTCTATGAAAAAAATATATAAATTCTCATTATTATTATGTCAAAAGAAGTATCCCAGTCATCTTAAGAGTGTGTGTTGGCGATACATGGAACCAAGCTCCCTTGATATCACTCTCCAAGAGAATTTGGCAGCCTTTGGCCTTGCAATTGTAGATAGAATTTTCCCCGTCTGACAGTGTAGCCATCTGCTGCGATGTTATGCTATGCAATGCATATACGTATTATATGCTAATGAAGTGAAGCTTTATTTGTCGGCAATGACGCTGAGCCCATGTTGGATCACCACAAACAATCTTTGGTACTCTCCAATGTTTGTGCACTTCAGGTTCTCACGACCTCACCAATGAATGTTGCATGCTTAAACTATTTGTCCAATGTGTTTCGAGAGGCACTGCTGGTACAACTCTCTGCAGGTGGCTAGAGCGACGCCAGGTAAAGTAACAACATGTTTGGTATATTAGCGAAAAATGTAGTACTATATTTGCAAAAATTATTAGCTCTATATGACCATAATTTATTTATTTATTCTCTCGGTGGAACAAGACTGTCATTCATCAAGTATCATGTGGTTTTGTTCATATCTGCCAAGTTTTTGCCCAAATTTCACGGCCAAAAATGGTGGTAATTATAAATTTATTATTCTGGCATACATTGCGCAAAGTAAAACGAAAAAATATATGCTGCACAAAATACCGGATGTCTCCGAAGAGACTAGACTGCTGCACAAAATACAACAGGATTTACCATCGCAAGCTTGAGTAGGCCCAAGCCATTTTTTTTTCTCAATGAACAGGCCCAGATTAGGTATGGCCCAGCCCAGATTCAGTGGCTATCGACTCAGTGGGACTGAGCTGAGCCGCTCGGGTTTCTGCCACTCGCCGCCATCCCAACCACACACACCAATCCCCCCGGCCGTCGCCCGCTGGTGATGTCCCCGCCGCCCGGCTCAACCGACGCCGGGCGACCCGGCGTCGCAGCCGATCTTCACCGACGAGATCCTAGGTGAGATCTTCCTCCGCCTCGACTCGGCGGCCGACCTGCCAGCAGCGTCCGCCGCTGCACACCGCCTTCCTCAGCGTCGTCCGCTTCCTCCGCCGCCCCGGTCCCTCTACCGCCAGCTCGTCGTTGGATTCCTCGAATATGAGGGCCTCACTCCCTTCGGCCTCGCTCCTTCTACCACGCCGAGCCGCCGCACCACTCCGCCTCCGCCCCGCTCGCGCCCTTGCCAAATCCGCTGATTTCACCTGCTCCTTCCTCCCCGACCCGGCTCCTGGCTGCTCCAAGATGCCACCGGTGGCGTCTGCTCTTGTCCTCATCCGCGCTCCCCCGAGGACCTCGTGGTTCGCGACCCCTTATAGCGCCCGGTATGTCCGGATTCCCCTGTCCCTGTCGACCTAACAGCCAGGGGGCGGATCTACAATAGGTGCATGGGGGTACAGCTGTCCCCCAAAAAATTCTGTAAAAAAAAATCAAGTATATATACTTTGGAAAAAAATCTCAGCCCAACAACTCTTTCTAGGCCCAATTAGCCACAAGTATTGATGTATAGACTCATTGCCGATCTGCAATTAGTCGTCAAACGAAACGACGCGCCGCCGGCCGCCGCGCGTGCAACTCCTTCGAAGACGAAGAGACGATCTGACGTAAGACGAGCAGGACTGCTGACGAGTTGCAACTTGCAATGGGTAAAATCCACAATCCAGTCTCGTTCTACTCTGATCAATCATTACATTAGATTTGTAATCAACCGTCGTGTTTCCCCAAATATTTCAGATCGTAGAATGAAGAGGAATAATCAGGGAGTCTTGCGTCTCTATGGACTGCTCATGCTCAAAAACAGAAAGCACAAAGGGTGACTTCTTCCACTCAAAATCAACTCATTATTCATGTTCGGCAAGGAGGACCTGAAATTCCCTGTGAGGAATTAATAAATGATAGACCTGAAGATCAAGAAGCACAAGAGATAGAAGATGCAATTTATGATGTTGATCGTCTTCCCCATGATCCTGGAAAGAGGATCCCCATAATCCAATATTGTGTAAATGAGCAGGATGCGGTGAGAGAGTATTTTCAGCAATGAACTATGTGAAGACCAAGCTTTGGAATAAGATGGGTGATCAATACTTAAATTATAGTTTGGTCACATTGATTGAGCGTGACTTTTTTCAACGTGTAAGCAATGAAGATATCATTAAACGTTTTCAAGCCATGGCGGAACGACGTGTAAAGCTTTAGCTAGAAACTTGTATTAGAATTATGTAAAGTTGGAAACATGTAACTAGTTCCAATCGCCACTATTTATCGATTTATCATATCATCATTTATGTCATGTTCATGTTGGTGAACTATATTTTTTGGTCCGTACCCCCATGATTGAAATTCTAGATCCCCCACTGCTAACAGCACCGTTCAAGCTCAGAGCATGCTCACACTTCCCGAGTTTCTTCGCTCCAACCGGCGAGGAGGAGGGATAGTCGTTTCGAGTGATCTCGATGATTTATAGTTATGAAAAAAGGAAGGTGGCTGCCTTCATTTTCTCTTCAACGACCGGTCAATGGTGTAGAGTCACATTCGATGGATGGGAATCTATTGCAGATGTTGAAGGCGTGCTCACATCTTGCCACTATCACCCAAACAGAGGCCTCCGCAGGACATCTGGGTTGTTCAGTGAGGTACTCATGCTCGACACACACAAGATGGAATTCTCCGTGGTACGCACCCCTCTTATCCGCCACTGCCTGCAGCACGCCATTGTCGAGGCAGGGGAAGGGAGGCTTTGTTTCTTAACCATTGGTAATGGCATGTTAGACCTCTACTGTAAGGCTTGGCAAGACAACAGTGTTGGTGCCGAAGAGTGGCAGCATGAAAAGACAATATCAATCCCTTTGCCCGACTCTGACGGGTATTCCATCATCTTCTGTGGTACCGGCGATGGCTACTTACTCATTCAAGCTATTCCACGTGAGTTAGCTAAGCTCGATCAGAAGCCAGAGATACATTATTTCACGCTACATGTCAAGACATTCGTGGTGGAGAGATTGTGCCTGTTGAATAAAACGCATCAAGTTTGCTCATCTTTATTCAAACTTCCTACCACCGTTGTCGCTGTCAAGTGTATGACATGCGGAATGGGTAAGAAACTTCCTTATCTTCTTCAGTCATTTGGAGTTACTTTATGCTGTTGAGATGCTCGTCCATCCAACTTGTTTCCGTAGTGCACTTAGTATTGCTGCATCAAAATCATCTTGTCTCCACCACTATCACCAATTCTCCATTTAGCTCACCAGTAGTTCGATTCGTTACATATATCCCTGCATTTTACATGCTGTTTGTAAAATCTAATGAAATGAGGGAATGCTATTATTATTATTATTTGCTAAATTGCACAAAATCAAGTATTCTATTATGCCAAACAGTTCTTCACTAGTAATATTCGGTTTTAGCACTTCCAACATTCTTTAGCATATTATCTTTGGGTGATTTTGTGTGGCTACACACTTTCACATTCAAACCAGACAATGTTGAGTGGTAATATCGTAGATTCATGGTATGTTTTGCGGACTTATGGAGAGTTTATTTAATTGTATATGAGGTTATATTGCTTTGGTGTGTAGCTATATGCCTATATCTGTTCTTTTGTTTAATCTGGTCAACTTTGACATTTGTTGCATACTTCTGAAATTGCGGATATGCTATTGGAACCTTTTTCTTAATTTTTCGAACTATCCTTTGCGACTACAACTCCTTTTTTGTGACACTTTTTCGGTATACCCTGTAGTCTGTAGGTAACATTTGTTGAGTACTAGAGTCTAGAGCAGACACATATGCCTTGTCTTTTTTGGAGTGAATGGAACGGAGCTATCTGTAATTGACCCTACTTAATTCCTGTTCAAAAGTTCCATGTTTTTTTTTTTTTTTTTGCCCTGAATAGAATGGTTTTTGTGGGCATGACGGCATATAGCCACTTGAAACTGCATGTAAATCCATTTGGAAACAGTTAATGCAGTTTACTTTTGCTTGACAATTCTGACTCTGATCTTTGGCATGTCTTCTCTCTTGACACAGCGACCTGGGCGTTCAATGGGATGCAGCCTACATCTTGGTTGGCTTCATTATACCACGCAAGATATTACTGCCACTGGCAATGATGCCACTTATCTGTAGCTCAATTAGATGTACCCCTGCTGTTTGTTTCTGCCGTTGTGCCCCTCCAGCCCTTTTGCTGTATGCTGGAGCTGTTTCGTCTGTATTCTGATTTGGGGCGCTTAGGCCCTCACTAATGTATGCTCTTTAAGTTTGTAGTTTGTACTCGTCGAGGTTTGCCCAGTGGTATCCTGGTACACTAGCAATGGAAATGATGTGGCGTTTGCCTATCGTACATGTGTTCAAGTCTTGTTATTTGTCCCCGTTTAACCTGCTGCCATCCAATAATAGATTTACCATTTCCCTGATGTTATGTGCTGTTTGGAATACTAATAAAAATATGGAATGAAATGAAGTTTTTTTAATGCTCAACATTGTTATGAAGGTTATTCTCATGAAATTAAACCCATGTAGAGTATAGACTAATCATATGAATTTATATTTGTCTGTAGTGGCTATCTTACTTGTCTTGTTTTCTTTGTTATAGTTCCTAGTTCCTACACAAGTTTCCTGGTGAACTTGAAATAGCACATTTGAAAAAACATGCCTGACCATTACAGTTCTCTATTTATATCATTTTTTTTATGTACTCTGTAGACTTGTGATTGCTTGCTTCCAGTCACGGGATAACCCCTTCACGGTTTTGCCCCCATCAATTAGCAGGTCAGCTCAAATGCATAGCTTAGCAAAGGCCTAGCACTATATCCCCCCCCCCCCCTTCTCTTTCTGTTTCTGGCTATGCAATTTTGTGGCTCACCATGGACATTGCATTGCAAATTTTGATGTACATGCCTTCCCAGCTCCATTTCAAACAGTAAATATTATTATTTCAAAAAATGTTTTGTCAACCTTTTCATTTGTACTTTGGCTATTTCACTCAATGCTTATGTTTGGTCAGTTCATTTATCCTCATGTTCAATATTGTTCTGAAGAAAGGTTCTGGACATAGTGGACTTACTGATGAGTATGTGTTCTTGTTTACCTTGTTACATTGTATGAGTAGTTCATTCATATAAATTTTGACTTCATGGTATGCATTCTTATTTCGAATGTAATATTCAGCTAGCTTGCATGACTGTAAGATGTAATCTGCTGCTTGCATTTGTCGTTCGCCAAAACCTGGTTAATTACCATTTTGCCATGACCTCCAGATAAATGGTGCAAGTTCTGGAACATCTAACTGCATTGCCTAGTTCAAGTTCTGTTCAACATTTTTTTTCAGTGATATTGGATTGGCATTTGTTGCATGTCACCTATGGTGCAAGTGCTGTCATTTGTCTGCCTTCCGCTAACAATTTTCTAGTTAGCATGCAGCATATCACGAGGTGGGCAACATCTCGGTATTTGAAACAGGAAGTACTAAAGACATGCAATTGTTGAGAATTACTTGTAAATTTGTTCGCAAAATATAAAAGTTTGTGCTACCAGCATAAGTTAGCGTTGAGTTAGGAACAAAGGTGCATAGAGGTGTTACTCATAATTCTTCAGAACGATATTTAACAGTTATATGGACGTTTGCGTCATTTGATTAAGGAAGTATAAAATATTGATATTTTTATGTTCGTTTCTTTTCTGTTTTCAGAATATTTTTTCGAATTGTGTTTTGAGTGTTTATTTGGAACGTCGGAATATTGTGCATGTGCAATTTACACCTTATAAGGAGGAGGAGCTCATATATTCTCCACCTCGAAAGCTGGGTCCGTTTCTCGGGCTGTGGCGCGCCACGTTGCCCGCAATTCCCGCCATCGGATCGGCCGTCTGCGGACGGCCCAGATCGCGGCGAGGCAGCGTCTTTTTGCAAAAAGGCCCTTCTACTTATCAAAAATCAACATGCAGTCCAAGAAACATATCTCTTCCCCTGCTCTCTCCCTCTCCGTGGTGGGCAGGGGCCAGGCCGGGCGCGAGGGCGGCTCCCCGGGCGCAACGGTCGGGGGGCGCAGCGCGCCCCGTGATGTCGCGGAGGGGCACAGGCCTGGCGGCGCTGGAAGCCCCCACCCCACCCCGGCGACACGCTCCCAATCATCGATGACCGTGGGTGGAATGGACCCAGCGACCTGCCGCTCCCAATCGGGCGGCGACAATAGCTGCAAGCCCAACCCCACCGGCGACTTCGCCGGGCCCGCTGCATCCTCGCCTCCCCATCATCGACAACGGCCTCCCTGCCCCCACACGCCACTATCCTGCTCCTGCCCCTGCCCCTGCCCTACACCTGGAGCTGGTTTGCAGCTCAGCCGTACCTGGGTGAGTTTACAAGTTCGTTTTGATTACATTCAGTGGACTACAAGTTAATTTTGATTTCGTTTTGTGTTCTGTCCGCTTTGAAGTGAGCAGCAGTAACGGTGACAAGGTAATTTCATTGTGCATTGTTTCATAGTTCTAAACTCAATTAGGTTTAGCCTGTTTCCTACAGATTAAAAAACCAATTGTGAACAAGAAGACGATAACAAAGCATGTACATGTTGATGAACAAAACAGATCTGTACCTGAAGTATTATTTCTACAATCTATAAGCTAGCCTTCACATGTACATATTTTTCTGGATATAACCTCCACTGGGACGTTAGTATGTTTTCAAGTAGGTTAGTGTTATAAGAAGAGAACATTGCTTTTAGTCAAGAAACAAAGAACAATGTGTACTGAACCAATCGATGGACAGGTTCTTTGGACACTTTTGGATTTGTAGATTTCAAGAGCATCTGAACAGTAAGACATTCTGTCTAGACAATCCTATTATGTCTAGTTTGTGTTGACTGCATTAGTCAAGTATCTATCATGATGAAGTCATTTAGGCTTTTATGGGCTCATAATATTTAAGCCAAACTGCTTGTTTCTTTGATCGAGACGCATATTCATATCTGGTGTTCTAATATTCTCCTCCCTGTAATTTTTTTTTATCGAATCTCAGATATTGTAGCTAATAAGCTAATTATGGCTGTGCTGTAGTTTCAGTCAGATAGCTTGTTTAGGGATCTCTTCTGTAGATCAGGCGCTACCAATTTTCCAAACTGAATTCAATGCTGCTATCATGTTTGACCATTTGAGGGAAAATATGTTTTTTATAAAGGTTTGTGGATTCCCAGCTACATAATAAATTCTAATTAGATTATGGTTGATTGCCAGATGTTTAGAGTTAATTTATTTTCATGATTTTGAGTGCTTTGGGTAACACAAATGGTAATCCAATCTCTGCAGGCTGCAGGCCTCATCTACTTGGTTACCAATCATCTGAATACCTGATAACTGGCTCCTTCCCGGTTCTCACTGACAGTGAACATGTGTAAGTACCATCACTTTGCCAATCGCTATGCTTGTTTGCGTGTTAAAAGAATGTGCCATTTTGTAAGGCAAGATCGTCAGGTGACACTGTGATTGTTAAAAGAATGTGCCATTTTGTTACGCAAGATCATCAGCGTGTACGTGACACTATGAATTTATTTTATAGAAAAAAAAATGTCGTAGCAGTTTCATCAACCTAGATACACTGCGAGTTCTGGTCTTATGAAGTTTGGACACAGGTAACATAATGAAAGTGAATCCAAGTGATTCTGCATCACGCCAATGATTTGTGTTATGAAGGAACAGGGACCACGGGACCAATCTGGTCCATCAGAAAAACTGAAGGCAGCCGACAAGTGACAAATGCAGTGGTGGAGTTGAGCTCGAAGATGGAGGTGACGTCAGAAGTCTTTGGGGCGATAGCATGCATCGTCATATATTCAAATGCCCGTGATTGATGTTCCCTTACGGCTGGAGGTCTCACATATGCCTATTATTGTATATGGATATATTGCCTAAAGTATGACTGATAAATTTGTTAATTGGTTTGGCCACAATAGTATGGTTGGTTGTGTTGTCTCCAATGTATTCAAATAGCATGATTGTGTTGTCTCCAATCTCTTTAAGCTCTGTAGATTTATAACAATTCATTTGATTATGACAAGGTCAATGTGTAACCTAATTGTTTGGAATATGATTTGACAAGAGCATCTTAGATTGCCCCGTACAGTATTTGAGTTTGAATGTGAATTAACAGCACGGCAATTCACAAAGATATCACCACCGCAATGTAAACAGCTTGTCCACTTTTAATCTAGCTTCCAACTAGGCGTTACCTAAAGTGAACTACAAGATGTGCTTGCAAGACGCTTTCATATATGTGTTATCTAGAAAATGTCTAGGTTTGTGTAGATTTTGAAACCCATAGCAACGCAAACGATGGTCATGCGCGGCATTGCCGCGTAGTTTTTCTAGTATATATACTAGAAACAAGAGCGCGGCAACGCCGCGCTAGCCCCTTATGGGCCTTTTTTTTTTAGTGGATCATTAAAATATATTTTTATGTTGTATTTGATTGAGGAAATACTTTTACTTGGACTTTTAAAATTGCCTTCGGAAAAATTTGAGAAGCAGGATTTTTCTTTCCGGGTGATGGGGCATGCAGCAATTCGATCTCTTCCTCGATCCAGACACTGACAAGGACAAGGAGAAGCAGGATTTTTCTTTCCGGGTGATCTGCGTTGTGCAGTGTGAACACAAGCTCGTGACCTTCCACTTCTCTTCAGTCACTAGACAATGGCGAGGCATCACGTTCCATAGAACAATTCCTTTGAGCTCTACCTTTGGTGGGTTTCAGAAGCTGTTCAAGCGCCACTATGCACACGGCTGCTGCTTCTGGATGATTGCTCTCCATAGTTTTATGGTCATGCTCCTCCGGTGGTGCGCCCTGTGTGCACCAGTTGGGGGCTTCACTGATGGTGGCGGCGGCCGTCAAGGTCGTCCTGTTTGTGCTGCTGGTGGCCTCCGTCATGGCATTCCTGACGTCGGCGAGGGTGGCATCAGCAAGGGGGTGCAGGAGGGAGATGCTGCCGGTGCCGGCATGGTGCCGTCGTGTCGACGTCTCCTCCGGCGATGTAGGGAGAGGCGGTTTGACTCACCGTCTTGTTCTATCGGTGGAATAAGGGGTTGCTTCGACTTCACTGGGCGACGACGGAGAGGTTTCTTCGCCGGTTTCCCTGCCCTGGATGTGGAGACGAGGTCCTCTGATGGCGTGTGCGGGTTTCGGATGACGCTGTCCATCCCTACCCGTGCTGACGCCCATGGCGGGAGTTCCGCTTGCTCGTCGTCCTTTGACGGTGGAGCTATGGTTTGTCCGGGCGGTGTCGGCAATGCGGAGGCGCTGGCGGCATAGTGGAATAATGTTTCGTGACCTCTCCTTTGTTCTTCTCCGGCGCTGCAGGCTGAGTTTGGGCGACCTCTGGACAGGGGACCGGGGCTGCTGCTTCATGGCCTTCGTTGGACGATGTTGCGGCTGCTCTCTGTTATCTTGTGCGGAGTTTGTACAGGAGGTTGTCATCGATCGTGGCTTCGTCCGGTTGTCCGGGCAGCGATGACAGAAGGGATGACTTCCTGCCTTGGTACCTGTATTTGTACTCGGTCGTTTCCTTTACTTAATACAGGTATGACTTTCACAAAAAAAGATATAGAACTCTCTGTTATTGACCTCCCTCCTGGCATACATGATAACCCGCGAGCACTGGCCGTTGTGAAAGCTGGGGAAGCCATGATAGGTCTGTTTACTCTTACGGGCAACATGCTACAGCTCTACTATAAGTCTCTGCGAGGAACTGAGTGGCAGCACGAAAGGATAATCGCCTTGCCCAAACCAAATTGTTCCTGGAGAATTGTTCATTCAGTTGCTGGGTATTTACTCCTAAAAAGCATCACAACTGAATGATTCCAAGATTGCAATGCGGGGGTCACAGTATTTCACACTCAATCTCAAGACATTCCTAGTTGAGAAGCTGTGCGTTTTGAATAATAATTGGTACAATAGAGATGTATTCCTCTATGCGAGTTTCTTATCACCATTCTCACTGCCAAGTATATGATATGGTATGATACTGACATTGTTTTTAAAAAAAAATGTTGACTTACAATGTTTTTTTATGTGCTCTTGCATCGTACTTATTATTGCAGTGCACTTTTGTTTGGTGCATTATCTGAACTCAATTCAATGGTTGTCATGATGCTCATGTGCTGATTGACTGTTTATTAGAGGCATGCCTGCATTTTATATTTTTATTTGTTGTTTGGAAAGCTGATCAAATAGGCAATTATTTGATGATTATTGCAATATTGTTCAGCATGTCAGTGTCAATGAACTTATTGTTTCACTACTAACTTGAGGTTTGAACTTTTAATGAAGATTTTATGTATCACTAGCATGCAATCTAAATTCCATGTTCTGCCTCCATTTCAAATGTAAGGCGTAGTTTGACTTGTCCATTCTCAAAAATGGGATGTTGACTCTTATTTTATCCTACTTTCAAATGTGAAATCCAATGATACAATTTTCATAGAATAATTATATGTCATATGATACTAATTGTTCATTGAAGATTATGATGTTTGAATCTTAAAATATGTGCACATCTTATAATTTATAAATAAAGAGAAACCGAGGATGTATCAAATGTGCATGCCCTCGATAGGAATGAATGAAGATGCAAATTATGGCCATATCCTCACACATCTATAAGGAAACTTGTGGCAAGTTTAGTAGTATAAAAAAAAAATCAGTGGTTCTCCATTTTACATATGTCCACTTCTTTGGTCTAAACGTCTTGCACACATGCTTGATATATAATGTTTGTTAGACTTGATTGCACATTACAAGTTTCTTTGTATTATTTTTAGCCTACGAGCTTTGAACTCATCAAGTATTAGGCGAGATAGATTTACGTGTTTGATGCGCTTTTTGTGGATATAATCAGTCATAAGCCCTCAACCTATGCATCTATGTGTTAGAATGAATGGCTAACCAAATTCTATTGATAGACCCAAAAGGGAAATATACAAGTGTGTACACATATGCAAAGAAACCCTCCAAGTAGAGGGAAATTAGAGAAACATCTATACATCTAACACCCCCCTCAAACTCATGGTGGATCTACAACACCGAAGTTTGGAGAGTAGGAATCTATGTTGAGCCCGGGGTCCGTGGGCTTGGTGAAGAAATCAGCTATCCGAACCTCTGAAGGCACATGGTGGAGCGTCACAACCCGATCATGCACTTGCGATCTCATGTAGGCAAAGATCAACGCCAATGTGCTTGGTGAGCTCATGCATGACCGGATCTCGAGCAATATTGATTGCACCGGTGCGTCCGAAGAGAGAGGGGGTGCAAAGGGCAGCACACCGAAATCCTCAAGAAGCCATCGTAGCCATGTCACCTCTGCAGTCCCAATCGCCATAGCGAAGCTCGGCCTCAAGACTCGAGCGAAATGAAGATCGCTTCTTGGTTTTCCGTGCAATCAACGAGGAGCCAAAAAAAAACACAATAAGCCGAGAGAGAGTAGCGATCGGTCTCACTCGCCAGGTCACATCGAGTATGCCCGAAGTTTGGAGAGAACTAGAGCGCGGGAAGAAAAGGCGGCGGAGATAGTTCCACGAAGATATCGCGAGAACCTAAGGAGGTGAGCGTAGTGGAGCTGGGTAGGAGCTTTGCTAAACCGACTCAAGACATGAACAGTGAGTGATGTCGACGAGCGATCCCAAGATAGACAAGGCTCCCAACAAGCCGACGATAGCAGTGGGATCAGCAAGTGGTTCACCATCAGTGGGTCGGAGGTGAACATTAAGCTCCATAGGAGTGTCACGATTCGGTGATCGATGAGAGCAGCACGGGGAAAGAAGGTCCCGGGTGTACTTCTCTCCCGAGAGAGAAAACCGCCATCGGGTGGAGAAGCCCAAGGAAGTAACGGAGGGGACCCAAATCAGACATGAGGAATGTCTCACTGAGACGCTGCTTCACAAAGGCAATGAACTGGGAGTCATCACCTGTGATGATCATGTCATCAACATATAGGAGAAGAAGAGTGCGACCACGAGGAGAAGTGTGAACAAAGAGAGCAGGATCATGATCGGGTAGGCTTGAAGCCAAGCATCAAGAAGAACAGAGGAGAAACGCTCAAACCAGCCGCGAGGAGCTTGCTTAAGGCCATAGAGTGAACGACGCAGCCGACAAACCATCCCATCAGGAACGGAGTATCCGGGAGGGGGCTGCATATAGACTTCCTCATGAAGCTCGCCATTGAGGAAGGCGTTCTTGACATCCAACTGTGAGATCGACCACTGACGGACAGAGGCAACAGCAAGAAGGGTTCGAACAGTGGTCATGTGAGCAACTGGAGCGAACGTCTCCTCGTAGTCAATGCCATACTCCTGCTCGAAACCATGAGCCACAATACGAGCTTTGTAGCGCTCAAGAGAGCCATCTGAGCGAGTTTTGACCTTGTATACCCACTTGCAAGTGATAGGAGTGACATGAAGCGGTTTAGGAACAAGATCCCAAGTGCTAGTGCGCTCAAGGGCAGCAATCTCCTCAGCCATAGCGTGCTGCCACTCAGGGTGAGCAGCAGCCTCCCGATAGGTCACGGCTCGGCTAAAACAACGGTGTGTGATCTTTGCTAGGACGGGTGAAGCCAAGGCGTTTGGGAGGACGAAGGGTGCTGCAATCACGAAGAGCATAGCTAGGAGATGGAGGAAGGGGTCCAAGGATGGACGGAGAGGAATCACGTGGTGGGGCAGGATGAGGACGACGAGTATAGTAGTGAGTGATCTCACGGGAGGAGGCCGGTGGTGGAGGGTGAGGTGGAGAAGGTGGAGAAGTAGGAGGAGATGGCGAAGGTGGAGAAAGAGGAAGAGGTGGCGAAGATGGAGAAATGGGAGGAGATGACGAAGGTGGAGTGGAGGAGGGAGGTGACAGTGGAAGATACCACTCAGGTAAGCTAAGAAAGGAGAGGGACTCAACGGTGTTAGGATGACCAGAGGGAGAACGAGGATAGTAAGGGCAGGACTCATCAAAGGTGACATCCCGAGAGATCCTCATCCGCCGAGCAACAGGGTCATAACAGCGATAACCCTTATTTTCCGTATTGTACCCAAGGAAAACACACTCGACGGACTGAGCAGTGAGTTTGGTGCGCTCACGAGGTGGAAGTAGAAAATAATAGACACACCCAAAACAACGAAGATGATCATAGGAAGGAGGGGTGCCAAAAAGACGCTCATAGGGAGTGCAACCCTTTAGAGAGGAGGACGGTTGGCGGGTTATGAGGAAAACCGCCGTAGAGACCACCTCAGCCCAGAACTAAGGAGCAAGGGCAGAGGAGATCAAGAGCACACGAGCAGTCTCAAGAATGTGGCGATGCTTGCGCTCAGCAACACCATTTTAAGCATGAGCACCAGGACAGTAAAACTGAGCAAGGGTGCCCTTCTCAGCAAGATAGGAGCGGCGGGCAGTGGAGATGTACTCGCCCGGCCCCAGAGTCCGCATCTAAAAACACGAATGGGGAGTTATACCGGGTACCAACCATGGTAGCAAATTGTTGGTAAATAGAAAGAAATTGGCCTCGAGAGGACATCAGATAAATCCAAGTAAATCTCGAATAGTCATCAATGAACATAACATAATAGGATTGCCCTCCTTTTGAAGTTATAGGTGCAGGACCCCATACATCAGAGTGAACAAGATCAAAAGGTCTCTGGGATTTGGACTCACTAGAGGAATAGGGGAGTTGCAACTGCTTGCCAAGTTTGCAACCCGTACAATGTAGAGCAGTGTCACCAGAAACAGGGCCTAATACACCACTACCAACAAGACTGGACAATCTAGCACCAGAGAGATGACTAAGACGACGATGCCACTGGGCAAAAGAGGTAGTGGATGAAGCAGCTGATGCAGATGCCGGAGAACCAGGTGGGAGCAAAGCGGATGAAGGAAGACGCAACCAATCAAGCTCCCGTAGGCGCTGTGAGTCTCGACGCCTAGGCCCAGTTCCCACCAAAAGGCCCGTACGAAGATCCTGAACACAACAAGAATCAGACTCAAGAATAATGCGACAACCATGATCAGTAATTTGTCCCGCAGAAAGAAGTTGCATAGTGAGTTGAGGAACATGCGAAACATTAGGAACCTCAAAAGAAGAAGTTGAAAGAACACCTCTCCTAGCAACAGGAAGAGAAGTGCCATCAGCAGTGCGAACAAGGATGGGTGAATCAGAAGATGATAGGGAGGACAAATGAGTGGTATGGGGTGTCATGTGGAAAGAGGCACCAGAATCAAGAAACCACGGTGGTGATATACCTGACGGAGGAGGAGGTGTGGAACCAGAGGCCTGAGCTGTAGTCTCGTGAGGAGAGGCCTGAGCTGCAGTAGTGAGGAGACGGAACATGGCAAGAACCTCCGCTCCGGGCTGTGAACCGAGAATGAGTGCCCCGCGTAGTGGAGGAACCACCGAGTTCGAAGAGTGGCGCCGGTCACGGGCCGAGTAAGGCGGCGCTTCTTTACGACAATCCTTCTTCTCATGGCCATAAATCTTGCAAGAGCCACACCGCGACACCGGGGGACCCCCGCCACCACCGTGAGATCGGGGCGAAGTAGAGAGAGACCGGTGGGGTGAAGCCACCAGAACGGGCAGCCGCGGCCGAGCATGGCTCACCCCCAGTCCGAAGTCGAGGTCTCCTCGCCCAGAGCTCGGGCATCGCCGACAAGCGATGGGCGCGGACGACGAGTCCAAGAGGTCGTGGCTTGGTCAGCCTCAAACTCGGACTTGGCCGAGAGAGGAACTCGTGGAGACGGCGTGTTCGGCCGCTCCCGGTGCCGGTCACAACACCGACAAGTACCACCACCACGTAACTCGCCCTAAATTGTCCAGCGATGCTAGACATCGGTCATCTTGTGGTGGAAGTCTTCGATTGTAGAATCGAGCCGGGCGAAGTGATGCGGCCTCCTCAATAACAACAAGGTACATCGCCTCATTGCGGATTTCATAACCGGCGATGCAGGTGAGCCCACATGAGGTGGGATGTGGCAAGCCCTCCGAGGGAGCGTGCAAAATCAATCTCGATGCTCGCCAAGAAGATGGCCTTGGTCGATTTCTCCTCACGCAGCCCAAGTCTCATAGAGGCCAAGATCAGATTGATAGGTCTCCATCTCAGCCTCAAATGCATCAAGGAGAGCATGTTTGGCGGCATCATCGAGATCCGGAGGATAGGTGGGCTGCTTAGGAAGAATGGACAGGGAGGACAGGCCCGTCCCCCCGTAAGATAGCCCACACAAAGCTGTCCGGCTCCGATACCATGTTAGAATGAATGGCTAACCAAATTATATTGATAGACCCAAGGGGGAAATATACAAGTGTGTACACATATGCAAAGAAACCCTCCAAGTAGAGGGAAATTAGAGAAACATCTATACATCTAACAAGATGTGCATGAATTTCAATTGATGTTTCCAAACACAATGATGGGTGCATTTGGATGCAGATGCCCGGAAACAAACTAACATGGCTTACTTGGTTTTTCTTTTTCATGCTGGTTCTAACATTTACTCTTTGTCGTCAGCGTAGATCCCGATTCCCCGACCAGGACTTCTCAAGGTGATGTTGCAATATCAGTTGTCAACATCCGCTTGGTGACTTGAAATATTCTTCGTGAGACCCACTAATGTTGTGCGTGATGATATCTTTTCGTAGTCCCGATCACCGTTTAGTTTCTACAGATCATGTTCTCCCCTTTTGTCGTTGTGTGTTGTGTTTTCGAGCTATTTAGCATGCAATTGAGGCACTAAGAAGGCCTTCTAACTGATTTGTGCTTAGACATTTGTAACCATGGCTCATGGAGATCTGTCCAATCAGTGACTGGGTATAGTTCTGATGAAAATTATTGAAATGGTTATATCCATTCCTTGAAACAAAGTAGGCCTTCTCAATTACTAGCTTCTATCTGTTGCTTTTTGAAACTTGTGTTGTTGGTCATTTGTTCTTAAGTTTGCTCCTATGGTTCCTCAGTACTATCCTGTAAAATGGTTTTTTTCTTTATCCACTCCCATCCTTGTCTTGCTTGTCGTGTTAATTCACTTTTGATCGTCTGGTACTGTTCTATGCTAAATTCATGAATAGTAGTTGAGCCCTCAAGGCCTGTGCCACCAGGCTCTTATGCATGCTTTCCGTTTTCCCTTAATCTGATTGTTATCCTTGACTGTGGTTGCTCCTGTTCTTTTTTGAAATGTCTGATGCATTGATTATCGATGGGGATTTAAATTTATACGAAGTCACATTTCTTGTCAGTTGCTATCCATTGGCCTGGTAATTCCTACTACAGAAGCCTACTGGTGAACTTTGACACCATGCCATCATCTTTGACACGGGTTCTGGAGTCTTTACACATTGATCTGGGCTTAAGGGGACTATAAATATTAGATTATATAAGGGCGTCCATAAAAGTGTATACGTCAGCTAGCTTGGAGAAGTACTGAGCCAATTAGGAGGAGATAGAGGTAGAAAAATTCACAGCGCTAGCGATAGAACGATCGCCTAGCTTGCACGTTCCACGAGAGTTTTTGAGTCTCTCGACACATCTTCAACTATCCGCTGTTGTACTTTTTAATTGTTTACAGGCAACATGTCAGCCCGGGCGATTTACTCCGTCCATTGCGGATGCCCTAAGAGTGATTTAATAGCCTTTTTAGATACATGTTGAAACTCTTTGAACAATGGAGACTTGGAGAGTTAGTTAAAAACTAACCTCTTATAAACAATGGAAACTACCGCTTCGATAAATGATCCCTGACAAGACTGTAGTATTACTAGGATGTTGTTTGCTTGAACTTATCATCCCGACATATCGCCCATGGTAACGTTATATTTCTCTCAAAAGTATATTTCTCTCAAAACAATTAGCATCACGGGCTTATCACCGTAGAAAGCTATCTCTGCGCACGCGCGGTGTTTAATTTGAATAAGAGTAAAATGCACCCAGGTACTCAAACTATTGGCCTCCTCCCATCGGGTACTAGAACTATCAAAAGCGACTATCACGGTACTGAACTATTCTTTGATGCACACCAAAGGTCTAAAACTTGCCACGTCGAGGTATTTTTTCAAAAACAACCTTTCCTATTTTTCTCTTTCTCCCAACTAGCTCCTTCCCGTGGTGGCCGGGCCGGAGGCCGGACTCATGTCCGGAAGCCACCGGGCGGCGAACATTACACGGCCGAAACCAATGACATGCACGGATTCCCTTTACGAGATCTATCGGTTGGTGCCTAAAAAACCAAGCTATCGCAGACCCTAACGCTGGCGGTGCCGCGACGGCGGTGATCGGCGGCGCTGCATGGCGGCGCACTGCCGTTCTCGCCACGCCTCGCCAAAGCAAGGCGAGCACCGGCCTTCGAGTCGCCGAGGCGATGCAGAAACCCAAGCTAATAGAAGGTCAACGGTCTTTGGGACGACCTTGCCGTCGCCGCAAGATGGCGGCGGCGCATCGCCGCGGCTGGGCGGCGCGACGGCGTTCGGCGAACCTAGGCCGAATCGACCGGGCCGCCGACGGCTACAACCGCTGGGACCTCGAGGCGACTTCCGCGGCGCGCAAAAAGGAAGAGCAAGAGCAGCGGACCAGCAGGTGCCACGGCGCGACGCGAGCAGCGGAGGTCCGTGAGGCGCGCCGACGGGCGAACCGGCGATTCGCCCTACCCCTTGCTCGCCGGCGGTTTCTATCGAGTCGCCCGTGTGGGTGGGATGGCGGAGCTGTCCGGCTATCCGGGACGGCCGGGAGAGCGATGGCGGAGCTTTGCGGGCGGCGGCGCGCAAGACGCGGCGCCGCGGCCGGAGCCGCCGAGGCCGCCGCGCTGGCGAGGAAGGAGAGCAGAGTGAATGAAGGCGCAGGGCCGGCGAGCAGGGGGGAGCGCCCCGCGGCGGCGCCGTGGCTGCCGCCGCTGAGGCACCCGGTGAGGCACCCACGCCGTGTGTCACCGCGACGAGGTAGAGGACGGACCGGAAGTTGCGAAAGAGGAAATATATAGGGTTTTTTTGAAAATGACTCGACGTGGCAAGTTTTTAGACCTTTGTGTGCATGGACAATAGCCGCGCGTGACCGAGATAGTCATTTTGATAGTTCGAAATGCAGATGGAAGGAGGCCAATAGTTTGAGTACCCAGGGTGCATTTTACTCTTTGAGTAAATAAACTGTCTTGGTGACCCTGATGCAGCGTTTTAGAAGCATTTTGGAATGAAATCGTGTTGACGTCTCGGTGGTTCATGGCTCTAATTCACCAGTCTCATCTCATGTGGTTTTGCTCATACTGCTCTGCCCAAATTTCACGGCCTAGCATGGTAATTATAAAATATATTTTAGAAACAATGTAAAATAAAAATAAGATATTCCAGCATACCTTGCGCGAAGTATATACAAAACACTTCAATTACCACCGCAGGCCTGAGTAGGCCCAGACCATATTACGTGGCCATCGATTAGTTATGGCCGGCCCGTTAACGCCCAGCAGCCCCCAGATCACAGTGGGTATACGAGGGTGGGACTGCAGCTGCGGTTTCTGCAGCTCCGCCGCCGCCCTCGCCTCGCGATGTCCTCGCCATCGGCAAATCCGGACGCCGGCGACGCCGCTGACCCACCTGCACATCCGGACTCTGGCAACCCAGCGTCGCAGCCGGTCTTCCCCGACGAGATCATTGAGGAGATTTTCCTCCGCCTCGACGCCACGGAAGACCTTGCCCGCGCCTCCGCCGCCTGCACGACCTTCCGCCGCGTCGTCTCCGCGCCCCGCTTCCTTCACCGCTTCAGGTGCCTCCACTCCCCGCCCGTCCTCGGCGTCCTCGATTTCGAGGCGTTCCACCCGGCCGAGCCGCCCCACCCGCGCCGCACCTGCTGCACGCGCCCTCGCCCGTGCCGCCGACTTCACCTTCTCCTTCCTCGGCAGCCCTCACCTCTGGCGGGTCTGCGATGCCCGCGACTCCCGCGTCCTCCTCCGTCGCGTCAGAGTCACCTCCGTGTTCGCTGGCCTCGTCGTCTGCGACCCTTTGCACCGCCGGCACGTCGAGCTACCTGCAATCCCCGACGTCCTTGTGGCTGCTACTGGGGTCGGGGACATGGAGGAATTCGATCCCTTCCTAGATCCAGACACTGGCAAGGACAAGGAGAAGCAGGATTTGTCATTCCGGGTGATATGCGCTGTGCAGTGCCAACACAAGCTCGTCACCTTCCACTTTTCCTCAGTCACCGGACAATGGCGAGGCATCACATTCAATAGAACAATTCCTTCGAGCGCTACCTTTGTTGGGTTTCAGAATCTGTTCAGGCGCCACTACGCACACGGCTGCTTCTTCTGGACGATTGCTCTCCATAGTCTTATGGTCATGCTCAACATGCACGATATGGAACTCTCTGTTGTTGACCTCCCTCCTGGCATATTTTTTCCTCAAGCACGGGCCATTGTGGAGGCAGGGGAAGGCATGATAGGTCTGTTCAGTCTTACTTATGGCATGCTGCAGTTCTACCGTAAGTCTTTGCGAGGAACCGAGTGGCACCACGAAAGGATAATCCCCTTGCCTGAACTGAACAGTTACTGGAGCATCCTCGATGCAGCTGCAGGGTACTTACTCCTACAAGCGACACCACGCCATTCTCCCCAGTTTAACGTGAAGGAGTCACAGTATTTCACACTCAATCTCAAGACATTCCTATTTGAAGGGCTTTGTGTTTCGAATAGGCACATTACAGGTGCTCACCTGTATGCAAGTTTTCTGTTACCATTCTCACAGCCAAGCATATGATACGGTACTAACCTTCCTTACTTTCTTCAAATTTGAGTATTTTTTATGTGCCCTTGTATCCTGCTTACTCGCGTAGCGCACTTCTGTTTGGTGCATCATCTCAACTCAATTCCATGGTTCTCACCATTCTCATCCGCTGATTGACTGTTTATTAGGGGCATGTCTTCGTTATTTTTGTGTTGTTTGGAAAGCTGATCAAATAGGCAATGAGTTGATGATTGTTGCAGTATTGTTCACCCTCCAAAAAATGTAAGGTGTCGTTTGACTTGTCACATTCTCAAAAATGAGATGTTGACTCTTAATTTATCGTACTTTCAAATGTCAAATCCAATGACACAATTTTTATAGAATAATTCTATGTCATGTGAGACTAATTGTTCATTGAAGATTATGATGTTTGAATTTTAAAAATCTGTGAACGCCTTATAAAGAGAAATTAAGGATGTATCAAATGCGAATGCCTTCAGATAGGAATGAATGAAGATGCAGATCATGGCCAGATCCTCACGCTTCTAGAAGTTAACCTGTAGCAAGTTTAGTTGTCTGTGAATTTTATTTTTTGTCAGTGGTCTCTATTTTACATATGCTTACTTCTCCGGTCTAACATCGTCTACACAAGTTTAGTGGAGACCTTGAGATAAAATGTTTGATAGACTTGACTGCGAATTAGTGCATTACAAGTTTCTTTTGTATCATTTTTTAGTGTACTTAGCCTTTGAACTCAAATTTTAAGCAGATAGATTTCTGTGTTTGCTACGGTTTTGTGTATGTAATCAGTCACAAGCCCTCAACCCTATGCATCTCTGTACATGGCTTATTTGGAAGTTTTATTTTTTTCCATGCTGGTTCTAACTTTTACTCTTTGGTAGGTCAGCATCCCGACCTGGACTTCTCAAGGTGATGTTGCAATGTCAGTTGGCAACATCTGTAATTCTGTATGATGACTTCAAATATTATGCAGGAGACCCGCCAATAATGTTCAGTCATGACATCTATTTGTAGTCTGATCAACTGTTTACTTTCTGCAATAATGTTCTCCTTTTTTTTTTCAATTGTGTTGTGTTTTGGAGCTATTTGGCATGAGGCACTATGGAGGCCTTCGAACTGATTTGTGCTGGCGCATTTGTAGCCATGGCTCGAAATGGTTATATCCATTTCTTGGCACTAAGTAGGCCTTCTCCCTTGCTAGCTTCTGTCTGGTGCTTTTAGACTCATGTTGTTTATCCTTAATTTCGAGTAGAATCGCAACTTAACTAGTAGCAGTGACACAGTGGCGTGCTACTTCCTGTTTGTGGTTGGAAGAAGGGCACTTTATGGTAAGTAGTATAGTTATTGCAGAATGTTTCGCTGTTCGGTGAAGTCTGTTTAAATGATCTAGCTGCTGTTTTTGATAGCCCACAGATTAGTGGCATAGCCCACAGATTAGTGGCTGAGATCTCAAGGTCTGCGAATAACCTTCCTTTTGCTGTGTCAAAGTAGTCCCAGACTCCCAGTCATCGTAAGAATGTGTTGGTGATACATGGAACCAAGTTCCCTTGATATCACTCTACTAGAGAATTTGGTAACCTTTGGCCTCACTCTTCAACTTTTAACCTGTGGAGAGCTTAATTGTACCTGAAGTCTTATAGGTTCTCTTATGTGTCAATGTGTGGGCTTTCCCTCGGTCTAGTGAACTTCTAGTAATCATGCTTGGGAAATATATACCTGACCTTTTCAACTTTCTGTTAGTCACTTACTTTTTGTGGGTAGTCTGTAGATTACATTATATATGGAATGGCACTTGTGTACTCTGTAACCTGTTATAATAATTAGGGAGAATTAGGACTTTGGCCCTCAAAAAAAAGTTGCTTTAGGAATCAGGCCTTTTTAAAAAAATTTGGGAATCCGGCCTCAAAACCAAATTTCCTTAGGAATCAGGCCTTCCGTTGGTTCCGTCAGCAAGTTCTGTTAGGGTATGCACTAGCTCCATGCCAAGGGAAAAGACAAAAAATACCCTTCTGCTTGTAACAGAAGCCGCCCTTCGTCTCAGTTCGTGTGAAAGGGAAAAAACGATGGCGGCGCTGTGCCCTCGGCGGCCGGGCGGATCTCCCTGGCGCGGCTGGTGCGCCCGCGCCCTCGACGGCCGAGTATATGCTAATGGCGTGCAGCTCTATTTGTCAGCAATGACGGTGAGCCCATATTGGATAAGCCACAAACAATCTTGGGTATGTCTGCACTCTCGACACATTGATCACTAGTTGAGGAACACCATTCAGGTCCTCAATGTCGTGTGTTCATGATGCTTGTAGTTTGTACCAATGTTTGTGCGTTGTGCCAGATGTTTGTTATATTAGCAAAAATGGGTATTATATTTGGAAAACATGAGTTCTATCACCACAATTTACTTTTATCTCTCATCAAGTATCATGTGGTTTTTTTTTTTTTGATAAAGTATACGTATTAATTAAGGGAAAGCAATACAAGTACACCGTAAAAGGAAACGTATGATAACTACCCCGCCTATAATCTATATGGACCCCAGCAAATAAGAAAATTACAAACTGGTCCTTAGACCCATCTAGAACGGACACCGCCGCAACCGCTTCCGTCGAAGACCGCCGCCATCGACCATCGCCACCAAACACGAAGCACCAAAAGGTGGATCGAGAAGACGCCGATCTCGCCAAAGGCGAAGAAGTCGTTGAACGCCCATCCGTCGATATCACTATCCAAGGTTGAAACGCGGCGATGGTGGAGCCGGCGATAGCATCCTCCGTCGCGGTGAAGCCGAATCGGTCGAACCACCAATCTTCCAGAAGACCCGCAGCCACCACCGCATCCACGAAAGTAGGGGCCGGGAGCCTCCACGCACCAAGGCGCAAAGACCTCGCCCGGCCCGAACACTCCTAAACAAGATCCAAGAACGGACCTTACCTCCACACCCCGCCGCCGGCGTGGGAGACGAACGCCGCCGAGACGGGGAAGAGAGCGAGAGGACATTATTCCCGGGACGACGACGTCGCCGCGCCTCAACGCCATCATCCGAAACCCTAACAAAGACCTAACCCCTAACCCTAGCTCAGGGACACACCATCTACTCGAGGAAACACGGCCGCAGCCCATCGCCGGGCGTGGAGGCCAGCTCCCTTCACCCATCGGGCGTCGACGAGGACGCCGACGGGGAGGAGCCGTGCGGCGGCGGCGGAGAGTTTCGGCTCTCGAGCCTTTCTCAGTATCATGTGGTTTTGCTCATACATTGCCCAAATTTCACGGCCAAGAATGGCGGTAATTATAAATTTATGGAATATTCTAGCATACCTTGCCAAAGTACATAAATGGGCTGTAGTTACCGGTGCAAGCTTGAGCAGTTTCACAATATTATGTGGGCCATCGATTAGGTATGGCCTGGCTCGTTAAACGCCCAACAGCCCGGGTCTCGGTTGATGTACACGAGAGAGTGGGACTGAGGGTCTCTTTGCCTGCTTTCCCTTTGCTACAGTTGCCAAAGGCGAAAACAGGGCGATTCGTGGTTCCGGCGGCGATTTCGCCGCTCTCTTCCCCTACGGCGGCCACCATGGCGTCGTTGAGGGAGGTGGGTCGGTGGATCGCCGTGCGGATGTGTATATAGTAGGTTCAAGTCTTAGGTTTAGGGTTTGTTTGTCGTCAATGGTGCGTGGGCGGAGCTAGAGTTTCTTTGGGGGATTTGTTTCCTCTGCGGCTTGTGTGTCGCGGCGGCGTTGGTGAGACGGAGACGAAGACGTCGCCGGGCGAATAATTTCTCCCGACTTGGCCTTCGTCCCGGTGATGTTCTCCGGCATCACCGGGCGAGGTCGGCGAGATTCGGTTTGGAGTCCATGCGATCTTTGTTCCATCGCCGATGTGGTGGCGCGTAAGGCATGTCCGCGAGAGGTTCATCCACGGAGGTACTTTCGCCGGCCTTTTTGCTTGGTAGTAGCAGCAGCTTCCTTCGGTTCTTCCCGATGTTTGGAGAGTGGAGCAATCTCGGTTTTCCAACGGTGGCTTTTGTCACCGCCGAGCAGCTTTGCTCCGGGGATCGACAGAGTTTGGGGCGCGACCCCGACCGATGGTTTCTCGGCGTTACCTTCATCTTGTCCAGGTGGATGAGTGTCTCTTTGCGGTTTTCTCTCAAAGCCTTGCGGCGATGGAGCCCGCTTGATCCGGGAATGGCGGTCATGGTTTCCGGACGCCGGGCGGCGGCCGGGAAGCAGAGGATTCGGAAGCTACGGTTTTCGAGAGGACCTAGGGACTTAGCCGTAATTTTTTTCCTTTTGTTAAGGGCCTTTGTGCAAATATGGTGGTGCAGCTGTTTTTACGTATTCTACCTTCTTGTATCTGTATTTGTATTGGTCTTTGTACTGTTTCCTTAACATGAATACGTATATGGTTGAATAAAAAAAAGAGAGAGTAGGACTGAGTGCGAATTGGCTTGTAGTCCAATGGTAGGGCCGGTCCGGTGGGATGCTACCCATCGGGGTTCAAATCCCGGTGCTTTGACCTTTTCTTGGTATTTTTCCGGAATTTTCCGGCGTTATGCATTAAGTGGTAGCGGCGTTCCGGCCGACGACGAGGCGCCTACGGTGACTTCGAGAATCTCCAGATCCGCCGGGCCGCCAGCCCTTCCGGAGGTGCTCATAGGGGTAGGGTTTGCGTCGCGTGTGTTCATAGGGGTGAGTGTGCGTGCGTGTTGTGAGCGTCTGCGTTGTACTGTGTCATTCTCAAAACAAAAAGAGAGAGTGGGGACCGAGCAGCTCTCGGCTTTCGCCCACTCCGCCGTCGCAGCGACACCAATCCCCGCCGCCGCGCGATGTCCCCGCCGCCGGCGCCTCGTATTTGGCGACCCAAGATCGCCGACCTATCTTCCTTCCCTCGACTCGGCGGCCGACCCGCCGTGCGTCAGCCACCGCATGCACCGCCTTCCTCTTGCGTCGTCCGCTTCCTCCACGCAACGGTCCCTCACCCGCCAACTCGTTGTTGGATTCCCTCGAACGTGAAGGCCTCACCCTTTTCAGCGCCGCTCCACCATGCCCAGCCGCCCCACCGCTCCACCACCGCCGCTCGCGCCCTTGCGGGCCCGCCGATTTCACCTCCCTTCCTCCCCGACCCGGCTCTGGCGCTCCATGATGCCACCGATGGCATCCCCGCTATTATCCTTGGATTCCTCAGAAAATATGCCCGCTTTGATGACCTCGTGGTGTGTGATCCCCTACGGCGCCGCATGTCCCGGATTCCCCGTATCCCTGTCGACCTAACGGCCAGTGCGTTCACGCCTGAGTTTGACCTAATAGCCGGTAATGCGTTCCCGTCGACATATACTTCGAGTTTCTTCGCCTCCAACCGGCGAGGAGGGATCTTCATTTCGAAAGTGATCTCAATGATTTATGGTTCCGAGAAAATGAAGGTGAGTCCCTTCGTTTTCTCTTCGCCGACCGATCAATGGCATAGAGTTGTTGGGATATTAGGCAATTTCCGGATTAATTCCAAAATATAAATCATGACAAATAGACCTACTAGATAAAGCATGTCAAGCATACTAGCATGAAGATCATTATATCGCATATACTAGCGGGGCCGGATCATGATATCACGTAGCATGATCATAGCAACAGTGTAAACCCAACTAGCACACCGGATAGATTGGATCTCGAGAATACCGGGCCGACGTTGAGGACAACGTAATGAAGAGGTTCAAAGCGACGCCGAGGTCCTCGTGTCGCCGTATGGCGTCGCCGATCGGGCGCCGCTGCTGAAGAAGTCGAAGAAGCCGTTGATGAAGATGGCGCGGGGACGGTCCTCCGCGTGTCCTTCCCGGAAGACGAGCCGCGGATTTAAGATCGAGAGCAAAGTCGCCGAAGAGCGCTTCCCAAAAAACCTTATTTGCCTTCTCCCCGCTGCGGGATCGCAAAGACGAGGGTTTCGAGACCTGCTCGTCCGGTTGCTAGTGCACGCAAGCAATCGGGCTGGAGTAGCTACGGCGGCGCAACAACAAGAAGAGGCGAAAACTCTATCTCAATTCTCTAGAGTTGAGAGGTTGTCTATTCAAGGGACACTTCTCTAAACCAATATGAGATATCTCGATCTATATTATTTTGGCGTGGGCGGTAGGTCGCTTATATATCCCGAACATCGTGTCGCGATCACGATCGGTTTAGGACTCTCTACTCGAGTCGGGTTCAGACTCTACAACTTGAAGGCCAAGATTACCAAATATAGAATGGGCCTTTGAGATCTCTCTAGGAATTTCCGAATTTGTTATTGGGCCAAGCCCATCTAAATTCCAACAAGAGTCACATTCGATGGATGGGAATTTATTGGAGGTATTGAAGTCATGCTCACATCTTGCCGTCACCACCCACACATAAGCCTCCGCAGGGCATCTGGGTTGTTCAGTGAGATACTCATGCTAGACACACACAAGATGGAATTCTCTGTGGTACGCACACCTCTTTTCCGCCATGACCAACAGAATGCCATTTTTGAGGCAGGGGAAGGGAGGCTTGGTTTCTTAACCATCGGTGATGGCATGTTAGACCTCTACAGTAAGGCTTGGCAGCAAGACAACGGTTTTAGTGTGGAAGAGTGGCAGCATGAAACGACAATCCCAATCCCCTTGCAGGACTTGACAGGTATTCCATCAGCTTCTGTGGTACAAGTGATGGCTACTTACTCCTGCGAGCTATCCCACGAGACTTCGCTGAGCGCAAAGACATTCCAGGGATACACTATTTCACGGTAGATCTCAAGACATTGCTGGTGGAGCGGTTGTGCCTGTTGAATAAATGGATTAATAATGGTATTATTTATGCAAACTTCCTACCACCATTGTCGCTGCCAAGTACATGAAATGCGAATGGTAAGAAATGGCATTCATCCAACTTGTTTCCATAGTGCAATTAGTTTTTTTTCCGATCACGCCGAGGCGCGTTTTTCATTAAGCAGAAAGAATTTTTGTTACACAACACCCACAGTAACATGCGGTTACCACATGCCACACCACCTCCTAAAAGGATTAAAATAGTGCAATTAGTATTGTTGCATCAAAATCATCTTGCCTGCACCGCTATCACCCTTAGCTCACCAGTAGTTTGATTCTTTACATATATGGTTGTTTATATCCTGTTTGTAAAATCTGATCAAATAAGGGAATGTTATTATTATTATTATTATTACTTGCTGACTTGCACAAAATCTAGTATTCTTATTCTGCAAACATTTTTTCACCGGTAATATTCGGTTTTAGCACTTCCAACATTCTTTAGCATAGTGTCTATGGGCGATTGTGTGTATCTGCACACTTGCATATTCAAACCAGACAAGATTGAATGGTAATATCATACAGTAGATTCATAGTATGTTTCGCGGACCTATATGAGGTCACATTGCTTTGCTGTGTTGCTAGTGCCTGCACAAGTGTACTTGTCTACTTGACATCTGTTGCTTACTTGTGAAATTTTGGATAGACACGGTGCAATTACCAATCGAATCAGTGGTGATTGTGGCGGGAGCATGGACATAGCGCGCGCTGTTTCGAAATTCAGTGGAGGCCACAGTAGAAGTTTGGACGTCCAACCTTGGAGGTGCGTCGGTGGATTACACCTGTTTATAACTGGGGCCTTGTTTAGATACACCCAAAATTCCAAGTTTTTTCACCCTCTCTCCGTTACATTAATTTTTGGGACGCATGCATGGAGCATTAAATATTGGTAAAATAAATAACTAATTACACAGATTAGTTGTAAATCACGAGACGAATCTTTTGAGCCTAGTTAGCCCATGATTGGACAATATTTGTCAAATACAAACGAAAGTGCTACAGTAGCAAAGTTGAAAAAATTTGCAATCTAAAAGCCCTGGTTTTGTTAGTAAAATACCTCAAGAAATCAAGATCTTCCGTGGCACTATGGGTGACCTATGTGTCCGACGAAAGAGATTTGTGGTGGCTGTGAGATTGAATTCTGCCTTGGGCCAGATCTATCTGTAGTTTTGCCTTCAGGGCAGCAGCACACGGAAGCACTTCTGGTTACCGGGAACTAATCAATTCTGTACTGTAGACGTTGAAGTGACTTGGTCAAACCTGTACTAGCTGTCTAGTCGTATGTGAGCATAGTGCAAAATTATCGGAAGAATATTAATGTAATCTTCCTACCCGTTCATGTCTTTATGAGTAGAAGAAGTTTTCTAATTCAATATGGTCTACTGTTATTTTTATTTTGGGAACTGTTGGTTTCTTGTTATTAAAAAGAACATAATTGGTTTCTCCAGGTATTTTTAATGACAAGCAGACTAGAATTCTTTTGTTTTCTTTTGAAACAAATACAGGGATTATCTATATTTGCATATGGGCCTTCTAAATTTATAGCAACACTTGTAGCCTTATAGTTTCTTGACCTTGATCTAGGACATATGCATTTGAAGCACAAAATATATACTGAAAATGTCCCAAGAATATTTTTCTCAGCAACATGAACCATAAATCACCGCCAAGAGGTAACATATTCTTGTTTAGTAAGATTTGAAAATCAAGTTGAAGGAGATCCTCCCGGCATGTATTATGATCCAATGATATCCAAACTTGTAGTATTGGGAGAAAGTCGCTACTACACTAGTAAGGATAAAGAACTGTCCATTCACCAGAATTGACACATTTCTTTTGATGTTTTTACTGTTTGTATCTTTTCTCTTCCCTAATAGTCCATCTCTCTAGTGACCCTGCACATTGATGTATTTTTAGTTGTATTATAAAAATTCCACAAATGTAGGCAAATGCATATCGCAGATGATGTTAGACTCCAATCTGCAGAGGTAGTCTATGCTAATTTGGTTCAAGAAGTGTTGCTAATCTTTATTCTTCTACTGACGTCCATATACCACACAAAACGGGTGAAGTCCCGATCACGAAAAAAAAACGGGTGCCACACTTCATTGGGCACTTTATAATGAAACACATGTGAAGTCCCGAACTTTTGGCCACTCCGGTTAATGGAAAACAGGGTGAAGTCCCGATCGCGGAAAAAAAAAAGTTAAGCAAACGAGAGCTCGATTACATTGGGCATGCTTGAAAATAACAAGAGCCAACAAAATCAAGATTCTCATGGTAATGACATAATCACTAAATCACAACCATTCAGGACCTCAGGAGACACTAACATGACACTTCATAACACTATAATAACCCACCATAATTTTTTTTTTTTTTGATAATACGTATCTATATTTCTGGTTAAGGAAAAGCGTACAAATACAGGTACAAAATGGACAGAGGGACAGTTGTCCCGACCATTTTGCACGAAGGCCCCTAAACAAGACAAAAATTATAGAAAGCCTCCCGGAGCCTGTGCTTCTCGAATCCTCCATAACCTCGGATCAAGAGCATCTCCTTCGCACGAAGGCTTTGACACGAGCCGCAGTTGATGAAGCCGCTGAAGATCTATCGGCTGCCCGAGCTGCTCAGACCCTAGATCGAGCATCGCCATCAGCCGCCGACGGAAGCCGAAGAGAAGACGAACTCGACCCACTCACCTTCCAACCACAGCCCCAGACTGCCCTGCACCTGAGAAGACGAGAGCCACCAACAACTCACCAGGCAGCTCGGACTCCTGTACAAGATCCGAACTCATCGGACCGCACCTCCACGCGGTCGTCGACGGCACCGGAGCGACGCGTCGCCAAGACGGGGACAACCACGGGAGGACCTTACTCCATACTGACGAAGTCGCCGCCGCCTCGGCGACCTCGTCGGAAACCTAACCCTAAACCTAAGGGACCTAGGCCCTACCCCTCCGCCGGCGAAGGAAACTTGGTCCTACACGTCTCCAGACAGCCCGGAGGACATCGGAGACGGGAAGGACCAAGATCCCCGCCGGCGAAGGGCACTCCTTTCGAAATCACCTCTCTGGACTGTAGCAGATCGCAAGAGGGAGAGACGGTTCCAGAGAGGCCTCAGACTACCCACACTGGCGTCCTGGAAGAGATCCCGGGAACATATACAGGGACACTGTACACGAAAAAAACACCACAGCGGGCTCCTGGAAATCGTCCCGGACGACTCCGGATCCAGGATTCCTACCGCAATCTAGTGCTCCCTGTAAACGCTGGGCGTTGGACCCACCATGCGCGCGAGCGGGAGACAGAGGACAGAGAGGTGAGAGAGGTAACAGCATGCAGCGGCGGGTCCCACTATTTGAAGTAACTAAAAAAATGTTATAACTCACAAACCAAAAAATCAAATTAAATTTTGATTACACCATTGAATTCGTTTCAATAAATCCTTCAAAATAAGATCTCACATGGATACATTGAGATAAAATTATAAGTGGGCCCACAGATGATAGTTCGTATAGAGTAGAGATATAAAGGATGGATGAGTGCGGGAGAAAGTGATATGGAGGAAAGAATCTTGATGACTAGGAGGAATAGAGAAAGTATTTAAAGGACAAAGAGTGCGGATAGTCTCGACCCACCATAAATTTTGTTCCGCCAAATGACGATGTCGTGGCTGGAAAAAGTGTCAAAAGTGACGAGCCTCGCCGCTAGCACTTGGGCCTTTTACATGGTGCAATTCACTTGAAAGGGCCGGCCCAACCCACATTGCGTAGCCTAGCCCATAACAGTAGCAGCGCGTGCGCTTGTTTCGGCCACTCCACTAGTCCGCTCCGCTTTCACTCAAAAAAAAAAAAAAAAAAAAAAAAAAAAAAACTAGTCCGCTCTGCTCGACTTCGCCGTCGCCCGGTCAAACCAGATCCACCGAGCCCGCCCGCCGTATCCCGTCGCCCGCGCGATGTCCCGCCGGCGGCGCATCGGGTCGCCCGCGCCCGGAATCGCGGCCGGTCTTCCCGACGAGATCACGGAGGAGATCTTCCTCCTCCCTCGCCTTGGGAGGACCTCGCCCCGTGCCTCCGCCCGCCGCTGACGACCTTCCACCGCGTCGTCTCCGCGCGCCGCTTCCTTCACCGCTTCCAGGTGCCTCCACCCCCCACCCGCCCCGGCGTTCTCCAATGCTTCACGACCGAAGCATTCCACCCCGCCAAGCCGCCCCACCGCTCCGCCCGCCGCATGTTGGAATTTAGATGGGCTTGGCCCAATAACAAATTCGGAAATTCCTAGAGAGATCTCAAAGGCCCATTCTATTTTTGGTAATCTTGGCCTTCAAGTTGTAGAGTCCTCGAACCGACTCGAGTAGTAGAGAGTCCCTAAACCGATCGTGATCGCGACACGATGTTCGGGATATATAAGCAGCCTACCGGCCACGCCAAAAATCATAGATCAGATATCTCATATTGGTTTAGAGAGGTGTTCCTTGAATAGACAACTTCTCTACTCTAGAGAATTGAGATAGAGTTTTCGCCTCTTCTTGTTGTTGTTGCGCCGTAGCTACTCCAGCCCGATTGCTTGCGTGCACTAGCAACCGGCGAGCAGGTCTCCGAAACCTCGTCTTTGCGATCCTGCAGCGGGAGAAGGCGAATAAGGTTTTTGGGAAGCACTCTTCTTGCGACTGCTCCCGATCTTCGCCACGGCTCGTCTTCGGGGAGGACACACGGAGGGACCGTCCAGCGCCCGTCTTCATCGGCCGGCTTCTTCGACCAAAAGCCCGACCGATCGACGACGGCGACAATGACCTGAGGACCTTGGCGTTGCTTTAAGGCGAATAAGTAGCCGCCCGAACGACGACAGCGACGGCGACACGGAGGATCTCGGCGTCGCTTTACGGAACCTCTTCATTACGATGTCCTCAACGCCGGCCAGGTATTCTCGAGATTCAATCTATCCGGTGTGCTAGTTGGGTTTATACATTGCTATGATCATGCTACGTGATATCATGATCTGTCCCCGCTAGTATATGCGATATACTCGATCTGTCATGCTAGTATGCTTGACATGCTTCATCTAGTAGGTCTATTTGTCATGATTTATATTTTGGAATTAATCCGAAATTGCCTAATATCCCAACACCGCACGCGCGCCCTCGCTCAGGCCGCCGACTTCACCTTCGCCTTCCTCGGCGCCCCTCACTCTGACCGCTGGGTGGTCTGCGACGCCGCGACTCCCGCGTCCTCCTTTACCGGTACACCAGCACCAACGCCGCGCGCGCTGACGTCATGGTCTGCGACCCCTTGCATCGCCCGGCACGTACAGCTACCTCCCATCCCCGACGACCTAGCGACCGCTACTGGGGTAGAGGCCTTGCAGCATTTCTTCCTGGATCCAGACACTAACAAGGACATGGAGAAGCAGGATTTTTCGTTCCGGGTGATCTGCACTATGCATTGTCAAGACAAGCTTGTGACCTTCCAGTTCTCTTCAGTCACCGGGCAATGGTTAGGAATCACGTTCAATAGAGCAGTTCCTTTGGACTATGTCTTGGTTAGGTTTCAGGAGTTGTTCGAACGCTACTACGCTCATGGCTGCTACTTCTGGATCATCGCTGTCGACAGCAGTTTTATGATCATGCTCAACATGCATGATATGAAACTTTCTGTTGTTGACCTCCCTCCTGGCTTGGATGACAACACGCGAGCACGGGCCATTGTGGAGGCAGGGGAAGGCATGATAGGTCTGTTCGCTCTTAGTGGTGGCATGCTACAGCTCTACTATAAGTCTTTGCAAGGAACTGATTGGCAACACAAAAGGATAATCCCCTTGCCCAAACCAAACAGTGACTGGAGCATTATTCATGCGGCTGCTGGGCACTTACTCCTAAAAGCATCACCACCTTATCCTGCTTCACAGTTTGCAGTGCGGGAGTCGCAGTATTTCACACTCAATCTCAAGAAATTCCTAGTTGAGAGGCTTTGTGTTTCGAATCGGCACATTGCAGGTGCTCGTCTGTATGCGAGTTTCCCATCACCGTTCTCACTGCCAAGCATATGATACGGTACGAACCTTCCTTATTTTCTTCAAATTTGGAATTAGAGTGCTTTTTTTTATGTGCTCTTGTATCCTACTTATTCGTGTAGTGCACTTTTGTTTGGTGCATCATCTCAACTCTTTGTTGTCATGTCACCATGCTCATTTGCTAATTGACTGCTAATTAGAGGCATTGCTGCATTTTGTGTTTTTATGTGTTGTTTGGACAGCTGATAAAAAAAGGCAATGGATTGATGATTATTGCAGTATTGTTCAGCATGTCAATGCCAATCAACATGTTTCACTATGAACTTCAGGTTTTAACTTTTAAGAAAGTCAGGTTTTATATATCATTGGCATGCAATTCAAATGTGAGGTGTGGTTTGGCTTGTCACATTCTCAAGAACAAGATGTTGACTATTAATTTATCCTACTCTACAATGTAATCATGACGATAAGAAAATACTTTCAAACAGGAAATCCATTAATACCATTTTCATAGAATATTTTATTGTCATGTGAGACTAATTATTCATTGAAGATTATAATGTTTGAATCCTAAATTGTGTGCATGCCTCGTAAATAGAAATTGAGGTGCATATCAAATGTGTATGCCCTCAGATAGGAATGGATGAAAATGCAACTCATGGCCATATGCTCACACAGCTATAATAAAACCCATGGAGAGTTTATATGTTTATGAAAATTTATATTCGTTAGTGGTCCTCCATTTTACATATCTGCACTTAGTTGTTCTAAATGTCTCCAGCACAAGCTTAACGAGGGACCTTGTTTGACAGACTTGACTACACATTACAAGTTTTTTTTTTATCATTTTTAGCCTACTCTGTAGGCTTTGAACTCATCAAGTATTAGGCACATAAAGATGTCTGTGTTTGCTGCAGTTTGTGGGTCTGATCAGTCACAAGCCCTCAACCCTATGCATCTCTGTACATGAATTTCAATTCGTGTATCCAAACACAATGAATAGTTTCTTTGAATGCACATGCCTGGAAACAGTTAACATGGCTGATTTGGTAGTTTTTTTGCGTGCTGCTGCTAACATTTAATCTTTGGTAGGTCAGCATCTCAACCAGGACTTCTCAAGGTGATGTTGCAATGTCAGTCGGTAACATCTGTATGGTGCCTTGAAACATTATGCATGAGACATGCTAATGCTGTTAGTGATGGCATCTATCTAGTCCGATCAGCTGTTTAGTTTATGCAGTCATGTTTTCCCTATTGCCATTGTGTTGTACACTTGTGACTGTTTGGAGATATTTGGCATGTAATCGAGGCACTAAGGAGGCTTTCGAACTGATTTGTTCTCGCACATTTGTAGCCATGGCTCATGGAGATTGTCCAATCAGAGACTGGGTTTAGCTGTGATTTCAATGAAACGAAATGGTTATATCCATTTCTTGGCACCAAGTAGTCCTTCTCACTAGCTTCTATCCGCTGCCTTTGAGACTCCTGTTGTTTATCCTTAACTCCCAGTAGAATTGCAACTAAACCAATAGCAGCAGCAGTTGTGCTCTGTTTCCTGTTTGTTGTTGGAGCAAAGGAAACTCTATGCTGCTACAGTTCGGTTAGTCAGTTTAAACGTCGATCTGCTGTTTTTGAGAGCCCATGGATAGTGGCTGAGATCTCAATGTCATCGAATAACCTTCCTTTGCTGTTTCTCTTAACTGGTTATGATCATTGATTGTGGTTTATCATCTTCATTTTTGAAACGTGTCATCCATGGGGATTTGTTCTTGTAAGATAGATAAAGTAGGGTATGCTCTGTGAAAGAAAAAAAAAAGACAGTTTCTTGGTATGGTATTATGTCAAAGTGTCAAACTAGTACCAGAACAATTTTTTTCTATGAAGTTTCTAAGAGTAAACCCAATTTTTTGTATTCTTGATTCCATTATTTTTTATATAAAAATATTTGGAAATGCTCTAGAAAAAAATATTTTTATAAACCTTTGGATGTCTTTTAGAAAATATTTCTAGCCCCATTTACCTCTCTAATTTTTACTTAGTTTGATTTATATTATCCTCTAAAATGTCATCACTTCGGTAAACCCACCCAAAATAATAATAAAAAAGGTGAGAAGCGTAAAAAATTGGCCTTGCCATCTTGCAGTTTATGCAGCAAATTTGTACTATCGCTTTAGTTTAGAAAAAGTCTAAGACCCTGTTTGGTTACAAATAAACAGGTGACTTATAAGTCAAGTAACTTAAAAATCAGTGATTTATAAGTCATGGTTGTTTGGTTGCAAATGACTTATAAGTCGGGAAAAATGGTGACTTATAAGTTTTAAGTGGGTAAACCAACTTATTGCTTATAAGTCACCCCCGCTTATAAGTTGGTGGTGTTTGGCAAAATAAGTCAATTATTTCACTTTTTAACTTATAAGTTGGTGACTTATTTGAAACCAAACAGGGGCCTAATTTTCCTCCCTCGTCTTTCTCGGAAGTTCAATTCTCCTCCCTCAACCCGAAAAACCGGATACGAGAGCTCCCTCATCTATCCAATCCGTGCACTTTAGCCCCATGGCCGGTTTTGAGTCCGGTTTCTACATTGTTAGCGCCACATTGATCGCTGACTCAACCCAAAGGTAAATTAAAAAGATAAACAGTGGCTTTAGTGTGACCAATGGCATTACCGTAAATACTGTATCTTTTAACCTGCTGTTATCCCAGACTGAACTTACCGTTTTCTAGATGTTTGTGGATAATCTGAAGCCACTTGATGAGCAATGGACAAAAATGCCTAGCAGCCGTTCTCGTGTTGGATTCATAAGTGTACAATGCCTAGCTTGCAAAGTGTCCCATAAACCCGACTCAACTGGGTTGTAGTAAGTGGTTGTGTTTTGAGTGAAGAATGGTTTGATTTGGTCTGTACAGGGCAAAGTGTTGTTGCGACAAGGCTAACACCCACTTTCACTATGTACCTAGCTGTAAATTTCAAAAAGGAAAATTCAAGATTATGTCATGAAAACCATGGCAGACTTTTTGTGAGATCTGTGTAAGTTTCATCAGCGTAATGAAGTTAAACTTATTATTCACTAGCAAATATGCCCGTGCGTTACAACGGGAGATCAAAGACTATCAAACATTTGGTTGAATAACTTCTAATGATACTCTCTCCTTCCAGTAAATTTTACCATTTTAGAGTTCAATTTTTTCCAATAAAAATTGCATACATAGGAGTGCATACACAATGTCAATCCTGTATGAGGCCGCATGCAACAGCACGAACAAGAACTCTAGCTCTGGAGGCCCGATGTCCAGCTCTAGCGGTAGATTCTTTGTGAACCGTACGGTACCTGTGACAACTGTAGCTTTTTCAGTAGCTACGGTTGCATTTTTTTGTGAGATATTTTTGAACTCTACGATTGCAGTCTTTGGTTGGACAGAGGGAGTACATACTCCATCCGTTTCAAATTATAAGTCGATTTCATTTTTTGATTTATCTATTTAGTTATGTATCTAGACAGAGTAAAAAATAGTGAAATATCTATGACATCTTTCACTATTTCATTTTATATGGCTCCTATTGGCGACGACCAGACATCTCCGTGCGAGGTGTCATATGAATAGAGGCAACTGTAGCTCGGTGGCATCGACACAGGAACACGCCTGCTTGTTTGCTGTTTTTCTTTCTTTGTTATTTGGAGGATTATGGCGGTATATATTTGTGCTAAATATAGAGCTCTGTTCTAATCCGATCCATGCTTGTTATCAGTGCGTTGTTGGGCTTCCATAGTTTTCACGATTCAATAATATAATATTATTTTTTTCCATATCACGCTATCCTGTTTTCATTATAGTTGCCCGGATCAAACTCGTATACAACTGCTGAGGCAAATTGCACGTCGGTACGTATAGACCGGAGGAAGGGGCAGGCGACAGAAGAAAAAGGTGAGAAAAAGAGCAAAGAGGTGAACAGGAAATTTTCTATCTTTATTAGTAAGCATGTATAGATTTTTTGAACCGGCCATTACACTAAATTAAATCCAAGCCCAAGGAACAATCAACACGAGCGTCCATGCTTATCAAGGGAGAAAATGAAACACTCATCGTGAGTAATAATGCTTAGAAAGGGCACGGTCAATAATTTAGCTGGTTGTGTCACTTGTGTGCTAGTGTTATAGTACGGAGTATCACTTAGGTCAGTCTCAATGGGGGTTTCATGAAGTGTTTCATGCACATTAAATGTGCCACATCAGCAAAATTTCACTTTTGCATGAAACCCCAAGGAGAGAGAAGGAAAGAGTTTCACCATGGTGAAACCTTTGGGCACTTGATTTCACAAGCGTTGGAAACCGTGTGAAACCCTCATTGAGACACAAATAGAGTTTCACCATGAAACTATGCAAATAAACCATGCATGAATGAGAGAGAGGTTGTGGGACCCTTGAGCCTATGAAACTGCAAGAATGAAATCGTGCATTGAGGGAGACGCCTATTTCATGCCAAAGTTTCACATCTTTAAACCTGGGAGAAGAAACTATTCATTGGTAACAGTGCGCACCAATCTAACATTTCACTTATAATGGTTATATTATTAATACAGCCTGTCACACAAAGCTAATTTTTTTTTATTACACGTCGCCAATTACGGGTGTGCTGATAGGCCGGCCGGGTGACGTACGCGACGGCGTGCATGTACCGCATCTGTGACGTTGCATACCATGTCGATCGGTCGCGTAGCCGGTGTGTCGGCGGTGGCGCCTGGACCAGCGCAACGGAAAGGCTGCACGCCTGCAAGGCTCTATGGCCGGCCGGGCGGAGGGACAGGAGGCCAGCAGACAGAAATTTGGAAAGCCGAATCCACGGGCGGACAGACAGGAGGCCAGCGGACACAAATTTCAAAGCCGAATCAAATTCGATCTTGACTCAAAATGGCAACGGGCGTGGCGCCGCGGCGGATAGCCTCTCCTCCGCAGACCCGCACCTGCGGGAAAATATCCGCGCCCGCATCCGCGCCCGCGACCCGCCACGGTGAGAAACCACGCCCGCGCCCGCGACCCGCGGATAACCGACGCCCGCTGGCGACCCGCGGCCGCTCGTAAGGAGGCGGCGGAGAGGCCATGTGCTCGGGCGCGCCGCCGCGGCACCATGTTCGCCCGTCGCCGGGGGCCCCGTCGGCCGGGATGGAGGGAAGACGAGGCGGACCGCGTGGCGGGCGGAAGACGAGGCGGATCGCAGCGCTGGAGACGGCGCGCCTGTGGTCGGAGCTCGGAGCGGGAGGACGGCGGCCGGCGTCGGGAGCAATGGGTGGGGGTCTCGCGAGCCGGAGGCGCGCGGCTCGAGCGGAGTAGCCGCGCTCGCCGCGGCCCGCGAGTGGGGGAGGCCGGAGTGATATGAGCCGCCGAGCCGGGGTATGCGGGCGGCCCGGATTCGCCGCCGGGAGGCGGCAGCTGGATCCGCCGCCCGGGAGCTCGGCCACCATGGTGTTCGATCTCCTCCCGTCCTAGATCCGCCGCGCCCGAGGGAGAGAGGGGTGTGCCGGGCGGTGGGGAGGGAGAGGAGAGGGGCGCACCGGGCGGTGGAGAGGGGAGGGGAGGAGGGAGCGTGCCGGCGGGGGGGGGGAGGGAGGCCTGCGCGCGCCGCCGGTGTGGGGAAGTGGGGCGCTGGAGAGAGGGCCGCCACGAGCGACTCAAGGGAGATGGAGGAGAACCGACCGACGGCGGCCGGTGGAGTGGGGATTTGGATGGGAACCCTAGTATCTCGAAGCTTATATACCTCTCTCTTCGCGTGGCCCACATGTCGCGGCGGGTTTGGCGGGGTCCGCGCGGGTGCGGGCATGCTCTTTCTTACCCGGTAGCTTTTGCCCGTTGGGCACAGACCGCATCCCGCGCCGCGTGCCCGCGCACGTCCGCGCCGTATCCGCGCCGGCCGGGTCCGGTGTTCGCGGGGCATGCGGATTTTTCGTGCTCGTTGCCATTAGGAATCTTGACCGCAGACAGATTTTTTAAGCGGATTAGCGTAAATTTTCTCTCTTTATTAGTAGGTAGGTATATAGATTGGCCCCGGAGCAAAATAATAAAATAATAATAATTATGAATTGATGTACAAATACTGGTTTATATAGAGATATAAAAGGTTCATTTTATCTGTTACAATTAATTCGAATTCGAAAGGGTTAAGTGTCCTATCACCCTCGTTTAACTTCTAATCAACTATTTGAAATCAGCTCTTTTTGAATTCAAAAAACGAGTGTGTAATTGATGAACAATCTAAAAATGAAGATCAATTTGGGAACGAGTCTTTGGATTTAGGGATATTTTTAAGATCAAAATTCCACAGCAAGCCTGTGAATTCAGCACTTTAATTAATTTTTTTTTTTTTTTTTTTTTTTGACGCCTCAACTCTTCAAGTATAAGTTGTAGTATCCGAACTCACGCACTAACTCACACCACCACACGCACACAGACTCACACACTCACCCTAGCGCGCAAGCTAGATCTACACCTATACGAAGATGTTGCACGCGGGCCGAGAGATCCGAAGTCATCCAGCTTCTTATGTGACGGCACGCCACTCGACCATTGTGGCACATCCACGTGTGAGGCTCCGCATCCGGGGGCCCGCAAATTTATTTTTGGGAATAAATCCCGGTGAGAGACGTGAAATCGATTCTGGGAATCGAACTCTCGCCGGCAGAGAACGACGTGCTCCGCCCGTCACCGCGGAGCTCTGAGCAGTTCCGTCGATCTCCGGAAGGACGCAATTTCTACGTGTGTGTAGTTGTAGGTCCGTAGGGCGTGCATAGTGGTGGTGTGCGTGGGGTGTGTGTGGTGTGAGTGTGTGACTTTGTACGCCGAACGGATACCGCAAAGCTGCACCGGCAAGAGGCAAAAAAAAAAAAAAAAAAAAAAACTCGCCGGCAGGTTGCACACCCGCAGTGCTTACCACCCGAGCTAGGCTCGGTTCTCAGCACTTCGTTAATTAAAAAAAAGGAAAAATAAAAAAAACAAGAAGGAGCCCTGTGAACGAACAGGGCTTTCTTCCCAGATCATCCTCAGGCCCAACACAGCCCAACAGGAGAGCCCTGGAAAAGTTTGGCTCTGCTCTCCCTCACCGCGCGCGATGGCGGCGACTCCGGCGAGCGGCGGCGGCGGCGGCGGCGGCGGCGCGTACTCGTGCGAGACGGCGGAGCAGACCCGCGAGTGGATGGAGGCACTCGCCAATCTTCCTCCGCCTCCACCGCCCGCTCCTCGAGGCCCACGTCGTCAACTTCTTCAAGGTCCTCATCCTCACTCCCCGTGAATTTTTTTCGGAGCGATTGGAGGTTTTTTTGCTGAGAGCCTGAGAGTGAGTTTTGTGTCCTGTGTGGTACGGCTCGAGCAGGACAGGTTGTGGGAGCTACTGGACGCCGACTGGATGGAGTGCCTCCGGCGGGAGCCTGTCGAGAGCTTGCTCAAGCTGCCATCTGGATGCGTCCAGGTAGTCAAGTCCATCGTTGCTAGTTTATGCGCTTGCCAATTTGATGAATCTTACTTTCGGTTGGTGTGAAGGAGCACTGGCCTGCTACACTGCGAGAGTTTGTGCTTACTGCTAGGTCGCTTGTTATTCCACGGGAGCAGAAGGCTCCGCAATCGGTAGGTTCTCTGAATACATTATCAACTAAACTTGGTACAGGTTTTTTTTGTCATAGTGACTTTCTTTTTTTTCGGGAGGTAGAACATTGAGAATATTGTGTTTCAGCAGCTTTAGTCTTGAGCTTAAGCTTTAGTATTTTTTCGGGAGGTAGAACATTGAGAATATTGTGCACTTTATTTCCAAGTTCTCTGTAGTCGCTCCCTGGCAGTCATGTTGCTTGGTTACAGTGCACAGACTAATTCACTGCATCAGATTAGTTTTTCTTAATATCTGTTTGCATTCCATACTTGCTGTCATTTTGGTTAAGAGATTGTCATCAGCTTTAGTCTTGACTTTTTTCCCTTGACAATTTGCAGCTTGTATCTGATATTCATGTAGCCCCAATTGGCACTGTTCTCGCTCAAGGCATGAACTCAAAGAAGAAACATGAAGTAGGTAATCTGGCTTCATACTGATTGTTTAACTTGCTATGTTTCTCTTATTTATGTGCAAATATGTTGTTATTTTCATTTGTTATTTGCACTCTCATGTTTGAAGAAATTGCTTTATTCAGATTGAAAATCTAGCTGCAGTGGTTCATGCAATTGCAAAGAAGTGTGGAGCCAAGACAGTGGTTGATGTAGGTTCTGGCCAGGTATGTCATATACATGCAAGCATCTGTGCAATTGTAACCAGATTTCAAGTGGACATAATTGTCTTTCTAATACTTGGACAATTGGCACCCCTCTTGATTCCTTTTGGCTGTGAACTTGTGATTGTGCCATCTTAAATATTAGGCTTATGTATTCATTACCAATCCAGAACAGGAATGTCCCAATTGATCTAGCTAAATATACTGGTCCTGGAGGAAAGGCCATATGCTGTGTTTTTTATTTTATTTTATTTTATTTTTTATTTTTAAGGAGGGATTAACCTCGGCATTAGAAAGCCAGCGATATGCTGTGCTTTACATGTGTCCATATTTCAACTATGCCTTTATTGCATGATACTTTGGGAGTCGTGAGCTAAGAAGCCAAATTATGGACTGTTTCGCTCATTTTCAAATAGTCATAATCTACAAAGAACATGGCCTATACGCCTGTTATTTTGTTGACTTTATTTGCAAATTGGAATCAAATGCACAAGTCAAGCCATTTGCCTTTTTTGTTGTAGACATGCATAACAATGCCTTCTGTTTTCTGTTGTTGTTAACTGAAAGAAATGATTGGCGTTAACCTAGTTTCAGCATTAATGTGTTATGTCATGTATTTATCTTTTTTTCTCATCTTATTTGATATTATCAGGGTTATCTCGCACAGTCTTTGTCTTCTTTTGAGTACCAACTTCCTGTTGTAGCGATAGATGCTTCATCACACCATGCATCAGTTACAATTGCTCGTGCAGAGAGAATAAAAAGCACTATGCTGCTAAATGGTGCGACCTTCACCAAGTTTAATTTCAGTTGTACTACCTTTGGATTCATATCTAATGCTATAATTTTGATCCTATTATTTTTTCAGTGTGGAGAAGCAACTGCTTACGGTACCTAGGACTGTCACCTGTCATGTTCTTTCTAGTGACACATTGGCAGCAGTCACGTTAGATGCATGTAAGGATGACCATGGTGAACGTGTGAGAGAAACGAAGGCATCTACTAAGAAAATCACTGAGATCCAGGAACCAATTCAAGGCAGCCCTCCATTAATCCTAGCTGGTCTTCATGCATGTGGTGATCTTTCAGTTAATATGCTAAGGTTGGTGTGTGCGAAGTATGAGAACATGGCTAATGTTGCATCTTGAATAAAAGCACTTTGTACCTTGATGAAAATCTCTAAAACATTACTATCTTTTTTAACAGAGTTTTTGTGTCCTGCGAACAAGTAAAAGCATTGGTAAGTGTTGGCTGCTGTTACAACTTGCTTTCTGAAGATTCTAATGAGGGCACAGACACCTGCCCTGGCTTTCCTATGAGCAAGGCTGCCAAACTGTCGGAATTGGTGCTTGGGAAAAGCATCCGTGACCTTGCTTGTCAAGTATGACACCTGCCTTCTGTTGTTTTTTAATCTCATATTGGTGAAATTCATGTTTGAGGGCACTTAGCATAAACAAGATACTAAAAAGAGGTATCTGTTTGGTGGACATAGAAATAAAAATCCTCACAAGCTTATCGAAGCTTTGTGTTTCCTCTGCGGATACTTGTATGGTCTGCAATTTTGTGGCATAAAACATCATTGTCCTAAATTACAGGATAGTTATATTTGCCTCTGCAAGTTTTTTTTTATTAATCTGTTTTATGTTAGGTATATCCATTTAATATTGCATTATAGAGCTAATAGTTACTTGCCCTAATAAAAGTAAAAATTAATTGCATTATTTTGTGACATCACTTGTGTGTTAGGAAATTAGTGTACTTTGATTGTATCTCTAGTTTGAATTTTCAAGCATGATTTTTTTTTTTTTTTTTTTTTTACATTTTTGGTCTACAAGACTAGTAAGGAATATCCTTTTAAATTATCGAAATGTAGTAATATTTTTTTTTCTGTAAAGCTCTTTATTTAATATATTTTAAACCGTGTTAGAGCCGCCAGAGAGATGGAGAAATCTCACCATGGACATTGCACTGCAAAATTTTTGATGTACATGCCTTCCGAGCTGCATTTCAAATGGTAAATACTGTTATTTCTAAACAAATGTTTTGTCAACCTCTCATTTATAGAATTCTTTTGGCTATTTCGCCGACTTTATGTTCATTTATCCTCATGTTCAATGCCATCTGAAGAAAGGTTCTGGACATAGTGCCTAGTGGACATGTTGATCAGTATGTGTTCTTGTTTACCTAGTTGCATTGTATCAGCAGTTTATTCATATATTCATATAAATTTAGACTTCATGCTATGCATTCTTATCTGTGCTTAAGCAACAGTTTGAATGTAATATTCAGCTAGCTTGAAGCCTTGAAGAATATGACACTGTATTGACTGGCTTATGGACTGGCCACCACCAGCAGCTTTTGTGACATTCTCGTTTTACCTGTGATCTTACCTAGAAATCTGACAGTCCTCTGGGAAAGACTATACATCCATCGCACATGCCTATAAGCTAGCCACACTGCTTACCAATTGTTGGTTCTTGTATGACGTCACACGTCAGTGCAAAATGTTTAGTTGTATTATTTTTTGGATTTCTGTTTAGAGTACAATAGTCACACCTTGGGTCTTGTGCATATGAAAGTGAGTTGATGGTTCATAATTATGTTGAATATAATTTCAGGTTAGAAGGTTTTTTTTTTTTGTTTTATGTTGTTAGTACACTAAGATACCTTTTCGGTTTTGGATTTGTAAAATAGCAATTTGTTTTTTGTATCATTCAATTTATGGCATCACATGATTATATGTTTTTGCTCTAGGTACTTGAGAAATATTTTCCAGAAGTGTCAAGGTTGAGTCCATCAATTGGAAGGCAAGGAAAAGCTCTTCGACGTCAGAAGCTTCGAAAGTTGTGGAATCACAAATGACTACAGAGAAATTTGATGATTTCTCCTGTTCAACTTTAAAGGAACAAAACAAGAATACAGATGATGTTGATTCAGTCACCTATGAAGTTGGCACAGGGCCAGATGACATCCATCATAATGCATGTCAAAAGTTCACCCTGTTCAAAGATTTCACATTATCTGGATTAGGTCGCCTTGGCTGTGACTCAGTGGAAGACTCACTTCTTCTTGAAATATGGAAGGACATGCAACCCTTCTCTGTAGGTTTTATCAGGACACCCTTTTTATTATCTATCTTGTTATAGTATTGTTCCATGTACTGATTATTTTCAGTTATTTGTTTGTTGTCAATAGAAGCAAAAGTATTTGTATATATTCTGTCTTTTTTTTCTTATATGTTGCGTTGGTATCACATTGATAAGTATGCTTGCTGAGGTCATTTCAGTTTTAATAGACTAGTGTGGAAATCCTTGTAAAGGCCTATCGTGGCTATCATTTTCTTCAAAAGTACTTTTAAATTGGAATTACATCACTGTGTTTCTGGTAGGTGAATTGGTGGAGCATGTATCAAAAGAGTTATGCAAAGCATAGTAAATTGTTATGTTTTAATACTGGAAGAAGACAAATATAAGGCAGTCAACAACACAGATTAACATGTGTGTTTGCTTATACGATAGTAATCTAGAATAAGTATGATAGATTATGCCCTTCAGTAGTGGAGATATTGTTAAGGTATAATAGTCAAGGGTATTAGTGCAAATCTCCTAGTTTAGGGTTTCCCTCTTATGTATCTCGTGTACTATATATATAGTCCCCCATTGGATCTCAATATAATCATCCCAATCTACATTGCTCGGAACAGATATTATATATTATATTATGCTCATAGAAACCATATAAATGTGCACAACAGGTAATAAGAAAGCATGTCCGTCCAAATGCCTTTCTAACTGCTTTATATTCGTAAAATAAAAGCACAGTGGTTGAAATATGACTGCTTCCCCACCCTCTGATATTATAACACCAAAAGATAGACTCTGTATCATATCAAATTTCTAATCTGACTGTTTTTCTTATTCTTGCAGGAATACATAGGCCCCTTTTGGTGCCTTCGAGCTACTTTAGGTCCACTGGTGGAAACATATATATTACTTGATCGGTTATTGTATCTTCAAGAGCGAAGCAACCTAGTTGAAGTCTTACTGTTTCCTCTGTTTGATCCTACCATTTCTCCAAGGAACATGGCTGTAATTGCTTGGAAGTTATCTGCAAAATTCTTCAGAAGCATGACATGGTAAATCTTCTGAGGCCGGAATATGCAGTTGATGGGATGGTGTGTTGGTACCAAACTATAAGCCAGACTATTGTATTATGGCAGAACTTGTTCAATCATTAAATTTAGATACACTTATTGTACTTCATGTCCTCCCATATTAAAAAGAAAACCCCACTGAAGATAGTCTTCTCTTTGAAATTGTGAGGGCAATGCATTTCCCTTTCAAATCACCTGGTACACTAGTGTTTTTTTGCCATGCGCATGCGCTGGGCATTGGGTGTTCTGCCTTCGATCACTGAAACAGAATGGACCTAAACACATATGCGATCATAGCGTTGGAGTAATTTGTGCGCCCCTATGCGCCAAGCATGAGAAGTCTGCGGTTTTATTTGTCAAATGGAACCTTGGGATAGATATGATCAATAGAGAAAACTCAAAAACTTCATATGAGATGATGGCACACTATTGATATAATAGGTCAATATGAACATGTAACAAATGTTTGACATAAAACAATGCAAATGCAATGAGTTGATAGTGCAGCACGTAACAAAGCAAGACCCATGTAGGGCGTAGAGCCTCATTGATTCTATATAACAAATGACCCAATACAAGATGAAGCGACAATAGTTTATAATGCAATCTGTACATTGAACATGTCTAAATTATAAGCAACATTGTTATACACTATGTAGCATAAGCATACTTGAAAACATCCAAGAATCTCCGACAGGACAACAAAATGGTTAAATTGCAGCTGCAACATATGCATGTTCAGTAAAACTAACATGAACCATGTATTGTTCATAGTGGAGGAATTGTTTGATTATACGGTAGGCCCAATGAATTCAAGCTACAACACTTGAAGAGCATATAAAGGCTGGAGTGGTAGGTCGATCATTTTGTTCTTCTGCGTGCTCATGACTGTTGAGTGGTATGACAACCGGTACAACCTACATAGTATAGCAACTGTAACTTAGCAACAATTTGAAGCATATAATTTAATTGGAAACAACAGTGTTTTTCTTTTCATCCTGCTAGGCCGCATAGCTACGAAATGAAGGCAAACAAAAGAAGAAAAATCAAAGAGATGAACATGCATGAGTACAGAATGGAATACGAGATCATATTAAATCTTGGCAATGGACTCGAACACCGAACAATGTGTCATCCAAAGGATTCTCATACTTTTCCCCTCAGATCAAGTCTAATTCTCAAATATTATATACTTTATCCCTGTAATTCCAGCTTCCTCTAGATCTCTACAAAAAAATATTTGAATCCATCCATTCCAATCGTCTACTTGCCAAAAAACAAAAAACAAAAGCCGCATTAGACACAACAACATATACTACTTACCGAGCTCACAAATTTGGTCCGGATCTTGGTCACTTCTTGAGCCCACACCTTTCATATAAAAATAGCCCACTTCTTGAGCCCACGGAACGTCAATGTTATCTAAAAACTCATAGCATGTATGGTGAGACACTATTCAAGCAAATTCATGAGTAAACAAAAAAACAATGAGCCACTTGAATTAACATTACTATTTCTCGAGAAAACAGAGACTAAAGGAAAATTGAAAAAATCTGTAATCCTAAAAAGATTACGATGACTGTATGCATTCCAAAGTGCTCTATCTAATCTTCTAAGAGGTAAATGCACCCCAAGCCCCTCGAACTTGCGCCGGGTCGGGTCAAATAGGTCCCCGAACTTGAAAAATCGGTCATCCAGCCCTCGAACTTTCAAACCCGTTCACCCCAAGGCCCTCGAACTTGCAAACCCGCTTCACCCCAGGCCCAGTCCGGTTTTGCATGGTCGCATGGCACTGCGCGGACGTGATTTGCTACAGTAATCCCGGATTTGCTACAGTAACCGCGGTTTTTTTTTCCTTTTCTAATTTTTATTTCAATCGAATCTTCGAAAAATCATAACTCTTCGATACGACATCGGATGAAGATGATTTTTATATAAAAAATTATAGCCCTCGACGAGATCTATAACTTTTTAGTTTTTGAATTTTTTTAATTTGATGACGTTAAGGTGCTCAAAAAAATTATATAAAATTACAAAGACTATAATAATCGCAGATTAGAAATAAGACTATAAAATTACAAAGACCATAATAATGCGACAAGCGTAAGTAACGTGATTATTATGGTGCTGTAATTTTATATAATTTTTTTTGAGCACCTTAACGCCATCAAATGAAAAATTCACAGGATATGCTACACGTTATATTCTCGTACGGTTTCCAAATTGACACTTCGCCGAGGCACCAACACCGATGTGACACGCAACCACACAAAAGAAAACACTTAACGTGATGTATTTTCTATTTTATTATGGCTGTCAACATCAGACCACGTAAAACTAAACCCATCAAATGAAAAAATTCAAATGATAATTTTTTGAGCACCTTAACGTCATCAAATGAAAAATTCAAATGATATTTTTTTGAGCACCTTAACGTCATCAAATGAAAAAAATTCAAAACTAAAAAGTTATAGATCTCGTCGAGGGCTATAATTTTTATATAAAAATCATCTTCATCCGATGTCGTATCAAGAGTTATGATTTTTCAAGATTCGCACGAAATAAATTAGAAAAGGAAAAAACAAAACCGCGGTTACTGTAGCAAATCCGGGATTACTGTAGCAAATCACGTCCGCAACAGTGCCATGTAGCCATGCAAAACCGGATCGGGCCTCAGGGTGAACGGGTTTGCAAGTTCGAGGGGGTGTGAACGGGTTTGCAAGTTCGAGGGGCCGGATGACCGGTTTTCAAGTTCGGGACCTATTTGACCCAGCCCACGCAAGTTCAGGGGGCCTGGGGTGCATTTACCTCATCTTCTAACCATGGTAACAACAGCACACAACCACCACCAAGGAACCATGAAGCACCCAAAGAGCATCAAGTGGGGCTAGAGAAGGAAGTCAGAAAAAATGGAACATGACCGCTCCTCCTAAGATCCCCGTTTGGTTTCAATTTTCATTACATAGTTTGTCTTTTTTGTTTCATTACACAAAGTACACTGATTGCCAAATATGGTTCGTAAAATATTCCTACAGAAAAAAACTATTCAACAGAGCCATGTTGAAGTTTTGCTCAATAATCGCTCCATTCGTAGAGAGAAATATAGTAATTCCACCATAGAATTTTTCTTATACCGATCTACGTAATAATTGTTCAATTGATCATTTAATGGGATAGCTCGCGAACTTACCCAACACTATATACCCGAAAAAACAAAGATAGAGATTTACACTTATGCGCTCATGATATCACCTAAACTTGGTTCATCGAGGTCGGGAAAACCGAAAGAATGGTAAATTAAAAATTGGTACCTTTATCCGTTCGCCATCGAGTGAACACGAGAATCCCCGAAAAATGTCCACGAGGTATTTGATGAATAATCAACCAACTTTCGAAACTGAAATTCTACCATGGACTAATTTTGGAATCTCAAAAAGAATACAAATATGAAGGGAAAGAGCTGAAGCAATCTAATAAACCGCCCTACAAAACACATATTCTCCCTACACATAAAAACGTATCACGCATAAGCTGATGGGGTAGAAAAGAGACTACTCATCCGAGGAGGCTAGGAGCAAGAACTAAGAAGAAAAAATCATGCCGTAAACTCCCGTCTATCTCTTCTATCTCTATTTGCAATGCCAAAAAGTGACAGATGGCACTACCCAAACTAATCAACTAAAGAAGTTTAGGTCAGTACAATGTGTCACTTAGAGATGAAAAACAATTAGCTGCATTCCTTCATGAGTTAAGTGTAGAGACAAAAGGAAGCGTGTTGCATTCTTTGCATAACAAATTTCGTTAACTAATATCAAGATCGAGCTTTTTCAACATGCTGAACCCAAAAGCTTAATTTCTAGAAAACTAAGCTAAGACAGTGACTGTGTTGTAACTAAGAACCGTTAAGATCAATTCATTGCAACTATCAATGGATTACCTTTAGTCTCATATTCTTGAGCGCAGTCAATTTCTACAGAGGAACCTAGCTCGGTTTACTAAGTTTGTACCCTCGCACAACAAAGGAAATTGAGAAGCGCAGATTTACCAAGAGAAAAGAACAAAATTAGGAAGCGAGAGAAAACTGAGATAGCACAAAGCATGAGCATGAGCACAAGAAAAAAATTTTCGATCCAATGATAAAATCGTAAAGGTAAACATCGAGCTCAGTTCATCCATCCACAGGAAAAAAGTCTAGGCAAATCAAATGGGAGTAGGAATAAAAAGTGAAGCAAAACAAAGAATCTGGATTAGGCGTGGCGCAATACATCCAAGGCCTAAATGGCCAAATCTCTAGGTACACACCCCGCATCCTTTGAATCTAAATCATAAATCAAACATGGAAACCCAAAATCGAAGGGGAAAATCCCGGCCGAGCAACCCATATATGAATCCATAAACCCTACGTCACCCCACATCAATCTATGGCAATCACGTAAGAGAGGATGTAGCCGTGAAACAAAAAAAGATGGAGTGACAACCAAAGGGCGTAGGCGGTACCATGGGGATGGGGAGTGGAGAGATACGCAGGCTCTGTTTGCATCATCACGCGGCCGGTGTAGCGGCTACCACACGGCTCTCCGCCGTGTCTTCATCGCCACCGCCGTAGCCCTTGGCCTTGAAGGCTTCACGTTAGGTGCTCGCATTATCCGGTGGGGAACCGTACATGATGCAACAAATAAGACCACATCCATCATCGTGGGGCCGCGGCACACACCCATGGCAACATGAGATGAAAGATATGATGCAATAGTGGCGGCAGAGAATCGATAGCCAAATAGCATGCACCAAGTAAAGAAATCATGAGAGCTAATGTCATATCATTGCTGTGAACATAGTCTAAAGTCTGCATCCTAGGCCCTCAAACTTCACCAACTTAGGTCTCTTTCAGAGATTATTCTAAGTTCACCGACTGAAGCTTCATTCCATAATATTTTTAGATTAGGTTTGCTTAGTAACACATTAATAAAAAGTCTATTTATTTACTTCGCTTTGGTAAGCAGGCAAAGGGCGATGGCTTAACAAATACCTCAAATTGTATAGACATGATTTTCAGAATCCACGAAAAGTAGCACAATGATCGGCATATGATCTGTACATGATGTATGTGTACGCCGCCATATATAACTGGTTTATAACAATTGTAAACAATCCAAATTAGACAATTATTAAGTAAATTTATGATGAAGTAAATTTACGATGAAGCCGCAAAAAGGTCGCCTCTATTAACAACACCGAAAAGAACCGCTTTGAACTGTACAGATTGGTGAATATTATGGGAACAGAACAATATGTAATAATTAAAATAAGCATAGGATAAGGATGGAGATCGATATGTAATTGGCAAATACCGAAAAATTTTCGTAGGACAAATCTAAGAGCAATATATTCAGATATGTGCACCAACCTACAGCTTGGCAATTAACATATCTCGTAAAACAGCTTGAAAAGAATATGTTTGGTGAAAAAAAAGGGAAAAGGCCAACTTGCCGTATGAAGATACAGGCGGGTGGTGCCGAGATTGTAATTTTTTTCCATATGAGCGGGAGTATACTTTCACCGAAATAGCGGATCTATGTTAGACAATAAATACTACTCGGTATTGTACTATGATTTGAAAGAAGAAGCAGATCGAGGTTGAAAGCGACCATACCTAGTAATGAATGGATTGATCACCCGATTCTCCCCTTCGAAACCCTAACACATCAAAAAAAAAATATCATCCATACGCCAGAAAGGAGGAGAAGATGGGGAAGGAGAGAAGAGGAGGAAGGAGAGGCCGGTATGTGGATGGGAGACGGCTCACCGGCCGCGCCGCCGTCGCGGGCCGCCGGCCGCCGCCGCCGCTGGCCGGCCGCCGGCCAGCGCGCCGCACCACCGCCGCGCGGGCGCGGCGCTCTCGCCGCCGCGGCTGGCCGCGTCCGCCGCGCTCGCCCGCCGGCCGCCGGCCGCGAGGGCGCCGCCTGGCCGGCCGCCGCGCCGAAGCCATGGCGCCGGCCCGGCCTTCCGCGCGCCACTAACGCAGAGGGAGAGAGGGGAGGGAGGAGGCGGCCGCCGCCTCGAGAGTGAGGGAAAGGGTAGGGTTAGGTTTGGAAGCCGGTATATATATGATGCGGAGGAGGAACGAGAACCGTTGGATCGAGAATCTGACGGTCAAAAATAATTAGAGTGATGTGGATAGCCCGGCCGCCGGTTCTCTCCACAACAAATTTACTCTTTAAATATGTCTTCTTTCCCTCCCGAGCTTGTCTATATATACTTGATCCGCTTTTTGTTGCAACCTAGCTTTTCCCTGAGTGTATTTTGTCGCTATGTGATGTTCAGATCTTGCAAGAATGTGCCAGCTATCTAGCCTACTTGAAACTTTCAGCACTTCTACATAGGTAAGAAAGAAACTCAAGTAGGCAAGATCTTGCAAATCTAGTTGCCGGAATGTGCAAGATATTTGTTAGGAATAAACTCGTGTATTCCTCCAAACCCTAGAAGGGTGGGCAATATAGTTGTCGGTGACATGGGCCTCATGGGCCTAGCCTCATGGGCTTTTACACATATACACTAACACCCCCCCTCAGCCCGAACTACACGGCAATGAGATCAAGATCGACATGAAAGAAAGCAACACACGTGGCCCCCCGCAGTCACAACTAGCCACCGGGCGATGTTGAGGCCGGATGAACTCTGAGAAGGTCGACGAGGGTAGACCCTTGGTGAAGATGTCGAACCGAGGTAGTCGGGTACATGGAGCAGCACGCCGATGGCCACCAAATCCCGGACAAAGTGCAAGTCGATCTCCACATGCTTCGGCCCGCCGATGTCGAACAGAGGTTGGTGAGAGGTAGACGGCACCGACATTGTCACAAAGGGACAAGAGTGGTCTTTGTCGGGTCGCGGAAGCTCACCAATAGTCGCCGAAGCCATGAGGCCTCCGCCACCCCGCTAGCAATAGCTCGGTACTTCGCCCGCGACCGAACGGAGACAACGCCGCCGCTTGACGATCAGAGACGAGGTTGCCGCCAAGGAAGACGGCGAGCCGGGAGGTAGAGCGGCGAGTGTCCGGACAGCCCGCCTGGGCCGGGCCGCTGCAGACGACGAGCTCGGGGGAGGGAGACCGGTGGAGCACAAAGCCAGAGTCAATAATGCGTTACGAACATAGCGGAGAAGGCGCCATCGCAAAGAAGATGGGGTGCCCGTGGATCATGCATGTGAAGACAGACCGCCGAACGGGCGACGCGATGTCGTCGCCCGGTGAAGGTGAGGTATCGCAAAGGCACCGCCCAAACTTCGAAAAGGCGTAGGATCCGCCACAGGGTCGCCTTCATCGCCAGAAAGCTTCGCCGAGTATCAATGGAGTAGCAGGGGTGACACGCCGTCATCTCAGCCCGCCGAGGATGTCCGTGAGCATACCGCCGCTGGTGCAGAACAACCCCGGAAGGGCGAGTCTCCACAGTAACCCCTGTGAAGTGGTGAAGTGGGCCAAGATCCTTCATGGCAAACTCCCGCCGCAAGGCCGATATGACACGCCCGAGAAGCCGCGGGCCGGAGGTCGTGGAGGACAATGTCATCAACATAGAGTAGCGGTGTAGGCGCCTCGCCCGCGGGCGATAGACAAACAGAGAAGTGTCCGACTTGGCCTCTCTGAACCCCAAGGTGAGAAGGTAGGTGGCAAACCGAGAGTACCAAGCACGAGGAGCCCGCGCACCATATAGTGACTTGTTGAGCCGGCAAAACCCGATCGCCGACCGAATCGACAAATCCCGGCCGGTTGGTCGGCAGATAACCGCCTCGCATAAGGTGCCATGGAGAAATGCATTCTTGACATCTAGCCGATGCACTTGCCAAGAGCGAGAGAGCAAGTGAGAGGATCAGGCGCGACAGAAAGCGTGCTTGACCACCGGACTGAAGGTCTCATCATAATCAACCCCGGCGCCGGGTGAAGCCTTTGAGTACCCGCCGAGCCTTAGAAGCGTTCGCATCGCCGTCACCAACACGCTTATGCGCCTGCATCCACTTGCTCGCAGGACCACATTGCCAGCAGACGGACGCGCACAAGGTCCCACGCCCGTTGGCAAGGAGAGCCTCATGCTCTTCTTCCATCGCTACGCCGCTCGGATCCACCAAGGCAGCGCTGACAGAGGAGGGTATCGGAGAAACCGCGACCCGCCTTGCGGGCGTAGAGGGCCGCAGGTCGGCGAACGCCCGCCGCGGGCCGAGTCACCATAGGATGAGTATGACGAGGGTCCCGCTGAATGATCGGAGGGTGGTAGACCCCCGTGATCAGCCCGGGCCGACGCGTGGAGGTGGTGGAGGAGGCGGCGGTGGAACTGAGCCGTGAGGTGACGGGCGCCGAGCGAGCCGACGCGAAAGTACACCAAGGCTGATCGCCACGCCGGTCCCGCCCGCGAAGAGGGCACGGACACGGCCCGGGCCGCTGCGGCACAGCCAGGACGCCGGGCCGCTACTGGGCGCAGAGGAGGGGGGAGCCACCCGCGGGCGCAGCGAGGCAGGCACCGCCGCCGCGGGCGCAGTGTAGGCGCCGGTCGCGCTGGGCGCAGCAGTGAGCCCGAGTACCCGGAGAAAGAGGCCGAAGGTAACTGGTGGTGAACCACCGGGTCGGCAAGAACAGGACTCGCCCAAGCGGCCGTGGGAAGGTGTGGGAAGAAGTGGAGTAGGGGAAACCGACTCGCCGAAGACCACGCGGCCGGGAGATGAGGACTCGGTGGGAGGAAAGGTGGTAGCATCGGTAACCCTTATGGTCAAGGGAGTAGCCTGGGGAACACACAACGTGTCGAGGGGCGCCAACTTGTGAGGAGCAGTGCTGGCGGCAGTTGTTCGGTAAACAGCACACCCGAAGACACGGAGGTGATCGTGAGGTAGGAGGGGAACCGAAAAGAGCGTGGTGTGGAGGGGAGCAGGGCAAAGTGGAAGGAAGGCGTTGAGGAGGTGGGTGGCGGTGGAGGCTCAGCCCGTAAGCCAAAGGTGGAGGCCCCGCAAGAAGGATGGTGCGCGATGATGTCGTTTCGTGGTGCGGATCATCCGCCGCCCTTGCCGCTCGGGAAGAAGTGTACGGACAAGACATGCGCAACCAACACCCCGGAGAGGAAGAAAGAGCGGGAGGCGTTGTTATCGAACTCACGCCCGTTGTCACACCGGACGGCCTTGACGGTGAGACCGAATCGAAAGTGGACACCCGTGCAAAGAAGTGGAGGAGGGTGGGAAACGCCTCGCACTTAGCACGCAACGGAAAAGTCCAAGAGTAATGAGAGAAATCATCAACTAACACCAGATAGTATTTGAGCCCGTAAATGCTCGGCAGACAGAGAGGTCCACAAATCACAAGCAGTATTAAGATCAAACGCATGTGTAGCATGCGAAGAAGAAGAAGAAAAAGGAAGTCCGACATGACTAATCGAAAGCCGACACGCATGACAAAGATGCTCGGCATGAGTACGAAGTACAAGAGATGTTCCGACCACGACCGAAGCCGAGCCAAAACGCCGCGGCCGGATGTCCGAAGCCGGCGGTGTGTGGTAGAAGACGGCGCCACGGCAAGAGCGGGAGCGAAGACGGAAGGCTTAAGAGTGTAAAGGGGGCCCGTGCTCTCACATCGGAGAAGTGGTCACGGACGCCAAATCCATCACAAGAAGACCGTATGTCAAATTCGACGTAACAGGAGTTATCGGCGAATCGCGAATAGAAAGAAGATTGTGAACCATCCGAGGAGCAACAAGAACATTCAAAAGACTAAAAGGGACCGGTGCGTAACCAACAGAGGTGACAGAAGATGTGAACCATTCCCCACTATGATAGAAGAAGGATAGGAGGGGTGGGGAGGTCGAAGAGTGGAGAGTATACCAAAGATCCCGAGTGGTGTGGTAGGAAGCACCCGAGTCGCCAATCCACTCGGGCCGGCGTGTCGTCGCCCATGGTGCCGAAAGATCGGCCAGACGCCATCTCCACTCCCCGCCAGACCTGGACGGGCGAGCAGAGGAACCTGTGCCGGTGCGACGGGAGGAACGCCGAGTACGTGGCAGCCGTATTGGAGTGGAGGTCGAGTGCTCCCGCCCCGCCCCTCGAACGGCCACATGGAGATGCGCCTCGACCATGGGTTGTTGAAGGACGCCAGGCGCACCGCCGAACGGGAGCGGAGCAAGAGGTGGAGGGGCCCGCTTGACCC